>JBAIZL010000009.1:19190681-19280681 GCA_036971475.1 Prosapia bicincta
TATTAATTTGCTGGATATTACAAACACACTCAGAAAAACATTAAGTACGTACATTATTAATTTTCTGGATATTACAAACATACTCAGAAAAACATTAAGTACGTACATTATTAATTTGCTGGATATTACAAACAAACTCAGAAAAACATTAAGTACGTACATTATTAATTTGCTGGATATTACAAACACACTCAGAAAAACATTAAGTACGTACATTATTAATTTGCTGGATATTACAAACACACTCAGAAAAACATTAAGTACGTACATTATTAATTTGCTGGATATTACAAACACACTCAGAAAAACATTAAGTACGTACATTATTAATTTGCTGGATATTACAAACACACTCAGAAAAACATTAAGTACGTACATTATTAATTTGCTGGATATTACAAACACACTCAGAAAAACATTAAGTACGTACATTATTAATTTGCTAGATATTACAAACACACTCAGAAAAACATTGAGTACGTGCATTATTAATTTGCTGGATATTACAAACACACTCAGAAAAACATTAAGTACGTACATTATTAATTTGCTGGATATTACAAACACACTCAGAAAAACATTAAGTACGTACATTATTAATTTGCTGTATATTACAAACACACTCAGAAAAACAATAAGTACGTACATTATTGATTTGCTGGATATTACAAACACACTCAGAAAAACATTAAGTACGTACATTATTAATTTGCCGGATATTACAAACACACTCAGAAAAACAATAAAAAATAAAAATTCTGAGCTTACTATAATTACTACCCTTATAAAAACGCACTTTACAATAAGGAAATGGCGACCTATTTCACGCAGCCTAATCATCAAATATTTAAAAATGTCCCATAGTTGACAGAGTGAGCAGACCAGAGGTCTTGTCAGCGAACGCGAATATCTGTAGAACGGTCTTTTGCTTCCTATACTCTTCCCCCGCCTTTGATTGCCCTTCAAGGTCACTCACCAGCTTACGAGTGACTGGCTATAAAATGAGCTTGTTTCTGAATTCTCATGAAAATTGATGAGGGTTCAAAGAATTCTGCGGTAATGCCCTATTTTTACCTTCATTGACGGGCCTAATATCTCCATCCAAGTACATTCGGCAAAGTGTAAGAAGAAAGAAATATCGTGGAAATAGGAGAATGATAAATATCAGGTAACTAAAGGTGACTCCATCTCCTTTTCAATGAACGAAAAGATAAGAGCTATTTGTGTGAGCTATCTCCAGTCCAGCACATGAAACCACCTAATCCAACCTCAAACTCGTGACTCCCGCCTGGGTGACTAGTGTCAAGCCCGAGACGGGGGGCTTGGTACCAGGACTCATAGTAACAGTATTGCAAAGAGTCTTGCGACCTTGCTGTAAGGTCTGGACTGGTGACCAACCCGCCACTGGTACGAGATGAGCTCCAACCAGAGGCTGCTGTTCGACCACTTTTACAGAGTGCGATCGGACCTTTATCCACTCTCAGACTAGAGGCTTTGTCCTTGGTGGGCATAAACCCAACCCATCAGAAAATAAGAGCTACATTCAAGTAAGAATGTAAGTTTCGCTTCAAAGGAAGTTCGGCATTCAGTCACATGTGGACGGAATGTTTTTTTAATATAAACGTACTCTATAGTCTAGTGAACTTTACAACCCCGCTTCGGCTTATTGAATGGAATTTTATTTTACCTCCTCTCCCGGTTAAATTCCCATTTTGTCTAGAAATATAGTATACGTGGTTCTGAGACTTTGTAGAAGACTTAATAAATAATATTTAGTTTTTCATTTAGTTTATTTGCATAGTTAATTTCCATGCGATTAATTACTATTTTGTAAACAATTTGCAAAGAAAACTATGGGAGTGTAAATAAAATATTGTTCAATCTCCACCAATAGAGTAACACTTTTGATTTTCTAATAATATTTTATAGAAAGGTTATTTTGCGTGATGTGATCTTACAGTGAGACAACATTTTTATTTAACAGCAAATAGTTATTGAAAATGCAAGTCAATAATTGAACTATGCAAGGAAAAATAACCAACTATATTACCGTGTATATTAATCAGTATCTAATAAATATTTTAAAATTTATTTTTCCGTAAACGTTCATATAAAACTATATCAATAAAGTTCTTTAAAAATTATTTTTAAAAATTCAATCAATAAGTTAAGTGAATGCCATACTCTCCATTTATATTAGGTTTGAACATTAATTTTATATTTGGTATTTTACGTCTTTTAAAAGGAATCCCTTGTGTGGGTGACATACAAGGAATCCCTTGTGTGGGTGACATACAAGGAATCCCTTGTGTGGGTGACATACAAGGAATCCCTTGTGTGTGTGACATACAAGGAATTCCTTGTGTGGGTGACATACAAGGAATCCCTTGTGTGGCTGACATACAAGGAATCCCTTGTGTGGCTGACATACAAGGAATCCCTTGTGTGGGTGACATACAAGGAATCCCTTGTGTGGGTGACATACAAGGAATCCCTTGTGTGTGTGACATACAAGGAATCCCTTGTGTGGGTGACATACAAGGAATCCCTTGTGTGGGTGACATACAAGGAATCCCTTGTGTGGGTGACATACAAGGAATCCCTTGTGTGGGTGACATACAAGGAATCCCTTGTGTGGGTGACATACAAGGAATCCCTTGTGTGGGTGACATACAAGGAATCCCTTGTGTGGGTGACATACAAGGAATCCCTTGTGTGGGTGACATACAAGGAATCCCTTGTGTGGGTGACATACAAGGAATCCCTTGTGTGGGTGACATACAAGGATTCCCTTGTGTGGGTGACATACAAGGAATCCCTTGTGTGGGTGACATACAAGGAATCCCTTGTGTGGGTGACATACAAGGAATCCCTTGTGTGGGTGACATACAAGGAATCCCTTGTGTGGGTGACATACAAGGAATCCCTTGTGTGGGTGACATACAAGGAATCCCTTGTGTGGGTGACATACAAGGAATCCCTTGTGTGGGTGACATACAAGTAATCTGCAACGCGACGAAGCTCTGTTTAGCTGAGCGGAATTTAAAAAGGCTCCGTATATTAAAATTCGAAATTCCAGGTGAAGTATATTAAAACACCTGACAATGAATTTCAATATCAATAGCAAATAACGGAAAAGAAGAACAGAAGGTACATGAATGAATATAAACTCAAGGTACCTTTGTTTTTAGTAATTAATTAGTTTGAGGTGAAGGTGTTACCTAACAAACAAAACATGTTGTACACATATATTCATGGGCAAGAAGGTAGAAGGTGGGATATCAACGAAGGTGTTTCTGGTAATTAATATGTTGTGAAAATATGCACGTTAAAAAAATTCAAACAAAGGCTTTTTAATTAGTTATAACATAGTATTTAATATGTCGTATTAAGAGAACGAGAGGTGTCAACAGTCTTTGTATTACAAATTTGTAAGATATATAAGTTATTAAAAAACTTATTGTCATTAGCAATTTACACACACACACACACACACACACACACACACACACACACACACACACACACACACACACACACACACACACACACACACACACACACACACACACACACACACACACACACACACACACACACACACACACACACACACACACACACACACACACACACACACACACACACACACACACACACACACACACACACACACACACACACACACACACACACACACACACATACACACACACACACACATATATATATATATATATATATTTATATATATGTGTGCGTGTGTGTGTGTGTGTTTATGTATTTTTGTGTATCAATGAAAAAAATAAGAGTAATTCATATACAAGAATAATCTATTGTATCATACAATTCAAAGCTTTTCGTTGGCTACCAGTACCAACATCATCAGGAATAATAGAAAATATGGAGCATGCAAGTTTTAGTTAGATCCAAGAAACAGTGTTGCCAAATTTATTAAAATATTGTCAGATTTATTTATTTGCAGCCTTAACATTGCATACATTATTTAGAAATACAAATAAAATCAAAATTTGACACTATATTCAATGTATATATTGTTAAGGCAGCAAATTAATAAATTTGGCAATATTGTAATAGATTTTGCAATATTGCTTGTTGGGTTTAGCTAACACTTGCATGCTTGATTTTCGTTAGTAAGTTGTTGGAACTGTTTGCCAACGAAAAGTTTTGAATTGTTTATTTTTTCATAAATATATATACTGTTTATATATATATATATATATATATATATATATATATATATATATATATATATATAGAGAGAGAGAGAGAGAGAGAGAGAGAGAGAGAGAGAGAGAGAGAGAGTGAGAGATTTTGTAAACTGTACATCGATAAATCATATTTGCTTTTTGATTTTAGGAGGTACGATCATAAAGTCTCGCACGATAAAACTGGTTTGGTACTTATCTATTTATACAAGCCTGTAAGTACATTTAAAGTGTAATATGAAATTTTACCGCGGGAAGTGGACCAGAGCGCGCGAAAATACTTTTCACCTCTGATATACGAGTACAAATAACATTTCTCCAATAATGTCTAGTTTAATGAACACACTGAGTTGTGTGGTAAGTATGAAACATATTGGTATTTTATAAATGTCAGGAACTCTAACGCAACTTTGATTGTATTTATATTGGCAAAACGTTTTCATTTTAAAATAAAAGTGATTACTGTATTTAGTTATACTCAAGTTACTTTATGTTGGCGGGAGTTCTGACTATTTGCGACTAAATAGTTAGAGTATGTAGATAGTTTGTCAGTGATTTCTATTCATCGTTTTGAATCCAATCAAGAAGGTGTTTAATAGTTTTCTTTTATAACATAACTGTCCTAATGCTAGACGGGAAATTGAATCGTTATTAATGTATTATATAAACACCTTTAAATGTTACCAAATAGTAACTAACGCTACGGTGAGCTACACTGTTCTGTCACTGCTGAGGGTCGAGGGGGACCTCAAGTCAATAAATTGAATGTTGCAATGTTCTATGTTTTAGTCATGCTCTACATAAATCGGAATGAGATACTTATAATACTCAGCTTTCCAAGCGGAATACATTCAAGGGTTTCTGATTGTGCATACAATTAACTCTACCATTTGCAAGTGCCATCGGCCATACTAAACATTGTTTCAGAGAATATTTCCCGTTATTAAACTCACGTCACTTCCCGCTCAGTTTCCATGGTAACTCAAGTGCATGTTATTGGCGAACGTTCATATTACGGTTAGAGGCTACGTTACTAAAGTTGTATATTATTATTTTATATTGCGTTTATATTTTTCTTTTCTTTTGTAACATAAATTAAAATAAGGATTATTTGTATCAAAAATTACTTTTTTTATCAATAAACATGTAGGATTATTGATAAACGATAATTTATTTCTGGTCTCCGGATTAATTCCCAGTTTAAATAGTTCCACCAACTCACTTTCTGAGTATTCACACAGCAACAGCTATTTTCTTTTATAGATTTTTCATAAAACGGTAAAGGTTCAACTGTCCCCTGTGGTGGTTTATTAACTAAATCCCGTTTTAAGTTGTCCCTCAAATTCATTAGTATAAAAAGTTTTACAAGGTCTTGGTGAAAAGGTTTTAAACTAACATTTTTTTCTATTGCAATGAACAATTTGTTTAGTAGTGGCAAATGCCATTATAAGTTATAGAGATAATTTGTCTGAAAGTTTGACCTCTGTTTTTAATTTAATCAGTGTCCTGACGAAGTTCAACAATTTCTTTAATTCTAATCTATATATAGTTACGAATAGCTCTAAACGTTCTTCTAAAAGATTGGTTTACTCATTATACAGTATAAAATCAAATAATACTTCCATATGAGTTCTTACATTCTGGTACAAAATTACTACGTTTGATGTAGCATCTGTTTCAGAAACCTCTTCTCTATTCTCCTCTAATATGTTTTCTTCCAGGCACGTATCCAAGGAGGGGGGCTATGGGGCGATCGCCCCCCCCAACCCTCAAGAACTTTGGGTTAAAAATCGACAATATATTATTAAATTAGGACTTTCTATTAAATTAGACTTTTACTTAAGTTAATTCGTCTTTTATTGTAAATAAAAAATAAAATTTTAATTTTTAATTTGAAAATGTGACGCTTTCCCTCGGCATACCTTCGTAAACGTCTAAACGTTTTAACAACAGATAGCGCTAGTGAAGCTTAGTCTCGAACATATGATTTTCAAAACGTAATTTTGGAAGCGTAATATTCGCAGTTGACTCCGGAATTGTTCGTGTTGGAAGAGTAGCTACTAATATTAATTAATAAACCATTTTTATAATAATAGCCTATTATGAAATTATTAATATTCTCTAGCCATAAGTGTTATCGAAATTGGAATAATTATTTATTAAAAAGTCTAATTTGCTACGAATCTTTATCACGTTACCGATTTCTAACGCAACGTAGAAAGAACTTTTTCTGTTCTATGCTTTTACATACACGCACACACACACACACATATTATATATATAATGCATCGATCGCCCCCCCCCCCCCAAAGCAAGTCGCTGGATACGCGCCTGTCTTCGGACAACTTTCTTACGACCTCCATTTTTAAATCAGGATCTATGTATAGTTCATTTAATTGTTTGCTTGAATCATGATTTTTTTTTTAAATCTGAAATTTCGTACCTAAATTGTTGTTTAATTTTAAATTTATCAGAACATTACATTCGGTTTTTAAATGCATTAATTTAGTTTCAGCTAGAACTTTATCTATAGCTCTAGGAACGATTTTTAATTCAATAACGCTTTTGGTCAATAATTTGAACTTTTCACGTATGACAGGAGACTCATCAGTTACATTTAATTTATCTTTAAAATTTTTTGGGTTTGTAATAACGCTACTGTCCTTTGAAACCTTTCTTAAACCTTTTCGGACATCAGCCACTTAGCATCACTCATACGAGTAATATTTCTTAAGCCTTATTCATATTCTATTTCTTGCTTATACAATAAATCTACTTTTAAAGCCATTTTGTGTTTAAAAAATTCTGCCAGCATTTGTGAAACAAACTGGGATCTTTTCAGAATTAATGAATCTATCTTACTTTCTTGTTCTAACAACGCATTTAATGTTCAGATTAACTAACGGGATGTATTGCCTGTTTTAACTGAGAAGGTCGAAAGAGAAAATTTCATCCGATTAACTAACGGGATATAGCCTTTTGCATGTTGTAACTGGCGAGGTCAAAAGAGAACGTTTCATCCGATTAATTAACGGGATGTATTATGGCCTGTTGTAACTGACAAGGTCGAAAGAGAAACTTTCATCCGATTAACTAAATGGATATAGCCTATTGCATGTTGTAACTGGCAAGGTCAAAAGAGAAAGTTTCATCCGATTAATTAACGGGATGTAATATGGCCTGTTGTAACTGACAAGGTCGAAAGAGAAACTTTCATCCGATTGACTAACAGGATATATTTCCTGTTGTAACCGGCAAGATCAAAAGAGAAAGTTTCATCCGATTAATTAACGAGATGTATCATGGCCTGTTGTAAATGACAAGGTCAAAAGAGAAACTTTCATCCGATTGACTAACATGATATATTTCCTGTTGTAACTGCCAAGGTCAAATGAGAAACTTTCATCCGATTAGTTAACTGCATGTATTATGGCCTGTTGTAAATGACAAGGTCAAAATAAATACGTCAGGTCAACGACTGTGGGTGAAATCATTGAGAACTTTGTAGATGAAAACAGCCTAGAAGTGCTGCACACCCCACCGAACTTCCTCTCATACGCTGGTTACCTCCCACGCCCAAACCTCTGCATAATTCACCCGAATTTAACCAGTTCAACACAGCTTAAACTTCTGGATGATGCTGCCGGCTGTGGACACCGGGCACTTTTACTAAGCATCAAAGTGAAGCAGACACCATACTCCAATTCAAGACTGCCAAGGTGGAACTTTCGGAAGGGGAAATGGAAGCGGTAACTGACGAAGCCATTACTTCGGATCTCATAATACGGAACTGTCCAGAAGATACAGTCCGACTTTTTAATTTATCCATTTTAAAATGTGCCAACCAATGTATCCCTAGAGGTCAAATAAAAGGCTACAAGCCGTATTGGAACAAGACGCTTGCTTCATTGAAGAGAGCTCGCAACACAGCCAGAAGGAATGCTGAAGCAAGCGGACAACTGCATCGCTCTGAGACAGAAACAAGCTCTGTTGCAAAAAGAAATAAAACACCAGAAGAGAACCGTTTATAAATCGTTTGTCAAAAACATGGACTTTCGGGAGGATGGCCAAAGGCGCATAAATTTGTTTCATCTCTCAACAATAAATAAACCCAATGACAAACGCAGCCCTTTTCGTACGGCACAAAAACACTAACGGACAAAAGAGACATCGCTAATGCAGTATGTTCACACTACGCCCAGGTTAGTCAAATAACAGTTGAAAAATTAGTCAAAAAGCAACTCATTAAAAACCCGCCACAATACTGCCTCGAGGAAAGTAATAACAAAATATTTAACGACCACTTCTCTCTTGCCGAACTAGAGGTGGCTGCCAGCTCACTCAAGTGCAAAAAAGCGGCTGGCCCAGACGGAATATACACAGAATTTCTTACCAACCTTGGTCAAAATGCAAAGCAGACGCTCTTACAAATAATTAACTTGACTTGGATATCGCACGTTCCGGGTCAATGGAGAAAAAGTAACATCGTCCCTCTCTTGAAAAAAGAAAAGCCAGCAGGACAAGTTGAAAGCTACCCTTACGAGTATCACATGTAAACTTGCAGAACGGTTAATCCTACATAGATTAAAAGCCTTTTTGGATAGCCGTCAAATTATCAGCGACGCACAAGCCGGTTTCCGCCCAAATATGAGCACCGTAGACCAAATAATGAAGTTTGTACAGAAAGTTAAGGACGGTTTTAATTCCCGTCAATCCACGCTTGCAGTATTGGTGGATTTCCAAACCGCGTATGACAAAGTATGGAAGAAAATGTTAATTCATAAACTAATAAGTTACTGCGTGTCTGGCAACTTACTGAGGTGGATCAAATTATTCTTATCCCAAAGACATATCCGGGTTCAGTTGAACGGAGCTACCTCAAAGTACCGAATCCAGAGGGACGGGCTGCCACAAGGGGCGGTGCTCAGCTGTGCATTATTCAACGTTTTAATCAACGATATCATAGCCACTGTTACTGCAGTTCCAGGCGTAAACACCCTCCTTAACGCAGATGACCTCCTTCTATGGGCTACTAGCAGTAAAATTGCCGGGCTAGAAGAAGCACTCAATACCTCATTGATTAAACGTCATCAGTGGGTGGAAAAATGCAATGACCGTAGGCACTAACAAAACCGTTTTTCAGCTGTTCAGCCTCTCCACTAAAATAAATACCAGACCTGCTCTTTAATAAAATGGCATCTTTTTAAAAGAAGAAACCCTTACTACCTACCTGGGAATACAACTAGACAAAAAACTAACGTGGAAGCAACACGTTGAAGACGCTGCCTGCAAAGGTTCTAAAATATCTTGGATTCTGAAGAGACTGATGGCAACCAAGTGGGGTGCAAGTCAAGACGTACTAAGCACTGTATACAAATCATACGTCAGACCTGTTATGGAATACGAAGTGAAATTTTCGGACCAGCATGCAACAACACCTTTTCAAAGCTCGACAAAGTCCAAAATGCTGCCTTGCGAACAATAACAGGATCAGTCAAATCTACACCTATTAACGCTATGGAATAACAAGCTGAAATTGAACCACTGCAATGCCGAAGAGACAAAAACTGCTTGAAATTCTGGGAAAGAAACAAACGAGCTCACTCCCGCTTTTGGTCTAACTATCGACCTGCTCACCCCAGATTAAAAACGCAGCAAACACCGATTGCGCACGCACTAGCCCTAGCAGAGAAGTATAACATCAACACAGGAGAACCTCTACTTTCTCAAGTGCCCTTTCAAATTCACCCCAAGTTAACTTGCGCTAGCATCAACCTTCTGGGCCTGGACTCGACAAAACGAAACTCTCATATTGCTGAACTTAGGAAAGCCTTTTACCAAACTATCCATAGTCTGTACCCCCAAAACCATTGGCTGCATATATATACAGACGGATCATCGCTACCACAAAACGGCAAAACCGGTGCAGGCTTCCATTGCTCTCTATTTAAGGGCTCCATCGCTTTCGGAACTGCCAGTAGCAACTTTGAGGGCGAAGTCGCAGCAGTAAAAGAAGCATGCATCAAACTAATTCAGTTAGAAAATAAAAAAAAATGTAGCTCTCCTGATAGACTCACAACCCACCATAGTTGCTTTATCACAAAACTAACCTACGAATAGCAATCTCACATTAGAAACACGAGAGATCCTGAATACATTAATTACAAACGGCTAGAACATCCCTGAACACATATGTTGTGTAAATGACAAGGTCGAAAAGGAAACGTTCATCCGATTGACTAACAGGATATATTTCCTGTAGTAACTGACAAGGTCAAAAGACAAACATTCATCCGATCAACTAATGGGATATATTACCAGATGTAACTGGCAAGGTCAAAAGAGAAACTTTCATTCTATACCACGAAATGATTATTAAATTTAATATTATAAATTTACTGCACTTATTAATTCAATCTTAACGTAGCAGAGTGGCGCAAATTATGTAACACTTCAGATTTTAAATATGTTAGATTATAAATATTGCCGTCACATGTGACATAGTCAAGAGTTAACCTGCAAAGTTAAGAGCATTCTAAAATTGAATTGTATGAGTGGCACGCCTTCATAAGCTTTCAATAATACCACTTTTTATTTTTGAAAACAATACAACTAAAAATGTATTGAGCATGATCTCAGATATTAATAAAGTACAACTAAACTAAATCATACAATTTTTCTTTCTTACAACTCTCTTTTTATTAAAATGTTTAACCTGTTAACATTTTGAAAAATCGTTACTGTTTATTATAACTATAGGTGTTGACAATTTTTATTATTAACACTACGTGGATTTATCTATCACTTTCACGTCGACTTAAATTCTAAAACTTGCACTCACGGATTCCGGATGCCGCTTGCCATTGTTCCGTTTTGGATCGAGCTCCATTTGTAGCATGGTGAGACGTTAATAATTAAATAAATAAAATACACAACATAATAGAAACAATTTCTTACTAACTCATGTTCAAAGACAAATTAAGGAACAACTTTAAAATTTAAAACAAAAAAAAATTTATTTCGAATCAATACATCTCTAAGCAAATGCTTTTACACCCAAGGCCTATGGAGAAGAAAGACTACGCTTAGGGTTGCCCAGCAACTCTCAACCTTCTGCGCAATCCTCCTTGCGCATCTCGGTCAGCTGTTGTATTTTATGTTACCCTATTTGATATAATGGCTTGTGGAAATCTTATACCTCTACCTTATTATTAATAATCTAATTCACAATTTGTTATACATCCTTAAACAACTTTATCGATTTCTTTTCTGAATGCTGTCATAACTATAATATCATTTTACTGATTAAAATATTGTTACAGTAGGTGTGTGTATGTGTGTGTGTGTGTGTGTGAGTGTGTGTGTGGGTGGATGGGTGTGTGTGTGTGTGTGTGTGTGTGTGTGTGTGTGTGTGTGTGTGTGTGTGTGTGTGTGTGTGTGTGTGTGTGTGTGTGTGTGTGTGTGTGTGTGTGTGTGTGTGTGTGTGTGTGTGTGGGTGGGTGTGTGTGTGTGTGTGTGTGTGTGTGTGTGTGTGTGGGTGTGTGTGTGTGTGTGTGTGTGTGTGTGTGTGTGTGTGTGTGTGTGTGTGTGTGTGTGGGTGTGTGTGTGTGTGTGTGTGTGTGTGGGTGGGTGTGTGTGTGTGTGTGGGGTGTGTGTGTGTGTGTGTGTGTGTGTGTGTATGTGTGTGTGTGTGTGTGGGTGTGTGTGTGTGTGTGTCGGTGTGTGTGTGTGTGTGTGTGTGTGTGTGTGTGTGTGTGTGTGTGTGTGTGTGTGTGTGTGTGTGTGTGTGTGTGTGTGTGTGTGTGTGTTTTGACAGTCTACCTACCCAGCGCAAGTAGTATACTACTTACAGTTTTCCTCTGGATCCACACTTACCTGTGAACAGGTGAGCAGGTAAAATTTGAAACAAATAGATCTGACAAGAGCCAGAACATGTACAACTACTTGCCAAATTCTCTCAGAGGACCAGTCACCTGATGTAAATTTTAAAAACCTAACTTACTGATATTTAATCATTTGAGTCACTACATCTGGGGGGGATAAATTCTTTGTAGACTTCACAGTTTAATGATTATTTTGTAGGATTATTTAAAAAAAAGTACTTACAGCAAAATAAGTTTAACTCCTAATCATAAGTTAGTAGAAACCATGGTTTTTTATTATCTTTAAAATATTGTTCTACTGTAGGAATTTTTTTATTAAAAACAAATTTTATGTAAGAAAATTATAATCAATTAAATGCTTAAATTTATGTCAAAGTTATATAAAAAACAGTATACGAAAAAATTACTATCCAAAGTTAATTGTTAGATCTAACCTGTAATACGTTTTACTTATCAATAACATCTTGTAATGATATGTTATGGAAATATATGTTATACACACACACACACACACACACACACACACACACACACACACCACACACACACACACACACACACAAACACACACACACACACACACATATATACATATATATATATATATATATATATATATATATATATATATATATATATATATATATGGAGAGAGAGAGAGAGAGAGAGAGAGAGTAAGAGAGAGAGAGAGAGAAAGAAAGAGAGAGAGACTGATAGATAGACAGTTTGAGAGAAATAGAGGGGGGAAGACAGACAGACAGAGGCATATTTTTTAAAACATAATTTTAAAATAAACACTTAATTAAACATATAATTAAAATAAATACCTAACTAAAATATATAAGTAATTTTTTTTAGTTTTTGATGTTTTTATATTTTGGTTATATAATAATAATAATAATTACTTTTTTATAGAAGCGAGCTATGATATGCCTTATTACCTCGCCTCCAAAAACCAAAGGAGGTTCAAGTCCTGCCTTTAGTGATATCTATCTTTAGTTGTACAAAATTATATCTCCTGAGGTTCTAATTAAGTTAGAGAACATTGTACGTTCTACAGTACAAACTTTCAGTGGAGATGTAGCAACTGAAATGAAATTATTTGGTCTATTGCCTCTAGTTACCAGTAGGAATCTTCTTCTGGTACTAAAACTTTATTTGTAATATTATTCATCCAACTGGACGTAAATTAGACGCATGAAAAGAGAGCGTATTAAGGGAGATTTGTAGAGCCTGGGCAGTTCGGATTTCATTTACTAGTTGCCATGACAACGATGATATGTTCATCAAGTAGCAAAGGGAGGATGTAATAATGGAGCAATTTAAACTTTGAGACGGGTTAATTAACTGACTACCACACGAGACAACTTTTATTGAATACAGACCTCTCAATTTTAATTTGCGTTCATATTTTTCGTTGCCTTAAACAAAACAAAGGTTTTCAAACGCTCTTTGTTATTGCCGGCAGATTAAAAATATAAAATTAAATATTTTGTGTAATTAAAACTTTGTACTGTCTGCATTTCCACTTAGTGAGATATTTTATAAATGAATATTTCATTGTTAAGCCTTGATACGTAGTTCTACGAAACGTTCGTGCATAAAAATGTCTGTGTATATTAATTTTTTTTAATATACAGAGTTTGACTACATAACACAATCTAAAATACCCGTGTAAATTAGTAATATTAACTCTATAACTATAAACATTCTACAATATTTTTTCCTGATTTTATTTTTATTTTAATTTTTCAACATTCCACGATATATTTAGAAGGATTTACATTATAGTGAATAATTCTATCAAGTTGTTTTTAAATTACTCGCTTTAAATTAAAACTCGTTAAATAAATCCAGTTCGAAGGGATAAAATATATCCGAATACATTTTGTGCTATAGAACTGAAACTGAGTATATTTTTAGCTTTTTACTGTATCCATTGAATAGCGTAGTGAATAGAAAGATAAGATTGTGATAGTGTTTGTTGAATTAAAATTATAATTAGCATAATAACAAAATAGTGTATGATAAGCAGAAGCAACAAAAATCTCTTTTACCGGCAAATAGAATAAAGAGAGGTAAAGTCGTTCTAAATTCCATACTGCCACAGATTGGTCACGAGCAGGCTCGATTCCGCCCTTGACACTTATAGAGCAGCTTCAAGATTTTCGTTGCGACTGACAACCTGCGCTCATTGAAAAATTGAGCCACGGGAAATTAAAAAACGGTATTTGGTTTTTGAGGAAAATTTTTAAAATATATGTAACAACAGATAAGTATTCTTGAGCCATGATTCTGTGCATTTTCACCACATTTCTTCCTCTTCCAGATTATCATCACTGCCCAAGACACGTTTCTGAAATAAACCAATTATGAACGTTTGCAAGGAAAACATTATTATGATGGCTCCAAAGACTGGTGAAGGGATTTATTTTGTTACTGATAGGCTAAGCTATTTTTAAGTTGTATACGTTTTATTTTGAGTACGAGGTTTATTCAATAATTTTTTTTTAATGTCGTATTTTTACGCATTGGTATTTGTCATATAATATGTAAAAATACTAGGAGAAACTTAAATTTTATATTCTGCCTAATCAAATAGACAGATAATTAGTAAATTATCACAGGGTGTCGTCCAACAAAAAGTAACATTATAAATTTTGTTTCTTAAGTTAGTCAATGGTACCAATGTAAAAACTTATAGTAAAGTGGCAGTAATCGTGACCACGTCACTGGTAAGAGAGATATGTAGCGACAATACCAAAATTAGGAAGTACGTTTTATTATAAAGGGGTGGTTACGTTTGTGCAGGTGTGTTGAAGATAGGCACGGGCAAAAAAAGATATACCCAGCGTTCAATAGCCGGGGGGGGGGCAACATATAATACAAATATAAATAAAGTCAACTTACCAATGAACAATATTGTATTTGGTAGTACAAAATAACTGTTGTTAACTTGTTAAATATATATGGTTGAATAATATTTTCATAAACAAGAATAAATAATTTGTTCATTTTCTTAATATACGCGAAGATTTTCCCTGATTGGCAGTATCGGCATTCTCGAGCTTATAAGTAGCACATATTTCCATTACTACATTGTGAATCAAGATTCCTGGATGCTACGTCTCCAAGCGAGCCAACTACAAGACCTTTCACTCAACTTGAATAGATTGAATTTAGACAAAATTAATTTAAACACGATAACGGCAATCCCATAACAAGATGTTATTACAGCTAGGACCAGCATCTGGACTTTGTTACTATATGGAACCCTACTATCATGCGTCTTCTATCTAGCTTTTAGAAGATTCCAGAAGAAGGACCAAGACAACTTTCAACGTCCCCCGGAAGTTTTTAATTTAGGAATGGAGCAGTTATGTAACCTAATTTAGCCTTAAGTGTAATAAACAATGTGTAACACAGATGTTAGTATAGAACACGTGCATTGTTAAGCCTAGTAGCATAAGATAAGCAGTGTGCATAATTCTTAGAATACGTTGTCAGCATCTCTGTGGACAAAGCCAGGGAGACGCTTTGGTTAAGGTAGTGCATGAATAACGCTCGCAAAGAATGGTCACCTCTGTACATAAGAGCTGCACCAGATATTTCTTTGTAATTAGTTTATTTTTAATTATATTAATAAAGTTGTATTTTTGCTTCAGAATTTTATTTAGTTTTTTAAAAACCAATCTGCCGTAAGAAACTATGTACTACATTGTAAGTGTGTTGGGTAATGGATTTATTTATGTTTTTTATTTTGTTTGTAGTAATTATATTTTGAGGTTTGTAAATTACGTGAGAAATCCGACATTTATTTTAGCTCCTAAGAGATACATGTACTAAATTTTAAATACTGTTCTTGGGTAAACTGTGTCTTAGAGTATGTTTTAAATTATTTAGTAGATTTAGGAATTGTGAATTATGTACGCTTTAAACAATTGCTTCGGATTTTTGTATAAACATCAGTGATTCCAGTAAGCCTATAGGCCGTAAGTAATTTTAAGTTTTATATGAAACAAGAAGTATTCAGTTCTAAACGATTAGAAGCTTTTAATTTTTTATAGGAATGGTAATGTTTTTAGTTGGCATCCTTAAATAGTAGCTTAGAGAACAAGTAGTTTTTATAATAAATAAATAATTACAGTAAATTCACGGTCACATCCTATATATACTGGTAGATTTGTCTCTAGTATCCAAGGAAAGTAGAAATATGTACTTTACAAGATTTAGTAAGATTTTTCGTTTGCAAAACAACGGTTGTCCCCAATTTCGAAGCATTAGGTTATATTTTAATCCTTCTAATGGCGGTCATATTCCTTCAGGCAGTGGCTAGTTATACATACCAGCCTAACACAACAGTCATATTCCTTCAGGCAGTGGCTAGTTATACATACCAGCCTAACACAACAGTCATATTCCTTCAGGCAGTGGCTAGTTATACATACCAGCCTAACACAACAGTCATATTCCTTCAGGCAGTGGCTACTTATACATACCAGCCTAACACAACAGTCATATTCCTTCAGGCAGTGGCTAGTTATACATACCAGCCTAACACAACAGTCATATTCCTTCAGGCAGTGGCTAGTTATACATACCAGCCTAATACAACAAGGTTTATTCAGCCGTGTAGATCATTTTATATAATTCTATCTCTAAGAGCAACCTGTCTAAATGGAATTGAAGTGTAAAACTTCTGCACAAGAGAACACTAGAAGCATAGTGTTTGTTGGGGATCAACAAACAACTACACTTGAGCTCCTTGAATGAACAAGACGGCTTACACAGTAATAATGAACTGCTGGATGCAGCCGTAGATATCCCAGAAACATTACGAACACTGCAAACACCACTAATTTTTAGTAGACAACGTCAATGCACACTGCCAAAATAAATTTTAACGTTTTGAGTGGATGAGTTTGCTCAGGGGTGAACTGGCGGCTCCTCTACAGATAATTGCTCATTATTATATTCGTATTAAATTTAGGTCAATTTCTTATAACATTGATTTTTGAAGTGAAAAGTCTATAGCGACGACTACAAAACGTTTTTGGAGGGGCGTAAACATACAATTTCACGTCTATATAATATCCACCAGGTTACGCTACGAGTCACCACAATATGAATTAAATGACAATGTATATAAATTCGTGCAACAGTTGATTTTTTCGTTATAGGTTATGTTGTAGAACAGCTGCTTTGCACTTTAGTTTATGTTAAATTAGGCCTATTTATTCAACATTGTAAAAGAACAGGGTTATTATTAAATAGTTTTGGTTAGTTAATAAATATATTATTTTATTTAAATGTTGATAAGTTCTTATACAAATATAAGGATATTGTTATATTCAATATACAAGTAGTAATAAGTTATGTATTTTTAATCCAATTTTTGAAAATAAAACATTCTTGGCTTGTATGATATTTTGTAAAAACTAATTTCAAATGAATTTGTTTTAAAACAATTGTATTCAGTAAACATGTAATAATTGTTTTTTGTTAGGTATATTATTTTATTAATAAAAACAATAAATATTAGTCTTTATTAATAGATTCATTAAATACAGGTATAAACATTGAATAAAAAATGTATAAATTCATATTCTTGGCCTATGTTCATTGTAGTTAAAAGTTTTGTGTAAATTTAAAAAATCTCTATTTTGTTTATTATAAAACTAATATTTGTTATCTTATATTTTCATTTCATTATTTGAAAATTTGGCAAAATTATGCTCTAATTTGTTATTTGTAGTTTAATTTTGGTGTTAAATGTAAAAACACTGTGATAATATTCCTTATATTATAACAAATGTTTAGTTATGTTTTAACAGCAAAATTAAACGTTTTTCTTAATTCAACATTTCAGTAGCTATAAAAGTTTTCACTTCTGTCGGCACTCCTTCGAGTGCCAAAACCAAATTTGTCTCTTATTATGGTACTTAATACAGCACAAGCACATACTTATACATTTTTATAAAATAGTTTATAAATGGTAAAAATTGCCAATAAACATAGGGTGTTGACCTGACGTAGTGGCCATAAATCAGTCCGTGAATTTCACCTTGTTATTAATTGAATCTATATTTTGGGTCTCAGGTCTTTACTCTTAAATAACTAGTTAAAACACTTTGTACTATCAGAAATAAATCACATATCTTCACAAACGGTTTTTGTATTACCAAAATAAAACAGGTCAAATTCTGTGATTTAGTAGGGGAGTAGCCTGTGTGTATGTTCATTATATCTTGACGTTATTTTATATTGAACAATTATTCATTCTTTTCTTTTATACTTTAGGTTTAACTATATACAATGAGTTTATCACAGCAAAAGTAGAAAAATCGTAATCACAGAGGTAGGTACTGAAATAAGCGAATTTTCAATTCTGAGGCACCTGACAATGATAAATGGTCACACGGGAGGCCGGCGTATACTTTAGGGACGTCTGAGCTATTCAATGTCTTTCACGCTACCAAAAACTCATATTTGTACTTTCAAGCACCAAAATCTTGAATTTGTACTTTAAAGCACCAAAATCTTGAATTTGTACTTTAAAGCACCAAAATCTTGAATTTGATCCATATTGATAACTGATAGAACACAGCAAATTACCTGTTGCAATTTAAACGATACCACTTGTAATACCACTTTTATTGTGTTAACAAAAAAAGTGCAACAATACTGTGTTCGCTAAAAGCTTACGAAGTTGGGAACTCTTCTTTCTAGAATAGTGTATACCTATATATAATGTAATGTCTTCACTGACCTATCAACGTAGAGTCTAATCTGTAACTCGTAGAGTCTTAAAATTCTGGGTATGACTTTGGCTATCATTTGAGCCAACCTCCGAAAGTATATCTTTGGGTCGTTAACCACGAAGAAAAATTTGACAATATGTTCTTTACATAACGAAATCGAAAAAAAAACGTATAGCCAATAGAATAACTTGTAGATATTTGGGCTTTTTCCAATATCTTTGTTTCATAATTCAAGAACACGCTAAGAAAAGATTTTTAAATAGTTAGTGTTAAAGAGGAGGTTTCGGTTTCATTTTTTATTTAAAATCGGACAAAACAATGAGGGAAGTAAAACATAATACAAAAGTGTTTAAAAAGTAAAGAAAGCAAGATATATCAAACAAAAGAATTATGGTCGAGGTTAGGGACTGTTTACCAACATGGCAGCCTTTATAATCCTTGTATATCTGATATTCAACCATCAAAAGGTTTGCGTTAAGAGGTTAAAGATGTTCCAGAGGAAGATTTAGAAGTTCTAAGGATTACATAGCAGCCTTTAGGATAAATGGGAATCCTAAAGGTAGCAAATACATCTCCTAATTTATAAAAGACAAAGTGTATCCGTGAGAAAAAAGAACAATGTTAATATTGTAGAAACGAGCAGAACTCGCTCGTCATTGGATTAAGGAATGGAAAATAACAATGACTGAATTTCCCTTCCAAAACAACAATAATTTTGTGTTGTTCCTTCAACATCTGCAGGTCCCGAACTGTTCTTCAATACGTCTGTGCCACGGTATATAGAATAAGACGGTAGGTCTCACGAAGAGGATGCACACTGGTAGACCGACCCGATGACGTCAGTGGCACCTAGCCCATTACACACGTACATCTGTGTTTGTTAGTAAGCTGTGATTAGTGCTGTTGCTATTATATAGCATTCTCAATAATTACCATTGGTGTAATAACTGTGTATTAATGTATGTTTAGGGACTAGTTGTGTTAATATTGTGTGTGATTGTTATGGTTTTATTTTACTAACAAGTCTGCTCTGAAAGCAATGTAAGTATCTTAGGCCTAAACATAAATCAAATAACTACAATGCCTTGTTGCTTCATTGCGGGTTGTACAAACCACTCAGACAAAGCCAAGAGCTACATTTACCGTTTCATAAATTCCAAAAGGTTGAAATTTACACAAAACATGGGTGTATGCATGTAAAAAAAAGATAATTTTAATTCCAAAACAGCAAGAATATGTTCTGAACACTTCGTATGGACGATTTTGAAATAGATTTACAATCCAAGCTAGCGGGTCTCTCCCAAAAGCATGTTTTAAAGGTAAATTAGTTTCCTACGCAAAATATAGTCCCCTTATAAAATTAAAAAATAAACAGACAACAAAGATAGATGCTGTAGAACAAAAGTTCGGGAGGGCAAAAAATTGGTGCAGTCGTTATTAGAACAATGTTGTACATCAAATAAGAATAACAACTGGGAAACTTACAACTCTGAACTAACAAAGGAAGTACACATTTTAAACAATTCGAAAGCAACAATCGACGTAAACACTCTTTTACTTAAAAATTAAATGCCCCAAGAAATGCTATTTTAACAAATAATCTTGGAATAGCTAATAACCAAGCTTTGGAATTAGAAGCTAAACTCAAACGCTACGAAGCTATGTTTTTACAAGGTCAAAAACAATTTATTTTGAAAGGGAAATGTACAAATTGGTCATCAGACAATGTAGCCAAAGCTGTCACTATTAGTTGCATTTCTAAAAAAGGGTTATCTTATGTTAGATAAGAGTAGAACAGTCGGCACTTTGGCGGTAACTACCCCTAAGTGTCCTGTACGTCACCGGTGAGAATAGGGGTAGTTTTGGTTGATGGAGGGGTTTGGTATGGGGTTGTTCGTGGGGTGGGTTCGCCCTGGGGGTAGTTTTAAAAAATATATGAAAATGCCAAAAAATGATCGGTTAGATCAAATTACCAACGTTTAAACTATCAACATTGAAACACTGCCTTACGCTAAGTTTAACCGACCACCTTGCACGCATATCAATCGACCAACAATTACGTTGATTCCAGATAACCAACTGTCTATGCGGGAATTGACTAATCTTATTGCAGGGGCCCGGTAATGCTGTACAACCCAAGTCACTTAGATGGCATGTAACCTACCCCTAAGTGTGTGTTAGGGGTGAGTTTTGTGGGTCACGGGGGATAGATGTCAAAGAGCCCTAACCTAACTCACCCTTAAGTGTTGTATATGTTTGGAGTGTATGTTGGATAAATGCAGGGTGAGTTCGCCCTGGGGGTCGTTTTAAATAATATATGAAACAGCCAAAAAATGATCGGTTAGATCAAATGACCAACGCTTCAACTAAAGCCCCTAAAATACAATATTCGAAGGAAAAAGAAGAAGATAAATAAACTTCAAAGCTAATTTTTTATTCAACTGTTACGTTAAGATAAGTCCTACAATGATAGTACATGTAAACTTACAATGTTCAGATTTTGGCAGTAATACAATGTTAGGCATATCTTAATTATGGTTATTTAGATGCTCCTTAATTTTTTGATCACAAACATTTTACATTAACCAAATTATATCAGGTTATTGAACGAGTTACTGTTAACAAATGTAAGAAAATCCGTTTAGAAACAACAAAATATAAAGAGGGATAGTTAATTTAGCGTGCGCACACACGCTAGTGTATGCTAAAACAACACATTTGCCGAGCGACTGGATGCCGGTGACGTCACGAGCTCCAGCCGGCATGAGGGTGAGACCTTCCGTTTTATTCTATATACCGTGGCCTATGCAACCTTAGGAAACACAGGAAACAGTGGGAGTACTCATAACTTCTTTACCACAGATTTGTTTATTTTAATTAGTATAATGCATTAGTTTTTTTTTAAATCAAGTAAAACTCAGACATTTATTTGTATTTATCCAATGAAAATTAAATTAAATTAATTAATTTCCAACATTTTATGTAACCCACATACATAAACAATTATATTATATTTATTGGCGGATAAAAGGAAACAAAAACTCACAAAATGATAGTAAATAAACTATTCCTAACTTATATTTAGAGAAGTTTTACCTCAGGTCTTTAGAGTGAAGTGGATTATTAAATGAATACAAGGGGACGCGACAATAATGCCTGGCTTTAATTCAATCACGTTTCTTATATTGTTATTGATAAATCTGTTTTCCCGTTGATTTTCTTCGAACTGACAATATTAAATTTTATCCTTTCACAAGAAGCTATCCCGGTTTATAAAATATCGTTAATTACTTTTCAGAAAGAATTTTCCTTTCAATTCATCTTTTTCTTAAAATGTAAGACTGAAATACGAATAGAAAATAATTACAGCTCTGTCGAGTGGTACAAGACAATTCCAAAAAATTATTTACTTTAAAATTAACGTTAATTTAGGCATTCCCAGGAAGGTTTTTCAAAGTATAATAACAGTTGATAAACGAATTAATCAATTTATTTATTTTAAGAAAGCCGTAATAGGTAACGACCAGTTAACAAGTAGGTATGGCATATTCTTTAGTTGTTAAAATTCTTTTCCTTCATTTTTTTCGAAAGCAATATTCAGAAATTTATTTGTTTAGTTATGACTCCTTTTTGAATATCTTAAATTTCATATTGAGAAGATTATTAATTAAAAACTTGAGTTAACCTTTATAATCTCATTATCAGTGGTAATGAGTTTAATAGTAACAGTTTATAAGTAAATAACATTATAAATCCATTATTTGATATAATAAAACCAACGAATCAGGCTGGGTTTTAAATGGTTAAACCATTGGTTCAAGCTGCAAAATCTATAAGTGTAGCACGAGGAATTATTGAAAGTTTAGAAAGAAAATATTTGGGTTTATTTTACGATGTTAGATTCTTTTATTATGCATGTAAATTATATTTCCAGAGAGCTTTAGATTAACAGTAGACCTTAGTAATTATTTAGCCAACGAATTGAGTGGTAATGACTTTAATAGTAACAGTTTATAAGTAAATAACATTATAAATCCATTATTTGATATAATAAAACCAACGAATCAGGCTGGGTTTTAAATGGTTAAACCATTGGTTCAAGCTGCAAAATCTATAAGTGTAGCACGAGAAATTACTGAAAGTTTAGAAAGAAAATATTTGGATTTATTTTATTAGATTCTTTTATTATGCATGTAAATTATATTTCCAGAGAGCTTTAGATTAACAGTAGACCTTAGTAATTATTTAGGCAACGAATTGCATTTGAGTGTGTCGCAATATTTGAGAGAAAAAACAAAACTATATTTTCAAATCAAATTATGGAGCAACTCGAGTTTCGCTTGGCAGTAGGTGGGCTCTGCCTAACTTAATAAGTCTTGAAAGCAATGCTTTGTTCAAATACGGCAACAAAGTAAGTTCAAAGGAAAAGAAACTAATCTGTGAAAATGTAACATGCGAGATTAACTGTTAAACAATCGAAAAGAAAGACGGAAAAATCAAATGATATATGCTGCAGCTAGAGCATTCAAGCATTGTACAAACTTGTACTAGGCATTTGTCAGACATTGAAGAAAATTTTCATAACAATTGGGCTCTATAAGACACAAACATATAATGGCTACGCTATTTATCCCGATTCTGGTGACAGAAGTTAAAAGAAACCGCGTTACCGTCATTATTTAGAATCTAGTCATACTACAGATGGTGAAAATATTTCTGCATATACTGTGAGGGATCATTTTCAATGTAATATTTCAAGGGAAAATTATAGTGGCCTTTATCTTAAAATATAATATAACATAAATCCTTCGTTACTTGTTTCTATGTTATTTTAACTTTACTTAAATAATCTTTATATTATTAATACTAGTTGGTGGCAGTTTATCTATCGTTCGATTCATTTACATATAATTAGATTTGTCTTATCTTACACTATCTTACCTACCTCAAACAAATTCGTCTTCATTCCTTAATTTATAAGTGTTTTATTAAGTTCTGGTCTCTAGAAATTGCATCCACGGCATAATTATTTAATGACTCCTTCTTTTTAACTTTTAAACTTAACTTTTCTCTATCTTTAAATGATTTAATTATTGAATTTATTAAAAGAAATATATTCTTATTAACTAAAAAAATTAGTGTTCTTTTAAAAATAAATTTTTATTTAGGTGCAGTGACGTTATTCCCTCAAATATGGGTTTAGTTTTATCCTTGCTTCCTAGTTCGATTTGTTTCTTCTTCTTTGGCCCTACACACTGTAGCCAGCATCCGGTACTCTGGCTTTAGATACTTTGTAACGTTATTCCTTCAAGTCTGGATTCAGTTTTATCCTTGTTCCTTAGTTCGATTTGTTTCTTCTTCTTTGGCCCTACAAACTGTAGTCAGCATCCGGTACTCTGGCCTTAGATACTTTGTAACGTTATTCCTTCAAGTATGGATTCAGTTTTATCCTTGTTCCTTAGTTCGATGTTTTCTTCTTCTTTGACCCTACACTACACACTGTAGCCAGCATACGGTACTTTGGCTTTAGATACTTTGTAACGTTATTCCTTCAAGTCTGGATTCAGTTTTATCCTTGTTCCTTAGTTCGATTTGTTTCTTCTTCTTTGGCCCTACACACTGTAGCCAGCATCCGGTACTCTGGCTTTAGATACTTTGTAACGTTATTCCTTCAAGTCTGGATTCAGTTTTATCCTTGTTCCTTAGTTTGATTTGTTTCTTCTTCTTTGGCCCTACACACTGTAGCCAGTATCCGGTACTCTGGCCTTAGATACTTTGTAACGTTATTCCTTCAAGTATGGATTCAGTTTTATCCTTGTTCCTTAGTTCGATTTGTTTCTTCCTCTTTGGCCCTACACACTGTAGTCAGCATCCGGTACTCTGGCCTTAGATACATTGTAACGTTATTCCTTCAAGTCTGGATTCAGTTTTATCCTTGTTCCTTAGTTCGATTTGTTTCTTCCTCTTTGGCCCTACACACTGTAGCCAGTATCCGGTACTCTGGCCTTAGATACTTTGTAACGTTATTCCTTCAAGTATGGATTCAGTTTTATCCTTGTTCCTTAGTTCGATTTGTTTCTTCCTCTTTGGCCCTACACACTGTAGTCAGCATCCGGTACTCTGGCCTTAGATACATTGTAACGTTATTCCTTCAAGTCTGGATTCAGTTTTATCCTTGTTCCTTAGTTCGATTTGTTTCTTCCTCTTTGGCCCTACACACTGTAGCCAGTATCCGGTACTCTGGCCTTAGATACTTTGTAACGTTATTCCTTCAAGTCTGGATTCAGTTTTATCCTTGTTCCTTAGTTGGATTTGTTTCTTCTTCTTTGGCCCTACACACTGTAGCCAGCATCCGGTACTCTGGCTTTAGATACTTTGTAACGTTATTCCTTCAAGTCTGGATTCAGTTTTATCCTTGTTCCTTAGTTCGATGATTTCTTCTTCTTTGGCCCTACACTACACACTGTAGCCAGCATACGGTACTTTGGCTTTAGATACTTTGTAACGTTATTCCTTCAAGTATGGATTCAGTTTTATCCTTGTTCCTTAGTTCGATTTGTTTCTTCCTCTTTGGCCCTACACTACACACTGTAGGCAGTATCCGGTACTCTGGCCTTAGATACTTTGTAACGTTATTCCTTCAAGTATGGATTCAGTTTTATCCTTGTTCCTTAGTTCGATTTGTTTCTTCCTCTTTGGCCCTACACACTGTAGTCAGCATCCGGTACTCTGGCCTTAGATACATTGTAACGTTATTCCTTCAAGTCTGGATTCAGTTTTATCCTTGTTCCTTAGTTCGATTTGTTTCTTCCTCTTTGGCCCTACACACTGTAGCCAGTATCCGGTACTCTGGCCTTAGATACTTTGTAACGTTATTCCTTCAAGTATGGATTCAGTTTTATCCTTGTTCCTTAGTTCGATTTGTTTCTTCCTCTTTGGCCCTACACACTGTAGTCAGCATCCGGTACTCTGGCCTTAGATACATTGTAACGTTATTCCTTCAAGTCTGGATTCAGTTTTATCCTTGTTCCTTAGTTCGATTTGTTTCTTCCTCTTTGGCCCTACACACTGTAGCCAGTATCCGGTACTCTGGCCTTAGATACTTTGTAACGTTATTCCTTCAAGTCTGGATTCAGTTTTATCCTTGTTCCTTAGTTGGATTTGTTTCTTCTTCTTTGGCCCTACACACTGTAGCCAGCATCCGGTACTCTGGCTTTAGATACTTTGTAACGTTATTCCTTCAAGTCTGGATTCAGTTTTATCCTTGTTCCTTAGTTCGATGTTTTCTTCTTCTTTGGCCCTACACTACACACTGTAGCCAGCATACGGTACTTTGGCTTTAGATACTTTGTAACGTTATTCCTTCAAGTCTGGATTCAGTTTTATCCTTGTTCCTTAGTTCGATTTGTTTCTTCTTCTTTGGCCCTACACACTGTAGTCAGCATCCGGTACTCTGGCTTTAGATACTTTGTAACGTTATTCCTTCAAGTATGGATTCAGTTTTATCCTTGTTCCTTAGTTCGATTTGTTTCTTCCTCTTTGGCCCTACACACTGTAGCCAGTATCCGGTACTCTGGCCTTATATACTTTGTAACGTTATTCCTTCAAGTCTGGATTCAGTTTTATCCTTGTTCCTTAGTTGGATTTGTTTCTTCTTCTTTGGCCCTACACACTGTAGCCAGCATCCGGTACTCTGGCTTTAGATACTTTGTAACGTTATTCCTTCAAGTCTGGATTCAGTTTTATCCTTGTTCCTTAGTTCGATTTGTTTCTTCTTCTTTGGCACTACACACTGTAGGTAGTATCCACACTCTGGCTCAATATACTTTTTTCTTAACATTAGTAAATAGGTTTTGTTTTCTTTATAAAACTGACCATCTATATTTAAACATTCCTTTATGTAAAAGCCCTCTTCTCGAGATTTTTATTTGTAAATGATTTTTTTTAAATTCTGCTTTAAATACACTTTTCTTTATTGGTATGAACTTAGCTCCCACTACACTTCTACTACCTTGTCGGTTGAAGGAAAACCACTCTAATTTTTCGGTCGAAGGAAGACTACTCGGTTTTTCTGCACTAAAGTTTTTCTAAAGCATCCTTTGCCTTCCCGCTAAATTTTCTAGCCAATGAGGAACAGGGATTTTGGTTTCTACCAATCAAATTTAAAAATGAGCACGTTAGTATTTTCAAACTAACCGTTATTTTACGAAAGTTTAAAGGTGAACTGCCTTTTACATTATTTTTCTTTTTTTAAGGTGAACGTGCCACATCTGCCTATATTTCTCCTGTTTTTTTTTCAGTTTTAAAATTGTAACAAGAATTCTACCCAAGTCCTTTACGTGACCCTTAACAAATATCTTACTGCCGTAACTAAATGCAGATTTCAACTTGGCGTTTTAAATAACCAAACTTTTGCTTTGCTTGCTTATACTAATGTGTTTATACATTTAACAATATATGTACTATCGTTAACTCATATTTTTGAAAATTTTAGAAATTTGTCAAATTATTGATTGGATTGCATTATTTTACATTGCCCGCTTTGACATTTGATAAATGGTAAAATTTACTTAAGTTGTTTTAGAATTGTTTGTTGATTAGAGGATGATAAAATATTTATTTGTATAATATCGTAAATATTGTAACACACTGCACATTCCGAAGTATGCTACCTTACATTTTTGTTAAATCATAATGTAGAATCGGCATCAATGATAAAGAAGCTTTTAGTTTCACAATATGAAAAGAAGAAATAATTCTTTGCTGAATTTCAAGTGTCTGTAGAAATGTCGTACGATGCATCACAATAGGAATTTTTCGCTTAGTAAGGGATGAAGAGGGGGAACAAGTTTTGAGCTCCACCTAGGCAAGTTCTACACCTGAGTCTCTGACATAATGTAGAAATGATCTGATATGGTATAAAATTACAATTTTTTTGCAGAATTCAATATCCAAGAACATCATTGTGCCTACAGTTACTATTTTCACGAGAAATTATTTAATAATTTTCAATTTGTAATTCAAATGCGAATCCAAAGTTAAATGCGAATTCAGAGCTAAATGGGAATCCAAAGTTAAATGCGAATTCAGAGCTAAATGCGAATCCAAAGTTAAATGCGAATTCAGAGCTAAATGGGAATCCAAAGTTAAATGCGAATACAGAGCTAAATGGGAATCCAAAGTTAAATGCGAATCAGAGCTAAATGGGAATCCAAAGTTAAATGCGAATACAGAGCTAAATGGGAATCCAAAGTTAAATGCGAATACAGAGCTAAATGCGATTACAATAGATAATATCAAAGTTGTACTAAATTTTTAATTTCAGACGTAAATGAGTAACTCGTGTGTAGTGGCACGAATTACACATCTGTGAAGGTTTGTGTTGGATGATTTAAAATAAACTTTATCCATTATATCATAAATCTTGTTTCGAATAAACTAATTATATCACTAAACACAGAAACAGCAATAACGTCTTCACAGATTCATCTTACAATGAATTTCCGTTTTATAAAATAACATATGTAAGTAGTTTTTAATTTATTTGGTATTTTTTTGAGATTGAATCCTTTTTTTACTATAGAAATTTTTTGTAATGTCACCCTTTCTATCCTTAAAGTGGAAAATTAAGTAAGATGGGCAGACAGTACCAACCCCCTGATTCGCCTTAGGAAAGACATTCAAGGGAACAATTATTTCGGTAAGTGCGTTGGAGTTTTCAGTTGAATTAAATTTTAGTTTTGTGGCACTTAACGGAAAGTTACAATAACAGAGACGGAATAACTAAGCATGACGAGACTCACAAAAGCTAATAATCCTCTATTGGGAAATGATTATGTTTCACACGAACCATTATACTTTAACCTACATTGGCGCTACAAATTTATAGGGATGGAGCATGCCTCGTGATTCCTTTATATGTATATCAGCTAGAGAAATAGAAGCATTGGTGTGCACTCTAAAGAAAATGATTCTCCATAGGTTATATTTTAGAAGTTGAGATTATATAGCCATTTGGACATCGTGATGACGTATTACCCCAAACAAACTTATTACTTGTTATAATAATTTGTTATATAAGTACCCCCTGATACTTTATTATAAAAAATATACATTTTATTTGAGTTAAATGGCTTTATTTTACTTTTGCTTTTTCCTATGGAATCAACTATCAATTTATAAAAAATTGTTGTCATCCATATTTTAAATAGAAAAATTTTCTTTAACACAATAATAACGTCCTGAACAATTTATTATAAATTGTAAACAGATTCCTAAAATACTAACATTGTAATTAATATCCAACATAACAACATGTGAAATTAGAACTTTAAATGTTGTTTTATCAATAAATTTATAAATCTCACAATAAAAAGCGATCAAAACTTCATCCAATCGAAAGTTTGGTTTACTTTTAGGGATTCTATTTACTAATGTGGAAAATTCCAGGTAGACAATTTAGATTATAGACAATTATAAAAACTGTCCAGGATTTAAAAATATGAGCAAAGACAAAAATATGTATGATAATGGTAAATACGTGGATGAACAAAGAAATCCTGGAAAAGAAATAAAACGTAATGCCAGTATTTAAATAAATGCATTTTCACAAAAACATATTCGTATTAGTAAACGTTTTTAGAAACTCAAAGTCTTTTTGTGCTTTAATATTACTGTTTACTCAAACGCTAAAGGTTTTAATTGTTTTTAAATTGTAAACTTAAGAAATTGATAAACCTTAATTGAAACATTTTTGTAAATTTAATATTTTGACTACTTACAACTAACCATATTGAAAAATTCAGTCATAATTAGTGTTTTGTTCAACACAATTTGTCCGATTTGATATGACACTTGTGTCGAATATACCGAGCATCTGATTGTTGCGAATTTATGAACAAATATAAATTTATAGTCTTAAAAATAAATAGATTTTTTAAATATTTTTTTATCCTAAGAAATTCGTTGAACAAGATTTCAAAAACCGCAGGTTATGATTGGTATATTTAAAAAAAAAAAAAAGGTTTTGTAATTCTTATCTAAAAAATTATTTTATTTTTTCCATAAAAATCACCCCTTCACACATCTGCAAGTCACCGAAGAATGTTTCGTGAACAGATGCTGTGAATCTGACAATAATAATCCAAAATGATGGATGTGCATCTCGGGTATATTTGCTTGTTATTAAATTAGTAGGTAATTTGCTTCTTGCCGCCGGTCCAGCTACAGGAAATTGATTTGGCCCGTCCCGTCCGTCACCCCACCCCTATCGGGCAGCCAGACGTATGAATGCATGCAGCCGGGATTAATGACAAATATTAACCAATTGGAAATTTGCCTCCAGGTAAAACTTTGATAAAATAATTATACGGTAACGTCTAGCATAACCTCTCCTGAAGCAGTAAATAAAGTATTTCATAAAATTGTTTTGTGGAAAATAAAATGTCTTAAAGGTGGACAAACTTAACAAAATGTTTTATTCCTACAGGATTCCATATGTGTCTGACCTTTTTATTTGTAATCATGACGACGCCTTTATTCTCAATTTCAAAGAACTTCTTATTATTACATTTGGTAACTTATACTATATGTTTGCTTTTCTGAGCAGCAAAAAAAAACCAATTTTGTTCAGTACTAGTTTATTTAAAATTTGAACTAAAATAATATATTAATTTATATTATAAGATTTATTGTAATATTATTTATTAAGGGCGTAACAATGTGTTTGCCTTTAGTAAGCAAGGGCTCAACTGATGTATTGTGAATTAAGTAGTTTGTGATTGTATTAAGTTTATATATTTTTTTACAAAAAATGGAATGTGAACTATCAGTAAATTTTGTTCGAAGTTTTAATACATTTTATCAAAAACTTGATTGTTGAAAAAACAATTAATTTCAACATCACTAATTGGCTTTTCCAGTGGTTTTCAAAATCTATTATATTAATAAAGTTATCTCAAGGAATAAAACAGTTTTGTAAGTAGGTAAAAAGGTTAATTCAATATCTGCCTAAAGAAGAAGTTATTATCATTATTTATGGTTAATGAAAAATTTTAATGTTTTAAATTTAATTCCTTATATCGAAAATGATGTGAAAATGAATTTTATATAAATAAGAAAGATCTAGGCAGAATAATCTGACAAAAATACAAGTAACTTTAAAATATAAATTAATTAATTTTTAAGAACCACGAATACTTGTCTTTTTGGTTGTCACGTTCTGCATTCTTTTGAGACTTCCACATTTATGTCCTTTAAATTACCATCTTTCTCCTTTTTCTTTATAACGTCGACGTAAGTAGTAGTTTCTCCTATCTTTTCTACTTTGATAGCTACTGTTTGCCTACGTTTTTGCCGTACTTGTTTCTCTTTTTCTGCCAAGGTTTCTTCTTTCGTTTTCCTTCTTTTTGTTTTCAAATGCCTAACTTCCTGCATAGGTATATTTTCTTCCCTCAGATGGGGTACTGATAGTGAAGACTACTTCCGCCGGTTCCCTGTTTTTCTTTTTTTTCTCATATGCTTTGTTCACCAATTCTGGGGGTGTCGTTGCACATCTTTTACTTTGCAGCATTCTAGCAGTATCCACCTGGATTACCTCTGAATACTGCCTTTGGGTTATATTAATCGTATCCTTTAAATCTATCTTTTTTAAATCGTCTTCCATGTTTACTATCCTTAAAGCGATTTTCTCTCTAATGTAACTAATGTTTTTGATTTGTCTCATTAATACCGCCATTTTATTTTTAACTGATTTATGGATTTTTTGGCCAGTTCTATCATCTCGTTCATGTCGTCTATCACTTTGAACATTCTATCTAAGGTTCTCTTCTTCTGTTGTTCATGAAATATACTTCTCGCCTACGTTTCTTCTACTAAGCTCGTAGCAAGCATTGGGGCCGAGATTTCCACCCCTGAAGATGTTACAATGTCTTTGTTTATCTTGTCGCCCCCGCAATCCGTGAGACTTGCAGCGGCCATCTGATCAGAACCGCCGGTGAGATACTGTTTCCAGGTTGCTCACGTAGGGTACTACTATAGCGTTGTTTTGCATTACATATTGAGTTTTCAGAGCCTCAAAGAGGTTGGACTCCTGCCTGTTGGTCCGTTGGAGATATTTTATTTCCCTCCAACCACCCATCTGAAAAACAGATGGTGGGGATATAGTGTTGTTTAGCAATTAGACCACACAGAGGATACAGTGACTCTAAAGCAAAACCTCCAGCCCCGTGCCCTACAAGTGCTGATCATACACAGGCCAATCCTGGAAATAGTAGTCCCCCAAAAACCTAAACACCGGGTCTCAGTAAAAAAAGCCTCAAAATACAAAGAGGTAACACCAATCAACAATGAACAAACGTGGAGGTGAAGGGTAGTGAGTGGGTATACAGGGGAATATGCTCATATGGTAGAAGTACAAATATATGTTATGGTGAAACATTAGGGGGATAGTCCCTAAATATTCAGGAACGGTTACTGGAAGCGGTAGAACACAGAAGACCAGACAACTTAGAAATCTACAGGTGCCAGGCGATACAGGCGAGCATATAGGATCACAGAGGATACGTATATATAGATACGGGAGCGAAAGTGTCAATCACTAACATTCAGATATATATGCACTTGGAACTTATGGGCCAGTAATACTTATGCAGAATTACCAATAAGCAACTTGAGCATTGTGACGGCGCTTTAAGCAGCTCTATATAAAGTGGAATAGGAAACTTTAATCCCTCTGACGATCCAAGCACATTCAGTGGATTGTATGTTCATAGACGTCGAGAGACTACGATCTTAATCCTAGATTACTTATATCGACGACGCTCCGTTTCACAAATTTCTGTATCTGACAAATGAGCGGTTCGCGCGCATGTATCTTCTCAGTACCTTCATACCTGTAACACTCGATGTCAGATGCGCAGTTTCGCCGCTAAAATTCGCTTGAGTCCAAGTGTAACAGAAGTCGCGTCATCATTTTGACGATACTTAAGTGATCGTGTGACTTTTTTATGTTTGTTCTCCTTACATTTTTTATTAATACGGCCATAGGCTTAGGTTTTGTTACTATTTGGGGTGGTTTGCGTTGCTGAGTACGTTAAAGCTGGATGTAAAATTGAGACGAGAAAATGGCTGACGAGGAAGATCTAATAAGAAAATATCTTGAAGATTCTAGTGATAAGGAGTTTTGTGAACGTGCTTCTATCTCAAATAGGTTTCCAAATGATAGTGAAAATGAAGATGAACTAGGAAAATATCATGTCAATTATACGGACTCGGAGACTATACAGATGCGTCATGCGTCATCAGATGGACATGACTTAACGTCCAGGAATTGGAGCACCAGCTTCGAGTGAATACTCAGACAGTGATACTGAGTATCGATCACGCAGGAATTAAAAACGCCGCAGAGGACTTATACCGTGTGATCCTCCGCGTAACGCTGAATCTCCTCGTGTCCTTCACCTAATCTCGTTTCTCCTTACGCCGATCCTCCACCTAACGTCTACTCTTCACCTAATATCGATCCTCCACCTAATAACAATGCCACATCTACTCAAAAACCTAATCTAAACATATATATCTCACAATCTGGATTCATTGGAGCTAAATATAATTATCTATGAATCACTCTTCCTGATCCAGTCAATATTCCCACTCTAATACGTAACATTGTGGGGATTTGTTATATGGACTGTACTAGAATCACTTATACCCCACAACGTTATACCAATATCATGTTTCATTCAGATCTTCTACGTAGCAATGGAGGTAACTGAACGGGAAATGTGATCCCGTCTTTAAACGCCTAATATGTGGAAAAACGCAAAATCACAGACTTCTGAGTTACTTGGAATGCCATCATCCCAGCAGCTCCAAATGAAGCAGGAGCCAGAAATATTTGTTATTTTTATCAAGCAGCCATCAGAAGAATGGCTACTAGCTACTGCGTACCCTGCAACCTTCCAGTAAGTCCACAACACCGAGCAATGTGCTGCGTAGAGTATGACAGAAAGTAAAACAGCTTCATAAACAGGAGTCATGTAGGCTTCCAGAGTCAATCACTCGAATGTCAGGAATGACTCCGGAGTCAGGTTCCCTAGTATTAGGCAGCCCTCCAGAGTCAAGTACTTTAAGGTCTGGTAGGACTCCGGAGTCAGGTTCTCTAATTTCAGGTAGAACTACGGAGTCAAGTACCCTCGAATCGGGTAGGACTAGAAGTCACGTACTCTAATGTCTGATAGGACTCCGAAGTTAGGTGCTGTAATGTCAGGTAGGAGTCGGAGTCAGGTTGTGTAATGTTGGGTAGGAGTCCGGAATTAAACCATCTATATTCGGGTAGGACTACGGAGTCAGGTTCTCTAATGTTGGCTAGGATTCCGGAGTAAGTCCGCGCCCGCCTCCCCTGCGGGCGCAAAGTAATCTGAACGTCGGGTAGGACTCCGGAGTCAGGTTCTCTAATATAGGGTAGCACTCTAAAAATAGGTTCTGAAATGTGGGGTAGGACTCTGAAGTGATCTTCTTTAATGTCGTATAGGACTCCGGATTCAACCGCTCTTATGTCGGGGAGCAGACCGGAGCCAGGTTCTGTAATCTCGAGTAGGTTTCAGTATTCAAATGATATAATCTCGGGTTGAACTCCGGAGTCAAGTACTCTAATAACGAATAGGTCCCGGAGCGAAGTAAACTGATGTCGGGTGGGACTCCAGAGTTAGGTTCTCTAATGTCAGGTATGACTCCGAATTCAGGTTCACTTTTGTCGAGTAGGTCTCAGTATTAAGTACTCTTATGTCCGGTCGGACTCCGAAGTTTAGTAGGTACTCTAATAACGGATAGGACACCGGAGCTAAGTAATGTGTTGTCGGGTGGGACTCCGGGGTCACATAAAGTACTCTTACGACAGGTCGGACTCCGGAGTTTAGTAGGTAATCTAATAACGGATAGGACACCGGAGCTAAGTAATGTAATGTCGGGTGGGACTCCGGGGTCACATAACTACTCTTACGTCAGGTCGGACTGCGGAGTTTATTAGGTAGGCTACTCTAATAATGGATAGGACACCGGAGGTAAGTAATGTAATGTTGGGTGGGACTCCGGGGTCAGGTTCTCTAATGTCTGGTTGATTTCCGGATTCAAGAACTCTAATGTCCAGTCGGAATCCGGAGTCTGTTTGTCTAATGTCGAGTAGGTTCCAGTCAGCTCGTCTGATGTCGGGTAGAACTCTGGAGTTAGATTCACTAATGTCGAGTAGGACCCCAGTCAGCTCGTTAAATGTCGGGTAGAACTCTGGAGTTAGATTCACTAATGTCGAGTAGGACCCCAGTCAGCTCGTTAAATGTCGGGTAGGATTCTGGAGTTAGATTCACTAATGTCGAGTAGGACCCCAGTCAGCTCGTTAAATGTCGGGTAGGATTCTGGAGTTAGATTCACTAATGTCGAGTAGGACCCCAGTCAGCTCGTTTAATGTCGGGTAGGATTCCAGTCAGCTCGTCTGATGTCGGGTAGAACTCTGGAGTTAGATTCACTAATGTCGAGTAGGACCCCAGTCAGCTCGTTGAATGTCGGGTAGGATTCTGGAATTAGATTCACTAATGTCGAGTAGGACCCCAGTCAGCTCGTTTAATGTCGGGTAGGATTCTGGAGTTAGATTCACTAATGTCGAGTAGGACCCCAGTCAGCTCGTTGAATGTCGGGTAGGATTCTGGAGTTAGATTCACTAATGTCGAGTAGGACTTAATGTAAAACATTTTGCAAGTAAGTCGGGGTAAGGACAGTATCTAAGAGCTAAAGCCAACAGTAACTAGCCTTCAAGTAATTTATAAACTATTGTCTCAATAAACTATTCGGCTACAGTTTGGACTAGGTTCCAGTAAGCGATTTCCTATTCACAAAAGTTAAAACCTCTCTCAAAGGTCTCCGCCATTGGCCACTTAATTGTCTAAAGAAGCTTTCACGCTTAGCCTTAAGGACGTTTTGAAATCTGGTGTCTACTGCGCCTTCGAGCTTTGGAAAATCCGTAGTTTTGGGACGAAACTAATCTTTATGTAAGTGTATTTATAAAAGTATTACCTCAAAGCGGTTTACTACTTTTAAAAATTCCTATTAATAATAACATCATTTACTGCAACAACTAAAGCAAGCTATTTTCTTTTACACTCTATTGTTGAAGCAATAGACACACGTACACACACACACACACACACACACACACACACACACACAAACACACACAATGGTACACAAACACACACACGCGCTCACCCATGCACACACACGCGCGCACACACACACACCCATATATATATTTTTAACTAACTGTGTACTGAGTACAGAATACCAAGCCTCCCCCTACCCTTAGGAAGTAGCTTTGCACCTAATTATTAACATCGATCCAACAGTGATAATCCCTCCTTCCCGACCTGTTGCCGAAATATCTCATATTGCAACACTGTTGGCTTCTCCCGCGGTTTCCATGGTTACCATGCAGTGTACATAGTGCAGCCGGCTCGCTTGCTTGTGTTGAGGTAGGAAAGTGGGAATTAAATTTTATAAATAAACATGCTGAAAATTGAAGGCTCTTCGTGAATTTATTATTTTTATTCAGTTTTTTCTAGAGGGAAAGTGACAATATATTTCCTTCTTTAACGAAACACACATTTGTATACGAATATATGCCTCATTTTATATCTACGAGTAAATTACAAAGATACGACGACATTTAAAAATGTTGCTAGTATTTTGGTGATTGAAAACAAAGCGTAAACAATATCCGTATGTGTAAGGAGCAATTTACATACAAAATAACATCTACTTAAATGTGAACTACGTGCTGGGCTCTGTGGCAAACAACACTTACAGTAGTAGCACGTCAAAGTTATTATAGATGCAAACATGCAAACTGTAAAAAAGGAGGAATGGTTAAATCCAAGTAAAGGAGATTATATATATATATATATATATATATATATATGTGTGTGTGTGTGTGTGTGTGTGTGTGTGTGTGTGTGTGTGTGTGTGTGTGTGTGTGTGTGTGTGTGTGTGTGTGTGTGTGTGTGTGTGTGTGTGTGAATAAATAAGATACATAAACTAGAATAGTTTATTGAATCATACAATTCAAAGCTTTTCTTTGGCAAACAGTACCAACATCATCAGGAACACAAAAAATTCCATACATGAAAGTGCTAATTAGATCTAACAAACAGTGTTACCAAATCTATTATAATATAGTCAGGTTTATTATTCCGCTGTCTCACGACTACATAGATTGAATATAGTATAGAAAAAAGATTTTGTTTGTATCCGTTCATTTATAAACTTCTTATTAATACTATATTTATAAAGCTTCATAAATATTCATTCTTAGAACTTGTTCATTTCTTTTATAGTATCATATTACCTATATTAGGAAATATGTAATTGTTATAGATACAATGACTAGCGAAACTCGATTTGGTGTATATAGGTTTTGCAACACTGTTAGTTAGGTCTAATTAACACTTGTATGTATGACATTCCTTGTTGTTGTTGATGATGTTGCTACTGTTTGCCAAAGAAAAGCTTTGAGTTGAATAATTCAATACATTTTTCTTGTATTTGCATCATCTCTAACTTTGTGATATATATTAATATATATATATATATATATATATATATATATATATATATAAAATATATTAAATATGGTGATATGTTTTCTTGTATATATAGTTAATAAATTAAAAATATTTGAAAAACAATAATAAATAAATATATTCATTAAAAGTATTCTTGTTTTTGAAATATTTTTAATTTATTAATTATATATATATATATATATATTATATGTTATATACTATAACATAATATATGTATATATTATATGTACAAATATGTATGCCTAAACACCACGTAAGATTCTTGTTTAAGTACATATAGTGAGAGTGATAAGTGAATACAAGAAAACAATGTTACAAAGATAATATATATAAGTGTGTGTGTGTGTGTGTATGTGTGTGTGTGTGTGTGTGTGTGTGTGTTGTGTGTGTGTGTGTGTGTGTGTGTGTGTGTATGGGTGTGTGTGTTTGTATGCGTGTGTTGTGTGTGTGTGTATGCATGTGTGCGTTTGTGTGTGTGTGTGTGTGTGCGCGTGTGTGTGTGTGTGCGTGTGTATGTATGCATGTGTGTGTGTGTGTGTGTGTGTTTGTATGCGTGTGTTGTGTGTGTATGTATGCATGTGTGCGTTTGTGTTTGTGCGCGCACGCGTGTGTGTGTGTTTGTGAGCGCGCGGGTGTGAGTGTGTGTGTGTGTGTGTGTGTGTGTGTGTGTGTATGCGTTAAGCTAGCAATCTCTTACTAATCTATATCTTATACGAGTACTATGACGTTCCCCCAATTTGAGCCTTTGTTTTGCCTAATATTTAAATAAACAATAACTTTCTTTTCCTTTCTGTTTAATGTAATACAATTTAAATAACTGCAAAATGAGATTAAGAAAAAAATAATTTTAATTACCTCAGACCTAGTTATACAATATTTTTAAATAATAAAAAATTAATTAAATGTACAAAAAGTAAGTTTTTTTCTTTGAAAATTACATACGTTTCAATTTAAAATTTTAACTAAGAAAGTATTATTCAGAAAAATTCTGAAATTTGGAATATTTACACAAATTAGAGAAAATATTTTGTAAACATTTGAGTAAATCTCAATCAGAAATTGAATTATGTAATTAGTCTAAATCCCTAAATTATAAAATATACAATGAAATACTGGTAACAACTACTATAGACATTCTGGTAGAATAAGGGGAGGTGAAACTAAAAAGCGCCGCAAGAATGGGTGGAATATGCTCAGTCATTCAGTAAGTAGGCTACAGCTGACCTATATTTGGGGCAATTAGGTTTGCCTTCTAGATCGACGACACTCCAGCTTGAGGAGATCCTATTCATAAGACGTCAGTATTATCTTGATTGTACAGCTTAAACGCAAAAAGGCTTGATTATATATATATATATATATATATACCTGTATATATATTTATATATATATATATATATATATATATATATATATATATATATATATATATATATAAAGCTTAAAGGCGTTAGGGTCTCTACGAAGGCTGTAACCTGTACATATCTAGGCGTTAGATCGTTACTATTCCTGTGTGGGAGACCTTGGAGTATACACACAGGAGCTAATGTTTCAGCAATAAAATATTTCTGGTGACACGGAAATAGAATATAATATTGTGGATTAGAACTAGCTAAAGTTTAAAAATAAGAGTCCCTAATGCCGCATTTTAAAACTAAAAATAAAACAGAATTTTTAAATATTTTAGTAAAGATTTAAAAGTTAATTAACATTGTGGGAAGGAGCTTCAAAGCAAAGCAATGCATGCGTTGAGGAGTGCGACGGACCGCCCAAGGATACTAAGCCACAAGGAATATCTAGCTCTGTGTTTGTACCTTTGCCATCTATATTGCGGGAAAGCACACAACAAACATTCTACTTGACGATAATTACCAGTCAAATGCATGCGAATGGAACTGCCTTTAATAATAGCAATTTCCAAGCCTTTATTGATTGGCTTGCACACTGTACAAACAACGCCCGAGTAAACTTAGGCAAAATAAAGATCTTAGTACTTGTGTTTTAGAGGTTAGTTTTGTTAGTTTCTCGTTTCAAAAGTGAAGTTTGTAGTCTTTTGAAAATATGAGCAGTTCCTCAGCGAGGGCGAGATAAGTGTGGGATATAATTACCCCCAGCATATTGTTTAAACAGTGCGGCCCCATCGTACTGTTGACAACGGGGGATTAAAAGTTGGACACTTAATAAACTAGGTCGTTGGCTGGGTTTATATATATATATATATATATATATATATATATATATATATATATATTAAATATGGTGATATGTTTTCTTGTATATATAGTTAATAAATTTAAAATATTTCAAACACAAGAATACGTTTAATGAATATATTTATTCAAAGCTTTTTAGTATAGAAACTTTTTTATCGGCGAAAAGCTTTGAATAAATATATTCATTAAACGTATTCTTGTGTTTGAAATATTTTAAATTTATTAAATATATATATATATACATAGGCTTCAGAACCGGCATCGTATGGACTAATAACGTCCCCTCATCGATGTTAAGTCGTACAAAATCATGCTATGTGTTCAGGTATAAACGTCATCTCTATTTTGCTGACCATACACGAAATCTGTGTCGGTCATGATTGTTTTACCTGTGGCAGAAACAAAAGAATTCAATCCGTTCTCGTACACCAAGACCGTGTGACAAATATTGGCAAAACAAGACCTACTTATTTAAATATTAACGAGTTTTAAAAAATTCTGAATTTGAAAAAAAAATGTTTTCCTAAACTATAGGCTGGTCAATGTGAGGCTAAGGATAAGTCCAGGTGCCGTACGGCAAAGATCCGTACGAACAGGATCTCCTGCTTCTCGTTATTCGTACGAACATTAAGAGTGGTATTGCTGTAATGCGTGCAATAGCGGGGTGACCCTTGTCCAGACCTTATCGTACGAGAGGAAAGTTGTCATTAGAAAGGTCGAGCGAGGAAGATCCAAAGTTCTTGCTTTCAAGCAGTGATTTTATTGTTATAAAAATTGTAAATATTTAAATATAATCTAAACATAAATAGTATAAAGTAATATTATAAAAACTTCATTTATTTTGTTACCATAAGATGAGTTTGAGTAATTATTAATGCTGTTTTTTAATATTAAAATTTAATAGTAGGGCTATATCAAAATATTATTAAGAAATAAAAATTCTTTTATCATGAAATGTTATGAAAATATCTTAAATTTTTACAAGAGCTTAAACATGTAATAAATATTGTCTTTGTTGACTTGAATAATATTAGAGTTACTTGGATATTTAAAGAAGGTTTATTGTCTTTAGAATCCATGCATAAAGCTGATAAATGTATCTTTTAACATCGTTATTCAAGAATTTTTTTGGTGGAGAATTTAAAACAAAAAATTATTAAAATAGCTAATGAAAACAAATTAAACTTTCACGAATGGAATTAAATTTAAATATATTATTTAAAAAGGACGAAAAAAGTATTTTTTAAATAATATATTTTAAAAAATTAAAAAGTAAAATATTTTCAATATTTATCGCTAATCATAAATTTATATATTTGTAAATGTTAATAATTGTGAGAGAGTAAACCCTAGTAAACACAGTTTTTGAGTGCCAACATGTTATTCTAAATACTGCAAACATATTGTACGTCTTGTTTTAAACGTAATGTTTGGTTTGATGTTTAAAGATTTCAGTTATTTCTTTGATTTTACGTTTTGTGGAGTTAGTTGTGGTTTATTTTTTGTTGGTCTGTTATAGGAATTTGTTTAGATTATTAAATATGTTTAGCAAGTACGGTCTTAAATTAGTTAAAGTAAAATTTCTCACAACTGTCCTGGCATGGTATAGAGTATAGAGTAAACCACATCACTAATTTCTTCTCTTGATAGAGCATCTTTTAATTTAGAAAAATATTTCTTATTGCTATTGAAAGGTGTGTATGCTATTTTTTTTAGATGTTGTTTGTGACAATTTTAGCAATTTGTTCAGACAGAGATTCTTTGTTTTTTAATGATGTAAAATGATGGATGTTTGTTTTGGTTGAATTTGGGATATTAGAGTTATAATTTATACTGGGATTACAATGTTTGTCATTTAATGTTAATATAGAATTGGTGTTGAATTTTTTAAGCATTAAGTATTTAATTTTGTTGATAATATTTATTAGATATGAAAACATCATCATATCCATAATAAATAAAAAAAAATATTAGGTATTTTCAAAAAAATAGTGTACTTACTTAGCTTTCCCAACATTGTTGATATTCTTTCCCAATCCTCCCAAACCTTATCACGATTTTTATGTTTACATCTCTTATCCCATAAAATAGGTCGCGACTGTACTTCAATAATTACCATCTCTTCGAACGACATAGTGTCTGCCGTACGTTGGAAAAAAACGATTTGATTTTCTGTCGTACCGACAGTACGGTAGTCCGAAAATTGAATTAGGACACAGCATTTACATTACACCCTTCGCCTTACGACCAATCCGAGTCCGAGTGAGATCAAACCAAAAGTCCAGGATCTAAAGGGGGTTGAGCATGCACTGAAACCTAACGCAATTTTATTTCATATTATTGTTAAAGACAGATTGTGTAGGGATTGATTGTTGGTAACAAAACGAAATAATTTGAAAGGCTCTTGTAGAGGCGAGGGTGAAAGTTGAAATGACTTACAATGTACTTCCAATGCTTTATGCATTCTGCCTGACTTTACACGAGTGGCGTTTAGTCTGTCACATACTATTAAATGATGTAAAAACCTTACGTAACGTTATGTTGCATTTCAATATAGCTGCTGAACCGGCCTATTATGGATCAAGGCACGGGTGGCCTATTATGGATCAAGGCACGGGTGGCCTATTATGATCAAGGCACGGGTGGCCTATTATGGATCAAGGCACGGGTGGCCTATTATGGATCAAGGCACGGGTGGCCTATTATGGATCAAGGCACGGGTGGCCTATTATGGATCAAGGCACGGGTGGCCTATTATGATCAAGGCACGGGTGGCCTATTATGGATCAAGGCACGGGTGGCCTATTATGGATCAAGGCACGGGTGGCCTATTATGATCAAGGCACGGGTGGCCTATTATGGATCAAGGCACGGGTGGCCTATTATGGATCAAGGCACGGGTGGCCTATTATGGATCAAGGCACGGGTGGCCTATTATGGATCAAGGCACGGGTGGCCTATTATGGATCAAGGCACGGGTGGCCTATTATGGATCAAGGCACGGGTGGCCTATTATGGATCAAGGCACGGGTGGCCTATTATGGATCAAGGCACGGGTAGACGAAACCGTATTCCTAGCCTATGTGTCCTAGTTGACAACTGTCGTACGGCGAAATCCGTACGCATATTTCTCGGACGAATGAGCTCTAAAATCAAACATGAGAACAGGCACTTAATGTTCTAATTGGAGTGTTTTCAACCCATATTTAGCGACCTTGTAGTCCAGGATCTAAAGGAGGTTGAGCATGCGCTGAAAGCCTAACGCAACATAATTTCAGATTATTGTTCTGGGCACTTGGGTGATTGTAAAAACGTATGTCTCACGTGGTCGACATACCAGGGAGGGGGGGGGGGTGGCGCTGTACAGAAACCGTTGTATCTTTTAAGCTATAAAAGGTAGAATAACCATAAAAATGTTTTCAAACTCAATAAAATATGGGCTTTAATATGGCCACTACCACTAAATACCTATCTCTAATATATTTTTAGTTAAAAATATATTTTTTTTAACATTCGGATTTTACTATTGTTTTATTTCGGTAATTACTCTAAAAAACTAGTTGTTTTTATTAACTACGCTGTATCAGGTCTAAAAATTTAAAATATATATTTTTTAATGAAAAAACTATATAACAACTGTCTAAACTATTGTAGAAGCAATATTACTACTGGACAGAAACATGTAAACGTCACGCGCATTGTCGTACTAGCCTAGATATCTAAAGGGAGTTGAGCATGCAATGATAGACTAAATCAATTTTATTTCAGATTATTCTTCTGGCCACTTAGATAGTTGTAAAAACATATGTCGTCGCCCCCTCACGTGTTCGACATACGAGGAGGAGAGGGGGAACGGAGAAGGGAAGAATCTGAGTTGTGAAGTTTCAAGCGAATAATAAGATTACTGGAGTTTAATGTACATTTCACACGAAATGGTGGCTTCACTGAGAACACTGTCGGGGGGCAAACACTGTCAGTTTATGGAGATTTTAATGCTCTCACACAGCAACGGTGAAACGTCGGCAACATTACAATATCTCGTTTCAAATTAACCATTTCAAATTCTCTTGCAGCTGATGTATTAACAGAGGATTGCGCACAGTCACTTAGTCAAAACTCTCTCTATACGAGTGGAACTTATAAAACACCTCCATCATAAGCGTTGCCCTTTATTACCCTAAGTTATGTGTGATGGATTTCTAATACCATATACAAAGAGTGGATATTTCATGACAGCTATTGTAGACAGTATCATAACTTACTTGCTCCTTATGTGTTTTCGGTTATTACAAACCCGGAGCGATATTTTATCACAACCCCCGCAAAGTTTATTGAATACAAAATCTCTTCAACTAAACCGCTTGTAAAATATATACTCTACTAGAGGGCATGTTTATATTCGGAACACCTGCTTTTATGCGTTATGTATTCTTTACTACAAATAAACATTTTGAGGATCGTAGGTGTAAGACGTAAATAGTGCCAGGGTGTACCTTATGTTTTTTTGGACAATATGTAATTATTCATTGATTCATTTGGGTTCTGCGACTTACCTTTCAAACATCTCTGTAGAGAACAGAATCAGACAAAGACTCGCCTATTAACTTTATTTCAAGCATTGTTACTTCAAGTAGGTGAAAATGTTTTGAATGATCATATGTGAGTCCCGAAACCATAGCTTACTTGTAGTTACACCAAGTGTCGTCTCCGAATGGTAGAGTTGGTTGTGACGGTGTGTCGTTGTTAGACTGAATATGGAAGAAGGTAGCCCATACAGCTTGCTGCATGTCTTTCTCACATGTTGTATTCCTTCTTATTGCTAATCCATAAAACAATTGAATCTTTGAAATTGCCAGCTCAGTGTGACGGTGTTTTCAAAACGTATAGAAATGATAACAATAATTTTGTACATAGCAATATTTAATTTTCATACTTTAACATTATGAATTGTAGTAACTTTAACACAATACATTTCCTGGACGAGTTCTGACCTTAACTGTTCATATAAGAAACTAAAACAGCGTTAACATGCCTGAGGCATGACAGGTAAACAGATAACATTTAAATAATTACAAATATATAGCTACTTCGATACTATGCAGTAGTACAAATCTGATTTTCTCCTAATAGTACCTAATTTAAAATGTAATATGATTGTGAGTAAACACATAATATGGGATAAATAGATTAGACTAAGTGTTATACTGGTTGAGTAAACTTTAATATCGCCTATGTGTTATTTTACACGGTAATGCGATAACATAGACGTAATGTAGCACAAATAGCTCAGAGGAAAGAACGTGACTAGGTGATGTTGTATAGGGTTGGCCCTAGACAAGGTTCGGATAGCCATTAGGGCTCAACTACATCTAGGTGAATGTATTATGCTTGTGTCAAAACACATTAAGACAAATAGATTAGAGGAAAGAATGTAACTGCGTTGTAAGCTTTCATAGTGACTAGGTGATGTTGTATAGGGTTGGCCCTAGACAAGGTTAGGATAGGCATTAGGGCTCAACTACATCTAGGTGAATGTATTATGCTTGTGTCAAAACACATTAAGACAAATAGATTAGAGAAAAGAATATAACTGCGTTGTAAGCTTTCATAGTGACTAGGTGATGTTGTATAGGGTTGGCCCTAGACAAGGTTAGGATAGGCATTAGGGCTCAACTACATCTAGGTGAATGTATTATGCTTGTGTCAAAACACATTAAGACAAATAGATTAGAGGAAAGAATATAACTGCGTTGTAAGCTTTCATAGTGACTAGGTGATGTTGTATAGGGTTGGCCCTAGACAAGGTTAGGATAGGCATTAGGGCTCAACTACATCTAGGTGAATGTATTATGCTTGTGTCAAAACACATTAAGACAAATAGATTAGAGGAAAGAATATAACTGCGTTGTAAGCTTTCATAGTGACTAGGTGATGTTGTATAGGGTTGGCCCTAGACAAGGTTCGGATAGCCATTAGGGCTCAACTACATCTAGGTGAATGTATTATGCTTGTGTCAAAACACATTAAGACAAATAGCTCAGAGGAAAGAATATAACTGCGTTGTAAGCTTTCATAGTGACTAGGTGACGTTATATAGGGTTGGCCCTAGACAAAGTTTGGATAGCCATTAGGGCTCAACTACATCTAGGTGAATGTATTATGCTTGTGTCAAAACACAATAAGACAAATAGCTCAGAGGAAAGAATATAACTGCGTTGTAAGCTTTCATAGTGACTAGGTGACGTTGTATAGGGTTGGCCCTAGACAAGGTTCGGATAGCCATTAGGGCTCAACTACATCTAGGTGAATGTATTATGCTTGTGTCAAAACACATTAAGACAAATAGATTAGAGGAAAGAATATAACTGCGTTGTAAGCTTTCATAGTGACTAGGTGATGTTGTATAGGGTTGGCCCTAGACAAAGTTTGGATAGCCATTAAGCTCAACTACAACTAGGTGAATGTATTATGCTTGTGTCAAAACTCATTAAGACAAATGGATTAGAGGAAAGAATGTAACTGCTTTGTAAGCTTTAATAGTGACTAGGTGGTGTTGTATAGGGTTGGCCCTAGACAAAGTTTGGATAGCCATTAAGCTCAACTACAACTAGGTGAATGTATTATTCTTGTGTCAAAACACATTAAGACAAATAGATTAGAGGAAAGAATGTAACTGTTTTGTAAGCTTTAATAGTGACTAGGTGACGTTGTATAGGGTTGGCCCTAGACAAGGTTCGGATAGCGATTAGGGCTCAACTACATCTAGGTGAATGTATTATGCTTGTGTCAAAACACATTATGACAAATAGATTAGAGGAAAGAATATAACTGCTTTGTAAGCTTTAATAGTGACTAGGTGGTGTTGTATAGGGTTAGCCCTACTTAAGGTTCGTATAGCTATTAGGGCTCAACTACATCTAGGTGAATATATTATGATTGTGTCGAAACACAATATGACAAATAGCTTAGAGTATAGAATATAAGTGCTTTGTAAGCTTTAATAGTGACTAGGTGGTGTTATATAGGGTTGGCCCTAGACAAGGTTCGGATAGCCATTAGGGCTCAACTACTTCTAGGTGAATGTAATATGCTTGTGTCAAAACACATTAAGACAAATAGCTCAGAGGAAAGAATATAACTGCGTTGTAAGCTTTCATAGTGACTAGGTGACGTTGTATAGGGTTGGCCCTAGACAAAGTTTGGATAGCCATTAGGGCTCAACTACATCTAGGTGAATGTATTATGCTTGTGTCAAAACACATTAAGACAAATAGATTAGAGGAAAGAATATAACTGCGTTGTAAGCTTTCATAGTGACTAGGTGATGTTGTATAGGGTTGGCCCTAGACAAGGTTCGGATAGAAATTAGGGCACAACTACATCTAGGTGAATGTATTATGCTTGTGTCAAAACACATTAAGACAAATAGATTAAAGGAAAGAATATAACTGCGTTGTAAGCTTTCATAGTGACTAGGTGATGTTGTATAGGGTTGGCCCTAGACAAGGTTCGGATAGCCATTAGGGCTCAACTACATCTAGGTGAATGTATTATGCTTGTGTCAAAACACATTAAGACAAATAGATTAGAGGAAAGAATGTAACTGCTTTGTAAGCTTTAATAGTGACTAGGTGATGTTGTATACGGTTGGCCCTAGACAAGGTTCGGATAGCCATTAGTGTTCAACTACATCTAGGTGAATGTATCATGCTTGTGTCAAAACACATTAAGACAAATAGAGTAGAGGAAAGAATGTAACTGCTTTGTAAGCTTTAATAGTGACTAGGTGATGTTGTATAGGGTTGGCCCTAGACAAAGTTTGGATAGCCATTAAGCTCAACTACAACTAGGTGAATGTATTATGCTTGTGTCAAAACACATTAAGACAAATAGATTAGAGGAAAGAATGTAACTGCTTTGTAAGCTTTAATAGTGACTAGGTGACGTTGAATAGGGTTGGCCCTAGACAAAGTTTGGATAGCCATTAAGCTACACTACAACTAGGTGAATGTATTATGCTTGTGTCAAAACACATTAAGTCAAATAGATTAGAGGAAAGAATGTAACTGCTTTGTAAGCTTTAATAGTGACTAGGTGATGTTGTATAGGGTTGGCCCTAGAGAAAGTTTGGATAGCCATTAAGCTCAACTACAACTAGGTGAATGTATTATGCTTGTGTCAAAACACATTAAACAAATAGATTAGAGGAAAGAATGTAACTGCTTTGTAAGCTTTAATGGCGACTAGGTGATGTTGTATAGGGTTGGCCCTAGACAAAGTTTGGATAGCCATTAAGCTCAACTACAACTAGGTGAATGTATTATGCTTGTGTCAAAACACATTAAGACAAATGGATTAGAGGAAAGAATGTAACTGCTTTGTAAGCTTTAATAGTGACTAGGTGGTGTTGTATAGGGTTGGCCCTAGGCAAAGTTTGGATAGCCATTAAGCTCAACTACAACTAGGTGAATGTATTATGCTTGTGTCAAAACACATTAAGACAAATAGATTAGAGGAAAGAATGTAACTGTTTTGTAAGCTTTAATAGTGACTAGGTGATGTTGTATAGGGTTGGCCCTAGACAAAGTTTGGATAGCCATTAAGCTCAACTACAACTAGGTGAATGTATTATGCTTGTGTCAAAACACATTAAGACAAATAGATTAGAGGAAAGAATGTAACTGCTTTGTAAGCTTTAATAGTGACTAGGTGACGTTGAATAGGGTTGGCCCTAGACAAAGTTTGGATAGCCATTAAGCTACACTACAACTAGGTGAATGTATTATGCTTGTGTCAAAACACATTAAGTCAAATAGATTAGAGGAAAGAATGTAACTGCTTTGTAAGCTTTAATAGTGACTAGGTGATGTTGTATAGGGTTGGCCCTAGAGAAAGTTTGGATAGCCATTAAGCTCAACTACAACTAGGTGAATGTATTATGCTTGTGTCAAAACACATTAAACAAATAGATTAGAGGAAAGAATGTAACTGCTTTGTAAGCTTTAATGGCGACTAGGTGATGTTGTATAGGGTTGGCCCTAGACAAAGTTTGGATAGCCATTAAGCTCAACTACAACTAGGTGAATGTATTATGCTTGTGTCAAAACACATTAAGACAAATGGATTAGAGGAAAGAATGTAACTGCTTTGTAAGCTTTAATAGTGACTAGGTGGTGTTGTATAGGGTTGGCCCTAGGCAAAGTTTGGATAGCCATTAAGCTCAACTACAACTAGGTGAATGTATTATGCTTGTGTCAAAACACATTAAGACAAATAGATTAGAGGAAAGAATGTAACTGCGTTGTAAGCTTTCATAGTGACTAGGTGATGTTGTATAGGGTTGGCCCTAGACAAGGTTAGGATAGGCATTAGGGCTCAACTACATCTAGGTGAATGTATTATGCTTGTGTCAAAACACATTAAGACAAATAGATTAGAGGAAAGAATGTAACTGCGTTGTAAGCTTTCATAGTGACTAGGTGATGTTGTATAGGGTTGGCCCTAGACAAGGTTCGGATAGCCATTAGGGCTCAACTACATCTAGGTGAATGTATTATGCTTGTGTCAAAACACATTAAGACAAATAGATTAGAGGAAAGAATGTAACTGCTTTGTAAGCTTTAATAGTGACTAGGTGATGTTGTATAGGATTGGCCCTAGACAAGGTTCGGATAGCCATTAGAGCTCAACTACATCTAGGTGAATGTATTATGATTGTGTCAAAACACAATATGACAAACAGCTTAGAGGAAAGAATATAACTGCTTTGTAAGCTTTAATAGTGACTAGGTGGTGTTGTATAGGGTTAGCCCTACTTAAGGTTCGTATAGCTATTAGGGCTCAACTACATCAAGATGAATATATTATGATTGTGTCAAAACACAATATGACAAATAGCTTAGAGTATAGAATATAAGTGCTTTGTAAGCGCTAATAGTGACTAGGTGGTGTTGTATAGGGTTGGCCCTAGACAAGGTACGGATAGCCATTAGGGCTCAACTACATCTAGGTGAATGTATTATGATTGTTGTCAAAACACAATATGACAAATAGCTTATAGTATAGAATATAACTGTTTTGTAAGATTTAATAGTGACTAGGTGGTGTTGTATAGGGTTGGCCCTAGACAAGGTTCGGATAGCCATTAGGGCTCAACTATCTGTCTAGGCAGGAATTGAGGATAGCCACAGGTCTACTCACGGGACACGGTGGACTAAGGAAACATCTGCATAAAATTGGTATCTACAAAGATGAACCAGTGTGAAGATTATGCGGGCAGGAACTGAAGACTGCCGCACACATTATTTATAGATGTGACGCACTTGCCGAGAGGCGCTTCAACCTCTTTGGTGATGGTACAGCTCTTTTGGATGCTGAAGGTAAAACAATAGTCAGGAAACTCCTAAACATGGTAAGAGGGAAGGGGCTATTTGACTAGATCAGGGAGGTAAGTACAATATACCTTAAGGTAGCAGTGCTTTGGGCAATTTTAAATCCGCTCCCAAGTTAATAACAAAAAAGGGGACATAGTCTGTCCTTGGTAAAACGTGTGATGAAAGCCCGTATACTTCTTTGCATTGTATTTTAAGAGTTTTCAAATGTTAAAAGATTAGTTTACTGTCCAACTGTTGTGTAGCATCGAAAGTCATTCAATGTATTCAGAGCTGAGTGACACAGTTGAGTTTTCTTTTAGACAGACACTCAACCATGCCCAGACAAGATCACGCTAAAACCTAAGGAAAGGATTAAAAGAGTTAACTCTTACACGATCAAGGTCCTCACCTAAAGAAACTAACTAAAACAAATAGCACTGCATTTGTCCATGTCGTTTAATCATAATGCCTGGAAAATTTAAAACCTATTTAGCAATATATTAAACAAAGTCGTAATCGTTCGAGACTTACAGGTTCGGGACAAACAGGTTCAAGACTTACAGGTTCGAGACATACAGGCTCAAGACTTACAGGTTCGAGACATACAGGTTCAAGACTTACAGGTTCAAGACTTACAGGTTCGAGACATACAGGTTCAAGACTTACAGGTTCGAGACATACAGGATCAAGACTTACAGATTCGAGACATACAGGTTCAAGACTTACAGGTTCGAGACATACAGGTTCAAGACTTACAGGTTCAAGACTTACAGGTTCGAGACATACAGGCTCAAGACTTACAGGTTCGAGACATACAGGTTCAAGACTTACAGGTTCGAGACATACAGGTTCGAGATATACAGGTTCAAGACTTACAGGTTCGAGACATACAGGTTCAAGACTTACAGGTTCAAGATATACAGGTTCAAGACTTACAGGTTCGAGACTTACAGGTTCGAGACATACAGGTTCAAGACTTACAGGTTCAAGACTTACAGGTTCAAGACTTACAGGTTCGAGACATACAGGTTCAAGACTTACAGGTTCGAGACATACAGGTTCAAGGCTTACAGGGTCGAGACATACAGGTTCGAGACTTACAGGTTCGAGACATAGAGGTTCAAGACTTACAGCTTCGAGACATACAGGTTCAAGACTTACAGGTTCGAGACATACAGGTTCAAGACTTACAGATTCGAGACATACAGGTTCAAGACTTACAGGTTCGAGACATACAGGTTCAAGACTTACAGGCTCGAGACATACAGGTTCAAGACTTACAGGTTCAAGACATACAGGTTCAAGACTTACAGGTTCAACACTTACAGGTTTGAGACATACAGGTTCAAGACTTACAGGTTCGAAACATACAGGATCAAGACTTACAGATTCGAGACATACAGGTTCAAGACTTACAGGTTCGAGACATACAGGTTCAAGACTTACAGGTTCAAGACTTACAGGTTCGAGACACATAGGTTCAAGACTTACAGGTTCGAGACATACAGGTTCAAGACTTACAGGTTCGAGACATACAGGCTCAAGACTTACAGGTTCGAGACATACAGGTTCAAGACTTACAGGTTCAAGACTTACAGGTTCGAGACATACAGGTTCAAGACTTACAGGTTCGAGACATACAGGATCAAGACTTACAGATTCGAGACATACAGGTTCAAGACATACAGGTTCAAGACTTACACGTTCGAGACATACAGGTTCAAGACTTACAGGTTCGAGACATACAGGTTCAAGACTTACAGGTTCGAGACATACAGGTTCAAGACTTACAGGTTCGAGACATACAGGTTCAAGACTTACAGGTTCGAGACATACAGGTTCAAGACTTACAGGTTCAAGACCTACAGGTTCGAGACATACAGGTTCAAGTCTTACAGGTTCGAGACATACAGGTTCAAGACTTACAGGTTCGAGACATACAGGTTCGAGACTTACAGGTTCGAGACATACAGGTTCAAGACTTACAGGTTCGAGACATACAGGTTCAAGACTTACAGGTTCGAGACATACAGGTTCAAGACTTACAGGTTCGAGACATACAGGTTCAAGACTTACAGGTTCGAGACATACAGGTTCAAGACTTACAGGTTCGAGACATACAGGTTCAAGACTTACAGGTTCGAGACATACAGGTTCAAGACTTACAGGTTCGAGACATACAGGTTCAAGACTTACAGGTTCAAAACATACAGGTTCAAGACTTACAGTTTCTAGACTTACAGGTTTGAGACATACAGATTCAAGACTTACAGGTTCGAGACATGCAGGATCAAGACTTACAGATTCGAGACATACAGGTTCAAGACTTACAGGTTCGAGACATACAGGTTCAAGACATACAGGTTCAAGACTTACAGGTTCGAGACATACAGGTTCAAGACTTACAGGTTCGAGACATATAGGTTCAAGACTTACAGGTTCGAGACATACAGGTTCAAGACTTACAGGTTCAAGACTTACAGGTTCGAGACATACAGGTTCAAGACTTACAGGTTCGAGACATACAGGTTCAAGACTTACAGGTTCGAGACTTACAGGTTCGAGACATAAAGGTTCAAGACTTACAGGTTCGAGACATACAGGTTCAAGACTTACAGGTTCGAGACATACAGGTTCAAGTCTTACAGGTTCGAGACATACAGGTTCAACACTTACAGATTCGGGACGTACACGTTCGAGACTTACAGGTTCGAGACATACAGGTTCAAGACTTACAGGTTCGAGACATACAGGTTCAAGACTTACAGGTTCGAGACATACAGGTTCAAGACTTACAGGTTCGAGACATACAGGTTCAAGACTTACAGGTTCGAGACATACAGGTTCAAGACTTACAGGTTCGAGACATACAGGTTCAAGACTTACAGGTTCGAGACATACAGGTTCAAGACTTACAGGTTCGAGACATACTGGTTCAAGACTTACAGGTTCAAGACATACAGGTTCAAGACTTACAGGTTCAAGACTTACAGGTTTGAGACATACAGGTTCAAGACTTACAGGTTCGAGACATACAGGATCAAGACCTACAGATTCGAGACATACAGGTTCAAGACTTACAGGTTCGAGACATACAGGTTCAATACTTACAGGTTCAAGACGTACAGGTTCTAGACATACAGGTTCAAGACTTACAGGTTCGAGACATACAGGTTCAAGACTTACAGGTTCGAGACATACAGGTTCAAGATTTACAAGTTCGAGACATACGGGTTCAAGACTTACAGGTTCGGGACATACAGATTCAAGACTTACAGGTTCGAGACATACAGGTTCAAGACTTACAGGTTCGAGACATACAGGTTCAAGACTTACAGGTTCGAGACATACAGGTTCAAGACTTACAGGTTCGAGACATACAGGTTCAAGACTTACACGTTCGAGACATACCGGTTCAAGACTTACAGGTTCGAGACATACAGGTTCAAGACTTACAGGTTCGAGACATACAGGTTCAAGACTTACAGGTTCGAGACATACAGGTTCGAGACTTACAGGTTCAAGACCCACAGGTTCGAGACATACAGGTTCAAGTCTTACAGGTTCGAGAAATACAGGTTCAAGACTTACAGGTTCGAGACATACAGGTTCGAGACTTACAGGTTCGAGACATACAGGTTCAAGACTTACAGGTTCGAGACATACAGGTTCAAGACTTACAAGTTCGAGACATGGTTCAAGACTTACAGGTTCAAGACTTACAGGTTTGAGACATACAGGTTCAAGACTTACAGGTTCGAGACATACAGGATCAAGACTTACAGATTCGAGACATACAGGTTCAAGACTTACAGGTTCGAGACATACAGGTTCAAGACTTACAGGTTCAAGACTTACAGGTTCGAGACATACAGGTTCAAGACTTACAGGTTCGAGACATACAGGTTCAAGACTTACAGGTTCGAGACATACAGGTTCGAGATATACAGGTTCAAGACTTACAGGTTCAAGACATACAGGTTCAAGACTTACAGGTTCAAGACATACAGGTTCAAGACTTACAGGTTCGAGACATATAGGTTCAAGACTTACAGGTTCGAGACCTACAGGTTCAAGACTTACAGGTTCAAGACTTACAGGTTCGAGACATACAGGTTCAAGACTTACAGGTTCGAGACATACAGGTTCAAGACTTACAGGTTCGAGACATACAGGTTCAAGACTTACAGGTTCGAGACATACAGGTTCAAGACTTACAGGTTCGAGACATACAGGTTCAAGACTTACAGGTTCGATACATACAGTTTCAAGACTTACAGGTTCGAGACATACAGGTTCAAGACTTACAGGTTCGAGACATACAGGTTCAAGACTTACAGGTTCGAGACATACAGGTTCAAGACTTACAGGTTCGAGACATACAGGTTCAAGACTTACAGGTTCGAGACATACAGTTTCAAGACTTACAGGTTCGAGACATACAGGTTCGAGACTTACAGGTTCAAGACTTACAGGTTCGAGACATACAGGTTCAAGTCTTACAGGTTCGAGACATACAGGTTCAAGACTTACAGGTTCGAGACATACAGGATCAAGACTTACAGGTTCGAGACATACAGGTTCAAGACTTACAGGTTCGAGACATACAGGTTCAAGACTTACAGGTTCGAGACATACAGGTTCAAGACTTACAGGTTCAAGACATACAGGTTCAAGACTTACAGGTTCAAGACTTACAGGTTTGAGACATACAGGTTCAAGACTTACAGGTTCGAGACATACAGGATCAAGACTTACAGATTCGAGACATACAGGTTCAAGACTTACAGGTTCGAGACATACAGGTTCAAGACTTACAGGTTCAAGACTTACAGGTTCGAGACATACAGGTTCAAGACTTACAGGTTCGAGACATACAGGTTCAAGACTTACAGGTTAGAGACATACAGGTTCGAGATATACAGGTTCAAGACTTACAGGTTCAAGACTTACAGGTTCGAGACATACAGGTTCAAGACTTACAGGTTCGAGACATACAGGTTCAAGACTTACAGGTTCGAGACATACTACTTTTATAACTAAATTCCATTTTAGTATTTCTAAAGACAATGATTTCTTTTGTCAACAAAGAAACTAGGAGCACTTGGAAAATGAATGGATGGCACCCAGTATTGTAATTGTAACTCAATTTATTATATTTTTGACTTACATTTGTAGTGGGATTCCTTGGGTAGTTCACTGGTAAGAAACTGTGTTCAATTGAAATCCAGTATGAAACCTTTGATAGTAGACAACTGCTTGATCAATTCATGCGTGGGACATTTGAAGCGCAATGATAATCCTTTATTAGTTAACACAGCTCTACTACTTGGTCAATTGAAATGCAGTAGAAACCCTTGGTTAGTTGACAGGTAGTTAGAAATGTTCTGTTCTAAGCTACCAGAGTATGGAGTGTTCCACAATGATGTTCACCTCCGTGTGCAACTTCGCCTAGGCCTTTATAGATATTACAAAACAAGCATATCCATGTAGTTGACCCTACTCGTGTCTACGTTTCACCACTATCTCGTTCACATCACTATCTAGGCATTATGAGAGTTTAAAAAAGTAGTATATTGAAAAATTTCAATTATTGTTGTGTTAACACAGTATGAATAACGCTACGACTTGTATAGGCTGTATGTACCCTATACTGGTTGATGGGATAACACATTATTATAGACAATCGATAAATTTTAATGCAGTGAAAATCACGGTTGACAACTGTAGCAAAGGTTAGTGACAAAACATGGTTAGTTGGCGACTGCTGCATTCCTTGATTAATTGGCACCTTGACCATTTGAAATGTTTTTGGAAAAGAAGTTAGTTTCTATACACCTCGATCAATCAACCGCTCTGTTATTTGGTTAGTTCACTACTGATGAACAACTCGATCACTTAAAGTGCAGTAATAATTTTTGATAGTTGACATCTCCGTACACCTTGATCAAGATAGGCTGTGCCAGAGAAGGTTGCAATGTCTTGGGGTCAATGACAGTCATTTTTTATAATCGAAATTGGGATATTTTAGGTCAATAGAGAGTTGCTAAGTTTACTTCTCATTAGACCTTACGAAACCAGTATACCCAAGCAGTCAATTGGTAATTTGTTTACACCACACCACACTGAGTACATGAACAGACACTCTTAAAGTATTTTACTAGTTTTAAAGGGGTTAAAGCTTACAGCATTACTAGGTGAGAAGCCACCCTAATTACGTGAAAATCCCTACAATAATTAATAGACTCGAGAGGAGTAAGTTTTCGACTCGATATAATATATGTATATATATATATATATATATATATATATATATATATATATATATATATATATATATATATATATATATATATATATATATATATATATATATATATTTCACATATTATTGGCGCATTGATGCCTTCTTTTAGCAATATATATTCAGTTCAACGAGACCAAGTAAACAGTAAACATTACGTACGGATCATAAATATCTGATTAAAGATGCAAGACAAGTAGACACAAAATACGGAATAGCTAAAGTAATTAGATTTGTCTATGTTTGTTCCTAATCGGACTCTTCAATAATGTCCCTTAGGTGAGCAACTCACGATTTCAAGTTGTAGTTAAAAGAGTTATCACCTACATGATCAAGGTACCGCCAATGACTCATACCACAGAATCAAGCTCAGAGCCTGACACCTCGCTCGTATGTTTGGGTGAACCTCAGTTAGTTGTACGACTTGGTCGTTAAATATGCAAACTCCAGTACAATATGTTGTATGAGGCTGTGGATTAATTAACTGGGATTCACAATGTCTTGGGTACAATGACCGCCATTTTTGAGAAATGGGCAATTGTCAAAGGAAAAATTAAGCTACTTTACGCTAACAGAGTTACTCCACAATGATGTTCGCCCCCGTTTACATCTCCACCTAGACATTATTACAGTGGAATATATCTTGATTTGACACTACCAGGCATGAAGACACATTATTACTTGATGTTTGAACTATCGCCGTTGTTACCAATGTTGTTATCAAATATATAGTTTTAACAAGTAAATACTTAAACAAGCATTTTTATTTTGGTGAAAGTTTTATGTTTTTTTTAATCAAAATTATAGTTTAGTAGCAAAATGCATGTCGTACCAGTGCTCGTGTCGTGTCCAAAAGGGATTGATCAAACCAAAAGGGTAGGGTTAAGAGGTAGCACATAGGTCACCGAATATCCTCCATCGTTCTCGGATACAGATTTGAAATGGATTAGGAATCCACGACTAGTTGACACCTCGCTCGTACGCACTGGTGAATATGTTTTTACTATAGAAAAACATAACTTTACCATTTATTTTAAAACAACGTGAAACAGTCGTTAGGCTGGTTAGAAAATCAATAATTATCAAATGATTTGAAGCACAAGTTTTGTCCATAAATCAAATTTACTGTTTTTATATTGGGAAAGGTTCTATAACTACACTGCGACCATAACAATTTATACAAACTTCGCGCACAATTTTACAAACATGATGTGTTTATATTTTTAAATGTTTAAATTCCTAATTAAATAAATTTTAATCAAGATCTTATAATAATTGAAAAACGTATTATTATACCATTTGACTTTTGATTTATCTTTCGTAACGTTTTTAAAATGTGTGATAAAACGAATGATTTTAAATATTTAGGGAAAGATTCGGGCAGTTTCGGCCCCTACTTATATACGTTACTTACTTGTGTTTACAAACTATTGGGAAAGCTGTAAACTATAATTATTTCGAATGCCAGCCCAGACCGTTTTAAAATATTGCGCCTCCTTACCAGCTTTTAGTATTGTCATTTATGATTTATTGTTTAAATATAGGTAAATGTTTAATAACTCGTACATAGGGTCAATTATGCTTTGGCAATTTCTGAGTGTCTGATTTCTCTTGGACATAACAAATCAGAAATTTATTTAAAACCTGTCTGGGGACAAGCTGAAACACATTGGCAGTCTCAGAATCTGTGTCACACGCAGCTTGTTATTGCACATTTGAATTGGCTGCAGAGGAAATTAATAATCGATATTATAGATACAAATTAAGTATTCTATGCTTAATTAGCCTTGCATTCATCAAATATAGTTCAATTACATTATTTAGTAAATGTGGCATCCCTTTGCACTTAAATAGCTTGACTAAATACAAAAACTACTTCAGTCGATTTTATGTATCATCCCTCTTATTGTTCGTGAATTTTTAATCTAGGTAATTAATAATAATAATTATAGTTAAATAATTATTTTGATTTGTATATTAGCCTTGTTGGTGCTTGAACACTAAGGTATATGTAATCGCAGTGTAGTCTATTACTCTCAAAAACAAACATTTTGTTTAACAAATATTAACCATCGACTCTTTATGTAGAGATGATAGGGAGTGAAAGCAGAGATACTAGTGACGTGAATTAGATATGGTAGGTAGATTGTTTTGAGCTGAAAGAATAGATGGTAAAGAGATGATAGGGAGTAAAGCAGAGATAGTAGTGACGTGAATTAGATATGGTACGTAGATTGTTTTGAGCTGAAAGAATAGATGGTAAAGAGATGATAGGGAGTAAAGCAGAGATAGTAGTGACGTGAATTAGATATGGTACGTAGATTGTTTTGAGCTGAAAGAATAGATGGTAAAGAGATGATAGGGAGTAAAGCAGAGATAGTAGTGACGTGAATTAGATATGGTACGTAGATTGTTTTGAGCTGAAAGAATAGATGGTAAAGAGCTGATAGGGAGTAAAGCAGAGATAGTAGTGACGTGAATTAGATATGGTACGTAGATTGTTTTGAGCTGAAAGAATAGATGGTAAAGAGATGATAGCGATGTGAAAAAAGGGATAGTGAGGAGCTAATAGAATACTATAACAGCAAGCTGGTAATATGTTCAAGTTGAAATGCAGAGTTGTTTACGATTACAGGAGAAATATTAGTGTAGTACTGATTTTATCATTCAATGCGAATTTATACTACATTGAAGGATGTTTTGGTTTGAAAATATCCTGAAGTTTTGGAGCCGTAAAGTTTCGACGAACATCGTTGGACCTCCCAGCCTTACAAATTAGTCTACTAAAAATTGTGGAATTGAAATCACTATAAATTTATAAAATCGATTTCGTAAGATTTTTTTGCTTTATATATTTAAAATTCATCCTGTATGTGTCATGTGTTTATATAACATAAATTGACACTTTATAAATAAATAAACATAGATACAAAAAATCTTTTTATATAAATCCTTACGTACACTTCGATTGAAAAGCAAGAATCTTCAAAGAAAATGATTACAAGAATAACTAACAGCTAAGAGGTTTCAATTACTTAAAATTTAAAGAAAATTAATCTAAGATAAACAAAATTGTCAAATCTCAATTCCAACTTAAGTCGACAAAGGAAAAAATTATTGAAGTTACTTTTTATAAATAATTACAATTAGTATAGGCAATTATTATATATGAATTACTTATTTTTTATTAAATAAAATACAAATAATATATTAATAATTTTAAAATTTAAATAAGGAATTAATATTTGAAATAAAACGAAATCAACATCAAGTGTCATCCTCTTAGAATTAAAAAAAAAATTGAACTTGTAAAAGTATTTAAATATTAACTCAATTAATTAAGTATTAAGTACTGTTCACGATGTATTTCAAGTTGAGCGGTAATAAAAGTATTTTATTAACGATTGAAAATTTGAATAAGATATATTTAAGGAGGGTGTATGCCACAGTAGCTTCAACTTGTTATTAAAGCACTCGTGGTTGTCGCCAGGATCTGTAACGAAACAGGATTCCAAACGACAGATTTTAATTTATGTTTGATTACACACCTACAAAGTGGCAAGTGTGGTAATGGTATTTCAAGTTAACACCAAAATTTAATGACTGGGATTTGCGAAACAAATTTACTTTGTCTCACAGATTTAAAAGTCAAATCATAAAAATTAAAATTTGTGTCTACCGAAGGGCAGTTTCCTTGCACCGTAAAATCGGTGAGAAATTTCATTCTTCATCGTGTTTTCGAGTTGAGCACAGCTTGATTAAATTCAGTAAATTGCATTAACACTTCAGCGAATTTGCATACTGTGGAGTAGATGCTATTCATAAACCTCCAGTGCTCCTATTTGGGTTTTATCTACCTTGATAATTCGAATTTCATCATGAAATGAAACATAGTGTGTAAAGCATGTTTACTACATGTACGAATAAATGTGAAACCGTCCGCAGACAAAAGTTTTCAAGACTACCTACAACGTCAAACATTAGTTTACATCTGAGGCAGTCCTGCTACAGTACACATCCAGTCTAAATGCGATATCTATTTTGTATTTAATGTATCGAAAAATTATTACTATTGCATTATAATATTATATACATTTTATTTATTTTATCTATGTGTTGTTGTTGGATATTTTTTAATTAAATCGGGTGTTAGTCTTGAAACTAACTCAGAACTAAAATAAATTTAAATATTTTTAATAATTTGGAAATGACTTAAGGACATGAAACTAAAAATAATGTATACGTGTTCATATAAAACATAAATTAAATCCTAATTAAAACGTTTTTGTAAACAATATTAAAATATTGTTGCCAATTTTAAATTTATAAATCAAGATAAAGTCATATTTTTATGGTTTTGGTTTTAAATAAGTGATTTGTAATCGTTTTGAAAAGTATTGTAGGAATCAATTAAGTTTTCTTCGTGAGTGAATAATGCGTATAAAATACCACGTTTAAATTATACCTTAATGAGTGTCAGTAAAGACTTTATTTCTAAAATTATTACTCTTATACTAGAATGTTTGTCTTTACCTGTCACATTTTTATGTTTTGCAAATTAATCAGAAAATAGGTCAGACTTCATATATCATTATTTTACAAAAGTAACTCAGTAAAGAAGGTAACTGCTCTTCATATTACAGATCAGTTCTTACAGCAGTCACATATAAAAAAAATCTGACTGGATGACAAACAATGTTTAATATCGGAATTCATTTATGAAAAATTCAATTGTTTTATTTGTGAGAGTTGCAATTTCATAGAGACTGTGGTTTCATCACCTTTACCAAATGAAATCAATCCGATGCAGAAACACACGCAACCCGTGTCACTGATATTGAACATTCCACGCAAACAAAGTGACAGTATCAATTAAATGCTTACAGTCTTTGCGACTTTATGTTTCCAGGATATTTCCACAATAAATAATTGAACATTTCTCTCTCTTAAATATTTTATAAAACAAACAACCACAGTTTACGGCTTCCCTGGTTCCCAGATTTACTTTAATAAAAACGTTAATATAGTGGCCAGCATTACTCTAAAAAGAACTTTATAATAGTTGCTAGCTTTACCTGAGGAAGTACCTAATTACAGTTTCCATATAGATCTTTCTTAAGCTACTTTCTTAATGTCGTCTTATCCTGGTTTTGTAATTAGTCTCCCATCTACAAAGAACATAAGGCTGTAAGCGGATCAACAATCGCAATTAGTCCTATTTCATTCAAAGGACTTATTGATTCAAATTCAAAGATAATAAAACTAAAGGATATGAAACCTATGTAAATTGAAAATCCAAAGCTTTGTCGCTTAAAATGCATGAGCGCCTGTATTTACTCTTACGAAGTGGTTTAATTGTGAGAATACACAATACATTTGAATAGAATTCATACGGTTTCACTAGAGTTACCGTCAAAGTTTCTTGAGAATTCATGCATTTAATTTGGAAACATACAAAGATTCCTTGTGAAATGGAAATTTACATAAAGACGGTTCAATTTCGAAGTAAAATATCAGAAGCAGCTGTTCTCACTGTGCGATTACATTATTCAGGCATCCATTGTCAAATTGTCCCTACTGCATTGAAAAAAAAGATTTTTTCAAGAATCGTTATGTATTTAATATTTTAATTTAGTTTCAACAGAGATTTTAGATTTACGAAGAAATAAAATAGCCAAATATGTTTAATAATAATCTTATAATTTTCATAAAGTGTTTCACTGAAAATTATCTTAATGATTCAGAAGTTCAGGAGAAAAGTAACCCAGTGTATGATATTGTCTAAATTGCATACCAACAAAGGAAAAACACAGAAGTTGTGAGGTTTGGAGAAAAGGTTTGTCTAACGAACGGTTTCAAAATAACCAAATAGATGCCAGCTTTTGGGTTCTTAAGAAGGTCCAAGGACATTATTTTAAAGTGGTTGAACGTTGTTTTTAATGTGTTACATTATAATATTTAAAGTTAAATATTATTTTACCCGCTTGATTAAAAATAAGGTCAACATTTGTTGACCAAATTTATTTACAGATATTTTAAGTAAGTTTTGTCAGTACTCTGTCCATTTTACTGGTCCACTTACCTCTGAACATTCCTTTCAACGAATCATGTCTCACATAATGAACAAAGTGGCAAAATGTATCATACGTTTCCATATTAAGACCCACCAGACCGACTGTTCTTGGACTCGTAAAATATGTTTACTTATATATTGTGAGTAATGGCTAAACTTGACAAAGCTCTGTTTATTAGATACCTTGGGAGGCAAATACTTGGACATTATTAATACGAAATAAAACAAGCTCTTCAGGAACTGTGGACTATGAAGTAACAAAACACAACAATTTTAACGCAGTACCAACAATGGAATCAATTTAATTACTGTAACACAATGCTTTATAGTCATGAGTTCCGTGCATTTATTTTGTTTATAACCATAACACTTGGTGAACATTTAGTTATAAGGAACTCAAAGAAGCAATTGAAATGTTTCTTTTCGAAAAAGTTTTGTTCTCTCTGTTGGTGTGTAAATATATATATGGCTACAAATCGATCCATAAACTAGGATCACTTGTCTCGGAAATAATATCGTAAGAGATATCGACTGGAAATTCTTTTTGTTAACCACGGGGCCGATTGCCCGTATTAATCCAACCGTTTATATGTCTACCACTAACAATCATCACTTGAAAACAAATCACTCAGGGCCGTGAGGTTTGTATAAACATCCTAAAGATCTGAAAATGTTATGTTTAAAATAACATCGTATAGTATCTTTTTCCGATAAAATACTGAACCTATCTTTTTCATGAACAGAAATAATACGAACAAAAAAATGCAGTATTTACACAATAACAATTTTATCTCAAATGATTAACAGATTTATAAAGAGTTTGTTTTATGCATTAGTTTAGGTGTTTTTGAAAATTTAAATTAGGCCTAAATAGGACTAATATCTCAAAAAGTAAATTGGAGATTTTATCAAAAATTATTGGGCTAGATGGAGGCATATATAAGAATAGAACATATATATGAATAGAAATTATTTTCTTTAGAAAATTACAAAAACTATTATACATACAAATTTCAAGGTATTAATTGGGCCTATCATTAAATAGGAGTGATTAATTATCAGAAATTGATCCTATTATTTTCCAATTAATACAGTCTTGCAGAAATAAGACCCCGCTTCCATCGAAGCAAACAGTGTGATTACCACAACTTCCACCCCCGCACTCTCTGTTATGCACGTAGATTCTGGAACAAAACTTTGTCTGTCTCTACGGACAAAACCCGTCTTAAAACGTAGGCCATATTTTACATTCACTGTAACGTTCAATTTACAATTTTAAAACTGTTTATCTCTTTCTCTTATTTAGAACATAACACTTTTCTATATTTTTTCCAAACATTTCATGTATTTTTTACACTAACTCACTGATTATAACATCCTTACTCCTTATTTTGAATTTTTAAATCGTAGTATTTATTCTCGTTACTTATTTAAATATTTTCCCTAAATCCTATTCCAAAATTATTGTATCAAATTTATCCTAAACTTGCCACCTGTGACTTAAGTTGCTAAGAAACTCAAGTTTACCCGTGGCATTTTTACCCCCTCCCCTACTTTTCTGTAATTTTGGAACTTTACAGCCTGTTTAAAGCTACCAAACGTTTCATTAAAATGTCCACATAAGTTTGCTTTTCTCTTCATAACGTTAATTACAATTTCCTAAAATATTTTTTTTTTAACCAAAAGCATTTTTTTATACATATATATTTTTGTTACAATTATATATTCAAATAAAAAAATACTTCTTCTTATAAATGCCCTCCATTGTTTCACCGTTCTTATACCGAGTCCCAGGAACTTTCACAGAAATTACATTAAAAACTTTTTTTATTCTCCCATCACAGCTCAATTCACTTCCATCAGGCAAGTCATTCAGATAATCATCTACAATATTTTACAAGTCACTTTTACATTTATTTTACCATCACATTGGCTTTATTACTTCCTACAAACACATTAAGGTAAATATTTGATAAGTTACTAAATTTATTTTAATTAATTGCAAATACATTTATTAATTTTGAATCTTCCAATCTGATTTAATAATAAACGCATTAATATTAAATTGTATGAATGGAATTGTCCCCTTCCCCCTAGTAGGCCTTTGTTTCTAAGCAAAACGGCTCTATTTATTTACATTTCCTAATAACTTGTTGCGTTACTGTTAAACACGTCCAGAGTGGCTTTATATTGACGTCATTCCAATAGTCATGTTAAAAAAGAAGAGATAATATATTTCATTTTCAGCTATGGTATATACGATCATAATAGCCAGCAATGCTTGCTCAGTCTATTTGTAATGCTTCTTACTTAACTCGACCTGTTTCAGTTTGATTTACAAAGTTTCTGGAATATTCTGTCGAAAACCATATTAACCATATAACATTCCTTCTTCAGATATAATTCAATATTATTTATACAGCTACTTAAACTTGGCTTTACGGTAACGAAATGTAACCCTACCTCTGGCTCTATTTTGAAACAGATTGATATTAATTTATCGTTTTAACACGTCTCACTGCTCCTCAGAGCTTTATCCGTCTGTTAACGTTTCAATAACTGTTCGCGCGTATATTCCTAATCTACTTATAATTTACTGGGATATTATTTTATTATTTAAACTTATCATGACTTCAAGTTCATAGTTAGTATTATATCATACTACCAGTTTAATTGCAGTTTTTATTTTAACCATTATTAGAATTCTTACATTTAAATAATTCCAGTTGCTAAGCAACGATTTATTTGAAACCGTTGACCCTTATCTGTCAGCTGTTCTATTTATTCTTCGCTTCAACTCAACCTTGAATCATTCTATGCTTTTTTATTCAACCTTCTTACTAATTTACTTTATATTTTATCCAACACATCTGCTTATTTTATGTTTATATTTTTTTATATTAATTTCCTTAGTTTATTGTCTTAGCTTGCAATTTATTTCCGCCTTAACATCTTAATTTATACGTTTATATATCACTACATCCCTTACATAAACATTGTTGTTATTTATAAAGCATCGTCGCAGTGTACATTATAGTTGCATATACTTATTATTTATAAATATACTACTCTGCTTCAATCTATCTTTTGACGTCCCCCACATCGTATATCCCTATAATTTCTACTGTGGCTTCCCTCCGAGGCTTCCCCACTGTCTCCAAGTAATTCGACAACTTTGTAATTGAGCTCTACGAGTTCATATTCCTTACCGCATAAAGTTCCTAGGTAGAAGCCCCAAATAGTCAACGGCGACCATCCCCGGTTGCATCGTTAGAATAGGTCGCGTTCTTGCTTTTAAATATCTGTTTGGGAATTTCGAATATTGACATATCCTACCTTTTTGTTTATTATATTTATAACGCTCATATATATGTTTTTATATATGTGTGATTCCTTATCATTTTAACAATTTTATTACCGCCCAGATGCACATATATTTCATGCAAACATTTTACAAACAACTCAATGAGCCTACTGTTCTCTGGCAATAGGGTATTAACCTTGTTTCGTATTACTTTACATAATACATTCACTTCTATCACTTATTTTAGGTACTTGTCAATACCATTATAATATTGTTTAAATTAGGCTGCTGTCACTGATCCGCCCTTATTGTTTTACCACTCGCTTAAACGGTAATGCACACTCTACCCTTATTTAACGTCACTACCCTATCCGTATTACCACATTTCTCATTTCCTTGCCTTGGCAACCTGCTGATTACATCACATGGAACATTCTCCCTCCCCGGACAATGTAGCACGGTAGGCAGATATTTCCGTATGGCTAACGCCCACAGAAGTGCTTATTCAAAAGTTAGTAAAATTACAGGTATTCAGAAATTTTAGAGACCTATTATCAGTGATTATTGTCAACGGAGCCCCTACTATCATTGGTCTAAATTCTTAAGCCCGAGCACAATAGCTAATACTTCCTTTTCACAGATAGTGTACCTGGGTCCCGCCTTCTTTAAGGTCCTACTCACAAACCCTATTATCTGCAACATACTATGTTCATCTTGTTAATATAATTGATTAGCGAAAGCAACGTCACTAGCGACCGTTTCCAAATAGGTTCATTGTCCTGGTGTTGGATGCATTATTGTTACAGCCATATAGCCTCCGCAAACAGTTTCTTTACATTATTGAAAGAGACTTGCATACCATTAACCCACATCCATGGTTGCTCTTTTCTTAGGTGCTTTAGCAACGGTACTTTTTCGTGCGTGTTTGCTAGTGAAGCGCGCATAGTAATTCACAAAACCCCAAAATTTTTGTATTTTTCTTTATTTTTAGGTTCTGGAAATTCGCTAATTGCCTGAAGCATTTCGGGGCCCGTCTTCACTCCCTTTTGATTAAATACATTATCCAGAAAATTTACTTCTCGCTGACAAAATTTGGTTTTTTCGGGATTTATGACAATGTTTCCCTCTCTAAACTTAGATAGTATAGTACGCAAGTGTTCTGGTTGGTCATTGGACGTTTCTGAGAGACACAAGAGGTCGTCTACATACGCCAGCGTATATTCATCCACTTCCTTGCCCAATGTAAAGTCACTCGTCCGTATAAGGCGGCTAACGAATTCTGCAATCCGAGCGCTACAACCTTCAAGTTAGAAGCCTTGTCAATAAATAGAAACCCTGTGATCTTTTTGGAATCATGCGATAACGGTACCTGCCAAAACTTGACGTAAGATCTATATTGGAGATGTATCTTTTATTTTGTTTTTAATTATACTTGGAATTAGACTTGCTTTTACTCACGGCGTTGACATAATTCCCCTCAATACTTCCCTGAGTATTTTCTATATTATTTTCTCTTCTATTTTCCGCTATTTTAGGATAGTTCCTTTCATACCTAACATTATTATTATTCTCCCCTATTCCCTTACATTTGTTTTATGCTCGCTGCTTTTACCTTTGCAACTGGCCCCCGTTACCATGTACAGCTGATCAATAAACTCTCTGCTGGTGACCATCAATCTCGAACAAGACAAAGCGTCCTCCTATACTGGTCCAAGCGTTCAGCTCACACAGGATATCCGCGCCTATAATCACCGGGGATCGTAATATGTCGACGATTATAAACAGGTATTCCCGTCTATGTCCGTTGATTACTACAAGGATTTTGGACAGCCACTCTTGCTGCGATAATTGCCGTAACGATGCTGATATTACTCATAGGCAGCTCAAGAAATGGGTTCCCCATATTTTTCAACTGCATTTAAACCTCCGCATTAATCACGGAGATCTCCGGGCAAATGCACTATTTTATAATCAGGCCTCTCTCGATTAGTACCTTCCGATCTTCTGTTGTTATTCTCGTCAATGGTATGTTCTTACCTAGGTGCCTTCAGGTCTTTATTTGCAGGGACCCAACAAATCTGTTTTTTGAGGTGCTACTGGGACCAGAATCGGTTGATATGAGATCAGGGTTTTTATGATACGTGGATCGAGAATTTGCTCTGGTAACACCGTAGAATAGGTCGGTTGTAAGCCCCCGGACAGATTCTCTCATGTCGGTGGTTGTACCATCGATTTGCAATGTAGTCTTGCTGCTTAAGGAATGCTATGACCTCCTATAGGCTTTTACTTGGATTTCCTATACTTGCCAGTTATACTTGGCTACTAAAATGCCTCATGATTTTAAAGATGAACTGCTTAGGTATTGTGGCCTCAAAATATTTGCTTTATTGACCATTATAATGAAATACTCTGATCTACTGTACTGTCCAGGACTATAGAACCGGCCGTTATCCAGTGTTCGCCGAACCCGTTCACTACCTGATAATTAATAACATAAAGTTTACTAAACCTTCTTTAATTTTGTAAAACTACTCTGTTATTGCTAACTATACTACTGGTCATACCATTATAAAAGCTCAAGTTCTTACGCAATGTAGTGTCGATGTTCAACTTGGGAAACGGACGGTGACCCAGCGGCGGCTTATGACCCTCTGTCAAGAAGCAGGGGCCTTGTTAGGAGTTAGAGTTGATGTGGGGGAGACTGCCTGACTACCCTCGTTAAACGAAGGGGTGACTGGTTCATAGTCCTGCACCCTTTTAATCTCTTTAACATATAAATATTCAACAATATCTTGAACAATACTACTTTTAATAACGACTAAAAATCGATTGGAGTCTTCATGGAAAAGTATTTTGGATGGAGTAAAAAACAAAGAAACAAAGAGACAGAAATTCGTTTAGCTTCATTAAAGTCGTATTTTTATTAAATGAAAACAAAAGCACTCTGCAGTCTTTTAATAACAGCGTCATGCAGACGCATTTGTTAGGCAATAAATATGAAAAATTCAATTAATGATTATTGGAGGAAGCGTGTAACGCGGATTAGCTGTGGAACTAATTTAAACAAAGCGACGAAAAAATGTATAAACACCTTGGTAATAAGGTTGCAGAAGTAAGTATTAGTAATTAATGTAGGTTTTTAGTTTTAGGTTTTATTTTTTTTAATTTAGATTAGTATTTTATGCAATTAGGTCATGATACCCATGTTTGGTTTGTCGCAAGGGATAAAATGGAAATGGGAGGATGCAAAGTGTTATGTACCTGGGTAAATACGTCTGCTGAGCGGGAAACGGTGTTGATCCTGGACTTTTGTGATGCTCAACAACCTCCATAACGATCCACAACCAGGCGAATATTCTGAAGCACAGAGCATGACAGTCAACTGACCGCCAGGGCACCATCAGAGCACAGGCTACGGGGACATTACAACACCTGGCAAGTCAAATTTTATTACTATTTCATACAAAACCATTATTCTGAATTTCATCATTTAAAATGAAAAACTCGTAAAACTATGTGGGAATTCATAATCTGTACAATGGCTTCGATTTTAAAAAAAGTGTAGAGAGGGTTAGTATCTTGGGTTAGTATCTACTAACAAGTTAGTATCTTGGGTTCGGGAAATAGAATGAATTCGGTTTAAAGAAGTAAAGATATTTAAAAAAATCATTATCGGTAAAACTGATTTAAACCTTTATGTTTTGCCAAATGTAAATTATTTATATCGTGGTCTCGACACCATAATCAGTTATCTTCATTTTTCCAAAATAGCTCTCTCTCTCTCTCGCTCTCTCTCTCTCTCTCTCTCTCTATATATATATATATATATATATATATATATATATATATATATATATATATAATGAATTCTTATACAACCATTATAGTTTAAATAAACAATAATTGTTCGGTTTCTCGTGTAACACTCCTCTACCTTTTAGAAATATTGTTTGTGATATGCTAATAAGTAAAAACGTAAGTGTATGCATTGTCTATAAGTCGAGAGGTAATGCATCATTTGCGGCCATATTTGTAGCATTTCGTGAGAGAGTGCATAGCTACACTTATAGATGGCACCTAAGGCGAGATGTATTCATGTACGATATCGCTAATAATTTAAAATGTAAGTGATTAAATGATAAGAGGGGCATTCTGCTGAATAGTTTTATTGTAAGAACAAATGTAAGCAATAACGGATTACTCTAGTTTTAATTGATGAACAACATATTTCTCTCACATTTCCGGCATAAACATTTAATTTTTTTTCTTTACAACGCGAGAGCATGCAACATAAAATTAATCATGAAAGAAACATTTTCTAAATCGACCCAAAATATAATCATTGTTTACCCCACCGCTCTAATTATTATAATAGCAGATGCCGGACATATTCATGTTAGAATCTGTGCGTATCATCAGAATTCTAGATAGTAAAATACGTTTAACTTTACAGTTTCCGGATTATCTTTGCTACTATATATATATATATATATATATATATATATATATATATATATATATATAAATATATATAAATATATATAAATATATATATATATATATATATATATATACATATATATATATATATATATAAATATATATATATATATATATACATATATATATATATATATATATATATATATATATATATATGTGTGTGTGTTCAGTGCAGGTTTTGTATTTTTCGTATTTTTCCGCGACATTCCTCAGCTGTACAACTGGTCTCTTAATCCTCTTTGCCGTTTGACCTGCGGTCAGATGTTTAGCCAGTGCAACTTGTTAAGGACTGTTGCCAACGATTTAGTGTTCTTAGGTTGGCATCAGTGCTCCCCTTCTCCTACAATTTTCTATGCAGTTTCGTGACAGTCGAGAAGTATTTCGTCACTCAACTAGGTCAGTCCTCTGTTAAACCGCGCTGCTCTTTTCCGCATTGGCTTTGTTTTGTAGCCAATTTTAACGTACCGCAAGCATTTAATAATATGTGAGTAAAGTTCGGACCGTGTCGATGAACATTTTGAACTACATTTCGTCTCGTTTGTTAAAGTGTCGTTCGTTTACCCCGATTGTGCAATCTCAGTGCGTAGTCGCGTGGTAGGAGCTTAAGTGCCTTTGTAAGGTGAAATTTGTACTTGTTACTCATGGTTTAAATTGAGTTTTAGTTACGTTACTGCCGTCAAGACGTCTCTGCAGCATCCGACGACCACAGTACTGTGGAAGCTTCGCTACCCGCTCGTCAGAAGGTTACATCACTTCTTACCTCGGTTAAGTGCTTAGTTAAGGTTTAATGAGAACTTGTCGTTTATATTTGTATTAAATTCAGTGTCGTTGTTGATTTGTTTCTAAATGACTAGATATTGTTTAGAGCAGTTTAAACTTTCTATGTTAAATGTGAATTTGGTTGCGCAACTTTCAGTAAGCTTACAGACCATGCTTTGTGTCTACCCTCGTTTTGTGAATCACGATTGCGCAACCGCAAGTAACCTTGCTGACAATACGTTTTACAGCACCGCGTGATTTTCTAACTTTAGTCTCTCTACAGACTAATCAATGGTCCCCACTGGGCCGGATAGTTTTGAATTATTTCAGCTATAAATGGTTCTCTTAAATTTTTTACTATAATTTATATCAGTGATCACGTGGTTCCTTTGTGACTCACGAAACATTGGTCCATACCGAACCGGTTTATTACCACTTAAAATATTTATAAATTTAAAATTTTGAATTTGTGACTAATTCAACCACATGTGCTTACCGCGACGTGAAAAAATGTACGTCACATCGATACAGGATAACGTTAGGGAAATATATCAATGCCAGATTACGCAATAAGCCACGTGGCTCATAGTGTTATCGATCGATGCACGATTAGGAATAAGGAAGTGTTTATGTTTATTACGGCTTACAAACTATATACAGTCCACTCTATTACCGTTGTTGTACTTATTGTGAGTTTAAAATTTTAATTGATTGTGTTTTAAAACATTATTAGTAAAATGGATATTAACACAGAATATTACTTGTCCAAGTTGAAAAATATTATAGCCGAGTTGGAACAAGTAAAAAATGTGCTTAACGACAAAGAAATACCAGAAGGCCTCGCACGGGAAATTCGACGTTTCAGTCCAATTTTATTGAAACTTTTGACATCTTAGAAAAAACGTTCGCCAGTCAGGTCGCCGATCTTGCTGAAAATGCATTTAAAATTAAAAAGCAATTTCAGGTAATGTATTTGCCAATGTTGGCCAAATATCCGAATATTATTAAGACTGAGGTGAAGTCAACCTCACATATTAACCCCGTTACAAGTTCGCCCAACTTACCTAACCTTACAATGCCTAGCTTTTCAGGCAACAGTAACGAATGGACGGATTTCATAACAATGTTTGACTCGATGGTTCATTGCAATCACAGTATTAACGCCATACAGAAATTTCAGTATTTAAAGTCAGCGCTTAAAGGAGACGCGTTAGCCATTGTCACTGGACTTACAATATCTGAGCATAATTATGAAATCGTATATCAAGCCTTACGCAATCGTTATGCTAACCCTCGTCGTTTAGCCGATCATTATTTTCAACTCATTAAGGACTTTAAACCTATTAAGAACGCGTCTCAGAATGAACTCAATCGATTTTTAACCGCACATTCAAATGCTGTGTGCGCACTAAAGGCTGTCCAGCTAGACGACTTGGCGGACTTCTTGCTTTTTCAAATGTCTGTTAGTAATTTAGACGCACAGACTCTAGATTGGGAACAAATCAAATGCCCACATATAGACTTTTAAATGATTTTGTTACGGAACCGGCTAGAGCAACGGAGTTGCTCAACACCAACCAACAACCCCAACTGTCGGTCTCCTCTGTCAACGAACCTGACTTAAGTAATACACCTCCTGAGAGTCCAACACCGCACCTCGAATACCCCACTAGACTCATGACGCTGATATCGACTACCGCAGCCGCTACAAGTAACCCTGCCGACTACGCAGATGAAGCCGCACAGCTGAATGAAGGTCATCACCGCAGTACAACGCACCACACCGCCAGAACTCGACCGCAGGCTCTGCGACCACCAGTGATAAGCCAACGCATCCAATTCAACCGAAGAGCACCCGCACCGCAACCATCACCGCTTGTTAGACAAAATTTACCCAGACCGCTCTTGTCTACCAGACCTACCAACCCGCCTCGTAACGATACGTCCGCAGCACAGTGTTTTTATTGTTCAGCCATTCACAATATCTTTTGTTGTCCAGACTTTCTCAAACAAAAAGCCCAGGAACGTCGCGAGTCTATACGACATATGCAGCGCTGTTTCAATTGTTTCGGCACCCACTACCAAAACAAATGCAAGTCACTCAAGACTTGTAAACATTGCAACGATAATCATCACTCCTTGTTACATGACTCTAACTCAGCTTCGCCCCAGCGACCGTACACGCATCGGCACCCAAACTCAGCCAATAACGGTAACAATTCAACTACAAATATAAAACCTCTAGCCACCTATAACACTAAAGTCGCTTCTGCCTTGTTAGGCACCGCTCAGGTCATTGCTAATGATCATTATGGAAATCCGCATATCCTTCGGGCAATCATTGACCCAGGCAGTCAAGTGTCTGTCATAACAAAACCCTCAACTACCATGTTGGGCTTACCTACTAGGAAATCAAATGTTTCTCTTGTCGGGGTCGCTTCTCAAACCACACATATATCAGAATATGTGTCCCTACAAATCTCTTCTAGATACGCCTCAAATTTCAAACTTGATGTCGAAGCTGCAGTACTACCTCGCATCGCTGACCCGCTTCCATCTACCGCTTTGGCACCTTGCATACGTGCTCAATATCAGCATTTACAACTTGTTGACCCTCACTTTGACACTCCAGCCCAAATTGACTTAATTCTAGGATCTGACGTATTTAATCGCAGTCTTATTAACGAACCACGGACCATAATCAAAGGTCAACCTGCTGCCCTAAACACCTTCTTCGGATGGATTATCTCAGGATCGCTTCCAAACCATCGATGTCGTCAACCTCACGCCTTCAATTTAATATTAGCCGCTCGTTACACCGCTGCACGTCGACCCATGGAGAGGAAAGAAGTCATCCGCACCATTAAAGACACTCAACGCTACAAGGACTTACGCAAGGTTACCACCACCAGTGGCTCAGTTAGAAGAGTCAACCATATCACCGAGTCTCTTCGCCCTCTAGTCGACGCCTCCGGAATGCTCATGGTGGGCGGGAGAGTTCATCAGCCTCCACGAAACCACCCATTTTAGCAACCACCACCGCTCCAACAGATGTCCAACCGCTGCTATCATTCTTGGGCCACCTCCTACTTACTTGCGCAACATCTCACCAACTCTTGGACATCCAGCCATCTCTTAGCGTTCCGCTTCATCATTAGTTCTTCACCGCCTCCCGACAGTTTCTTCTTCCGTCACCCTTTGCTTTCCGAGTTTTCAGTTCTTCGCCCTCTAACCACCTTACGGATTCAAAAACATTCGTTTTGGTGAGCGGTATGTTCAGTGCAGGTTTTGTATTTTTCGTATTTTGCCGCGACATTCCTCAGCTGTACAACTGGTCTCTTGATCCTCTTTGCCGTTTGACCTGCGGTCTGCTGTTTAGCCAGTGCAACTTGTTAAGGACTGTCGCCAACGATTTAGTGTTCTTAGGTTGGCATCAGTGCTCCCCTTCTCCTACAATTTTCTATGAAGTTTCGTGACAGTCGAGAAGTATTTCGTCACTCGACTAGGTCAGTCCTCTGATAAACCGCGCCGCTCTTTTCCGCATTGGCTTTGTTTTGTAGCCAATTTTAACGTACCGCAAGCATTTAATAATATGTGTGTAAAGTTCGGACCGTGTCGATGAACATTTTGAACTACATTTCGTCTCGTTTGTTAAAGTGTCGTTCGTTTACCCCGAATTGTGCAATCTCAGTGCGTAGTCGCGTGGTAGGAGCTTGAGTGCCTTTGTAAGGTGAAATTTGTACTTGTTACTCATGGTTTAAATTGAGTTTTAGTTACGTTACTGCCGTCAAGACGTCTCTGCAGCATCCGACGACCACAGTACTATGGAAGCTTCGCTACCCGCTCGTCAGAAGGTTACATCACTTCTTACCTCGGTTAAGTGCTTAGTTAAGGTTTAATGAGAACTTGTCGTTTATATTTGTATTAAATTCAGTGTCGTTGTTGATTTGTTTCTAAATGACTAGATATTGGTTAGAGCAGTTTAAACTTTCTATGTTAAATGTGAATTTGGTTGCGCAACTTTCAGTAAGCTTACAGACCATGCTTTGGGTCTACCCTCGCTTTGTGAATCACGATTGCGCAACCGCAAGTAACCTTGTTGACAATACGTTTTACCACACGGCGTTTTGTTCTAACTTTAGTATCTCTACAGACTAATCAATATGTGTATATATATGTATAGATATATACACATATATATATATATGTGTGTATATATATATATATATATATATATATATATATATATATATATATATATATATATATATATATATTCATAATAGATGTTGGTACTGTTAGCCAACGAAAAGCTTTGAATTGTAAATTCAATTATAATTCTTGTATTTGTATTTGGACTTTTGTTCTTTATTAATACACAAGAAAACATACTGCGATATATATATATATATATATATATACTGTTGCATGAGTGATTATGGAATGTTTAATAGACTAAACATAAATGAAGGCGGATAAGCTTCTAACAATCTGTAAATGTTTTTAAATGCCAGAAAGTTACAAAAGTCATATATGAAGGTACGAATACACCTAAAAGCCAAATCATACAAGTTACAGTGAATTTATTTGAACCATGGGGCGAAACAATTTGTTACTTTATTAAACTGCGTAAAAATGTTTTGTAGCTAGTGCATGTAGTATACATATATGTGACTAATATATTTTATATTTAATTGTTTAATTAAATAAATTGTTATTTTATTGTTGATTGGAAATTGCATAGTACACTTGGGCTCTATAAAGTAATCCTACATTGTAACAGTTAAATCTTGTTCTTCTAGATTTGCATTACGAGACTTGTTATACCGGGTCTGCTTTTAAGGATACTCAACAACTCCTAATGTGATGTATTCACTATAACTACCTTGATGACATAATATATGAAACCAACAGTTCTAAGTAAAATTCTAAGAGGCAAACACATACATGTATTTTGTTTTACTACCCAGTAATTAAAGACTAAAATTTGTTGTTGTTGTTAAGATTTCTTTTCTTAACTGAAAGTTACAAAATAAAATACGAATTTTGTTGTAGGTTTTACATAAACAAAATTAAATTTAGAATTCTAAATTTGTTGTATGATGTAACCTTTTCGTTTGTACCGATAAAAAGCATTTTTTTAAAAAAGAGTAATTTATAAATACAAATATTTATTATGTTTTGTTATCTGTATTTATTACTCACCCAAAACAGGTGAAAAGTTTTTTTTCACAGAGATCCTGAAATTACATACTATCTTCGTACGAAAAATAACGTTTTTTTTCAGAACGAAGTCCCGCACGGTTTCCTGGCCTACTCTGGACAATCTGTATCCATTGATTCCTTAATTTTCCTTGAAGTTTATTTGCTCATAATGTTGAACCCTGTACAGTATTTCAGTGTATTGTAAGTCCCCAGATGTCTGCAAATAATCAAGGAGCTGGTTGTATTCCTAATGAGGTATCTGGCGGCGGCAGCGGAGGTTTCCGTAACTTCAACGAGTGTGTGTTTTTAACACTTATATTGCAGCTCTACAAGCTATCTTGAGTTATTTTGCTCATCTGGCCACTTTATGTATCACACTCTGTTACTATAACAATTTACAACATTACACCTATCTGATTGACACTTATTTGTCTGCTTGACACCTATTTGTTTTCCCAACACCTACTGGTCTGCCTGACACATATTTGTCTATCTGTTACCGGTTTGTATGCCTGAAATATAACTTTAGTCTGACAAATGTTTGTCTGACTGACGCCTGAGACTAAAAGGTCAGCTAACACTTTTTTTATGCCTGAAACCTATTTGTCTACCTGACACCTGTTTGTCTGATGGAAATATAACTGTGTGCCTAAAACTTGTTTGTCGAGCTGAAATGTAACTATTGTCTGACACCTGTTTGTTTGTCCGTTTATCCACCTGACACGTACTTGTCTGCTTGACACCTATTTGTCTGTCGGACACCTATTTATCTGCCTGAAATATAACTCTGTGCCTGACACTTGTTTTTATGCCTGAAACCTATTTGTCTGACTGAATCCTGTTTGTCTGCCTGAAATATAACTGTTTCTCTGCCTGAAACTTGTTTGTCAGCCCAACACTTGTTTTTATGCCTGAAACCTATTTGTTTGCCTGACTCCTGTTTTTCTGCCTGAAATATAACTGTTTCTCTGCCTGAAATTTGTTTGTCAGCCTGACACTTGTTTTTATGCCTGAAACCTATTTGTCTGCCTGACACCTGTTTTTCTGCCTGAAATATAACTGTTTCTCTGCCTGATATTTGTTTGTCAGCCTGACACTTGTTTTTATGCCTGAAACCTATTTGTCTGCCTGACACCTGTTTTCTGCCTGAAATATAACTACGTGATACCTTTTTGGTCGGTCTGGTGCCTATTTTTTGTGTATTTAAGATTCAAGTTTAAAAATATAGAGATGCGTAATTAATAACGATGTTTACGTTCTGTAATATTTATGGCTCTTCTATTATCAATAAAACCATTTATTAAATATGTAAAAGAAATTAAACTAATAAAGACTTTTACCTCATTAAGGATTAGTTACATTGTTATCGATTTCTACTTGATTTTATTTTCTCACCACAATATTAGAAGTAACATTTCTAAGTAAATTGTCATGAATGTGTTTATCCTAGCGGAGTTGTATCGATAATATATGTTCAGTATTATTAAATTTCTTATTTACTGTTTACCTGTAGTTGGTATATTTCCTTCATAACTTCTGTAACCATTTTATGCCTGTTTTCATATTAATATTATCTTCTTGCATTTTTTTCGGTATTATTCAAGTCTGTAGGGTTGTGATTGTAAAAAATGTGGCAACCTTTACAGTTGCTTCGGAAAACTTACGAAAACGTTTAAAACAATTCGTAAAAGTATACGCACTACATAAATATAATATTATTGATAAAGCACACTTTTTGTACTGCAGTCTCTGTTGTGCACAGAATTTACGAGCTTTTTCTAAATTAATATGGGCCTCGGTAGCCTTCTTGTTGTTATTTAAATTTATTGTTTTTATTAAGCTTAAGTTCTGTGTTTTTTAAAGTTATTTTGTGTATGGACTCTATCACCGACTAAATAGATCATTCTACAAACTAAGAAAATAACTAAACTGTGCCCTTATAATGAGGCGAAATATACAAAAATTATATCCAGCCGCCTATCCTTTCATACACAGTGTTTCAGCCATCTTTATGCTTCAACGAAGGAGGACAAAGCACCTGTCAAACATAGTGAATAATTGTTAAGCTTGTCAATGTCTTTTTATACCCAAACAAATATCTTTTCTTCAGGTCCCCCATTAAATTTATTTCGTTTATTACTGTGAGTTTTCTAGCAATACTTTCGATTTACTACCAACTGTTAACTCTTCACACTTGAATTTTAACGACTTACCAAACATATAATTGAAGTAATTGTGAAAAATTCTCTGAGACACTAATGTCTCAGAAAACGTTCTGAAATATAAAAAGTTTGTCTCAGTATTATTATAATTTAAAATTCGCACTGTGTGGAGTACTTGGATGATGAGATTGTACTCTACCCCAACCACAGTATTCACTGATTCTATAACTCCCTCTTTGCAGTGGACATGTCCTTAGCTGAATTTTCTCTCCTCAGGTGCTATTACATACCCGTCAGACCACTTCCGCCTGATAGACTAACACAGAGCACAAGCAGGTGTTTCTCTCTCGATTCTCTTCACCCCACACGATCTAATGAGACCTATACATCCCGATATTATACTTAGGTTCTCCTCAGACCCTGTTCCAGCATAGTTCTCAGTTGATACCCACCGAGGAAATTAGTTTTTTAGCCTATATGGCTCTCCAGTATCCCCACAGACCATGGCCTTGCCACAGCTTAAGGACAAATTTCCCCTCTACATACTGTCAATGTCGATTAGCCTCCATCTTTAGAAGGCACACCTACTGCCCCCAACAACGAGTCTTGTTGGTTAAGGGATCTTTCTCTCATTAACTGTATAGCCAGAGTGTCCCGGAATCCACTCCAAGAGGGTAAATTTCCTCTAAAACTTAATTCTAACAATATTTAGTTCACTTACACAACTGTACTGAGAGTTTGGTTTATGTTGCAATAAGACAACGTTTAGATGACGTAGCCCTATTTCTGATAATCAGTTCAATATTAGAAACGTTTATTTATAAATTACATTTTATTATTCTTTTAGTGCTCTCTTGTGAAAAATAGACTAAATATGGCAAACCAAATAGGTTCTCCTCAAGTTATATAATTACTTGTGGTCTTGTGACAGATTGAAATTATTTATTCTTTATGCTCATGATTGTTTTCAAGCTCTCAACTCTCATTAAACCGGATTGTGGAAATATCCTTCTTAACAACATTCCTTTTGAATCATTTGATAAATCTTGAAACCCCTGCTCGTGCTGGGTTGGAAACAAACAGTTCTTCCTTATCATCTTCACGGTGTAGTTGACTATCGCTTTCACTGACAGATTTTTTGAGTAATTCATTTTATTTTATTACTTAAATATTTATCAGTTATTTTATCATATTTTCAAATATAAATTTCAAATAAAAATATATAAGATATTGTTTTAACTATTTCATTAATACTTAGGTCTCCTAATTAAAACCCTTATTTGATTACATAACGTTTAAAGTATATACACCCTCCAAAAGTGCAGTTTTTTCATTATAATTTAGTTATTTAACTCAGCTTATTCTTTTGTAAAAATCTTCACTAATAAAAATGCACAAACTTTGAACATTTTTTTTAAAATTGTGTCTGTCGCAACGCTCTGTATAAAAATATTTTCTAAAAAAGAACCACGAAAATAGATACTTGAATTTTCAGGCGCAGCTGAGTTTTTAGTAGCTTCATTACTAATCTAGTTGCTTTTATTTTGTTACGTTAAACTTATTTCTTGCATATTATGTTTAAAACTACTTTAGTTTATTTTGATGCATTGTTTTTCTGAAGTATACCATATTAGAGACCACTCTATATCTCCCAAGATGGCTCCTTTGCAAGCAAAGTTTATTCATTTTTTTTGTAACCAAATTTATCCTAACTGGATACTTTGTAGCTATATTCTAAAGCATTATGAAAAAGTGTTTTGTTTTATGAAATAAATATATTTTTAATGATTTGTGTGTAATGTGACATTTTTGTCTTCCTTCTAGATTAAAATTTTTTATAGTTTCGACACTGTGCTTCATTACTTTTTCCGTCTTCCTGAAGATTTTCTTCATTGCCAAATATTATGGTTTCCCCAACATAGAATACTTCAAGAAAATAGTATAATATCCTTCCAGTAATTAAATTGGATCGTATTATGTTTAAAATATGCTCTTGTTATCACTATTACTATTTTTATATTCGAAGCGACATCAGATGCCCTAATCGAAGAATCAATCCTGAGTGGCTACCGTTCTAAAAATGAAAAGATTGTTTATAATCCTAACGTTTGTGTGTGCTATCATGTCGGTGTTTAAGATTCTTCACCGAAGCCCGCAACAAAGGGTGAATCTATGTGTATTCGATGAAAAATAGAAATGGACGTTAAAATACTTAATAATCAAACTGGAAACTAGAAGTGACATTAAACATTAAACCGATTTCTTTATTATTCTTTTACGGTGTTAAATGTTGAATTTATTAGTCAATGGAGAAGTACATATTAGTGGAAGGGACAGCAAATGATTGGAGGCAGGATGAGTTAGATAAGATGTGTTTAAAAAAAAAAAGAAAACAGAGGCACCTGAAGAACCTTTGATATTCAAAAAGGTCATTAGTAGTTTGAAAAATAGCTTTGGAATTGAAAACTCTATAAATACCATAGACTTGATATGTTTACTAGTATTTGTTTGGTTTCTTACTAACAATTATAGAAGTATTATTAAACAACCTATAAATAGTTTTAGGAAATTGCTCTGCGTGTCGAATGCAAAATTGAAAATGTGAACATTGTATTAAAACATAGGTGGTATCATCTATAGTAATTAGCTGTTAGATAGAATTCAAATTGTTTTTACACACAGATGTAAAATTACGTAAAATGTTTATAACGAGCTTAAAGTAAATACATTTAGAAGTTGACAGTTAAAATAATAACAATATCACTGTTTCAGTCCTGAACAAACTTTGATCCTTTCAATGAATACAGACTTTAACATTTCTACAATATATCTTACCTAAGAGTATACTACGTTCTACGTCCTTGGATAAAAAACAACCCGAAAGATCTGGATTAAATGCGTACTGTATTAATGATACCATTTAAAAACCTTATCATTTAAACCATACTTGCACTGAGTCCTTGGTTAAAAACGCAAGAACTCATCAAACTTCACAAAAACAATTATGACGGTGGCGAGTTTCCTGTGAAAACACACATGAGTAATTTAATTGAAATATGTCTTGTATGAAATGAAACAAATGCGTGCTAAATGCAACTTCACACCGGGAGCTGCATCTGCGTCAGACACTGACGGCGTTGCTTTTAGAGGATTTTATCGTACAACCGCTCCAAGTTGACAGCTTTTGCAACGTATCTAATAAGCAGACACTGCTATGATTTCACCATGTCATTCCGTGTTTGCTTTATAATTAAATAATATATAGCAAACAAACAGGTACATTTTGTAGCTAAGAAATATTATCATTGTTTTAGCTCCTCTCTTGTCATTGATATTATACCTATTTATATATTGTAGCCAGTATTTTACAAATTTACAAAACTGTTCTTCTAATCGTTAAATACATTATGTTAAGGTTTGATGTGTTCTGAAATACTAAATATATATATATATACAGATATTTATTTAATATCCCACTTCTGTAATATCATATATATGTAAATAATAACAGGTCAAAGACTAAATGCAAGTATATAGAAACACAGATACTACCAGAGAAAGCTGTATTTCATAGTGACAAGGCAATGAATGTTTTACTTATGACAAGGTGTTGGATTAATTTGAAAATATCAACGGATTCATTTAAATAGGATTTCTGTTTGGTGATAAAAATATTACGAAATAGAAACGCAAAGAGAAATTTTAATGTTTCAAAACGTAAAATTTACCCTGAAAAAATATTAAAAATTAATTTAAGTCAATATCATATCTTTTTTTAGATTTCAGTTTTGTTAAAACAATTAAATTAGCTTAAAATGTGCCTTTATTTGCCTTTATTTTTGGATATGGAATCCGTTTTTGTATTGTTTATAGATTGTGTTAATAATACAAGAAAACATATTACGATTATTACGTGGTTTTGTAACCAAAGTAACATACGATAGTTTTGGCTGTAGGAGAAGCTCCGTTACGTGTAGACGTTTGTATGGGAGTGTATTTTCTAATCCAGAGTATGCCAGTTTATTTGGACATCGTAATCTCCTTCGAGAGATCCCACGGATTGTATTAAGTCTGTTAGAAACTCAAATTCTCCTTTTCTTTTAGAAGTTTACTGAACTTAATTACATTTTCCCCTTGGAAGCAGAATGAAATAATAGTAACTTGAAACCTACCTTCTTGCATAACTAAGGAAGACCCCCAGGAGGCACTTCGGCGAGACTCACTGGAAATGATTCAGAATCTGTACCCAGACTCAATTCAAATCTACACCGATGGGTCAGTAGATCTAGTCCAAGATAAGTCAGGAGCAGGCTACTATAACCACTTCACTGGAGCAGAATATTACATACCAGCAAATGCAGCCTCCAGTGTCGATGCAGAGTTGCTGGCAATAAATGCAGCCTTGGTAAACTGCCTTCAACTACGATCAGAGAAGTTCTGCATACTCACTGACTCCAAGAGCGCCTTGACCATGATAGAGAACCGGAAACCAGGAAGCTATTCATTCAGACTAGAAGAGATAATAAATTTACTCAACACTTTCAGCAAAGATGACAAACAAATACAGCTCCAGTGGATCCCCTCACACTGCGGCATCGACAGTAATGAAAAAGCAGATACAATCACCAAACAAGCAGCGGAAATGGGCCCAGTCTTCTTACCACAGTACTCTCTAAAGAAATGCCTGAGTGCTGTGAAAACATCAGTTAGAAGAAAATGGATCCACCGTTGGAGAGAAGAAACCAAAGGTAGAAACCTCTATGATATTCAAAAAGAACCAAATGATTTGGAAATGTATCAAGGGGTTCCCAGATTTACAGCCGTCTTTGCAGCACGAGCAAGAATCGGACACATTGTGACTGAGACCTATCTCTTCACATTTAATCTGAGTGAATCTCCACTCTGCCCTAACTGTAGAAAAGAAGAGGAGACTCTAGACCATATCCTCCTTCGATGCTCCTCACCAATTTCACCAAGAGCAGCTCTGCTGTCTGCACTGGAAAGCCAGGGAAACATCAAAACATTACTGATCAATAAACAGTTTTGGACCTTGGCTGCAGCAACTTATTATGGACATCGGACCATCGGAGTCACATGACCCTGGACGTCCGCAGCAAGAAGTAAGTATTTACATTTTTCATGAATTGAATAGTTTTACTATTGTTCATTGTGTCATAATACAATGACACTTGCAATGAAATAATTCGAAAATCAGTAATATACAATACGTAAAATGTGACTGAGTTTAAAACGATCACTGTCTTGTAAACATACGAAAATAAGAAGGAAGGTCAGTTAATGGGGGACAGAAAGGAGTAATAAGCTTGTAACTGTAAATTCATTCCAATCGACCAAATCAGTGACGTAATATTTTCAAAACAATCCCTCTCCTTATTAAAAAATCACGCGCACTTTATATCAGCTAATATGGGCATGCCTTTCCTAAAATTAATGCTCTTATTCTTTCATGAAGGAAGAAATAAACATTACTTTAAATAAATAAAAGAATAAATAGGCTACGACTCACAATTTAAAAAAAACTTTATTATCATAAGCGTTTCAATGACAATATGTCATCATCTTCAGTGATGCTACACAATTTAAACTTAATTGAAGAAACTAAACATAACGTATAATGTTTTAAACATTATAGTTTATGTTAGTGTTTTAAATTACGTTTAAATTGTATAGCATTACTGAAGATGATGACATATTGTCATTGAAACGTGTATGATAATAAAGTTTTTATAATTGTGAGTCGTAGCATATTTATTCTTTTATTTATAACTTTCACTCACACGACAGCTAGGAGAGTGTACTTTTATATTATATGAGTATTTATAAGCAATGCAATATTGTTTTTATTCTTGGTAAGGGCATAAAACTAGTTGCTGACACTTTACAATAAATAAATAAACATTCGACACGATATTTTATCGCCTTATCATTTAAACAATTAAAACTGTTCAGCTAAGAAACGTTTACAATATTACTGACACTAGTTAGTTAGGAAACATTCCATATTGTTCAATTAACTTTCGTTCTGTCTAAATTTATACGCCAATTTAAACTGTCGTTGAACAAACTGTTGTAAAATGACTTTCGAGTTACGTCCCTTTCGCATTGAGACTCAGCAAGGGACCTCAGTCAAACTGTATTTACTTGATTTTGCTTTACTTAATTGCATTGGAATACATGACAATCCATTCACTTCCCTCTGTTCACTACAATTAATTGAAATCCTGTTTCAACAATTAATTAGTTGAAATAACAGCGCTATAGTCGTAATAAATAGAATCCGTACTAGTGCGGTTAAAGACGCAGTCGTATTAATAACATTAAACTGAACAAAACCTACTTGTAAGCGTAAATAATTCAAATAACATCAATACCATTATCTTTGCTTGGTATTTACTAATCAGAACGTTTCAACGAGCTCCGACGACAGGACTACATTTTGCATAATTCTAAAGCTATATTATCCTGGTAGAGTGTCTAGGGGTTTTGAATAACCAAATAAAGTCGTGAATTCTACTTCATAAATGAACTACTTCAAAACAGTAATAACCCCAACTACCTTTAATGCAGCTCAATGCAAAACCCTTATACGTGCTATTCCAAACGACGTAATAATGGTAAATAATTCTGTAACATATGCCTCCTCTGCTAATCGAACATTATAGACTTTTCCCCATTCGGTGTTTATAAAGCCAAACGCCAGTTCGCTATACATAACTTCATATAGCAATACAATTGAACGAATAAACGTTTGCAACCGAACGGCTTTATTTGAAACCAAGCAAATATTTGTTTAATGGCACCGTATTGCAATTGAAACAGTATAGGGTGGACGAATAGCTTGTTTAATTAGACATACCGATGCTTTATTAAATAGCAGCCGGAAAACACTTTTGTACGTAATGAAAAGAGAAAAACAATGACCAAGTTTTAATGAACGTTATTTTAAAATGTTTAGAGGTTTTATAGAACGTGACTAAATGAGAGTATATAAATAAAAAGTTGCAGTTTGTACTGTACCATTTAATTACTTTTTCGCAATAAAGACTCAGTTTCACAAAAACAATGTTTATTTATTAAGACCGTAGACATGAAACGAGTGTTTCGAAAATGAAATTTCCTATGGAATGCGCCGAACAGATATTTCGTTTTCATGCATGTAGGTTTTTTGTGTAAAGAACAATGTCCAGACATTGATTAATATTTGGAGTGGTGATAGATATAAATGACTTAATCGATTTAATGGAATTATAATTATATCACTAATAGATTACTTTTAAATTATATTCTTTGAATTAACATAAAAGTATTTGGAGTTTAATCATTCTTTAACATCAATAACACTAGCTTCGCCATAGGTTGCCACAGATTGGTTTTTAAGTCGGAGAACTGAAATAGAATAATATAGTTCTTATACTTTTCAATATAGGCTAATATACGAGATCGTTTGAGCAACATACAATCTGCGTTATATAACACTAGCTTCGCCATAGGTTGTCACTGATTGGTTTCTTAGCCGCAGAACTGAAATAGAATAATATAGTTCTTATACTTTTCCATATAGGCTAATATACGAGATAATTTGAGCAACATACAATCTGCGTTATATAACACTAAAATACTTAGTTAATTATTATTTTTAAAATTTTACACTTCATAAATATTTCTCCTACGAGGATATCCCAAGCAGTGCATGTATTTTGTAAATACTTCTTTTGGCCCGCCTGTACAGAAATATTGTACCTACAGGAGAAAAACTCTGCGTCACGCTAAAATCGTTAACTCTGACCTATCTCTCTCTCTCTCTCTCTCTCTCTCTCTATATATATATATATATATATATATATATATATATATATATATATATATATATATATATATATTATATATATATATAACTGTTTAAGCTTAAATTGAGTGAAAATATATGACTACATATAACACCTGTTTTATTAATTAGAGAATGTAATTTTATTTATTGTACATTATTGAGTTAAAATAAAAAAGTCAACTGTAAGGTCAAAATGTTTATTAATATTTTTTATTAGTTAAAATATTGTATATCATTTATCGGTAAATATTATAATATACAATGTATATTTTAATAGATTTTACTACAATTAATTAAATTTATTTAAAGTATATGTATTTTTTCCCAATATTTGTATCGAAAACTTTCTTAGACACGTCTGAGTCTTTCTAGTAATCAATTACAATCGCATTTCTAGAATAAGGTTTTTATTCCATAAATTTGTCAAAATAAAATAAAGATTTTTATTAGATTTATTATTTTATTATTTACTGCATTCTGTTAATACCTTTAATAACTAAATTCTTGAAATGAGGAATTCGCTTGTACCCGCCAGTCCCCTGACTTTATAATTTTTTATCAAATGTTTTCTTTATTAGGGTAAAAACGTGAAAGAGATAAAATTAGAAGTAGTAGAAATTGAAGATGGTAGAAACACTTAATTTTTATCGTGCGATTTCATAGAAATTGTTACATGTAGCTTATTAATGCTAGATACGCCTTTTTGTACTCGTCGAGGTAGCATTGATTATAAACAAGGTGACTATTTGCTGTGTGAACTGTTCTGGAACGAATGGCTGGAAGGAAACGGGCGTGTTGAGAAACATTTTCCGCAAGTGGAAAACCCATTATAGCGTACTTTATTCTCATTACTTTAGCAATGATAGTTTTTAAGTTAGAAAAATCAACTAGTTAATCATGAACAAATAAGCTGCTGATACAACTTAGAAACCAAATTGGGATGAAAATACAGCAAAATCATCGATAAGATACTGATACTGCTTTAAACACCGCACTGTTATACTTTCTGTCGTATTAGTTATATGATGGATCATCCATACCTAGATCAGGCGAAACGGGTTCTGCATACTACTGCATATATTTTGAGGGATTTTCTGCTACTCTAAGACCGCCATCTTGAACCTCTCTTGGGACTCACAGACTGACTGTAGTTTAATCATTGAATGTAGAGGAAAACTATATGCTCTCATAAATGCCAGGTGGGTACTTAATTCCCAGTGGATCCCGAGCCATGTAAACATCACTGGCAATGAAATGGCTGATCAACTAGCCAAGCAGGGAACAAGCCCCCCCCCCCAGCTCGAGCATCTGAGTTCACTACGCTACCTCCAGGTACTTAATTCCCAGTGGATCCCGAGCCATGTAAACATCACTGGCAATGAAATGGCTGATCAACTAGCCAAGCAGGGAACAAGCCCCCCTCATCCCGAGCATCTGAGTTCACTACGCCACTTCCAGGTACTTAATTCCCAGTGGATCCCGAGCCATGTAAACATCACTGGCAATGAAATGGCTGATCAACTAGCCAAGCAGGGAACAAGCCCCCCTCATCCCGAGCATCTGAGTTCACTACGCCACCTCCAGGTACTTAATTCCCAGTGGATCCCGAGCCATGTAAACATCACTGGCAATGAAATGGCTGATCAACTAGCCAAGCAGGGAACAAGCCCCCCTCATCCCGAGCATCTGAGTTCACTACGCCACCTCCAGGTACTTAATTCCCAGTGGATCCCAAGCCATGTAAACATCACTGGCAATGAAATGGCTGATCAACTAGCCAAGCAGGGAACAAGCCCCCCTCATCCCGAGCATCTGAGTTCACTACGCTACCTCCAGGTACTTAATTCCCAGTGGATCCCGAGCCATGTAAACATCACTGGCAATGAAATGGCTGATCAACTAGCCAAGCAGGGAACAAGCCCCCTCATCCCGAGCATCTGAGTTCACTACGCCACCTCCAGGTACTTAATTCCCAGTGGATCCCGAGCCATGTAAACATCACTGGCAATAAAATGGCTGATCAACTAGCCAAGCAGGGAACAAGCCCCCCTCATCCCGAGCATCTGAGTTCACTACGCCACTTCCAGGTACTTAATAAAGATGTCCACCTAAAAATAGAATCACGTTTGATTGTAGGAACACTCAGCAGGAACACTCAGCAGGAACACTCAGTAGGAACACTCAGCAGGAACACTCAGCAGGAACACTCAGCAGGAACACTCAGCTGGAACACTCAGCAGGAACACTCAGCAGGAACACTCAGTAGGAACACTCAGCAGGAACACTCAGCAGGAACACTCAGTAGGAACACTCAGCAGGAACACTCAGCAGGAACACTCAGCAGGAAGACTCAGCAGGAACACTCAGTAGGAACACTCAGCAGGAACACTCAGCAGGAACATTCAGCAGGAACACTCAGCAGGAACACTCTGCAGGAACACTCAGCAGGAACACTCTGCAGGAACGCTCAGCAGAAACACTCAGCAGGAACACTCTGCAGGACAGCGGTGGAAAGGTCTTGTGACTTGGGGACAATTAACCATAACTTGTCCCGAGGTGTTAGCGTTGCAGCTTTCAGATTGAAGACGGGTCATGATTACCTTGCTGCGCACCTCCCCGCATTCATGTGCTACCAACCCCGTAGTGTCTGCTATGTGGTGGTGAACTTATAATGCCGAACACCTTAACGATTGCACAGCCCTGCACCGGGTTCAGGATTACAACAGTCTCATCTTCAGGGAGGCACATCTCTACTGGTCACCGCGTCACCAAATGGCTCAACTGCCAAGGGTAGGCGTTGACTAGTAAGTAAGGAAGTAATACCTGTCGAATGGCACAGAATATTGTAAAATGGCTTAGACAAGATAGGAAGTTCATTGTAATAAAATATTTTCAGGTAGCTGCTACTGAAGTACATAAACTATGACCTTCGACGACAAACGTGCGGTAAATACTAAAAAACTGAGAAACAAATTAAAGCATAAGAATATTCACACAAGATTATTACTTTAATTAAATTAACACTTACATGTAGATACCTCGAAAACGTTGTCTTGATGGTCAAACGACATTAAGCGAATTGTGAGTTATTGCATTAACTGCAGCCGCATTCCATAAAATGTTTAGTTTTAAAATTATTAGAACCAAATGAAGAATATAACTTGCAGACGTCAAGAAATATATCGATGCTATAAAAGCAAGATAATGAATGAAGGTAAAAAAAATTCACAAACATAGAGGGTTGGGTCGGGATAAAAAAAAACTTCATATGCCCCAAGATAGTTGACGAGCTAAAATAATAAAAGGTTTTTCTCAGGACATACCTTCTGGTATGAGATATTATGTAGTAGTTTATTATTAAGATAGCTCCTTATTTGTAGTAAGGTTCGCTGTTGTTGGGTTCACCTCGTCAATGCTGGATGAGATTCTGCCGAAACGTCGGTACTTCGATTTTATGTCATACTACAAAATGAACGGATGGTAACTATTCATCATATTTTTCCATCCGTGAAGGAATAGGTATTACCAATATATATATATATATATATATATATATATATATATATATATATATAATTACAGGTTTGCTATTACTTGCTACCAGACTTTTTTTAACTAAAAGCTGTTAAATTGTTAACTTACACTTGTAGGAAACGTTTTCGTCTTACGACTTCTTCAGCCTCGTATTTTTGCCGCTAGGAATACTGCAGTTGTGCTACCTCGGTAAAATTGTTTGTGAAAGTTAGAAGTGAT
>JBAIZL010000009.1:19285681-19385681 GCA_036971475.1 Prosapia bicincta
TAACTTAATATTTCACATTATATTTTCAAAAACGTTTCAGATATAAACAATTGAGAATAGGGCTTTATCGAAATACTTTAAAAAATTAACTGTTTAAAGTTTAAACCGAAGAACTGTAGTTTATGATTTGAGATTCTGTCGAGAAACAAATTAATAGTAAGACAGTTTGAAAGGAATTTCTTTAAATAATCAGTTAGATTCAGAACAATTTTCGATATTTTACTTCTTATAATTTAATTTTAAATTGTATGCGTTAGTTGACTAACATTCAACATAATTAATAATAGTAGGAACGCCCAGCAGTGGAATATATGCTGATGTCTATGTACAATATCAAAAGCAACATTGGTAGAATATATTACAATAAAAATATTAGAAAAAACCCTCAGTACCCAGTACCACACAAATAATAAAAAATAACAAATAAAAACGGTTTATAAAAAGGGTTTAATCTTAAGTAACTTGTTTTATTTGTTATTTTTTATTATTCTTGTGGTATTGGGGTTATTTCCCATATTTTCATTGTAATACTAATGTCTATAGCAATACTATAGTTTTATCGTTTCAGTTTGAACACTTTAAAAGCTTTATTGTATAAAGTTTTTGTGATTCAAATAAGTAATCCAACATAAAAAAATATATGTTGACAATTTAAATTCTGTTGTATTATGTAAGAATATTTTATTCTAATAGCATATCTTAGTCGCTTACACGCTCCAATATTAGTAAAAATGACGCAGACCCGAGTAGGGACATGTTTTGTAATTATGTTTTTATTGTTTTGGATTTCGTAAAAGAAATCATAATATCAGCGTAGAATTGTTTATTTGTTGGTAAATTGTCAATGGGCTTATGAGAACAAACGTGCTCATTTTTTAACATTCTATGACTTTTCTTTTTTTAAAAAAAAAGATTTTACTTTATAGTTTCGTTGGGGGTATTAGTTTACAAGTACAGTGACTATGTTGTTGGCCATTTAATGTGTCTGCTACCATGAGAAAATATAATTTAGACTCTAGTCAGGATTACAGGTAGATAGTAGCTATGCACATAATGCTGACTACTAAATAGCAAATTGAGTTGGCTATATGCGCTGAGCAATTTTATACTAAGAATTGCTGCTACATTACAGTTACTCTAAAAACAAAATAATTCACAATATTTTATTTGTATATTCACATACGCTTGTTTTAAAACTAAAGACGTCTAGGACTACGTAATGTTTTAGCATTTCGTTATAATGTTACTTGCAGGGGAAACCTCTAAAATACTGCAACTCGCTCCGTCTGAAATACCGCAACTGGCTCAACTTGAATTCATGCTACTTTGATCACTGGACGGAGTTCATTTTGTTAGCTGTGAGTGCTCAAGTCCTTTGATAGGTTGACATATACTGATCATTCGAGTCTCGTTAAAAGGACTCCGAGACAATTGGGTCACTTCTCGGAAAGGCTGGAGAATATTCTACAGAATGTTAATGTTCGGAAAAATATGTGGATCTACACCCAAACTGAAAGGAATTAAACTGGCATGTAAATTTGTACTGCAGTAGATTTTACTCAGCAATAATAACTTCAATAATCTCGTTCCTTTACATTGTAATTTTGGCTGGAGCAGATGTATGAAGAGTTTTAGCCAACTTGTTTATAAGTGGTTCCAAATCATGTTTGATTTTTAGATGAAATTAAATTCAAAACGTTCAGTGAAATGCGTGATATTTTAGGAAAACATTGCAGCCAACTAATGCTTTGGGTTTTATTGTTTTTATTGATGTAGAATATTAAAACGTGACACCTGTTCTCCCTAAAGCATGTAATAATAACGCACGTAATATTACGTTACAGTTTATGTTATGTAAGGCAGGGTGGTTAGCGATAACAGCAACCTGAGTGTTACTACATTACGTGATATTTGTAAATATTGTCACACACGTTAACGACTATAGCTCTAGCACGAGTTGAAAATTGAAAAAATATTAAATTTTGTTTTGACCTTATTACAATAATAATGACAAATTATTATGCTAAGATTATTATAATTATTAAACGTGTATATATATATATATATAATCTAAAGGCATATCGTCTTGTTATATATATTTACGAACGTCAACAGGTCTTATTACTTCCATTATCAAATCTCCACATGTTAAATTATGCCACTGTGACATCTTGACTTCAAGGACACAACGTTTGAATACAGTATATTATTTAGTGTTGTTGATCTACTGTATATTTTCCTCCAACATGGCGTCTTCTATATTTACAAAATTATGCCCATTTTATTTAGTTAATTAGAGCTTAGCTAGTGAGAATTTTTCACAAAGGTAAAAGTCAAAATAGTGAGCTCAAAATCTCACAAAAAATTTTTTTAATAAACAAACACGCTTTAGTAAACAAAATGTCCATTATTGAATTATTCAAAAATATTAAATTAAATAAATTAATAACACTTGAATTATAAAATAATAAATAGTTCTGATACAAGGCAGTATGCATTTGAAATAAGTGGACATTTTTAATAAAGAAATATTCCTAAACTGCATTAAGTATCACCAAGATTAGAGAAATAAACTGAAGGATTATTAGAAGCATCAGTTCCATAGAACTACTTATCTACAAGTTTACGTTAACTGCACAACGTCATCCTTTTTAACGAACATAATTTTCTGGACATAATCAATATGATATTGATAAAAAACAATAATAAGTGCACACAATGAATATTTTGAGAGTATGGGTACATCAAAAACACAACTTCAATAAAGTAATATTCTATGAACAAATCCAGATGAATTAAAATGTAACATATTATTTAAATTATTTGATAAAACTTTGAGTAGGCAAATGTATATAAGATTTGCCAAGACTGTAAATAATATATTGTAAAGAAATTGTGTATTGAATGGGTTTAGCTTCTAACGACTGCAATTTTAACAATAAATTGAACTCGAATGATGATCAATGCCGAGTTTATTATTTTGATATTATAAAGCACGTTTTCAATGAGCGTCAACGTTCAACTGCTCCCTTCGGAATAAGAACGTTGCGCATTTTTAGCAATCTAAATTTAGAACATCCACCTATATTCGAACGATCATCATTCTACATCCCTCCATGGGTAATACGAATGCCAAAATTTGACTTCTCATTGTCCAGGTACCTAAACCACAATACTCCTGACGTCATTTATCGTCAGGAGTTTTTGCAGATCCAACTAACTCACCAACATACTGTGACTATATTCACAGACGGTTAAAACCTGGACAATGGGACAGGTTGTACAGTTTATATGGAAGGACAAACCTTCACTAATGGATTACCCTCAGCCTGTAGCGTTTTTACTGCAGAACTTTATGCAATTTTCCAAGCTTTAAGATCAATTCCGTCTGCAACATCTAAATATCTTGTATGTTCCGATTCCAAAAGGGCTCTCCAGGCTATTCAGGAAATGTACAATAAGAACCCATTAGTTGGAGACATCTTGTGCTCAATACACAGGCTCCAATTACGGGGTATCGAGGTGTCATTTCTCTGAGTGCCTGGTCACTGCGGAATATTTGGAAACACTAAAGCAGATGAAGGTGCAAAATTAGCTACAAGTATGGTACCATCGACACAACGTGTGATGGCATCAGATTTTGTATGCTATGTTAAAATTATACTATTCTCTGTGTGGAATGAAGAATGGCAAAATGTACATAGAAACAAGCTGAGGGACATCAAAAATACCGTCCGACCATGGAGGACATCTGTTCGTTCGAATCGTAGGGAGGAAGTGGTGGTTACTCGATTTCGCATCGGCCACTCTTTGTTAACGCATGGATGGTTGATGCGACATGAGGATCCACCATTATGTCCGTTTTGTAGAAGTAATATTACAATCAAGCATATCCTGCTTCATTGTGATAAGTTGACAAATTTGTATATACGTTACGATCTTCGAGGTAGTTTAAAGGTGGTTTTAAGGGACGATGTCACGGCTATCGACCGTGCCATCGCTTTCTTACGCCACCTGAATCTATTTAATAATATTTAAATTATGTATAATTTTAGTTTCTAGTTTTAGTTACAATTAGTATTAAACATTTATTTTATTTTGTTTATCTGCATAAAATGGGTATCTACAAAGATGAACCAGTGTGCAGATTATGCGGGCAAGAACTGGAGACCGCCACACACATCATTTATAGATGTGAAGCACTTGCCGAGAGGCGCTTCAACCTCTTTGGAGATAGCACAGCTCTGGAAGAGGATGCTGAAGGTAAAACACTAGTCAGAAAACTCCTAAACCTGGTAAGAGGGAAGGGGCTATTTGACTAGATCAGGGAGGTAAGTACAATATACCTTAAGGTAGCAGTGCTTTGGGCAATTTAAAACCCGCTCCCAAGTCAAGAAAAAAAAACATTTATTTTATTTTGTTTAGTTTGGTTAGTTTTATTTTGTAACACTTATTTAAAATAAAACTTTAGTTAGACGATGATAACCTTGATAGGTTTGTCGCCTGGAAAAAAAACACATACACACACATACACGCACAGACACAGACACAGACACACACACACACACACACACACACACACACACACACACACACACACTCACACACAACACACATATACATACACATTTTCTTTATTTTTTTTGTTATTAGAAACATTGTTACGAGAGGGTTTTGTAGGCACTCAACGGTGTACTAGCTCTTGAGAATGCCGACACTGCGAGAATGTAAGCTATAAGCGGTTTATTAAGTATTACGTTTCTTCGAGATGTTTGTAATGATATACCTTAAGTTAGGTAAACTAAAACACATACAATTTTTATTTAGAAATTAATGTGTCGACAAATATTTTATCAGGGAGAACTTAGAAAATTATTTGTCGTAATTATTTCAAACATCTGCTATTTAATTGCACATAGCGTAACTGCTGTTCTAGCGGGCAATGGGACACATTGTCCTCGTCTTGGTATCATCAATGAAAATACAACACGTAACACAAATATGTCTTTATTTACGCGTTCGCAATACAAACGTAAAACTAATATAAAGATAAAATGGAAGTAAGTTAGAGGTACGAAGAAACTTTTATAGCGAGTAATTTCTTTGTATATAATAAGAACAGTACCTTGAACACTAACACAGAACGTAACTTGTAAAAACGCCCGCATTAGATACTATAGCAAACTTTATCAGTTGAATAGCATTAACCCAATAACACAGAAGATTATCCTCGCATTCTGAACCTTTGTTTCATCTGTGTACTGGGTTTGGTTTACTCCAACGAAGCAGTCTTCCGAGTTAGTTTGGGTTCGTCCTCAGGCAACGAAAATAACTGTCCATGAATACTTGCCATGACCCTCCTTATGCAGGATAAATACGCCTAACTGAACGGGAAATATACATTTCCACTAATCATTTTTCTGTAACGTGCAACCTATACCTATTGTATATGAATTTAAATAAATAAACAGAATATAATTTGTAGGAAGGATAAAAGTCTACAAGGAACAACAACTCGGTTGTTTGAAATTTTGAAATATACCTTATTAAAAATTTAATTAAAATGTATATGTATGAATGTGTGTTCTGTCATACGTATGATATCCCAATTTACTGTTATTTACATATAGGTAGAGAAGGGTTCAAGCATAAATGTTTGTTCGTGCAAATATTGGGCACTACACCACATCATTAAACCGGCATGTAAATTTGTACTGTTAATGGCTGCTACCCAGAAATGATAACTACTTCAATATTCTCATCCCTTTATAGTGTAATTTTGGCTGGAGCAGAATTTAACCATATGAATAAATTTAGCCAATCGGTTCCTAAAGGGAAAATGAGATTTGATTTATGGATGAAAATTAATAGGGATACGGAAAATTTAATAAAATACGTAATATTAAGAAAACCAGGCAGAAAAAAATATATATGCATTTATTGATTTTATTGATGTAGAAAAATAAACGTGTCACCTCTATTAGTCTAAGCTTGAAATATCTAACGCATTTATTATTGTTACATTTTATTGTTAGGCGAGACGGCAATAACAGCAACCCGAGTACTGCTACATTACAAAATATTGTCACATACTTTAACTATTATACGTCTAGCACAAGTTGTAAATTGGAAAATAATAAATGGTGTTTGGTCGTTTTTACATTTATAAGGGCAAATTATTATGCTAAGATTATTATAAGAGATTTGTAAATAAGATCCTAGCAAAAAATGTGTACCTGACCATTTCTAATAGAAAATAATAATAGCGTAATATATATAGTACCAATTGTTTAATATTCCTGATGATGTTGGTACTGTTAGCCAACGAAAAGCTTTGAATTGTAAATTCAATTATAATTCTTGTATTTGTATTTTGACTTATGTTCTTTATTAATACATAAAAATACATATTGCGATATATATATATATATATATATATATATATACGAATATATATATATATATATATATATATATATATATACATACGAATATATATATATATATATATATATATATATATATATACAATATATATTATATTATAAAATATTGTATACGATATTACATTTTATGTAATTTATATTTTATATTTTTAATTTAAATTCAAAAGTATCTATTTAAATATCTATAGATCTATCTATCTATATGTACATATATATTTGTTTCATAAAAACGTATTCAATATAGATAATTTTCGATTTTAGTTAGTTTTTTAGAAAAATTGTAATGCAAAAACTCACAATCCGTGGGTTTTTAGGGTAAAAACCCGGAGCTTTACATCTCCCTTGCTCCAATCTTCCCTTTTAAAAATCAATGGATAATTAAATACATAAAGCATAAATGTAAAATATAAAATGATTCTTCTGAGTGTTTGTGTAAAGTTACAAACATTTTGTCTATACCCTTCTCTACCTATATTTCAATAACAATAAATTGGAGATTTTTTATATAAGCTATAACACACATACGTATATACATATTACGAAATAGGTAAATTTTAAATATGGTATATCTTAGAATTTCGTAGAAATAAATTGTGGTTACTTGTGGAATTTTATCTTTCTTACAAACATTGTAATGTTTTTGTTTATGCTCAAAAATAGTAAGCATAGATTGGAATGATTGATATAAAAATCAACATAATATAAACCATAGCTCTACTGTTGATTTATCACATGAGTGGTAAACATACTAAGAAAAGAATTACAAAACATTTAATCTGATCACGGAATTTATAATAGTATTACTTGAAACAAAATATGTTTTCAAAAACAAAGGAAGAGCGTATCAGATAAAATGTATTGTATTACATGGCAGAAAATATTAAAAAGTATTTAAATGTTAAACCTGCTCTAACGACTTGCTTATTTACAAAGACGAAAACACAGAACACCGCACTGTAGTTGTATGATCTACCTAGTACCGGAAAAATAGAACAGAACACTTTACTGACAGTTCTGCATTCCACGTATTGGTAATCAAGATAACCGTTTAAACACTACTACAGTTTCGAGTTGCTCGTACGTTAAAGGTACGTAATACCACTTACACCGCAAAATGCGAATGCCCTTTGTCTCCAGGTTAGTTTCTCTTTCACGCACGCACACTCACCCTTACTAGCGCAGAGGGTTTGGGCAGACCCAAAACTGGTTGTATTTCTGCTCCATTTGTCATGTGAACTGGGCTCACTGTCAGAACATCCCTAGGAGGATTACCGTCAACCCTCAAAGAGTCGGGGTTCAATTGGGCCCCTGGTCAGTTTGGCAACATTAGTTTTGTTAAATGATCAGACATTCGTTTTTATTTTATGTACGATAGAATTAAAAACTAAAACATAATGGAAGCAAATAAATACAATAAAACTTTACCAAAACATAAAGAAATATAAAATTCAATAAAAGTACTGTACTTAAATCTTTTAATTATTATTTAAACTTACGAATAATCCTACCATTAACGTAGCGCTCGCCAGGGCCAGCGAGCATTCCATTACGTGTCCGTTCTTGTTAACCAAATAACGGAAACATACTCAACTGTTCCAATGGCAAAGGTATGGCCAGGGAGTTTTATCATTTTGTGTGCATGTAACATAAAATATTATTACACCACTATTTATTTTGATATAAAAAGATGTTTTAATCGTTTAAAATAGATGTTTGACCACCATCTGACCGTAACCAAACATCTATTTTAGATGTTTGAATGTATCTAAAGCTAAGGAGGATGCGAGCATTCCTTTTTGTTGGTCATAATTGTAGAGGTAATGGCCCAATTCAACACTGCCTCCGAACTGTCCATGGGCTCAACTCAACCGTCATTTTTCCGACACTATTCGCCGAATTCGACATCACCCAAGGCGGCACCACTAGGTGACTAATAAACATAGTCGTTCTAACCCTCTGCCTTTGTCTGAGTGAGGCCTGTGTGTGTGGAGTGAGCCTACCTGGCGTGCAGGGGCAATCTTTGCTATTGGTATGGAAAGTTTCATGATTTGCACAGTAGAAAATTTAAAATACCATTTGTTTAGTGTCATCTTTCACATTAAATAAGACAAATATATTATACAACGTACGAATGCAAATTATGCTCTATAGATGTTACACATATCTCATGGTTCATGCAGTATCAATGATGGCGTATAAAACCGAAAGATTCAGGATTTACATGGTAACGGAAAAATGTAAATAAAATTTAACCCCTAACCCCAGCGCGCTGCCTCAACCACTCAATCTTCATACGTGCTCGATTAGAAGTGGGCAATTACACAAGAGTAAATAAAAATAATTATATTTTATCAAAATATAAACATCAATGTATTCCTGTTATTGGCGCACATTCTGCCCCTTAAAATTCAAGTCCAGTTAAAATAACTAACTTTATTTACGTATTATTGGTTTGGTAATTAACTCCCTAGAAACATATTCCGCATAACGTCTGCATGTTTGAAACATAATGCTGCCAGAAATGTTGTCGCAAACAGTTAATTGATGTTTTCCCGCATATAAATCATGAATGCATGTGAACCTGCGTCTTGCGGACACGAACTTTGGGTTCGTTGATGGATGTATGATTTATGAAAGAGAATGTTTCCAAAATATTCTGCCAAATTGGGCTTTAAATGTTTTTCTGAATATATCTTTTCTAGTTTGCATTTTATTAGACATGAATTGATCGAAATAATAACTAAGTAGCCTAATAACGCACAAACTAATTTTATATGTTAAATGAAAACGTAATCATTTGATTAATAATTTTGTTGAGCACTGTCGACTAATTGTTTAATTAAATAAATAAAACCCACAATAAACAAATCTTTCTTTTACTACAACTACTTTAAGTACATTTCGATTACATGCTAATCATCTTCAGAAGTACCTACAGTAATCGAAATGTACATAAATTAATTTTAGTCAAATTTGGGTTTTATTTGTTTGATTAAATAATAATTTGATCTATGAAAAAAGATAACTGTATGAAGCAACTGTGGCGTAATGTTTATTTTTAAATAAATAAAACCTCTAAACCACAAATAACATTTATTTAAACCTTATATACATTTCGATTGCCCAGCAATCATCTTCAGAGGTATTTAAAAAATACAACTAACTTTAAACAACATAATACAACAAATATATAGGCATAAACCGGCAACTACTTCGCCACGCCCCTTATTTAAAAAACTAGTACGACCAATCACGTTGCAGTAAATTCCCCCTCTACAACTTGATCCGGTCTTCCCCCTCTCGTGGTGAAGAGTTACCGTTACAACTATTTCAATTTTACTAAAAAACAATAATATTACTTATTAACAAAGTTATAACTATCTCCTAATTAATGAATATAACTGAGATTTAGGGATAGGCCCTTTATCACAATTTAATAAATTATTTTCGTCATATTTGTGAATGTACAAACTTTCAAAACTATTCAAAAGACCTTTTGAATTAACAGTTTTCAATAATTTTAGATCATTTAATTCTAAAGTATGTTTAGTGTTTAGAATATGTTCTGCAACACTAGATTTTTCAGGTCTTTGAAATTTTATATGGCTAATATGTTCATTAAATCTGGTTAATATTTTCCTTTTCGTTTGGCCAATATAAATTTTACTACATGAATTACAATTTATTTTATAAATCCCAGATTTATCTATCATCTTAATTTTATCTTTTGGGTTACCTAATACATTTTTTAAGCTATTTAAGCTTTTGTAAGCTACTTTTAAATTTACCTGTTTAAAAACTTTATCTAGATCTTTTGTTAAATCCATATAAAATGGTAGGCGAATGAATTGATTTTTAACATTTTTTTTGTGTTATTAAGGTAGTAGAATCGTTTCTAAACTTTTTTAATTTTTGTTTCCTCAATATATTATCTATTATTTTAGGATCATATCCATTGAATTTAGCGATCTCTTTAATTCTGGCCAACTCACATTTAAATCTATTTTTATGCAATGGAATAGTAATTAATCTATTAACCATAGTGTTAAAAGCTGCTAATTTATGGGATTTGCAATGGTTAGAATCTACCGGGATATATCTATCATTATTTGTGTGTTTCCTATATATATCAAATTCAATTTTATTATTATTTCTAAAACATAATACATCAAGAAACGGTAAACATTTATTATGCTCTATTTCAAAAGTAAATTTAATGTTTTTATGTTCATTGTTAATTAATGATAAAAAATCTTCTACGTTAAACTCTTTGGTATTAAAAATTGCGAAAACATCATCTACATATCTAATCCATACTCTAGGAAAATACGGGAGCTTGTTTCTTAATTCCTTTTCAAAATGTTTCATAAAAAGTTCGGCTATGAAAGGTGATAAACTATTCCCCATAGCTGTACCTTCTTTTTGTTGCTAAAATACATTGTTAAATGAAAAATAATTCTGAGTCATACACAGATTGAATATCAGAAAACGATAAATTATTCAATCTAATAAACAATATTAGCCCCAAAACAAACGTTAAAAACTCGCACAGTGCAGTGAATCTAAAAATAGAACATAACGGTACACCAAGGTCAACGGGAAATCCACTCAGCTCGCAGTATACAAAAACCCTGTTCAGTATGCCCGAGGATGACTGCACAGCCAGCCATTGAAAGCTAGCTCGCATAAATACCAAGTAAGATTCTTGTTTAAGTACATAAGTGAATGTGATATATATATATATATATATATATATATATATATATATACATACATACATATATATATATATATATATATATATATATATATATATATATATTTATATATATATATATATATACATATATATATATATATATATATATATATATATATATATATGAGATTATGATGTTATCTGGTGGATTTTATCGAGTACTACAACATGGCAATTCACAATAGGGAAACAACATTCCATGTCCTTTGTATTAATACTTGAAAAAACTATGTACAGTTAAATATAATTTTTTGTCTAATCAGCTGATTTGTGTTCAATGAAAAATCATTCTATATTGCACCCAGCTGTTCAAATCACCTGGAAACAACATTCTAAGTTTGTAAATCTGTTGAGCCTTCATAACCTCCCAGCTTTACTGCGAATGTTATTTTTATTGAAGTACAGTGATTTAACAAAGTTCTGAGATATCTTTCGAAAATGAGTGAGAATAGTGTAAGTGGTAATGTTGAAGTTATATATAACAATTCAAAAAAACGGAAACAATACGGGAGATTCTCTGATGTTTCTAAAAAACTTTGAGCAATGTCGCATATTACTAGAGAAGATTGCAATTGTAAACGACATAAATGTTTTGAAATTATAAAAGAGAAGCAGAGAGATGAATTAATAAAACAATTTAACCTGATGGGTGACTACAATAAACAAATGGAACATTTGTCAGGATTAATTAGTGTTTTGGCAATTAAACGACGTAGCCTTAGAATGGCTGAAGAAGACTCTAATTCTCTAAAACAGTTTTAGTATGAATATAAAGTGAGAGTTATTATCGATGGAAAAATAAAAGAAGTTGCTGTTTGTCAGAAGGTATTCGTTTCATTGCATGGGACTACAAATCAAACAATTAATACTATAAAAATATCATTAAATACAACTGGGAAAGCACCAGTGGACAATCGGGGCAAACATAAAATTTGAAAGCATGCTAAAAGTCAAGAAACGAAAGATAAGGTTGCTGAATACCTTTCATCTCTGATAGGGCGGAAGTCTCATTACAATGTTAAAAAAACAAGTGAGGTTTATCTTTCTGAAGAACTGAATATAAAGAAACTGTTCGGAGATGCATCCAAAGCAACCGGTATCATATGAATTTTATAGGAATGTGTTTAACTCTGAATATTACTTCTCATTTGGAAAGACTCATGTTCAAAATGTGATGTATTAAGAGTGAATATAGATAGTTTAGTCAAGGAAAAAGCTGAACACAGACAGTCTTTTGCGAATGAAGATAACTTAGAAAATTATCTACTTCATCTGATGAAACTTTCTATTCCCGTAAAAAATATGCAAAACAGAAGGCTAAACATGATCCAAATTTTGGAGCTATCTGTGTGGATTTCATGAAAAACCTTCCTTGTTCGAATCTTTCAACCAATGATGTGTATTATCGTCGGCAGTTAAGCGTTTTCCTTTTTAATGTACATACACTTTCAAATCATGATGTAGTATTTTATGCATATAATAAAACTATTGTAAAAAAAGGAGCAGACAATATGTGCTCTATGTTACATCACTTTCCGACAACCTTCTTGAGTCCAGAAGTTAAAAATTTGGAATCTTCCGTGACTCGTGTCCTGGTCAAAATAAGAACTTTACAATGTTTCGTTTTAGTCACTATTTGTGTACAGATTTGAAGCGTTTTGTAAAATTGACTTCTCCAGTCTGTCGTCATTCATACATGGAACCAGATAAAGATATGGGATTAATAGAACAAAAAAAAATATTTCCTTGAAACACCAAAGGACAAGATCTCTCACGTTGCATCTTCTAGAAACAAACCATCACTTTTTAAAATATTTACTTGAGAACAAACTCTTTTTAAACAATGGGAGTGATATCTATGCAAACGTCGATACAAAAGAAAACCAGGATTTACTATAAGACCCATAACTAAGATTAAATTTGATTCAAGTCATTCCAGGACCATTCTTCTCCGTACAACCTATAATGGCCAATGGAATTCATATATTATCAAAGATCTGAATTTGAAGAAAAAGTGTTTAAGTGTTCGCCCTGAGCATTGTTACAGTGGTCTGTTGAAAATATCTCAGGAGAAATATATGGATTTGCAAGCTTTAAAAAGATTCTGTTCTCATGAAGCATTTCACAAACTGACCTCATTAACATGTTCTGTATATACAATAATAAACAAACTGTTGTTAATGTTTACTGTCACGTTTTACATAGAATGTTATTTCCCGAAATATAAGTAGGTTACTTAAAAAAATTTTTTTTAATAAATAGCTGTATAGTTACAAAAATGAAACACTCACAAATTAATTGGCAAATATCTACCAAGATTAAAAACCTTACATATTTGTTAATTACAAAAAATTATTTTAATCGTTTAACTGTGTTTTAAAGGTTTTTATTTTACTTTATCAATATTGTAAAATAGGACTTAGAATGTTCTTTGTCTGTGGTCTTCATTTCCTAAATTGCCATAAAAATGTCACTATCCTGTAAAATCATTTCAAACTGTTCACTAACTAGCACGCCCTGTTTACCTAGCACTATCTTATGTCTGCTAGCTCAGGGCATGACACGGTTAAGCCTGAAACAGAAATAATAATTTTCAGATGTTAAAACTATGCTAAAGTGAAAGCTATGCCAATGTGAAAGCTATGCTAATGTGAAAGCTGTACCAATGTGAAAGCTATGACTGTTAATAGATTTATTTACAATATTACGTGTAAAAATTAAATTAAATTGTACAAATTGTGCTTGTAACAACTTAAAGTACTGAACGCCGTTAATTTTAAGTTTAACAAAACTGAGAGAAATTGCGTAATCAAACTTGTTCAGAACTTTTCCATTGTCTATCTTAATATTACTTTGTACTATATTAAATAATTTGTAAACTTATCTATTCAAAGACAACGTGCATCTAGTTTAAATATGTTAAAGCTATCACAACAAACACAATCAAATAAGGGGATAAAAATCGAGACACCAAAGCTCATCTATTGTAACTTGGAGCCTGTTCATGTGCTACGTACTTTTCGCTGATTTTCGCCTTAAAAGTGGGTTAAGTAATTACTTTATGAGCCACGGAACTTATATCTACATTCCAAACGTTGACCCATGTATTCTGTGATTAAACTCCTCCTGAATATTGCATAATTTAAATATAAGATGTTTAATGCCTTCTGAAACTATTTTGGGAGTTTTCCTTTGTTAGTACTTTGTATGCACGTGTTCTAAATGTAACAAGCCTGATCCAAGTTGGAGGTTAAGGAAGGGCAAACAATTAGTCTCAGAAAAACTGAGAAAACCCTGCCAAGTGAAAGAGTGATTAGCAAAATATGAATGAGAATTGCAATAAATTCACTGAAGCAAAAACCAGATGTATGAAGAGATAGAGTGTTTTCATCAGTAAACCATTACATGGCGAACGCCAATTTCCAGGCAACTCAAGCTGAGTAATTGAATTGTGTGGCAAATGGGAAGGGTTTAGTCCCTGCTACAGGACGTTGAATATATCAAAATTGAATATATCAAATTTGTAAAATTAAAAAATCAGACAGTTATAATAATTTCAAAATAAAAACAAAATACCCCTTCTTCAACTGAAAATTAATTAATATCTGAATCGAACAACGAAATTTTATCCTTTTATGTACTACTGTACTTTTTATGTAATTATAAAAAAATTCTATTTACAAACTCTGGGTGTGCCTTCTATTATATCTGGGTGTGCCTTCTATTATATCTGGGTGTGCCTTCTATTATATCTGGGTGTGCCTTCTATTATATCTGGGTGTGCCTTCTATTATATCTGGGTGTGCCTTCTATTATATATGTGTGTGCCTTCTATTATATCTGGGTGTGCCTTCTATTATATCTGGGTGTGCCTTCTATTATATCTGGGTGTGCCTTCTATTATATATGTGTGTGCCTTCTATTATATCTGGGTGTGCCTTCTATTATATCTGGTTGTGCCTTCTATTATAATTGTGTGTGCCTTCTATTATATCTGTGTGTGCCTTCTATTATATCTGGGTGTGCCTTCTATTATATCTGGCTGTGCCTTCTATTATATCTGGGTGTGCCTTCTATTATATCTGGGTGTGCCTTCTATTATATCTGTGTGTGCCTTCTATTATATCTGCGTGTGCCTTCTATTATATCTGTGTGTGCATTCTATTATATCTGGGTGTGCCTTCTATTATATCTGTGTGTGCCTTCTATTATATCTGGGTGTGCCTTCTATTATATCTGGGTGTGCCTTCTATTATATCTGGGTGTGCCTTCTATTATATCTGTGTGTGCCTTCTATTATATCTGTGTGTGCCTTCTATTATATCTGGGTGTGCCTTCTATTATATCTGGGTGTGCCTTCTATTATATCTGGGTGTGGCTTCTATTATATCTGTGTGTGCCTTCTATTATATCTGGGTTTGCCTTCTATTATATCTGTGTGTGCCTTCTATTATATCTGGGTGTGCCTTCTATTATATCTGGGTGTGCCTTCTATTATATCTGGGTGTGCCTTCTATTATATCTGTGTGTGCCTTCTATTATATCTGGGTGTGCCTTCTATTATAATTGTGTGTGCCTTCTATTATATCTGTGTGTGCCTTCTATTATATCTGTGTGTGCCTTCTATTATATCTGGGTGTGCTTTCTATTATATCTGGGTGTGCCTTCTATTATATCTGGGTGTGCCTTCTATTATATCTGTGTGTGCCTTTTATTATATCTGTGTGTGCCTTCTATTATATCTGTATGTGCCTTCTATTATATCTGGGTGTGCCTTCTATTATATCTGGGTGTGCCTTCTATTATATCTGGGTGTGCCTTCTATTATATCTGGGTGTGCTTTCTATTATATCTGTGTTTGCCTTCTATTATATCTGTGTGTGTCTTCTATTATATCTGTGTGTGCCTTCTATTATATCTGGGTGTGCCTTCTATTATATCTGGGTGTGCCTTCTATTATATCTGGGTGTGCCTTCTATTATATCTGGGTGTGCCTTCTATTATATCTGTGTGTGCCTTCTATTATATCTGGGTGTGCCTTCTATTATATCTGGGTGTGACATTTATAAATACAAATGCTTATCCCAATATTCGATGTTTACGATACACATGGAACCCCCTCACTTTGATTTTCCTGTACCTACTGCCCATTTGTTATTCACCTTTTGAACACAGTTTAAAATATGCAATAACTACTTGTGTTATGTACAAATAACAAGTTTCTTGTAAATAGTAATAATTTGGAAATATAAGTTTTGCTTACTTATTTCCATCTCACACACTTATTCAGATTAACAGGCAAAGCAATAAGTATAATCAAACCTGTAGTACCATTTGCCTATTGTATAAATTTCGTTGAGGTCAACTTTAATCTTAATTTAAACTTTATTTTGAAAAACTTGTATTATATTGGGCTTTGGTCTCTTATAAGCTTAAACTTTGGCGGAAACCTACAAACGTAGAATACCCATTTCTGTAAAACGTTTGTAGCCATCATCAACGATGACGCCATTTTACGCTAGCGTAACAATTTCCTATGTTGTCTATATACAGCGAATATTCTCAAATTAAAGTTTAGTGCTGTATATTCCAAAGTTCTTGCAAGTTTGATGGTAGCAACGAACGTTACTGCTAGAGTAAATAAAGGAAAATTAATAGAAACTAGTTCTACGTAGAGTGAATGTAGTTTGATAACACTTGAACATAATATTGCACATTATAGAACGTAATATAATCCTATAAACGTCTATAACTAGGCTATTATGATTTTACATTATAAATTGTTCAAATGTCGTATTTTTAAACTTAAAAATTTCTACTTTCAAATTATCTAATCTCCTTTTACAAATTTTTAAAGACTACCTCGTATTAAACAAAATATGACTAGGTTCGAAGAAAATATAACTTACATGTACATTATACCTGCCAATGCGAAATGCTTAAAGTAAGTAATAACTTTACTAGTAAAAATGAAACAGATATTGTGTGAAATTATATCTTTTCGCTTAGTCAAATTCATATTTCTGTATGTGTATATATATATATATATATATATATATATATATATATAATATGGTCATTATTTGATTTTTACTTTTCGTTTAACATAGGTAATTATTAATGCTTAAGTTCAGTTACATTTCACTTTTAGTAAACACAAATATAAATAATCTCCGGAGAAACTTCCAACTAGGTAATATAAAACAATACATTTTTAGGTGACAAACTCTAGTTCAGTTTGCCCTTTAAACATTTTGAGCAACAATCACTACTATAAGTTATTACAAAAGAAAGAACCTCTCCTACTCAATAGTTACCTAGCTGAACTCAAGCCTTATTGAATTCTCATTAGGTAATGCATTTTAGTTATTTATATTCTGGGTCGTTTAAGATATTACTGTTATCTGAATGATGCCCAAATGAAAATTACAATGAGTTATTGATAACTAATAACTATATTCTAAACATGTGAAATTTCCAAAAAAGGTTTTATGGGTTGACTGAAATCTTACTACTTCTTGCAATAAAAAAATGTATTACATTTATATAGGCCTATGTGTTGTTTACTAAACGTGTGTAGGTTTTCTTGGACTTCACTCTCTAGGTTTGGGAGAATAGTTACCATTGGACTTCACTCTCTACGGTTGGGAGGATAGTTATCCTTGGACTTCCCTCTCTACGGTTGGGAGGATGGTTATCCTTGGACTTCACTCTCTACGGTTAGGAGGATAGTTACCATTGGACTTCACCCTCTACGGCTGGGAGGATGGTTATCCTTGGACTTCACTCTCTATGGTTGGGAGGATGGTTATCCTTGGACTTCACTCTCTACGGTTAGGAGGATAGTTACCATTGGACTTCACCCTCTACGGCTGGGAGGATGGTTATCCTTGGACTTCACTCTCTATCGTTGGGAGGATGGTTATCCTTGGACTTCACTCTCTACGGTTGGGAGGATGGTTATCCTTGGACTTCACTCTCTACGGTTGGGAGGATGGTTATCCTTGGACTTCACTCTCTACGGTTGGGAGGATGGTTATCCTTGGACTTCACTCTCTATGGTTGGGAGGATAGTTATCCTTGGACTTCACTCTCTACGGTTTGGAGGATGGTTATCCTTGGACTTCACTCTCTACGGTTAGGAGGATAGTTACCATTGGACTTCACCCTCTACGGCTGGGAGGATGGTTATCCTTGGACTTCACACTCTATGGTTGGGAGGATGGTTATCACTAGACTTCACTCTCTACGGTTGGGAGGATGGTTACCCTTGTACTTCACTCTCTACGGTTGGGAGAATGGGTTTCCTTGGACTCCATTCTCTACGTTTGGGACGATGGTTATCCTTGGACTCGCTCGCTGCACCTTAAAGATTGATCTGTAGTTCCTTGAATCCCTTCTCTTCACTACACTCCCTTACACTTTACGACTCCCTATCTCACTTCCCCTTTCCCTGATAAAGTACCTTAATCCTCTTTTAATAACTTTACTTTAATATTATTAATTTCCTTTTTCCCAATAAATTTATGCCCTTCTTACTCACTCGTCCTACAACCATCACGTCGTTTCATTCAACGAAGTCCCTCGAACTAACACGTCCTACCACCGTTGTTTTTTGGAATCGAGTCAACCGTACTCGCATTTTTGCGTTCCTCTAGCATTAGCGTCCCATTCGCAAACCGACCATTTTCAAGCAATCACTAATCACCTTTTCAAGTACAAGTAATACAATCTCAGCTATAAGTAGAAGTGAGCCCACTTTGGGACAAACCACCAATAATTGACCTGTACTTCACCTAGGACTATAGGGGTAGTTTTGGATGATGGTGGAGGTTGATGCGGCCTTGATCCTGCCCCTTGGGGGTGGGTTCGACCACGTTTAGAGAGGTGGGGGGGGGTAGTTTTCGAAAAAAAATATATTCTAACCCACTAACCTAAGCTAGCCAAATTTCGTCTAACCTAACCTACCCCTAGGTGTGGGGGTGTCCTCAGCTACGTTCAGGACCTTTCCCGGGGGATGCTCCGGGGGTAGATTCGGGGTTGGGGTAGTTTTTGAAAAATGTTGGAATAATGTGTCTTGACTGATAGGGTGTCCCTAGAGTGTATTATCGCTATGATTGGGAGTAGTTTCACCTAGGGGTAGTTTTTAAATAATATATGAAAATGCCAAAAATCGATCGGATGGATCAAATGACCGTACGGGATATGTGTAGAGTCCATCATGGACTGTTGCGGGGGTGGATTCACCCGGGGGTAGTTTTCAGATCGTCAAAATTTGGTTGGTCCCTGGAGTAGTTTTCTTAGGTAAAAGCCACCTAGGAGCCGTGCCTCAGGTAAAGCCATCTCAAGGCCGGCCCTTAGGTAAGGTAACCCTGGAATAGCTCCGGTGGTGGGGGTAACTTTTGGAAAGATTTAATGGTTATCTGATGACGTATCAGCGCTCGAGCGACTCTAGGCAAGTAGTAGGCTCACCCTAAAATGAGTGGTCTACCCCTAAATGATTTGGGTGATGAGGGGCCCAGGGGTAAGGGGTATGATTGCCAAACTCAAAATTTGTCTATGCTACTAAATTAATAAACAATGCAGTCAGCCTTTAAGTAAAGCTACACAAGAGCCGGGCCAGGATGTTGCTATATCAATTGCAGCCTCTCGACTAAGACAAATACCTTCAACAAGTCTTGAGTAAAGCCACCTTGGAGTAGGGTCTTAGGTAAAAGTTACCCAGGAGCCAGGCCTTAGGTAAAGCTATCTGTGGAGCATGGCCTCAGGTAAAGCAATCCCGAGACCGACCCTTCGGTAAAGCCACCCAGGACTTAGGTATAGCCAATATGGAGCAGGGCCTCAGGTAAAGCCACCCTGAAAATTACAGAAACTTTTGGTTGCTACTACAAACCTAAAACACTTTAAGTAATTATTGGCAGAGGAAGAATATTCCCACCTGCTGGATGGAAAGTGAGAGTTAACATAGATATGTAGGACGTAGATTCAAACTCACAGGGTGGCTTTCAGGACAATATTGCTTAATATTACAACCAAACATCACACACTACTATTGTGTTCAGACAGGTTCATGACAATGGCTGCTGTTCACAACTTTTCATGGTTTATACAAGAGTCCTAATTTGGACCTCACTGCAACATTATGCTAGATATATATTCTAGGTACTTATTTTCACTAACTGAGTTGACATGGGGACTCAAAATGCTTATCAAGTGTAGAGGTATTCTTTACTGCTACCCAGGACTTTCAAGTTATTTGCCATTGTTCTTGTTATTATGGTTTCAGTTTGTCTTGTATTTAACCTTTTGCCCTAATATCAATGTTATATCATATCGAGTTTATTTTTACAAGTGTTTAAATTGTATCTATCAATATTGTTTTAAACCTAACTCAGGGTATATTTTAATCCATATTTTTAGACCAACACTACACAAAGCTGTTTACAACATCAGAAATATAATTGACGGTACACAAGGTTAGTCTACAATTGATTGTAAACAACAATAGGCTATAATTGTCTGTAAACAACAATAGGTTATAATTGTCTGTAAACAATAGGCTATAATTGTCTGTAAACAACAATATACTATAATTGACTGTACACAACAATAGCCTATAATTGTCTGTAATCAACAATACGCTATAATTGTCTGTAATCAACAATAGGCTATAATTATCTGTAAACAACAATATACTATAATTGACTGTACACAACAATAGGCTATAATTGTCTGTAATCAACAATACGCTATAATTGTCTGTAATCAACAATACGCTATAATTGTCTGTAATCAACAATACGCTATAATTGTCTGTAATCAACAATAGGCTATAATTGTCTGTAAACAACAATAGGTTATAATTGTCTGTAAACAAAAATAGGCTATAATTGTCTGTAATCAACAATAGGCTATAATTGTCTGTAAACAACAATAGGTTATAATTGTCTGTAAACAAAAATAGGCTATAATTGTCTGTAAACAACAATATACTATAATTGACTGTACACAACAATAGGATTTAATTGTCTGAAAACAAAAATAGGCTATAATTGTCTGTAAACAACAATAGGTTATAATTGTCTGTAAACAAAAATAGGCTATAATTGTCTGTAAACAACAATACACTATAATTGACTGTACACAACAATAGGCTATAACTGACCGTAAACAATATTAGGCTATAATTTACTGTAAATAATAATAATTCTGATCTTTTAGTGTACAATACAGTACATATTGTTTGTCTATAATTATAATCAGATACGTTTTTAGTGTTGTTTGATAGTTGGAAATCTTTTTCATTTGTGGAATATAACTGGAGGGTGTAAAATGCTTAGAAATCGTTACTGGAAATCGAACCCGGATTGCCTACGTTATCAGTCACGTGCTCTACCACTAGACCACTCAGTGGCCATTTGATAATATAATTTCAAGAATTAAAAAATACTATGCAAAAGGTATCCCAACTGCCGACGCCACATGATGGCAATGGGAGTTGTAACTAACAACTGACATAACTATGGGAAGGGGGCGCTCATTACTTCGCGTAAAGAAGCCAGATCAATGCGCAACTCTTGGACAAATTGTCTTCTATATTAACACAGCGGATCCTTTAAGTATTTCTCTGGACGCTAAGATGAAATGATAATACCACGTAAAAGTATGCATGCAATTGTTATTCATTAATTCGGAAGTGGGCGAAAAAAGCTAAAATTTAAAATTGTTTTTGTAAATTCATAGCCTGGTTTTAGAGTTATTGTTAATCCCTATTGAAAGCATTTAGATTGATAGTAAAGCATAAAGGGAGAATAAAATCCTGAAAAAATATTGATGTTAAGCTTTATCCACCATCATTAAAAACGATTCATTTTATTACAGTTTTAAAAATGTAACATCGGTTTTAAAATATTATTCAGAGGGTTACAATTAAGGGCTCCAGGAATCCCATTTATTAGGAACTGGAATATTACATTTTAAAATAAATTTACTCACGCGGAAAACTAAACATTTGGCAACGTTATCCTCCGCGGTTGTACATTTATAGGTAGGCCTAGAGTTTCCAGCTTTTGCTTTTACTCATAGGCGTGTTATTATTTTATTTTCTCCAAACAGACGGAGTGACAGAACGTTTTGAGTTTTGAGTACGAGAATCAATCAATAGATATGGAATTTATTAATATAGTATAAACGTGATATATGGACTCACGGATGTCAGGAAGCTCCGGTTAATCGAGGATTTATCAGATTACACACAAAGAAACATTTCTGTAAGGCATTCCCTCTTAACAGGTTCTCTTTCTTCTGTCGTTTCATCCTCCCCAGCAACAACCGTTACACAAGTTAGGGTTAATACATTCTCGTTATAAAATATTTTTAGTCTACGTAGGATATTCTACTGCGAGACCTAGAAGACCTATCCCTCACCTAAAAGCTTTAGGTACAAACTTACGCCTTAAAACCTTCTCCTTCCTGCATAACGGAAGGGCACAAACCTTGACGTCTACGCTGAACACGGACCTGGAAGGAATGAAAGAGTTCTGTACTCCGAACAAGTGTAAAGTGATTTATAGCGGGATTTGTTATTACTGTTTTTTTTATTAACCTTATCTAAATAAATCTAATAGTGTGATTTTTCGTAAAATAAAAAGTCATTTTTTGTGAAAAAATGAAAGTTATTATAAAATATGTGATTTAAAAATTTTAAGAAGTGATTTCTAATAAAGTATTAAATAGTTTAGGTTTATAGGTATTGTAATACCATAGGTAGCCTATTTACCATGAATAATACATAATACATAAATATAGATGCAATACATTACAGCAGATGTTCAACACCACCTCTAGTTAAAAAAATAATATTTTTCAAAAAAATTTAAATGTAACTGAAATTTAAAACTCTTTGGCCCTGATGATTTACACAAATTTTGTTTAGCCCAGGAACCTAAACAGATTTTTCTGACCTTTCATTTTGCTATATTTGGGCCATTTATTGAAAACCATATCTGCTAGGTATTTTGATAAAATTATTATGGTGCATCTTCGAAAGAAAACTGAGATGCGTGTGTGTTGATCTACGAGAGTAGCAAATGGTTTAATTGGAGTAAATATATCAGAGGAATACAAAATCGCTGGAAAATAATCCCAACGGGTTTTTGAGATTGTTAAGTCCAATGTCGTCATCGCAGGGCAACTGGGATCCATGTGTGTTGGTCTACGAGAGTAACAAATGGTTTATTTGTGGTAAATGATATCAGATGAATACGACATCACTGGAAAATGGTCTCAAGGGGTTTTTAAGAGTGTTGAGTCCAATGCCGTCATCGCAGGACCAACGATGCACGTGTCAGGACCATCACTACTCAGGAGAGTAGGTTTTGGAACGATTTGTAAAGATTGTATCTAGATAAAATCGCATAAAAACGTTTTTGCTCAGAAATAATATTCTTTTCTCCGCGCTGAATAGATATACTCATAGTACCTTCGCAAGACATTTGAGTATGACCGTTTCTCATAATTAATCACAAATGTAACTTTTTATTTGAACACTCAAGTACATTTCAATTGTGAGGCAACCATATTCAGAAAAATTACTTACAAACGTAACTGTTTTTTGTAACAATTTCCTCTGAAGATAATGGTTTTACAATTTAAATGTAGATAAAGGTTTGAACTAAAAGTTGTATTAGTGACTAAGTGGTTTTATTTAATTAATGTAAAAATTAAATACACATAATATGCACAGTCACTCCAAGTTGATTTTTTTCTCACAATGTCAAAATAGTCTATGCTTAACTCGATCCGCTGGTAATCTCTCTCTCTCTCTCTCTCTCTCTCTCTCTATATATATATATATATATATATATATATATATACTTAATAAATTAAAAATATTTCAAAAACAAGAATACTTTTAATGAATATATTTATTCAAAGCTTTTCGCCGATAAAATAGAACCAGCATCTTCAGGAAAATAATTAACTAATAAAATATTTTTAGAAAATTAAATCATATGTACTACTAAATAATATGTAGCATTTTAATTATGTAAAAATATTTTATTAGATAATTATGTTCCTGAAGATGCTGATACTATTTTATCGGCAAAAAACTTTGAATAAATATATTCATTACATGACGAGCTGGTTGTTAATAACTTATTACACTTTTGCTATTATTTGGTTTTTAAGTAATAGCGAAATTGTAATACGTTTTACACACACACACACACACACACACACACACACATATATATGTATATAAAGAACTAAGTCAAATTACAAATACAAGAATTATAATTGAATTTACAATTCAATAAACTTGTTTGTGCATGTCAGAGAGAGCGGCGAATGTCGCGTGTGTATTACTGGTTTCAAAAATTTAAATAAAATTAAATTGTATTACGAAATAAAATCAATAAAGATGACAACATTAATTTTATCAAGATTTATTCAACTTAATTTTCTTTAATCAATACATATATTTAAAGTTTTAATATAATAATAATGTAAGCCAGAAAGATGTTATAAAATGCTCTGCTTTTGTGACCGTATCAGACAGGCGGATTCTGTCGTTTACACGCGCACAAAATATAAATCGTTACAACTTTTTAACGAAATTATATTAAAACGCAAAACTTTCCAAAAGGTAACTTTAGGTTATCAGCAATAATGTATAGTTTATAAAGTATTAAAATTCTAAAGTTTGTAACACAACTTTTTAATTTAAAAAAAGTGCCTTGAAATTACTTAAAATTACAAACAAATCCGCCATTTTGTTGTGGTTGAATATTATTATTTCTAATTTATACCATCATTTAGTACATTATCAAAAGATGTTCCAGTCAAAATGTCAAACTAATATACCTAAAAACAGCCGAGATATGACGAGTTAAACTTAAAATTTCACTAAATTTAGAAAATATAAAAAATGACAACTTTCGTTATTTTAAATATGTTCCGATGGAGTAATTTGCGGTATCTTTGTACAGAAAAATTCTCAAGTCATATACTTTCAATTAAAATCAGTTTGATCCGATAATGACAACCTTGTCACTATTTTGATTTCTATATCGTTTCTTGGGGGTGAGCTGCATGCTTATATCTGTAAAAGTGTATTAACGGTGGTTCTTTAAGGGTTAAAAATTGCAGAAAAATATCTATAACTTTAGAGCTGAGAATATAGGTCTACTCTCCGCAGGGGGGGGGGTGCGGACTAGCCGCACCTTCGAGGGGTTTGGCGTCCCGCGCGGTCCCCTAGCCTATCACTACACCACTCACAAAGCATACACACACACATACACACAACAACACAATCTATACACATTTCAACACTTACATCTTCTCTTAGGGAATTTTGACTGGTCAGAACCGTTGCGCGTTGGGAGTGCTGAAAAGTACAGAGCATGACAAACTCTGGTCTGTGAGCTTGCTCTGCCGAAATCGTATGCGCAGTTGCTGGTCCGCTAGCCACTTCGGTCCTTGATCAGGGAGTGTCCGCGGTGCACAGGAGTCGGAGCCTGTGCACAGTATTACGAGTTCTCGACTGATGCCCATCCAGTCGAGCTAAGGAGGAAACTATGGGCCCCAGAGTTCCGGGGGTTGGAAATGATCGAAAGTGATCCATGGGTGTACCCGTTCTAATAGTCTCGCCCGTAACGCCTGACTCGATGGTTAGCTTAAAAATAACTTATGGAAAACCAACAAATGTCCAACCAGTTGAATGTAAAGAGGCGTCGTGAGGTTTCTCCGAAAATGCCTAGGGAAGAAAATACGATGAAGAAAGAAATGGATTTAGCGTCACCAAAGTTCTTAATTGTGTCTTGCACAGAAGCTGGAAAAGATCTTTCAAAGGTATCGCCTTTTGTAATCCAAAGGCTATAACTGGATGCGCAGCAGGACCTGTCTCTTCCATAAGGAAGTTAAGGAACGGAACACTGCTGTTAGAAACAAGTAATTCAAAACAGTCACAGTTATTATTGAAAATGACCTCCTTCTTTGATCAGGTCAAGGTTTCGGTGGCTCCCCACCGAACCTTGAACTCATCAAAGGGAGTAATATCATGCAGGGATCTTTTGTATGCCCATGAGGACGAAATAAAATCCGAACTGAAATCTGAAGGTGTTACAGATGTCGTACGAATTATGAGGATGGAAAACGGCCAGAGAGTTCCAACAACATCATTAATCCTGACATTCGGGAAACCATCTATCCCGGAATACCTATATGCGGGCTAGCCCTACGTTCCCAATCCACGACGGTGCTTTAAATGCCAAAGTTTTGGTCACGTCAGCTCTTCTTGCTCCAAGTCAGAGCTATGCGGACACTGTGCATCTGAAGGCCATACTGAGAAGGTTTGCACAAGTGCTCCGAAATGCCCAAACTGTGCTGGTGATCACCCTGCTCGCTCCTTTAACTGCCCAAAGTTCAAGGAGGAAAAAGCGATCCTCAGCATAATGGCAAAGGATAAAACATCTTTCTACGAAGCGAAAAAGAGGTTCAACTCAACTCAACCTAGACTTGAAACGAAATCTTATGCCTCAGCTACCACCACTGAGAAGTCATGTTCCAACTACGTTGAGCTAAACAAGAAAATTGAAGTTCTCACTGAGTAAGTTAGTCAGTTATTAGCTTTGGTGGCGAAAAAATCTGTTTCCAGCTCAAAGAATAATGTTGAATGTGCGAAGAAATCTCCATTGCCAGTTACCTCTGGGAAAGTTAGAAGAAGCAAGACACTATTAGAGACTAGTGCGAAACCTACTCCAACTATTAGTAATAATAATAAAAATAACAACAAAGCTGCACCTGTGAAAGTGGGTGCAAAATTACAAGCGACTCAAAAGAGGACCATTTCTAACTCCCCTTCTGAGTCAAATGAGTCAAAACATTCCTCGGATTCCACCACTACAATAGTGGTGATGGAAACTGATGACTCTCTGCCTGGAACGTCCAACATTCAGGCCAGCAAATTGTCAATGGCGGTAGTGAGAGTCCGGTGAATCCATTTCACTAAAATACAATGTCCACACCTAAACAAACCGTGATTCAGTGGAACATTAATCGTGTTAGAAGTCACATTGAGGATCTCAAAATAATTGTAAGAGATCTGTCTCCTATGCCTATGTGCATTCAAGAGACACATCTCCATGAGTCGCACAATTTCTATCTAAGGGAGTATTCAGTTTACAGATCGGACTTCGTTACAGAAAATCGAGCTAGAGGTGGCGTATCTATTCTAGCCCGCAACTGTGTCGACGCCGTTTCTGTGAGCTTAATAACTCCCTTACCAGCAGTGCAATTCAAACAGCTGTTCCGTACAAACTCACTCTCTGTTGTGTCTACCTTCCACCAAGTGACAACCTGCAACAGAGAGATCTTGTAGACCTTATAAATCAGTTACCGACTCCGTTTTTATTAGTGGGTGATTTCAATGCCCACCATGTTTCATGGGGTTCACCAGAATGCAACCCGCGAGGTAATCTGATCGATAGCATCAGATAGGAACTGGATTTATACCTGCTAAATGACGGTTCTCCGACACATTTAGCAGCGTCAACAGGTGGATGGACGGCTGTAGACTTGTCATTATGCAGTCCTGCTTTGGCTACAAGGCTAAAATGGTCAGCATTGGCTGATCTTTACAGTAGCGACCACATTCCTATTGAGATCTCTTTGTGTGACTCCTCACCCTGTTGTGTTCGACATCCCCGTTTAATCCTGAAAAAAGCCAACTGGGAACAATTTTCACAAGATCTAGAAACACTGGGCGTGGATTATTTGGCTCCCATTGATGACATTGTCAATTCATTTACAAAAACAGTTTTGAATGCCGCCGGAAAGGCAATTCCGAAAACCTCATCCAAACCACGACGATTACCTGTTCCGTGGTGGAATGATGAGTGCACTCTGATCCTTCGTCAACGGAGAAAAGCTCTGAACCAGTTCAAGAGACATCCAACGAGTGCAAACCTGGAAAAATATAAAATCTTCCGTGCGAAAGCACGGAGAATATTTAGGCAAAGTAAACGAGAATCATGGTCGCAGTACATTGGCACAATTACAAGAACTACAGCTCCATCCACAGTATGGAAGAAATTACGATCAGTCTGTGGCATTTCCGTTCCGATGCCATAATTTCATTAAGGCATCTAGATGGAGTTATGACCACGGACTGTGAGGAAATTTCCAATGTGCTAGCGTTATCGTTCTCAAAACATTCTTCATCTTCTGCATATAAGGACGCTTTCCAGGTGTACAAACGTAAACAGGAAGCCTCACCTTTCACCGTTGAATTGTCTGGAGATTCTTGTTTGAATATCCATTTCTCTATCGACGAACTAGAGTCAGCTCTCTCGTCAACGAAGGATTCTGCTCCAGGCCCGGATGATATTGTGTACTCCATGATTAAAAATCTACCACCGTCGGCAAAACTAGTTCTCCTTCGGATATACAACCGTATATTTGGGGAGCACGGTTTTCCCGATGCATGGTTAGAAGCGACAATAATTCCTCTTCTAAAAGAAGGAAAGGACAAAACTAATCCCAGTAGTTACAGACCCATCTCTCTCACCAGCTGCCTATACAAACTACTGGAGAAGATGGTCAACCGTCGTCTTGTCTGGTATCTAGAAACAAACAAACTTCTTTCAGTGTGGTTCCAGACAAGGACGTTCATCAGTTGACCAATTGGTTTTGTTGGAGTCAGCTATACAGAATGCCTTCATCTTACGACAAACACTGGTAGCTGTTTTCTTTGACCTTGAGAAGGCATATGACATGGCATGGAGAAGAGGAATTTTGAACGTAATGAAATCATGGGGTATACAAGGTAACATTCTTGCTTTTATACAAAATTATTTGACCAACAGGACTTTTCGTGAGCGTCTAGGAGGCATATATTCTGATCGTTGCGAACTAGAGAATGGTGTACCACAGGGTGGCGTTTTGAGTGTGACGCTGTTTGCTGTTGCCATTAACAGCGTCACTTCAAACGTACATTCACCGGTCCACTGTTCCCTGTTTGTAGACGATTTTTGTATATATGCGGCTGTTAGAAGTATGGCAACAGCGGAAAGATCCTTACAATTAGTCATTAATAAATTGCAAGAATGGACCAAATCTATGGGCTTCACGTTTTCGGCTTCGAAGACCCAGTTTATAGCATTTAGTCGTCGCAGGCAACACCAGGAACCTATTCTTGGTACCTATGGTACGCGGCTTCAGACCGCGGATTATGTGAGATTTTTGGGTCTTTTATTGGATAAAAGACTTTCATGGAATCCGCATGTGCGTGATTTAAGGACCCGGTGCAGCAAGATATTGGATATGTTGAGAGTTCTAAGTGGTACTAATTGGGGAGCAGACAGAACCTGTATGCTCCGTTTCTATCGTGCCGTTGTAAGATCGCGCATAGATTACGGCTGTATAGCCTATTCATCTGCTCGACCTACGGTTCTGAAACTCCTGGATTCAATACATCACGCTGGCCTTAGACTTTCTACTGGTGATTTTAGATCAAGCCCAATCTCCAGCCTTCTAGTTGAAGCTGGAGAACCATCTCTCTCAATGCGACGTCAAATGCTACAAATTTCATATTACACTGGTCTTCGAAGTAAACATAAACATCCGGCATTCAAAGCAGTTTTTGATAACTACCTCGAGGATCGTTACAATGTGCGTCAACGTTTAACTGCTCCCTTCGGAATAAGAATGTTGCGCAATTTTAGCAATCTAAATTTAGAACATCCATCTATACTCGAACGAACATCATGCTACATCCCTCCATGGATAATACAAAAGCCAAAATGTGACTTCTCATTGTCCAGGTACCTGAAATACAATACTCTTGACGTTATTTATCGTCAGGAGTTTATGCAGATCCAACTAACTCACCAACATACTGTGACTATATTCACAGACGGTTCAAAAGTGGACAATGGGATAGGTTGTGCATTTTTTATGGAAGGACAAACTTTCACTTACGGATTACCCTCAGCCTGTAGCGTTTTTATTGCAGAACTTTATGCATTTTTCCAAGCTTTAAGATCAATTCCGTCTGCAAAATCTAAATATCTTGTGTGTTGTGATTCCAAAAGAGCTCTCCAGGCTATTCAGGAAATGTACACTAAGAACCCTTTAGTTGAAGACACCTTGTGCTCAATACACAGGCTCCAATTGCAAGGTGTCATTTCTCTGGGTCCCTGGTCACTGTGGAATATTCGGAAACACTAAGGCAGATGAAGGTGCAAAATTAGCTACAGGTATGGTGCCATCGACACAACGTGTGATGGCATCAGATTTTGTATGCAAAGTTAAAACTACACTATTCTCTGTTTGGAATGAAGAATGGCAAAATGTAAATAGAAACAAGCTGAGGGACATCAAAAATATCGTCCGACCATGGAGGACATCTGTTCGTTCGAATCGTAGGGAGGAAGTGGTGGTAACTCGACTTCGAATCGGCCACTCTTTGTTAACGCATGGATGGTTGATGAGACATGGCGATCCACCACTTTGTCCGTTTTGTAAAAGTAAGAGTTGACAAATTTGTTTATTCGTTACAATCTTCGAGGTAGGTTAAAGGTGGTTTTAAGGGACGATGTCACGGCTATCGACCGTGTCCTCGCTTTCTTACGCCACCTTAATCTATTTAATAATATTTAAATTTTGTATAATTTTAGGTTCTTTAGTTTTAGATAATTACAATTAGTTTTAAACATTTATTTTATTTTATTTTCTTTTATTTTGATTAATTTTATTTATGTAATATTTATTTTAAAAAACTTAACTTTAGTTAGGCGATGATAACCTCAATAGGGTTTTCGCCTGGAAAAAAAATGTAAGTCTACTCGTAAATTCTATGTTAACATTTTGTAAACTGTAAACAAATATTTTTTTAATCTGCAGACTAAAAAAATATTTTGTTGAATAAAACTGCGGTTGCTTCTTGAGTCAAGAATCATTTATTAGAAAGCTGATAACGTTTATATAACCATATCGTGATTTTCATTCAGCGCTAAAGTACATGTCATTAGTCGTGTCAGTGTGTTGTGTTTTACTTTATTAGGAATTGTAATTTTAAGTAATTTAGGCATCGGCATATGTATATATTTCAAGAGGTTAGTTGTTATTAATGGGATATGATTTGTTTACATGTTTTGGACACATTTAAATTATTTGAACTAATTGCATCTATAGATTTTATTTTTTTGGACCAACACTTTTTAGAAATTGATTTTAATCATTTAATTTGAATAAGGGTGTTATTTTGTATTTGATATTTTCATTTTAAATTATAATTTGGTAATAACATATTCTAGACATATATCATATAATTAATTTTGTCCAATGTGTTTTAGGCCTGACGGAGAATAACAATATAACTATCGAAATGTTTCGAAATTTTTAATAAATGATACTCAACTCACAAAACTACCTCATTTTTATTCAATAACCAAATATTTCTTTCTTTAAATTTTACTATATAGGATGTTTTTTACGAGTTGATATGTTTCAAAATATCATAATATATATTCAAGGAGATAAATCTATATAACTCATTTTCTACATATAAATGGCCTCGGTATGTAATTCTAACAGTTTCTTATCAATAATAGGTGGTTCTTAAGAGTCGACACTTTCTAAATTTAGAATAATTCATTCCCAAACGATTAATAGGCTTTTACATAATTTGTAATTACTATTTAATTGCTCATAATTTCTGGGAACTAATATTTTCTTTTAATTTGGTCTTCAGATTTTGTTTTTATCGGTTTGACCGTTGAGGAATATTATTAGTTATATTTACAAAACATAAAGAGAGATTTATTTACAAATATTTATAAATTAGCTTTATGCGATTTCGAGGGTTTCTCAAGAAATACAGTATAAAATATTATTATTGACAGGAATAAATTATTATAATTGTAAATAACCAGTAATGAATTTTTTCATTGCAATTCTATATAAATACGTTTTGTTTTATATAAACTAAATGAAGGTGTATTAAATATAACTATGGTTTTAATGATACTCATTAATTGTATAAAATCAAATAAATTTTACAATTTTGTTTATAATTTTTTTTTGTTTACTCAAATAAATGCTTCAGAATGAACAATATTGAAATAATAAAATTTAATTAGCAAATTAGGTTTTATATAAATTTTGTTAAATCAAGAAAAATTTATAAAATCTCTTTAAAATCCCTCAGTTGCATTAGAAGTTAATTTATAAACCTGGGATTAAAAACAGATACATTTTATTGCGTTGGAGTAATAATTATTATTAATTATAATAAATAGATCATATAAACTGTAGTCGTACATAGAAGGTGTAAAGTAAAGAAATATTTCAAATAGTACAGCGAACGCTTGCAGAGTGGCAATATGACAATATCCGTGTGTTGCACGTCGTGTGAATGTTAGTCAGTCGTACTTGGTGTAAATGTTGGTCAGTTGTACGTCGTGTAAGTTGGTTACTTGACGGCTGGGTAGGTTGGTTATTGGAATGTTGAATAGGTGACTTGTTGGTCATTTGAAAGGTCCCCACTTTTGTATATTGTTATGTACTAACCATAGAGTAGATTGTATTGTATTGCACGTTATTAATATGAATAAACGTTTAAAAAAACAAAACGTATGTTACGGTTTAAACTGGCAAAGGAACACGTTTATAATAATCTTAAGTGCTACTATAAGCAAATGTGTACTATTGTTATATGTTAATGTCTAAAACAGAATAAAACTCTCCTAATCATCACGCTTTTTATTTTACAAAATAGATTAATTCTTAGCGCGATAGATAAAAAGAAAAATGTATATGAAATAAGATTACGTAAACATACATAAAAAACGGCGAACTAAAACACACTTTGAGAAGCTATAAACTCGGCAGAATGAGGAAGCAATGTTTAAGGTCTGCAATTGAGAAAGTGGTCAACCGTTTTCAGTCAGACAATAAACAATAAATATACAGAAATAGTGCAAGAGAATTTTATGTTATGTAAGGTTAACATTACTACACAACCCAATGGTCTTATTTGTGCCATTTTTGACCTTATTTATTTCATTTAAAACTAATTATCATGGATTAAAATAAAAGTTTCAATGTGTATTCAAAATAAAAATATTCTCATGCTACAAAAATAGAAAATGTACAAAGTCGTATTCTTCGTAAGCGTATTTAAAAAGGCCTAAACAAATTTTATATAGTTGATACTGCAGGCCAATGCTAAAATATCGATCTAAATTATGCATAGTAAATATGAGAAGGATTTGTTTGTTCATCTTTATCGACCTAGCCTTATCTAGTATTTATTTCTTGTTCACGTAGGTTAATTTAACACTTATATTTAGGCGCGCGCTGGTCCCTTAAAAAAAACATTCTCTGTTTAAAAGTGTACTTCTGAGAGCATCGATCGTTGTCTGTCTACGGATTTGCAGACGCGCTTGCGCATCACAGGTTCGGAATAATTTCCTCTGTGCCGGTGATCATTGCTACCGCACATCTCAAATATATATATGAGAAGTAATCTTTCGTAGAAAGAAACCCTAATTTCTCTTAACGAGTAAAAAGGATAACGTTTAAATAATAGTATTTTTATTTCATGAATACCAAATATAACCAAATAAATATTGTTTTTTTAAATATCGAAATCTTGTTGCTGTTCATGACGAGCTGGTTGTAAATTACAAATTACACTTTTGCTCTTACTTGCTACCAGACATTTGTTAACTAAAAGTCGTTAATTGTTAACTTACACTTGGAGCAAACGTTTTCGTCTTACTACTTCTTCAGCCTCGTATATTTGCCGCTAGGAATGCTGCTGTTGTGCTTCCTGAGTACCAATTTTGTTTTGAATGTTAGAAGTGATGTGATCGACAAGTAGGCCTATGTGTGATCTGTGCTGTGTTTGTTCATTTAAGATGCCATTTTTATGTGTGTTGCTATGTCTATATATTTCAAACTGTTCTAGTGTGTTTAATTTATGGTCTTTGTTGCATGTGTGGAGGATGCTCATGTTATTTTCCATACTTTTGCATGAGTGTTTAGTGTCCATGAGGTGATTTGCGAAGGTGGATTCAATAGTAGTGTGCAGTGCGCTTTTGTGTTCTTTATATCTTTCGGAGAAAGATCTGCCTGTTTGTCCAATATAGAACTTATTGCATTTGTTGCATTTTAGTTTGTATAATCCTGGGTTATTGTATGTGTTGGTATTGTTATTAATGCTGTGTCTGATAGCTGTTTGGATTTTAATTGTTGTTCTGTAAGCTACAATATATCTTGCTTTTTTGAATTGGTGTGCTATTTTATTTGTGAGTTTGTTTATGTATGTGAGGGTGATGAATTTGTTTGTGTTGGTGTTTTTGTTATTACTATTTCTGTTGAGTATTTTTCTGTGTAGTTTGTCTATTAAATAATTATCATATCCATTTTTGTGAGCTAAATATTTGATTGTGTTTAGTTCCTCTTTGTAGTTAGTTGTGGATTTTTTGTATTTTGTTTACATGTGTTTGTAGTTGTTGGCATGGTCTTATGACACAGTATTAATAACAATACCAACACATACAATAACCCAGGAGTATACTAACTAAAATGCAACAACTGCAATAAGTTGTATATTGGACAAACAGGCAGATCTTTCGCCAAAAGATATAAAGAACACAAAAGGGCACTGCACACTACTATTGAATCCACCTTCGCAAATCACCTCAAGGACACTAAACACTCATACAAAAGTATGGAAAATAACATGAGCATCCTCCACACATGCAACAAAGGCTATAAATTAAACACACTAGAACGGTTTGAAATATATATACATAGAAACACACATAAAAATGACATCTTAAATGAACAAACACGGCACAGATCACACATACTTTTCGATCACATCAATTCTAACTTTTTTTAAAAAATGCTACCGAGAAAGCACAACAGCAGCATTCATAGCGGCAAAAATACGAGGCTGAAGAAGTCGTAAGACGAAAACGTTTCCTCCAAGTGTAAGTTAACAATTAACAACTTTTAGTTAACAAATGTCTGGTTGCAAGTATAAGAAAAAGTCTAATTGTTATTTTCTATAAGCACAGACTCAAAAAGGGTGCATAGTGTTATTACTCGACTGAAATGGGCTACTACATACGACTCCTTAGTAGCCATATTAGTAGTCGCATTCTACCACAACAATAATGACAAAACATTTGAGTATTTATCCTAGGATACATGTGTCATACAAGTTATTCTGTCAATAAAACCAAAGAGTAGTTAAAGTCGTTTAAGGTAAATATCCAATTGACTTAAGCATATAGTTCTTCCCAAAGTATAATGCAGTGTAGCTGTTTAATACGGCGAAAAACATTTCGGTAAGTAATATAATAAATCCGTTTTGTTCCCCCACCATATTAGGGGCGCCAGCATCTGTTGCAGATACAAGTTTGTCTAAGTACAGGCTTATTATTTCTACCAGCATTTTGTTCCCCCGCCATATTAGGGGCGCCAGCATCTGTTACAGATACAAGTTTGTCTAAGTACAGGCTTATTTTTTCTACCAGCTTTTTGTTCCCTCACCATATTAGGGGCGCCAGCATCTGTTGCAGATACAAGTTGGTCTAAGTACAGGATTATTATTTCTACCAGCTTTTTGTTCCCCCGCCATATTAGGGGCTCCAGCATCTGTTGCAGATACAAGTTTGTCTAAGTACAGGATTATTATTTCTACCAGCTTTTTGTTCCCACGCCATATTAGGGGCGCCAGCATCTGTTGCAGATACAAGTTTGTCTAAGTACAGGCTTATTATTTCTACCAGCCTTTTGTTCCCCCGCCATATTAGGGGCGCCAGCATCTGTTACAGATACAAGTTTGTCTAAGTACAGGTTTATTATTTCTACCAGCTTTTTGTTCCCCCGCCATATTAGGGGCGCCAGCATCTGTTACAGATACAAGTTTGTCTAAGTACAGGCTTATTATTTCTACCAGCCATTTGTTCCCACGCCATATTAGGGGCGCCAGCTTCTGTTGCAGATACAAGTTTGTCTAAGTACAGGCTTATTATTTCTACCAGCATTTTGTTCCCCCGCCATATTAGGGGCGCCAGCATCTGTTACAGATACAAGTTTGTCTAAGTACAGGCTTATTATTTCTACCAGCCATTTTTTCCCCCGCCATATTAGGGGCGCCAACATCTGTTACAGATACAAGTTTGCCTAAGTACAGGCTTATTATTTCTACCAGCCATTTGTTCCCCCGCCATATTAGGGGCGCCAGCATCTGTTGCAGATACAAGTTTGTCTAAGTACAGGCTTATTATTTCTACCTGCATTTTGTTCCCCCGCCATATTAGGAGCGCAAGCATCTGTTGCAGATACAAGTTTGTCTAAGTACAGGCTTATTATTTCTACCAGCATTTTGTTCCCCCGCCATATTAGGGGCGCCAGCATCTGTTACAGATACAAGTTTGTCTAAGTACAGGCTTATTATTTCTACCAGCATTTTGTTCCCCCGCCATATTAGGGGCGCCAGCATCTGTTACAGATACAAGTTGGTCTAAGTACAGGATTATTATTTCTACCAGCTTTTTGTTCCCCCGCCATATTAGGCTCGCCAGCATCTGTTGCAGATACAAGTTTGTCTAAGTACAGGCTTATTATTTCTACCAGCATTTTGTTCCCCCGCCATATTAGGGGCGCCAGCATCTGTTACAGATACAAGTTTGTCTAAGTACAGGCTTATTATTTCTACCAGCCATTTGTTCCCCCGCCATATTAGGGGCGCCAGCATCTGTTGCAGATACAAGTTTGTCTAAGTACAGGCTTATTATTTCTACCAGCATTTTGTTCCCCCGCTATATTAGGAGCGCCAGCATCTGTTGCAGATACAAGTTTGTCTAAGTACAGGCTTATTATTTCTACCAGCATTTTGTTCCCCCGCCATATTTGGGGCGCCAGCATCTGTTACAGATACAAGTTTGTCTAAGTACAGGCTTATTATTTCTACCAGCCTTTTGTTCCCCCGCCATATTAGGGGCGCCAGCATCTGTTGCAGATACAAGTTTGTCTAAGTACAGGCTTATTATTTCTACCAGCATTTTGTTCCCCCGCCATATTAGGGGCGCCAACATCTGTTACAGATACAAGTTTGTCTAAGTACAGGCTTATTTTTTCTACCAGCTTTTTGTTCCCTCACCATATTAGGGGCGCCAGCATCTGTTGCAGATACAAGTTGGTCTAAGTACAGGATTATTATTTATACCAGCTTTTTGTTCCCCCGCCATATTAGGGGCGCCAGCATCTGTTACAGATACATGTTTGTCTATGTACAGGCTTATTATTTCTACCAGCCATTTGTTCCCCCGCCATATTAGGGGCGCCAGCTTCTGTTGCAGATACAAGTTTGTCTAAGTACAGGCTTATTATTTCTACCAGTATTTTGTTCTCCCGGAATATTAGGGGCACCAGCATCTGTTACAGATACAAGTTTGTCTAAGTACAGGCTTATTATTTCTACCAGCCTTTTTTTCCCCCGCCATATTAGGGGCGCCAGCATCTGTTACAGATACAAGTTTGTCTAAGTACAGGCTTATTATTTCTACCAGCCATTTGTTCCCCCGCCATATTAGGGGCGCCAGCATCTGTTGCAGACACAAGTTTGTCTAAGTACAGGCTTATTATTTCTACCAGCATTTTGTTCCCCCGCCATATTAGGAGCGCCAGCATCTGTTGCAGATACCAGTTTGTCTAAGTACAGGCTTATTAATTCTACCAGCATTTTGTTCCCCCGCCATATTAGGGGCGCCAGCATCTGTTACAGATACAAGTTTGTCTAAGTACAGGCTTATTATTTCTACCAGCCTTTTGTTCCCCCGCCATATTAGGGGCGCCAGCATCTGTTGCAGATACAAGTTTATCTAAGTACAGGCTTATTATTTCTACCAGCATTTTGTTCCCCCGCTATATTAGGGGCACCAGCATCTGTTGCAGATACAAGTTTGTTTAAGTACAGGCTTATTATTTCTACCAGTATTTTGTTCTCCCGGAATATTAGGGGCGCCAGCATCTGTTACAGATACAAGTTTGTCTAAGTACAGGCTTATTATTTCTACCAGCCTTTTTTTCCCCCGCCATATTAGGGGCGCCAGCATCTGTTACAGATACAAGTTTGTCTAAGTACAGGCTTATTATTTCTACCAGCCATTTGTTCCCCCGCCATATTAGGGGCGCCAGCATCTGTTGCAGACACAAGTTTGTCTAAGTACAGGCTTATTATTTCTACCAGCATTTTGTTCCCCCGCCATATTAGGAGCGCCAGCATCTGTTGCAGATACCAGTTTGTCTAAGTACAGGCTTATTAATTCTACCAGCATTTTGTTCCCCCGCCATATTAGGGGCGCCAGCATCTGTTACAGATACAAGTTTGTCTAAGTACAGGCTTATTATTTCTACCAGCCTTTTTTCCCCCGCCATATTAGGGGCGCCAGCATCTGTTGCAGATACAAGTTTATCTAAGTACAGGCTTATTATTTCTACCAGCATTTTGTTCCCCCGCTATATTAGGGGCACCAGCATCTGTTGCAGATACAAGTTTGTTTAAGTACAGGCTTATTATTTCTACCAGCCATTTGTTCCCCCGCCATATTAGGGGCGCCAGCATCTGTTGCAGATACAAGTTTGTCTAAGTACAGGCTTATTATTTCTACCAGAATTGGTTCCCCCGCCATATTAGGAGCGCCAGCATCTCTTGCAGATACCAGTTTGTCTAAGTACAGGCTTATTATTTCTACCAGCATTTTGTTCCCCCGCCATATTAGGGGCGCCAGCATCTGTTACAGATGCAAGTTTGTCTAAGTACAGGCTTATTATTTCTACCAGCCTTTTGTTCCCCCGCCATATTAGGGGCGCCAGCATCTGTTGCAGATACAAGTATGTCTAAGTACAGGCTTATTATTTCTACCAGCATTTTGTTCCCCCGCCATATTAGGGGCACCAGCGTCTGTTGCAGATACACGTTTGTCTAAGTACAGGCTTATTATCTCTACCAGCCATTTGTTCCCCCGCCATATTAGGGGCGCCAGCATCTGATGCAGATACAAGTTTGTCTAAGTACAGGCTTATTATTTCTACCAGCATTTTGTTCCCATGCCATATTAGGGGCGTCAGCATCTGTTGCAGATACAAGTTTGTCTAAGTACAGGCTTATTATTTCTACCAGCCATTTGTTCCCCCGCCATATTAGGGGCGCCAGCATCTGTTGCAGATACAAGTTTGTCTAAGTACAGGCTTATTATTTCTATCAGCATTTTGTTCCCCCGCCATATTAGGGGCGCCAGCATCTGCTGCAGATACAAGTTTGTCTAAGTACAGGCTTATTACTTCTACCAGCATTTTGTTCCCCCGCCATATTATGGGCGCCAGCATCTGTTGCAGATACAATTTTGTCTAAGTACAGGCTTATTATTTCTACCAGCATTTTGTTTCCCGAAATATTAGGGGCGCCAGCATCTGTTTCAGATACAAGGTTGTCTAAGTACAAGCTTATTATTTCTACCAGCCTTTTGTTCCCCCGCCATATTAGGGGTGCCAGCATCTGTTGCAGATACAAGTTTGTCTAAGTACAGGCTTATTATTTCTACCAGCCTTTTGTTCCCCCGCCATATTAGGGGCGCCAGCATCTGTTGCAGATACAAGTTTGTCTAAGTACAGGCTTATTATTTCTACCAGCATTTTGTTCCCCCGCCATATTAGGGGTGCCAGCATCTGTTACAGATACAAGTTTGTCTAAGTACAGGCTTATTTTTTCTACCAGCTTTTTGTTCCCTCACCATATTAGGGGCGCCAGCATCTGTTGCAGATACAATTTTTGTCTAAGTACAGGCCTATTATTTCTACCAGCATTTTGTTCCCCCGCCATATTAGGGGCGCCAGCATCTGTTGCAGATACCACTTTGTCTAAGTACAGGCTTATTATTTCTACCAGCATTTTGTTCCCCCGCCATATTAGGGGCGCCAGCATCTGTTACAGATACAAGTTTGTCTAAGTACAGGCTTATTATTTCTACCAACCATTTGTTCCCCCGCCATATTAGGGGCGCCAGCATCTGTTGCAGATACAAGTTTGTCTAAGTACAGGCTTATTATTTCTACCAGCATTTTGTTCCCATGCCATATTAGGGGCGCCAGCATCTGTTGCAGATACAAGTTTGTCTAAGTATAGGCTTATTATTTCTACCAGCCATTTGTTCCCCCGCCATATTAGGGGCGCCAGCATCTGTTGCAGATACAAGTTTGTCTAAGTACAGGCTTATTATTTCTACCAGCATTTTGTTCCCCCGCCATATTATTGGCGCCAGCATCTGTTGCAGATTCAAGTTTGTCTAAGTACTGGCTTATTATTTCTACCAGCATTTTGTTCCCCCGCCATATTATGGGCGCCAGCATCTGTTACAGATACAAGTTTGTCTAAGTACAGGCTTATTATTTCTACCAGCATTTTGTTCCCCCGCCATATTAGGGGCGCCAGCATCTGTTGCAGATACACGTTTGTCTAAGTACAGGCTTATTATTTCTACCAGCATTTTGTTCCCCCGCCATATTAGGGGCGCCAGCATCTGTTGCAGATTCAAGTTTGTCTAAGTACAGGCTTATTATTTCTACCAGCATTTTGTTCCCCTGCCATATTAGGGGCGCCAGCATCTGTGGCAGATACAAGTTTCTCTAAGTACAGGCTTATTATTTCTACCAGCTTTGTGTTCCCCCGCCATATTAGTGGCGCCAGCATCTGTTGCAGATACAAGTTTCTCTAAGTACAGGCTTATTATTTCTACCAGCTTTTGTTTAACTACGTTAGTTATATTTTTCGTTGTAGTCGTTGCAGACAGATTCAAAAACTTACTAGGCCCCTCGTATATTTTATCCAAGGATGACTGACAAAAAGCATGTAACCCTGTACCGTTACATTGATGTTACCTTTGTCACACCACCGAAGGAGGGTTGAATAATGCAGTTATGACCAAAAATAAAATTTAGAAAACCCCACCCCAAAAGGGAAATCTCAACAAATAGCTTTTCTCATGCCGTGGGCAATGCGCATACTTATAATAAAAGTTAAATATATATATATATATATATATATATATATATATATATATATATATATATATATATAATTTTAAAATATTAAAAACTTTATCTTTTTGTGAGTAGTAATTATATGATGGGATTACGTCCGTAGCTGGATCCCTTGGGGTAAATCCGACCGATTGGAGATTGATAACACTGGCCTGTTCCTCCTCGGTCCCTTCCGACATGCACCCTTTAGCTTCTTTCCAATTGCTATTTTAATTTAAAAAGACCGGAAAATCAAGTACGTAGAGAACAGCTGATGATACCCGGAGACGGTACTGTGTTGCGCTCAATCTAACCATTAGCAACTAGTTACGCTAACTACCGGCTGTTTGGCGGCAATACAAAAAAAAAAAACGTTACAATTTCAAGATATGTTCAACACATCTGAACACATGTTAAATCAGATTTAAGTTGATTTGAAGCCCATTCTTTTATTCGATCCTTAACAGTATCCCCCTCTTGGCTCTCATAGCTTCAACTCTATTTATTGTTGCTTATTTGTTGAAGAAAGTAATAAAGCTAATCTGGCAGAGAAGCCTGTATTCAAACATTTACTGTAAAAAGCGGATTCCTATAATGTAATTTTTGAAGTTAAAAAATGAAATTATTTTTTATGATGTTATTCCACGGTGTGAATTAAGATATAAACGATTTTGACTGTTTTGAGAATTGTTTCTATATTTTAAAAATACTCGGCGTTTTGAAGTTGAAAAGTCACACAAATTTTTACAGTTAGTATCAGAATAATTCTAAATTGATCATCGGGACGCACGAGTCAACAAAAGCATATAAGAAATATGCCTATTTTAGAAGTAAACGTATTTACGCGACGTTCAACTATTGAAAAGTGCACGATCTTCAACTAACCAATAGTACACGGTCTTCAACTAATGAAAAGTGCACGGACTTCAATTGAACGAAATTGTTACGGGTTATCGTATTGCCGCTACGCAGGCGCTCACCGAATAAAATAACTTGAAGTTAAAGAATGGGAAATAATAATTCTGTAAATATCTGAGCTTCGTGTTGAATGAAAGTGCATGTAGCGCAACTAGCGTTAGCATTAAAAACTATTTCAATATATTTAGGTTGCCCTGAAGAAGAAACTACTGACGGGTGTACCATTGCATTGCTGCATATGCTTTGACGTACGCGGGGACCCAGTGGACACTAAACTCCTACTGATAGTGGGCACTTCGACTTTTGAACTGTAAATACGAAGCAAATTTCTGTCGCCCTTCATCAATTACAAAACGATAAATAATATGATAAAAGTGATATTCGATTTTGTAAAACTAATTACCACGTAACTTGAAAATCGGAAGTAAAATATGAGTTTTGAAGTTGTTTTTATTTTTGTTTTACTATTTTTTAAAAAATATTACGCTTTAATTTTAACGTTAATTACATACCGGATATGTAGCAATATTTTTCGGATTGATTATACTATAGATCATTAGTATCATATTATTTTTGTAAATATTTAAACATCAATTTAAACATTAAGTGTAATTACAAAACGACAAAGACTATGATATATTGATTATTTTTAAATTGTTTCTTAAAATTCTAGATTTAACAACATAATAAATCATTAATACTACCGTAATTAACAAATCGCCCCTTATAGCTACTCTTCAAACCAAAAATATGCATTCATCAACGAAACTATAAACTAAAATAATTTTTAAAAATATGAAAACTATCGCGCTTAATTTTAACAAAATGTAATAATGTATACAATTATGTAAGTATGTGAATTTAATTGCAATTTAAAAATTAGTGAACTAAGGTGATATGATATGATAATAATTAAATACTATTGAAATGGCAACATGTTATAATTTTACCACTTAGTTTCACTTAAACACAAATATATATTTTACACAATACGACTACAGCTATCTACTAATTTTGAATATAATTGATAGTTTGGGTAGGAATTTTATCCCATTTTAACAAATTATTCTCGTCATATTTATTAATATACAAACGTAATATGCGATACGAGTTATTTTTCTAAAATGTTTGAACTTTTTCTCGCTTTTTCATCAAACATCCTTTACAAGATTCAATTTAGTGATTTTTGCGTAGAATTAGTGGCATGCGTAGAATTGCGCGAATATGCTTTGACTTACACTCAGACTCAGTTGGATCTAAACTTCTACTCATAGCGGCTATTTCGACTTTCGAACCACCGCGAAATGTAAATTCGAAGCAAGTTTCTGTCACCATTTATCTAAATACACAAGAAATCGTCCCAACTGACGCAAGAGCTGTATAGATACAAGAGAAAATAATTTAGCCGCTCATCTACAATTGAAACTACTTCAACATATTCTAGTTCCTCCGAAGAAAAACAACTGGTGTAGGCCTAAGTACTACTGCATATGCTTCAACATACACGCGGACCTAGTTGACGCTAAACTCATACTCACAGTGGCTACTTCGACTTTCGAACCATCACGAAATGTAAATTGGAAACAAGTTTCTGTCAACCTTTAACTACATTCACAAAAATTGCCCCATTGTTCAAAGGTTGCGCTGATATATACGAGAAAATAAATTTGCCGCTGAACTAGCATTAAAAAATATCTCAAAACCAACAACAGCAATAATTTATAATACCTTCCACTTATAAACAGAAGTAACGCAGAAGCGTCTCTCATATTTGTGCCACAGATCGATATCACGTTTAGTAAAGTAATCCTGATTCCCACACTCTAGCTTTACGCTCTACACAGAGCTCTAAACATTTTGTATGGCAAAGAGGAATTATTCAAAAAAATAAGAAAATCAATGTGGGTAAATACTTAAATACTCAGAACCATAAACTTATAAATGCTCAAAATCAAATCCTCACATAACAACATAAACTTTGATTACAATATAAGTAACCAAACTAATTATTTAAATTTATTTAAAGCAATTATACACAAATTAATTTATTAACCCATTACAAATAAGGGTGAACAGAAATCCAACCCAACCCTTATTTAAAATTAGTTAGATAAAATTCCCTGAATTTAATATGACAAGACAATTGGCAATCGTGGGACTGGCCTACAGAAGTAAAAACCCAATCTACCTAACGTTTTATATATTTAAAAAAACGTGTACTTAAACAACAGAAATGTATAAGTTTATATTGGTTGTCATGTCAGTCGTGTAAAAATAGAAATTAAACTTATCAAACGGGAGCGAGGCGGTATTTCTTTCTTGACGTTCATAGGCTACACAAATGTATGTGTTATATGAATTCCGTGCAGTAAAACGTATTCATATTTTTATTATAATTGTTATCATTCGATAGTAAATGTTGAGATTATCATTTAACCTTATATCTTTTATTACAGAAAGAAACTCAAAACAAGAGTTTATTACGCGCGTATTACATGAAACCTTGCCGTACGTTACCCATGTGTTATATCATAGCATACCATAGGGGTAACTCTGACCTTGTGTTTTCCCTATTTAGAAAGTTGACAAATAAGGACAGCATCAGCTGAGTGACAAGTAGTAAGTAGACTACAGTAATAGTTTTGGGAAATTCTAACATGTAATTAGCGAACAGTTTTAAACCAAATAAACCAGATTATTTTGTTTTACAATGTTTTTAGTATATATATATATATATATATATATATATATATATATATACATATATATATATATATATATATATGTATATATAGGCCATAAAGGTCTATATATATATATATATATATATATATTACAACCAAAGTTATGTAAAATATAACTTTTCTTTTAGGTTATATATTTAATTACCTTAACACTCTTTTATCTCACCTTCATGTTTCTAATTACTTAACTCCAATATCAAATGTAACATCACTGGCATTTATTCTTGACACTTAATTAATACACATTATACCCATTTACCTTAATACTATTTAGTGACAAGATTGATTCCTTAACTAATATTACAATTACAAAAAAAACAAAGGCGTACTCTTGAGGATTTAAGTTACTACAATTAAGTTTAAAATGACAGTGATGGGTTCTCTTTCTCTGGGGTCGTTATTATGGATCTTTTATAAATTAGAACGTGGTGAAAAAACTAGATTATTATTTTATACTTGTACTAAAAAATTTAAAATTGTTCTCAATTTACTGTTTTTAAAGTTCTGTTGCCTAATTTTAATGAAATAAAAATAAAGTACTTATAGTTAGTTGATTCCTTGGATCTTGACCGTTGATACTGCTTCGATGCATTTTCACATAACTAACTTATTTTTCTTAATTCTTCCTTAAATTATTTACGAAGCACTTTTTTAAATTTTACAAACACAAAAAATTACATTTCCCATAATTCTATTAATAAATTTTACCCCTTCTTAACATTACTGACACTTGATCACCCCCATACGTCTGCCCTCTTCTCAAGTTCTTCTCAGACTCCTCGATCACTTCCTTTTTCAACCCCGCGTCATCTCTCCGCCTCACGTATTTTCAGTTAATTTGGAGCTTCCCTTAACAGTACATTGTTATAACCCAGGTAATTTGGAAAGTCCTATCTTAAAATAGTTGAACCCTTCTTTTAATAAAGATTCCCCATGCTCTTTATGACAACACTCAAAATAGAACAATGGTCTTGTCTTTATTTTGTCCATAATTTTTGGAACTATTCTGGTCGATTGGGCTTATTATTTCTTCCGACTATTTTTCTTTTTGAATTTAAACTGAATTTATTCTTTAGCCTCAAACGTTATGTTATAATATATATATATATATATATATATATATATATATATATATATATACAAACGTTATAATATATATATATATATATATATATATATATATATATATATATATATATATATTATAACCCGACATAGTTTTTAATAGCGTAAATAATACCTAAATAAACTCTAACGGATCCATGATATTGTTCCATAACTGTCGGCCTGACATTGTTTTTCGGGTAATTATGTTTCCTTATCTGTGCAATACTGTCTTAATACTTTTTGTATTAGCTTACAGAATGTTAAAGAACATTCTAGAACTTTGTACATTACCACTCTTATATCATTGAGGTTTTCTTCGTCTACATTTAGCATCTTTTTAAATTTTATAATGATATGAATACTGTTTGAGTAATGAGAATAAATTTGATCTACTAAATTCAGTTGATTATCGTTCATCTCCTTTATTCATTTGTCATATTCTTGACCATCATAACATCCCAATTTCCGGTAATACCTTTCATTTCTGAACCTGGCCGTTTGATAATACCTTCACGTTTTTGTGATTGGCTACATTATCGGTTGATAGGAGATCGTAATATATCTTAAACCTTTATTAGATGAAGTGGCAAGAGGTCCAAAGTCAGAGTTATCCAGCTTTATGCAGATAAAAGGTATCACTGAGCTAATAACTATTATATTATGTAAAGGAAGCCAAAATGTCTCTCTGAAAACAGAGAGTGAGAGCCAGGACGAACCACTCTGTGTCAGGGGAGAAGTATGACTCCCAGTATATCAGAATTATTTTAACTAATTCCTGAGGGTTTAAGAATCCCGACGTTGGGTTCAGGATTTAAGGAATCGCAGCCTGCGTCACCCCGTTTGGAGACGACGCTAAATCAGGACATACCAGGCCTGAATGGAAGCCAGGCCAGAATATTGGTAGACGAGCGAGGAGAAAGGGAAGCGATGGAAGAGCTCAGCTGATCTTCATCGAGGTGCGATGATGTATTCTTTAACATTAAATAATTTGAGCTTCCTTTCAAATAGATAAAATAATCAGACATAGAAATAGGCTCGGATCTAACGGAAGCTAGAAATATCGGAACTCGAGATTTCAATGATATATATATATATATATATATATATATATATATATATATATATATATATATAAACTGAGCTGTTGACAATATCAATAAAGACCGATAATATTGAAAAATAGCTTCAGGCATATTGTCTGATACATATTCTTGATAATGAAACATCCTATGTACATTATTAAATTAATATTTCACAAAACCCATACGTGTATACGCGTATATTGTTATTATTAAATACGAAATTTCCTTTCTCCTCCGCATGATTTTAAAAGCAGATAGTGAAAACTAAGATGAATCAATATTATTCTACGTATAGGCTATTATTGTACTGCAACCTATAGCTATTTTTCCAAGAAAGATGCAGAGCTTATATTTTACGTTCAAAAGATTTGTCGTTGAGACGGTGATTCTGTGTTTTCGCGCAGAGGTTGCATATTTACTGCGAAAGCTAAACTGCTGAGTTGTGTAGGCCTACAGGTTGACATTGTTTATACCCAGCAGGGAGAATTTCGGAATGATCATTCTAAACTAATTCGCCACGATTGGGAGCAGGAAGATTCTTCGATGTAATTCGACTTTGGTGCTTTTGCTACCATAACTACCCTGAACCTTCCCAGGAAGCAGGTTTTGGTAGTTAACTTCATTAACATTATTATAAAATAGTTTTTATATATCTTTTCAAATATCTATATAAAACTACGTCCGTGGGAACAGGGTGTAGAAGAAAATGAAAATGACGGAGTTTGAATTTGCAAAACTGGATTCGCAGTCACTTGGATTTAAATTTTAAAATGATTTATTGACAAAATATTTTTTAATATCTTACAACTGTTTTAGATGTAAGCGATCAACATCTCTTTATATTTTATAAAATTTATTTAATATCAGGATTTGGGAAATTTTACCTTTTTGTATTTAAAATTATTTTCATCAGAATCACCTTACAAATAGATTTGTCTATTATAATTAAATTTTATTTGTACAATGTATTTACAGTGCCCCTACAGGGCATATAATTAAGTTTAAATGGTATAAGTTTCCCTTTACTTAATCAGACGCTACGGAATTGGATCTAATATTTGCCAAAGTTGTAATATTAATAGGAAGTTGCTTATTTCGCTGTGTCTTGGCTAAATTAATATCACTCAGTACAACAATAATGTTACCAACACCACCCGGAGGCTAACCATTCCTGCAGTGCCATCACCCCTCAACATATAGGCCTGGTGCGACTTGCCAAATTCTCTGTAAAAGTGAAATACTATGTTTTAAATATAACAACTAAATCTGATATTTCCCATATTACCCCATTTGCGTTTTCAGTAGTCAACCACTTGGTAAATTATTATTAACTAACATTTAAGAAATAACAATTATTCACTCGTCATAGGTATTTGGCGAAAGTAGGACGTTCATATTCGGTTATGTGTGAGCGAGTTTATATAGTATACGAGTATGAAAACCCATTATTGATGATACATAAATTGAATAGTTTCAGTCTTATATTCTTCATATTTATACTTCGATGTATATACTTACGTATTTAAACGTACTTAAACACTTATACAAATAAACACACTTACACCCAATGCACAATAAACTTATACACTAAGGGTGAACACTTCAAGTATTTTATAAGTCAGCTTTCGACGGTAGTTTGTTACTCAATATCCAACAACCTTTAGGTTAAATCCCATAGCAAGTTACACAGTAAGAGAGTATATTAAATTATTTCCAACAAATTATTTTACATCCAATAAATTGTTACGGCAGTGAAAATTCCGAAAAGAATTGAAAATAGTAGTATTTTCATTACTTTTATTACGTTGTCTCCCTCTACAATGTAACCGATGCAAAGCTGTAGAATTATATCCCTGTTACATTAAGTTGCCTTAGACAGTGGCAACTAATATTCTGTGGTTTAAAAGCTAATAAACTTTGAAATATATTTTACTTCACGTAAGAGATGAAATTAAAATGAAGTTGAATTATCTATGACGTGATTGAGTGGTAAACTGAATTTATGATCCAAAATATTAAAGGTGACGGGCACAATGTGTGTGGTCCTCTGTGTAAACACTGTGATGCTTTACCTCAGAACAGCTGGCTGTGAAGCAATCGTGTCGCACGTCTACTAAGGTTAAACGCTAATGTTGTAATGAGAGAATAATGTTGGTTGTTTATTGCACGATGTTAAAGCTTCTAGTTTCATATGACTACTGTACATTTTTTATTTAAAAGTGTTTAAAGGCAAGAAATAAAGTGTTTTTAGTTGAGAAATATAGATTACGCTTGTTAATATTTCAGTTAGTTAAAAACGTGGTTATTTACAAATATTTGTGTTTAGAGGTTGTTTTGTATTATTGATTAATATAAACCATAGTAAATTATTCCATATAATTAGTGATGTGTTTGTTAAGCCTGTGTGTTTTAAATGTATTCTTAGAATGTGAATGTATTTATGGTAGAGAGACTCTGTTAAGTACATTGGTTTTCATATTTGTTGTATTCGTGTAATGTAATGTCTTCAAAGTAAATCAGAAAAAGATCATCATGGCTTGAATAGCTTCATGGTAAAGGGTGGAGAATAAATTAGGTCTATAATGGCCTATAGTGGCCTATAATATAACATAATGTTAAACTTTGGGATTTTCTTACTAAAACCCGGATAAAATAAAGCCTGTTATTCCCCGACATGATCTAAAATAAAGTTTGTATGACGCAATATATTGGGCATTATTTTCTGTTGTCAGGGATGTCCGATTCTCGTTTCCAGGATTCATTGATTCTAATGGTGCCAAATAATCGCCGATACTCGATTCTCCATTGGTTAAAGTGTCGATTCCGATTCTTGTTCTTTTACACAAAATACTTGATTCGTGAACTAGGTTACGTATTATAAGTTGTTATTCCTAGTGTAGGAGTGATGTACACACGTCTTCTCTTGGCGTCATTCCATTGTCATTATTATTATGCTGAAATTGTTAAAATGAATATAGGCCTAACATCCGTAGTATCGGCTTCGCATATCGAATCGGCAAGTGTTCGATGTATTCCGCATTACAAATATTTAAAACCTTATAAGGTTGTTACAAATACGTGAAACCTTTTATCGTAGTAGCCTATTGTCTGTTTTGTTCGTTAATTAATTCCGTAATAAACAGGTATTTCACATTTAGTATGGGATGATTAGGAAAAAGACAGAGGAAAGTCTGTATTGGTAGTCTTCTATTTCGACATGACATTGATGTCGAATAGTTTTTGGGAATATGATACTTTTTGGTAGTCTGATATCAAACTGCAAAATAAAAAAAAGTGGCCCCTCGTCTTTCGTCGTTCGGTGTTTAGGGGTTTCAGTTTAGTGTAGTTACGACAATTTCGAGGTTATCGGACAAGAGGTGGTTTTATCACCTTTATATTTATTTTAAAAGACTTTTCAGTGTGTTCAGATCCTTGTCTTTTTCAACAGAAACCTTCATAGCTTGTCAGACCTTTTAAACTACTGTACATTAAAAATGCCCCTATATGTATATTTCACTTTTCATTTTTTTGACTTGCTTAAATTTTTTGTTTTGTTTTGACAGACAATGAAAGATTTTTTAACGTTCAGAGCTCAGGTATTTTTTTCAACGTTTATAAAATAGTAAAAATAAAGTCCAAGTTTGTTATTTTAAATAAATTATTACTTTTATCTGATATGTTTGTCATGGTTTCAGAAATTTCTATTCATAAATTTCTTTCAAGAATAAACGCCTTACATTGAAATTGAACTTTTAAAGAGCTTTAGAGTATGACTTAGATGTTAACTAAATTCATTGGTAGAGAACATCATGATGAAAAGATTTTAATGATTAAAGAAGTGCATAAATGAAATTCTCTTGACGCTAGAAAGTAATGAAACTGTATTTATTTTTTTTTGCAATTATTAATTGTTTGACTTGATATTCTACAAATAAGTCTCAAAGTTATTCCTAGAACGCGATCAGTAAGTCAAAGTAACGACAGAACATGCTATACAATCTGCAGAGGAGCGCTACCTGGCGGGATTATACAACATAACGACAGGTCCCCAGCTACTGTCTGTTCAGAATGTGTTTGCGCCAGGGAGTGGTGAACTGTTCACGTGAACATAACGATTTCTGCAACCCTATTGGCTGAGTGACCTCGTGACAAAACTGAAATATCCTGCCGCCCGATTAACAGTTAGTCTGGAAACGTCCATGGTTACATTTGTTCGTCTGTTTATTGTGCCTAACATTTTTTAGTTGTGAGTGACAGTGGAATAATTTAAGATCGTTGTTTGTTATATTTGTGTTTGTGAGTTTGTGGTGTTGTTAAGTTCTTAAGGATTAACTTTTAAACAATGTCATCCCCTGTCAAAAAAAATAAACGAGGACAAGTAATACACTCCGGGCAAAGACAAGTTATTTTACGCCTTTATAAAAATTTAAAGGATGAAAATCCAGAATGCCGTATCAAAGACATCTTGCAGAAAGTAGCGATATCTGCAGGAATTTCTGCTCGAAGTGTTTTTTCAATCGTTAAAGAAAAAAAAGAAACGGGTACGCTGAAGTCTCCTGCCAAAAGGAAACCAAAAACCAAAACTATTTTTAATAATATGGATGACTGTTTAAAAACTGCTATAAGGAAGAAAGTACACGAGTTATTTTTTAAAAACGAACTTCCGACTTTAAATAAAGTACTACACTTAGTTAATACCGACGAACAGTTAGGCTTACCTAACCTAAGACGAACCACTTTGTTTCACATATTAAAAAAGCTAAATTTCAGGTATGAGAAACGTAACCGTAAAAGTATACTGTTGGACAAAGAAGATATTATTCTATGGAGAAGAGATTACTTAAGAAAAATAAAAGCCTATCGCGAGGAAGGTCGTACGATTTATTATTTGGACGAAACGTGGGTCAATGCAGGCCATACGAAATCAAAGGTTTGGACAGATAAGTCAGTCTGTTCCAGTAAAGATGCTTTTCTGAGGGGTCTGTCGGCGGGTTTAAAATGTCCAACTGGAAAGGGTAAGAGACTTATTGTGACTCATATTGGGTCACAAAAAGGTTTTGTAGAAGATGGACTGTTGATTTTCGAATCAAAATCAGATACTGACTACCATTCAGAAATGAATGGTGAAAATTTTAAAGAATGGTTTTCCGCGATAATACAGAAATTGGACAACAACTGCGTTATCGTAATGGACAACGCTCCGTATCATTCTGTACAAGTAGAACGCTTACCTACGACCCGTTGGAATAAGCAACAAATTCGAAATTGGTTGACTGACAAAGGGATTTTTTCAGATGAATCCATGTTGAAGGTCGAATTACTAAAACTCGTTTCCTATCATAGACCAAATTACAAAAAATACGTTATCGATGAAATTGCTAAAGAAACAAATAGAATAGTTTTGAGAACCCCTCCTTATCACTGCGAATTAAACCCAATAGAAATGGTATGGGCTGAGGTTAAAGGTTATGTTGCGTCTAACAATGTGTCTTTTAACATTAAAGAGGTGCACAGACTGTTAACCGAAGGTGTCTCGCGTGTTACACCTGATAAGTGGGAAAAATATGTGAAACATGTGGTGGACGTTGAAGAGTCGAATATGTGGAAATTAGACAATATAATTGAAGACATCGAGCCATTCGTCATAGCTGTTGACGATAGTTCCTCGTCGTCATCGTCGTCAGCGGAATCGGATTTTGCAGACCCCTTAAACATGAAATAATAACATGGTAAGTTAAAAACTTGTAGCATAAATTATTGAATAGTCTTATTACTTTCATTAGTCTATAATTCTCTTTTTCGAATGATTAAGTGTACCAGTGTAAGACGTAGCCCAATTGCCGATGCATGATTGTGAACCGGACTCATAGCTTACCGTCCCTTGCACGTGTTCGCCTCGTGATAGTGTTTACATCAGGCGCAAACACATTCTGAACCGACTTTAGTTGGATCCATTCGCTTAAGCATTACCGCAGTAAGGGCAGCCTGAAAGGGAGGCCGGAATGCAGAGCAGTGGAAACGCGTATTCGGGGTCAGAGTCATAACCGCTGTAAGACACTCACACACAAGCACGAGCGCAAGTATACGAATACAGCAACGATCACCCTAGGGCTATCCTTACCTGAGTATCTGTTGACGGTGGGGTGAAGTCAGTGAAGTTGTTACGAGTAAATGAGGTTGTCTCGGCTGAAAACGTAATTTTCCTCTAAACATATCTAACAACTCAATAATAACTTCGTATTGATGATAACTTGTACAGTACCAAAACCTTCCGGTCTGACTGTTTAAAATATATTCTTGCTAAACCGAATGTTTTCGAGCTTCCGTGTTATATTAATCAAGATCTGCCAGTGTAACTCGTTCCTGGACTTTACTAAAGAAAAAGTTACTACAACAACTAACATGAACTTTTCTTATTCGTTTATCAGATATGAATTTATTACAATGTTATAAACATTAATCTTTGATTTAATTTAAGAACGAAATTCTAAGTTTATAGGCTCCTGCACAGTAACCAGGTAATTAGCTTTCTACCTCGTCATCGTTTAATATCTAGGAATTTCAAGTATTGGTTCAAGTAATGCCAGACACATGCATCTCAGGTTCTCTACGTTCAAGAATGTAATTGCGATAGCTCTAAGCATCGGGTAACTCCACGCAGGGAGGCGAAGTTAATGCTCGCAATAATTATCCGTTTAGCAAATTACAAGTGGTTGCTCTTACAGGACACTGATGATGCTGGACATATACATATAATTTTATATTCTGATTACGTTTACGCACCAGGTGGAGTGATATATTTCAGCAAAATAACGAAACACAGGATCTAGTGAGAAGATTGTCATCCATCTTAGCGAAAATTCAGTGATATTCAACAGTGACAATTATATCTTGTGGAAAAATGTAAGGTGTATCACCACATATCATCACAAGGGTGAAATGTAGGTTGCGGATCATTTAACCGTGCATTTGGTCCTGAGCGATCGCGATGGGCAAGACGGGAGGTGGAGGGCTGCGTTGAGTAATGTATTAGTACATTCCTACAATCATGATGAGGACTGTCAAAACACTGACTTGAATGAGAAGTGTGTATTAGATAAATCCGATGATAAATTAGATTCGGTATGAAATAACAAGCAATCTTGAAAAATGTGTTGACATATCGGATTCAGAAGCGGTTGATGTGTAGAGCATTCTGAATATGTAACATGTTTCCAAAAGTGGTAGTACACGATAAATCTTGTGCGATTTCTCAAGGCCAAGTGAGCGGTTACATGGTCAGCACTATACCTCTTGTAAATGGACTTAGCAGAAGTCACGGGTATTGTGGATATGCAGTTGGTGGCACATTTGTCTACATTGCTCTTACAACAGCTAGAAGTAGCAGCAAACGGTGCGTTAAATCGTTTACAAATGGCTATAGACAAAACAGAATCTATGCTCGTAACAGATGGAAAACATGTTAACTCATACCATCCTAATAGGTGGCCCAGAAATACAGAGGAAAACAAAATTAAGTAATTTGGGAGCTATTTTAGTCAAAAGAATAAAAGTTGCTTGATGAAGTAATCTTGAATTCACTGATTAAACTATAATTAAAAATTACTTAACTAAGTGAATACATAGGGCTTACTTGCTGACGCGTTTCGAAACAACCGTTTCTTTGACGAAGCAAAGCCTCTACTTTAATTCGAATAGAGGCTTTGCTTCGTCAAAGGAACGATTGTGTCGAAACACGTCAGAAAGTAAGCCCCATGTATTCACTTAGTTAATTAATTTTTAATTATAGCAAAAGAATAAGTTTTTCAAGACACAGTTAAATCTTCTAAAAAGGCAATAATGACTTATTGGTGATTTGTCTTTGGCTTAGGTACTTTCGTCAGTGCATTGATCCCATTTCACCCCACATCCTCCTCTGGTTCATTACAGTTGTAGTCACTTCGTGAGTTGCATTTTATCTATTGCTGTATCCTACTCCTTTCTAGAGACAACCAGAGTACTTTAAAAATTTTATTTATTTTTAATATCTTTACATTCTAATGAATGTAGAATTACATTCTAACTAGACTACAGTGCATTATCAGGGATACGCTTATAGGATATTCAGGAAGGGTAACAGTTTAGCGATGTTAGGATGAAAGGTCAGACAGGGGTCGTGGAGTGTAAAGAACTAAAAATGGCGAAGGATTAGAAGAAGCTGAACACTCATGTGGAACATTGGATACTTCTCGGTTACAAGTTATGAAGAGAATCAACGTCACAAAGAAGAGACGCCCATTTCAAGGATGTATAAAGAACTGGAGAAGCCTTCATAGCAAGGGCTACAATTTTGTAAAATAAATGTCATAATGACTGACCACGAAATTAAGTATGCACTTCCAGAGAAGCAACGCTGCTGTCTTGTGGAACCTAAGACTAGGGAAGATGTTATTTTCGACGAGGAAATGGTCAAATGAATGACAAATCAAGATGTACTTTAGTTGACGAAGGCTTAGATGATCGAAAGTGCAATTTTCGCCCAGAAAAAGGAAAACAGTTGCTGACGAACGCACAAAATCTTTTGGTGGCAAAAGTTGTAGCAAACGATAACATCAATGCTGATTGTGATTGCGAAACAGCGAGTGCTGGGGAAGGTTGGCAAGACAAAATAATCAATATATTTAGGTTTCTCAACCCAAAACTAGAGATGCCGTACTTTGTTTTAAAAGTGGGGTAGTAGAATCTGCATCTATGTTCATGAGGTCAGAGTTGAATCGAACTGGAAAAGGAGAAAGGTAATTTACGACGAGTTAGATTTTAAAAAACTCGCACAAGTGGCGAAGAAATATGTAGGCAACGGTGACACCGATGCCTGTTTAAAGGCTGTTTCTTATCTACAAAAACTTGGCTAGGACTTCTGTAAAGAACATATAGTAATGTAAATAGTAAACTGACGTTTGTATAAAGAGTAATAAACAAATGTATTGACGAAGCAACACGTATGCTGGTTTTCCAAGAAATACTAATAAAATTGTAAATGTATTGGAAAAGTTACCATTGTTTAAGCTACTTGTTGATAATAAACACGCTTAAGTGATAAAAAAACTATTAAATCATATAGCCAGTCCAAAGCCTGGATAAATTGTGGAGGGAATCCGAATTTAATTAATAGTCAACATCTCCGGATTAAAAAACATTAATTGATTAATTTTTGGCCTAATATTCCTCTTATTTTGCTAGAGAGCTTAATACAGGCCTTTTAAGAGTGTGATGACAAAGTATTTTGGTCGTAGGACTAAAAAGAATAGCTTATTGCATGTATTGGAAAGAACGGTTTTTGTGGCAGTATAACGAAAACTAATATTTAGTTGAGATTTTTCGTTTTCCCACTTGCATTCCAGCTTGTGCCGCTATCATTTCAAGTAGATGTGTGTAGGAGAAGGGGGCTGGCTACCCGGGTTCCTTTTGTAATTACGATAGGATCAAATGTACGCGGCTCCAAATATTTTGAGTTCGAAAGAATGTAACAGAGAAAAATATAATCATCTGTAGTGAGTTCCCAACTCCTTTATGCGGCACTTGTATGGGCTCGGTTTTTTATGTAAAGTAGACAGAAAGTAAACTCTGTAGTACAATCGTACGTTTATGTTTTCGAGCTATCAGAGTTTAATGTGAGCTGACTTTAGAACAAGCTGTTCATTATTGAAACTACCCTACACACAATACTATTTAGAGAAAATATACTTCTTATATTTTACAACAGTCTGGTGATATTCTTCTTTTCAAGTGGATTATATTAGTAGACTATATATATTATACAAATTTGTATAATTCCTCTTGATACAACTTTGGTAAGTACGAAACAAGGAATAACACGTAAATATACAGTTCAACGTTTTCAGGGGTTAATAGTTCCAGCATTTTCAAAATATTAAAAACTATTTCAAACTGAAAGCATATGCTTATGATATAGTATTGTAGTATTGACTTTTGTATCGAATATAAATCTTCTAAAACCTTACATAGTTTATTATGCTTGCTTTGAATTTTCACTTGCTCTTCAAGTAGTTTTTTTTTAGAATTTACATATTTTTTTTATATTCAAATATACTTGTTTTTATTACCTTATATAGTTAAAGTGAAAACCAAAGTCAATAATTATATGGTTTACTCTAGGGAGTTTTATACAAAACTTAATGCATGGCCAGTTATGCTTTGTATACAATGTGGCGTATTACAAGCAATACACGTTCCTTGCTTTTGTCTCTAATTTTATTTATTGTTTGTCTTATATTATATTTATGGTAATTGTATATTTTATCTGAAAAATTCGACGTTTATCCTGAACATTATCGTTATTTTAATTGCATAAGTTTGTAATATTGTTGTTGTTTCCTAAATATTTGTCTTCAAAAAAGTCTAGTTATACATTTTATTTCATTGGTATTTATTTGTAAGTTACACAATTTTCTTCTTTTCTATTATAATTATTTTTCATCACTTTAAGCTTTATTTATAAAAAGTTTACACCACTTTTACATCCGCTTTCGTTACATTTTAGGAAATATTTGTTTCTATTCACTGGAATTTTATTCATTATATATAACATGGAATGTAATGCAGCAATATTTTGTTTTGTGGGGGATTAGAATTATTAGGAATGGTTTTATCAGTTTGTGTAGGTTTTTCATGGATTGCAAATTTCAAAATTTACTATAGTTAACTTTTTATAGTTAACAACAAAACTAAGCATATAAAATGCTAAGGACAAAGCATTTTAAGGCATGAAGATTCTGCATGATGGGTCCAGAACATATGAAGATTGCAGGCACTGCCCAGGCACGCAACTGGACCCCAAGCACCTATTCAGCTGCCCTTCCATTGTTTGTGCCCTCTTCAAGATAGACAATGACTGCAGTATGGATGCTTTGTACTCGAATAGCGCCATTAACATTGCCAAGGCTATAATTGGCAATATTTAAATTTTCCCCCTAATTGCATTTGCCATACACGACAACAACAACAACTTTTTATAGTTTAATTCAACATTAGTTTAATTTTCTTAAGGTAATGGTATTAACGCTGTTAATATTAATATTATTAGGTTTTACCATACACGCCATTACTACCAGACGAAGGACCGGAAACAACATATTGACACCATCGAATAATTCTGCGTAGGCTATTCTTTGTATTGTTCTTTGTAAATATATTTCCGAGATTATAAAGATAAATCCATTGCCTTATAGGTTTCTTGTTTGTAAATTTTATTATTGTTTGTATTATTGTTTATTTGTTTGTAAACATAAATATTTTTAAAAAATATATTTTCAAAATATAAAGTATAAGTCTTAGTACCTCCTTTTTGGTTTTATTTTTATAAATTTTATTTTCAACTGTTTATATAGACTCTTTAATAAGAATAATATTAAATACATATATTTTCAATATCAAAAGAAACTAATTCGATGTTATTATAAATAATAAAATTTCTAAATTTTTTATTGGGTCCTGAAAAATTTTATTTTATATTAATTTTAAAAAATTATTTTAAAAATATTTCATAACTTTTTTGATACTGGTCATATTTTTAGAAGTTTATATGATTTGCAATAAGCCTACTATTCATTACTTTGTAAAGTTAATTATTTAATGGGTTTATATTTTGTGTAATTCAACTAAAACATTAAATTTTGGTGTTTTTTACAGATTAAACATTATATAAGGTAATAGCTGACCTGCCTCAAAGTAATTGAATGGAGTGTTAACATTAGCTGAAATTAATTTAGTATTTTATTAACATAATAAGAGCTGAACTTATAGTCGTCGATCGAGAAAAGTGTGACAATGAAAGTTTTTGATGTTATTTATTAGAGTGAACTCGGATATACAATATTTTTGTAGACTGTACAATATTTTCTCTCTGGTGCGGACACAAATAAATCGAAAGGTTTTCCGACGCATAAGCAAGCCACTTACAGAAGCTGTTAATGTAAGAGACATTGATTTTCAAAATTAAGTGCAATTATTTTTAATTTGTTAAATTTGTTGAGTGCTGCTTGCCAAAACTTGGAATGGGTTCAATGAAATGTTTTTTTTTATAATATTAGATATAAAATCTAATTTTATGCTATTATGGTACTTTAATATTACATGTTGAAAAAAATTGTTACGTTGTCGGGATGCTGTTTTAACTAAAACCTAGAGCAGTTTTATAGGTTAATATTTTTCTGCTAAAATTATTGTTTTAAAGTGAGTTTCATGTGCGCCATGGCTATGCACTCGAGACTTACTAAGGCAGAAACCTTTTCCAGGAATGTACTCAAAAATTTCCCAAAATTCCGTAGCGATCAGATCAGTGGTTCAGTAACGCATAAGGCTCATAAATGCATACATAAATTCATTTCTATACATATATTTATATTTCCTTCATTAAATAACGCATGAGAACTATGCAAACGTTTTAATTTGATTTTGATATTTGTTTGCTGGACTTTGCCTTTATCTGAACAACTATAATTACAAATATACTTCCCAGTTTTTCTATATGCTTTTTTATGTATTTAAACTTTAGAACTACTCTTGTCTGCTTTTACTAATAAAATGTATGATGTATTAGTTTTTGTTTTACATTTATATTTTTGGAATATTGATGTTTGCATAATTTAATTTTTAATTTTATTATGATTTCAATTCCAAATTATATTTCTGATTTCATAAAAAGTAACTTTTCCTAAATTATCGTGCTTTCTAATATACAATAAAACTCTTGCCATTTCCATATATTTTATTAGGTTAGAAATTTTATTACTACTTCTACAACTGTATTTATATTTCTGTTTAAATAATCCTGTTTATAGCATCAGGACTTTCCATTTTGTCCCTATTCAAAGTTCTACCAGTTTAACTAAACAAACAGAAGTTAAAGCTATGAGAATTTCCTATTTTTTCAAAATAATTATTTTTATCATTAAATGTAATACGTTTTGTAATAGAACGATATTTATTATATCGTTGTTAAATATTAGTTTATTTACTTTTCGTAATTAATTCTAATAAAGTGTTAGTAGCTTACATAGAAGAAAGAAATGTCAAGAAAATTCGGTACGAAAAAATTCAATTACGTCATTTTTATTGAAAACAGATAAAGTCCATGCGAAAACATATTCCAGTACCATTCTTATCAACTTTTACTTCACACAAAGCAGAATTTGTGAATTCTAATCATAGTTTCTAAAATAAAACAACTATGGCCACTGATAAATTATATACAAAATCATTCGGCATTATAAATTACTATATAAATAACAATATAGGATTTCTAGAATTTTAGCGTAAAAATATCAACCAAATTCGTATTTTTCTCAAAACAAAACAATGTCGTCAAAGTCTATATTTATTACATTCAAATAATACGTTAACACACAAAAAGTAGAATACATTTTAAAAAAGTCATTTACAAAGGTTATCAACCTATTAATTAAAGACATTTTCAATTTATTATCATTTTAAACTAATAATTTGGCGTAAATAAATTGAAATAGCTCTAGTTTTCAAACAGCTGGAAAGCAAACTAACCTAAACACAAAGAAATTGCTGTATAAAATCAAGCTTTCACTCAATTTGTCAGCTGCACGTCATAACGAGATTGTCGCCATCTATCGGTTAATACCTGCAAATAATAGTTCGATATGAATGTGACAATATGCACAGTCAGAAGTCTAGTTGCATTTACGCAATAGCTGATACGCGGTAAAGCAACTACAACAAAATCTAAAACGCAATCGCAGCTCTCAAGTGGATCAATTGTGAATCTAAACCATTCTCGAATCAGCCTAATCACGCAGATAAAATTTCATAAAAATCTGTTCTAGGAGAAGTTCACTCACATACTCGCGGGCATAAGTAATATATATATATATATATATATATATATATATATATATATATATATATATATGTGTGTGTGTGTGTGTGTGTGTATAGGTACTCGTTTCCTTCCGTAATTGTTTGTAAACAATGAGAATAAATTATTATATATATATATATATATATATATATATATATATATATATATATATATATATATATATAGTTCCAAAATAAAATAATTTTTATTGCTTATAATATTCACATTACCAATCACCAAAAATCAAATGTTGATAATTGGTTTAAATATAGCTTAACACGAGTTATACTGTACGTCCCCTGATATGACATTTTGTGAAGAAAACGAATTTACAACTTCTAGTTAATTAGAAGTAAAAACACTACATTTAGAGCTTACCTTAAATAGAAGAAATTATAGGAAGAAAGTAGATTAAGAAATAATAAAACATCGATTTTGAATCAAATAAATACAAACATTTTGAGACTGTAGGAAGTATAACAAAAACACAATCCCAACGTCACGCCTGCTCTTATGCTAACGTCGACGGATTCCATGCGTGTGGAGAACTTAGCGACAATTTTATGCATGATATTTTACGCGCTCGTACATCGTACAACTAGCAACGAGGGCACTGTACGGTAGGCCTAACTTTGTGTTTTCACTGATCTTTAACTAGCAAGTATATAGACACTGTTTTTTGACCAAAACATGCTCATGACTTGCTGTACGTTTCAAATATATAATGATGACGTTTTACGATAGAGTTCCGAAACTTGTACTAATCATTTATGATCTGCATCGGAATCGTAATACCTAAATAATTTCGTTATCACCTAACCCAAACCTTATTTTCACTGGCACACAACAAACTGGCATCTTTTAGTTCTGCTACTTTTTGTAACATTAACTGGATTCACGTGTAGGCACGCAAGTTGACTGGATCCACGTGCAGAAACAGTTACAGCTTCTAGTTACAAGTTCCGATCACTAATCTCATTCACTTCCCGATTACAATTTAACGCTGACTCTAATTTGACGTATACAAATATATATTTTCAATTTTCCCTCTCAAAAATATCAATCGACCTCGTTTTAAGTCCCAGTAACGTCCACATGAGGCTCTAGCTACCTCATTCTGAGGTGTGTGTTCTTCACCGGTTCATATTTACACAGTTATAAGGTTAGCGTTGAAGTAAACTGCCTATACATAGTCGTGCTATCTAGAATGCTGTGCCTATATAGATGTCCGCAGGCGTTTACCAGTACAAACTACTTTTATGTTACACATATCGATTCTTCTGATAGTAAATGCCTACTTACTCATACGTTTCTCAAAATTTACGTTTAAAATTTTCATACATCTACATCCATTTCAAAACAAATTAAATTACTGAATTATTTATGTATCACAATTTTATCTTACAATTATTCCAGCTCGTTTTAAGAAAATCAATTTTATAAAACTAATTAAAATTAATATATTGAAGTATTTTTTTAAAAATTTTGTAACCAAATGGTTATCTCAGATGTTCTAAGGCTAATAATGTTTAATTCTTATAGGATTGCTATTTAAATTAAACACTTTAAACGTAACTAATTTCAAAATGACATTTTTGCGTGATATTCTTATAAACATAATGTAAATGTTTTTTTGGAATCAATTAGTAATCTGTTGAGTAGGTAAACTCCGGCCAAGTCTACTTGTGGGTTTTCATGGAGAGAAACAATACTATCTAATATTTCAGTAGTTTTAGAATTATAGGGTAGTTATTAAAAAAATTATATACCATTATGTTAGAGTGTTGGCATAGCAATCACTTTTATCGCTACTTTATTTCGGTGAGTTTCTATTTCATTACATAACAATTTCATTACAACTTTTGGATTCTCTTACACAAGTAAAAATGTAATTACATTTTTTATGTTCATAAAAACCTTTATTTTGATAACACAATATTTTCCTAACATACTACCTATGACACAAAGTTATTGGGTTTTATCACACATAGTTACTGTCATCATTATTTTCCCTTACTTATTTTAAAGTTTTAACTATTTTTGCAATTACTGTTTTTATAAAATATCGACTAATTCTAAGCTAAAACAAAACAAAATGTTTATGCAATATGCCAAATTATTGGGAAATATTTAACATGATACATAATATAAGATTAAGGGTAACACTGATACATAATTACTATCTTATGATTAAAAGAAATACTTCCATCGAATTGTGTAACGATGAGGAGACACATTCAACCTGGAACAGAAATAACGCTGCATTTAGTTTTAACCATTAACTTTTACCACAACATATAACTTACAAACCGAGATAAAATTAAAACACTATCGATTATGATTCTTCAGATAGAGAATGTTTACTTACGATTGTGTTTCTGATATTAATCGCTTAGGCCTACATGTTTAAAATTGCAATAAGTGTTCACCTATTTCAAAACAAATTGAATTACTGAATATTTTTACATATTACAGTTTTGTTTTACAATTATTCCAGCTAGTTTTATAAAACAAATTAAAAATAATTGTTTGAAAAACTTTTTTCTTGTAACCAAATGGTTATTTCAGATGTTATAAGGCTACTAATGTTTTATTCTTATAGGAATGCTATTTAACTTAAACACTTTAAATTTAACTAATTTTAAAATGGTATTATTGTGTGATATTCTCATAAACATAATGTAAGTGTTTATTGGAATCTATTAGTAATCAGTGTTAGTAGGTAAACTCTCAACGAGCGCCGGCTAAGACTACTTGTGGGCTTCATTGAGAAAAGGAAAAAAGAAACTCTATCTAAGATATCAGTAGTTTTAGAATTAACGGGTAATCAAAGAAATATATACCATCGTGTAATTGCACTTTGTTGATATAGCAACCCCTTTTTTCGCTACTTTATATCGGTGAGTTTCTAATAACAATTTCATTACTACATTTGAATTCTCTTACAAGATTAAACATGAAATTACATTCCTTTATGTTCGTCAATATAAATTTCAATGTAATTGTAAATAAATTTATTATTGTACAGTAACCTTTTTGTATGTAGGTATAAGTCGTAGTCTATATAAGTTGCCATGATAAACCTTCTAATAGTTGCTTTCTAACGCCAACATTTTCAGTGGCAAGCAGTCCTCACTTTCTCTAATTTTTTCTTGAACGTTATATTTTAACGTCTTGGTCTACTACGTTTACATTTACCTGGTGGGTTCCACTGCAAAATGTTTACTATAGCAATCATTTCTCAGTCATGTCAGACGATACGAGCCCTTGTTATTACATTTACATCCTTCTTCTTCAATCATTGAATATTCTTCTGAATGTTGACATTTGTTGTCCTTCTTGAGAAGGAGATGTTGAGCAACCCATCTCTACACTATATTTGCCTTTCTTTTCAAGTGTTCGTTGATGGTCTAAATTTCACACGTAAAAACCCAACTCTGAATCTATAAATGCTGTAACAATTCCTGTACTTCATCGATATGTTGTATACCTCATTGATATATATATATATATATATATATATATATATATATATATTAATATCGAGGTACGTTGAACCTGATGAGCCCAACGCTGATGGCGTTCTTAATCTCGTCGCTGATACATTTTACCATTGCACTAATATCTTCCCAAAGTATCTAGTCTATATGAATCTTTCCATGAATCAAATTATAGAAAGTAGCGTGCTCTTGTATAAGTATTTTAAAATGGTCGTCTGCGTTCGAGCTAAATATATAGTTTATTTTGTATATAATTTCATCCATTACGTTTTGCAAGCGTTGGTATAGTCTCCCAATCACGAAATCTAAATCTTCTTGCTTAAGTACCTCATTGATATCCTCATGAATAAGGGGCCCATACACAATCGAGCATGTTGTCGTACCGGGTGATCGAGTGCCAACAAGCTCGATCGTTTGTGGGGTCGAGGTTGTGGAAGTGGCTCGGCTCGAAGTTGACCCCTCGAAGATTTGACTAGCGAGCTCCACCAGCCTTCCATCCGGCTCGAGTATGTGTAGATAAAGGAGTATGTGTACATTCGAGCATCTTGTACCGGTGTGCCAATATTGTTTGTGTCTACAAGCTCGAACATGTGTGAGGGTAGGCATGAGATTGGGCGCTGTGTGGTTTGACCAGCGAGTCGCACCAAACTAACATCCGGCTTGAGTATGTGTAGATACAAGGTCCCATACACATTCGAGTATCTTGTACCGGCGTGCCAATATTGTTTGTGTCTACAAGCTCGAACGTGTGTGAGGGTAGGCATGAGGTTGGGCGCTATAAGGTTTGACCAGCGAGCCGCACCAGACTTCCAACCGGCTCGAGTATGTGTAGATACAAGGTCCCATACACATTCGAGCATCTTGTACCGGCGTGCCAATATTGTTTGTGTCTACAAGCTCGAACGTGTGTGAGGGTAGGCATGAGGTTGGGCGCTATAAGGTTTGACCAGCGAGCCGCAACAGACTTCCAACCGGCTTGAGTATGTGTAGATACAAGGCTCCATACACATTAGAGCATGTTGTACCGGCGCGCCAACATTGTTTGTGTCTACAAAGTCGAACGTGTGTGAGGTTAGGCTTGAGGTTGGCCGCTATAAGGTTTGACCAGCGAGCAGCACCAGACGTCCAACCGTGTGTGAGTAGTTAATTGGGCTCAAACAAGACGATTTTTGAAAACAAGGAATTTTTAGAGGAGTTTATTAACGTGCATCGTGCCAGACCGTGTTTTATGGATATGAAATCAAAAGGCTATTCCAATAGTAACTTGGGAAATAGTGCATATGAAGAGTTTTTTGAAAAATCAAACTAAAATCACCAAGTAACGACCAAAATTACGTTATAAAAAATAATGCAGCATTTTTTTACAATGGACATATTTTATACACAAAATAAAAATAATTTAAATTTGGTTTTTAATTTAATTATGTACTTAGAACAATATCACTTACCGAGATTGTAAGTCAGATGTTCTTTAACAAATATTTATTGACACATGTGTCAATGCCACATTCGGCATTGTTTGCCGAGTAATTACTTGCAGGCCTGGAAATGGACCCGTATCTCTTTACGTTTTACGTCTTCCAATGCTACGCCAAAGATAAATCATTTCCTGTCGGCAAGTATTCGTGGTAAAGTGTCTGTGTTTTCCCTCATTCTTATATTCGATGACAAACTAACTGAATTGAGTCAGTTTTTTATTAACACAAGACCAGTATATATGTGTGTTTCTGTGGTATTTATTGTGCGAGTTCATCAGTTGTGCCAATTACGATTGATACCCTGTGATAGCGTGTTTGTAAAATGTGAGTGTAAAAGAAGCGTAAAGTTGAAGAAGTCGGTCGGTGTTTTCAAGATGGGTGGACGTAATTATATTGTTTTGTTCAATATCAAAATAAGGCGAATTGTCCTATTTGCCAAGAAACTGTTGGTGTCATGAAAGATTTCAATTTAAAAAGACATTACGAATATAAGCACTCAAAAACATAGTAATTTTACAGGGCTACTGAGAAAAGACAAAGTAAACAATTTGAAAATGAAATTAACAAGTCAACAAAATCTGTTCAAAAATGCTAGTAAATAATCGGAATCAGTACTTAAAGCAAATTTCGAAAATATAAATGAATCATTTGAAACCTTTAGAAGATGAACAGATAGTTAAGGAACGTTTAATGGCCGTAGCTGATATATTATTTCTTGATAAAACCCAAATAGTTTCTCATATTACCCTAACCCGAATGACAATAGATCGTAGAGTCGAAGGTATGTCAACCTATATTGACAATTCTTTGAAACAGATAATCTCTAAATTGCAATGGTTTTCGATAGCGTTGGACGAAACCTTTGACATTTCAGATACAGCCCAGCATGCTAGTTTTGTACGAGTGGTTGATACAGAATTTAACATCACTGAAGAGCTATTAAGTTTGGTTCCTATGAAGGCCACAGTGACATGTTTCGTTATTTAGGTTAGATCGGTTAGATCAAATGACCAACGTTTCAACTAAACAACTGTTTCAATCGACCAATCACATTGCAGGCGCTGGGTATGCTTACGCCTGACGGACACGCAACACACGGACGCGTTGCTGCCTGCATAGCCTGCTCAGCCTTATGCTGAGGTCTGCAAGGGCCCTCCCAAACTTGATATATAGTCGCTATAAATACGATATCACTCAACAAATAGGTTAATCAACGTATTTGCCTGCTTTGTCGGTAAACCATTGGGAAAAACCCTTATGATCTGAGCTTTAGACAATATCTCCATAAAGATAGCTACCGACGCACACTCTACCACAATAGCTATGTACTAATCATTAACACATAGTACCCGACGCATAGCTTGGCTATCGGCTAACACATAGTATCCGATGCATAGCTTGACGATGTGTTAACACATAGTATCCGATAAGTAGCCTTTATGATCTGAGCCCTAGGTCCTAGACAATATATATATAGCTACCAACGCATACCAAAATAGTTATGTAGATACTGCTATCCACTGACCAATGGCATTACGGTCTGAGCCAGCTCGAATGTCGCTAAAAAAACAAGATCGAAACAATATAGCAAGAAAAAACCGATATACAATGATAATAATACAATTTTATGATTATTACACTTACAGTGCGACTTCAATCAAGCGCCTGCCCTCGATCTGAGATAAATTTTACCCCATTGGCCATATAAGCTGTCGCTACGCTTTCCTTCTGCAGTTTTCAAGGGGTTAGGACCGCCAACTGAATCAGTGAAGCCGATTCAATGCCCGCATTACAAGCCGGGGCAAGCAGAAGGCTTACCTCTTGGGGAGTAGCCCCAACCACCGCTACTCCCAAGTGACTACCACTCCATGACAAAATGTAGTCTCCTGGTAAATATTTTTGTTTTTCTTTAATTTTTTAATTTTTTGTATTTTCTATTTTTAAATTTTTAAAAATTGTTTAATCTGCTCCACACGTGATTACACTCAGGTTTACGGAAGAATTAACTCCATGCCAGTGACCCAGACACACACACATGTTTACGGAAGAATTAACTCCACGCCAATGACCCAGACACACTTTGGTTTACGGAAGAATATACTCCACGCCAGTGACCCAGACACACTCAGGTTTACGGAAGAATTAACTCCATGCCAGTGACCCAGACACACACACAGGTTTACGGAAGAATTAACTCCACGCCAATGACCCAGACACACTTTGGTTTACGGAAGAATATACTCCACGCCAGTGACCCAGACACACTCAGGTTTACGGAAGAATTAACTCCACGCCAGTGACCCAGACACATTTTGGTTTACAGAAGAATTAACTCCACGCCAGTGACCCAGACACACAAGAATTATCTTCACGCAAGTGACACTACGCTAGGAGCAGATCGTAGTAATATTTAGCACTGGGCAGTGCGCATCTACAATCTACAGCATTAATATTATTATTATTTTGCTGAGGTAATATACATTTATAGTATTTACAAGAGAAGTCTTGCTTTTCTATGGGCAATTCACGTACATCAGTGTGAAACTGCCTTAGAAATCTAGCCTCTCCAAACCCTTAGTGAATATGGTGTCAAACGGTGCAAACATCTTTCGCATTGTGTCTTCGTCAAAAGGTATGCTACCTTCGTACCAGCCGATACGGTGATAGTGTGACTGTAACCAACGAGCAGACTTTTGCGCTGACTCGTTTAAATGTGAAATTTGTAAGGCGGTTTAAAAATTGTAACACTGTGATAGTGTTCGGCAGCCACAGCCAGTTCCTTGACAACGTATTCACCCGCGTTGTCGATGAAAGCATGAAACTCATCCACTGCTTGCATGTTTCAACCTGTCTGAGAGTACAAGCCACAACTAAGACTAAATGCACACAAATCGGATAATTTATCGCGTCGTCACAGATAACGTTATCTTTTTAACAACACCCGATAGCAGGTTATAGACAATATGCGAATCGTGAATAATCAAGCAGTAACCGGAAGTATTAGGCGGAATATTGTCAGACGCCTCGATTTCAAGTCTCACATCTACAGGCCCTGATTTTATCGTAACGTTTTGTTTCGATTACAATCGATTACAAAAATCGGTGCTTTCCCTTTAGACAAGTCTAGACACGGTGATGGTTTGCGTGAATAATAGTCGTACAAAATGGCGGTGTCGCCGAGAATATTATCGTAGGGAAAGTACTGAGAGTTGAGATACAACTTTACATCCGTTACTTTGCAACTGTCAAACTCTGAAGCATTAGCTTTAATCTTGTTTTTGCGATCGGTTTGCATAGTGAAAATTACGTAACGAGGTTTTCCAGCTGCGAAGCGGTCTTTACAGTCCAGGTGAGTTGCTTCGTGGCAGGTAAACCTGGGTATTCTATTAGTTCCCATTTCCGGTGTGGCACGTGAACAGTGACATCGCGTTCAATCATTTTCAAAAGTTTTAATTTTATCGGATCGACTACGGAGACGTGTGGAACTCGCCAATAGATAGTATTTATTTTCAGATCAATATCTGTCGCATCTGAGCTAACTATTGCGTTAAAATTTGAAGATGAACGCAAAAGGACAAACTCCTGTTTCACATTGACTACAATTCTATTGTAATTCTCGAAAACCCAAAGGTATAACCACGTTGAGCTCTTTGCAATCGTTAGCTGTTTTACCCACTCCTAGCCAACCGCAATTTCCGAGTTTATTTTGAGTCTATTTTGAAATAGACATTGTAAAATCCCACTCTTCTTCGTTATCGAAGTGTATCTCTACTTGCGATTGAAGCACATGAGGCGCAAAAGCCTGGGCAACAACTCTTCCTCTACCGTCAAATCTAGTACCGCACATTGTTACTTCCGGCAGTTTTATATGTTCAGCGTCCCCGAATAATATAGCGATATTTGGTCTTGTCGAGTCGAGAGTAAAAGTCAAAGGGATATATCTACTCCAGAGATTGAAAGCGTGCGAAGCGATATTGAGTTTTTTTTATTACCATACATATACCAAGTCAGTCCGTTGATACCCCATTTACAGTTGGTCTTAGCCTGAACAATACTACTACTACTACTACCGCTAGTTTCAGTATATCTGCAAAATACCGTAGGAGTCGTGATAGGGGTATGCAAAGACGTTGCGAGCGATGAGCTCAACAGGTCGAACAGTAACGTCAGCTTGAAGAACATTTCAACGACTGATATTATTTTTAAAGTGTTCCCGTATTTATTAATGCCTTTTGATATGACCTTGTCGATCTGTATCTATTTATCGATAGGCTTCGACATCTCTCGCATTAGCGTGCCTCGTAGGCTTTGAATATGCCATATTCAATTGCCTTTGCGAAACAGCATTGTTATCAGCTATACCATCGGCTATCCCCGATAAGCGCTTAGAGTTTAACAAGTAGTAGTCGCCTGTCTCGTCGGAATGCAGAGTGTATTTCCTTATCCAAGATTTAATTTCACGAAGCTGACGAACGTTAACAGCGTCAACATCATTGAAACCGTCTCGAACATTAGTTATACATTTTCCGTTTGCATTATACATTTCACCGGTCGGCAGTAGGGTGAGAAACAGCGTATTTTTTTATTGGAAATCCAAGTGTGACCGCATCTTGTTGGTACAAAGGTTCTTCGACGTGAGCGAGCCGCTTATTTTGAAAACCTCAAACAGTTTTGTCTTTTCGAGGTACCCTATCGTCCACGTATAATTTTGTAGCAGCGTCATGTTTATACAAAGGCGCTTTAACATTACATATGGCCACTACGTGAGCGTCAAATTTACCCTCTGCGTTTTTCGATAAGAAATTATCTTTAATGTACTTCATGTTAATAGCGTCAGAGTCTTTCATAGGCGCCGATACACCGCACACCCTTTGATCGCCAAAGGAAAAACAATCAGCTAGTATTAATAGGAACCAACGATTCTAAGTAGGCTCTCGTTAAAGGCATCATCTTTTTCTTTTGGCTCTCCGAGACCTCCCAAAGGCAAGCCTTTTGTATGATATCTATTCTTTATTCGAGTCAAACAGTTTGGTTCGAGATACGTTTTGGACACTGCATCGCCGTCCTCAACGGGTTGGCCTAGACCGCCTATAGAATAGCCTTTAGTGTAGTATTTTTTCCTATCCTCGTCGAAACCCAAACATTTTTTAGCTATCGTACCCGCATTGACGGCATCGCTGTCCTCAATAGGATCACCAACATTGCGCAATAACTTACCTATCGCGTCATAATGATAACCATCGAAAGTCAGAAATATACCATGCTTTTGATGATGGGAGGGGGAGCGTTAACCTGGTCCAAAAACGTCCAAACGTATCGACGCTCATCTTATTAATGTCCTAATTTTTCTATTTCCACTGCCTTTTATAAAACCCACTTCCCTCAGCTCTTCTATAATGGAGGCAATTTCGTTCTCATGACCCGTATGACCTACCTCTTGAGATGACAAAAGAAGTCGTAACCTATCACAGAGCTCGTTAGGGTTGTCCCAATAGGCATAAACTTTGCCGTTACGTAAACCGGTCGGCGGAAATAATCTCGATATAACTGACTTGTACTTGGCGGATTTACTAGCATGGTTTATGGCTAAGAGATGTTTATATCCTTTCCTATGACCATTGGTTTGTTCACAGATTTGTTTATAAGTGTTCAGATCGGCCTTTGTGTATAGGTTTTCATCGGGTTTGCGCATAAATATCAATTCATAGAGCCCTTCGGTTCCCTTGTAAGTGTCTCCGTCAATGATGATGTCGCCGTTTCCGTCGTTAAACCTTATATACTTATCGCCTATCATAACAGTACCGTCTCCTGTTATTCGAGGACCGTATGTGTTATCAATTTATTGCTATGGTCTTTAATCATTCTCAACACATAGGTCGGCGGTTGACGATGTTTGAACATTGTATGGACATAACGAACACTATCTTCTTGGCCCGACGGTGTTGATAGTAGCTCTTTAACAGCACTAGTATGACGCATCGGTGTTAATGAAGGTCCAGACTCGTCTGTTGATTCAACAGTACTTTGACGCATCGGTGTTACTAAAGGGTCAGACTCGGCTATTACCTCGGTGTCGATGAATTTCGGAACAGAGGGTTGTGAAGCATCATCCTCCTCCTCCTCCTCCTTGTCTACATCCATCTCTTCTTCTTTTTTAATTTCCATTATCGGCTGAAGACGACGAATTTCCTCAATGATGGGGCTATATTGTTTAGTCAAAACTCGTTCAGCATCTGCATCGCCGAACTTTATCTGAAGATATTTTGTCTTGATGGTCTCCCTCAAACGGGCGATCTCAGAGGTAACTTGCTCCTCCTTTGGTGTCATATTCAGAAATGACCCTTAATTCGACTATCATATATGTTTTAAGACAGTTCCAAAGATCGAAAAAACACGGCGTAACGCTTTTCACGCAATAGGTACTGCACAACCTGTGATGCGGACACTTTCATCAATTTCGAATTGGGCCAAGATAAACCACGGCAGTGTCTGTATATGTTGATGTCAAAATACGGTATATTTTCCACCCTCTCGGCGCTCTTAAAGACAAAGGTACGTTTTATATTTTCACGCCATTGAGGTATTTCAGCTACTATTAGATTATCATCTCTGGGCTATACCGTTTTAGCTTAGGTATAGAGTTTTCGAAAAGATAACTATTCAAAAGTAGAAACTCATCAGTATTTGCTCCCGTGTATATGCACCACATTTGAAGTTGCCTACGATTGACAACCGTATATTTTGATCCGTCAAAAGACAACCCGAAATGATGACACTGATTAGGTACGGTCGGCAGGGCTGCCTTTAGAAATTCGATTGTAAACACACCTTGTGCCTTATTATTTACAGCCTCGTAAAATTTACCTCTAATGCGTAAGGGTAGTGACGAAGGTCTAGGACCATATTTCACATTGTAGCTAATGTCTACACAATACTTTACACTGCTGATAAGCTTGTACGCCTTTATAGGGCCAACTATGGGAATTGTCCTATCCGTGATTACTACACAACGGGACGCATACGGCAATGAACAGCTGTACTGTAACATGTCAAGGTATACTTGCGTGTACTCTATGCCTCCGTGACAGAGAGCCAAAGTCCGATTGAAAATAACAGGAAACGGTCGAAATCTGGATACCAAGTTTTGCGGATGCCTAACAGTTCCATTCAGCATGTGTTCATTGTATATTATCAATTCAAACGGTACACCGCCTTTATCACACGCATGCATGAACCTAATCCAAATGTCCCGATTATAGATTCTATTTGCGGATGTGATCATTAACAGAATTATAGGCGGTAAACTCTTGCTGTACGACCCGAACCGCTTATGTCTCCAGCAGCGCCTATTAAATACATGCCCATGCCTATTCGTACGGCTACAGTAGTTTCCGCAAAACCTCTTCCTATCTGGATAATAGAAACAACATAAATTTGATTTTGGTGTTTTGGTGGTGCCGCCATTAGCATATGGCGATATATCTATATACGTGTATATACGCATAATAAATCTTTTACGAAGGAATCAAAACCGATTCTGTATCGACCCTGATCTATATCTATTACTCTAAGGCTGCCTTTATCTATTACTATAAAACCGAATTTTTCTTTCCAAGCTGTTACACAGAGCTTTTTGAAAGTGTTAAACGACACGTCCGTGCCAACGTGATCCGAATGAATGTGTTTTAAATTCATATCGTCCTGTTTAAATATAACAATCAGATTGGTATTGTCTCGGATTAGATGTTTGGGGATCCTGCTGTACGTTTGGCCGAGATAAAAAGAGTCAATTGAACTATGTCTACCCATACTGAAGTAGTTACGTATATTATCATGTTTTTCACACTGTACATCGTCGAAAATCATAATGGAATTCGGTTCCGCTTCACGTGGATTGATGATGATTTCGATGTTGCTGTACGGAAAATAACCGATACCCGATTCTTCCAGCACCTTAGACAGAAACTTATATTTAGGCTGGTGAAGTGATTTTGAGAAAATATAAATGTTGGCGAACTTCAGCCCGTTTGCTTCGAACAAAAGATTGAATATTACATTTGTTTTGCCACATTTTGATAGACCACACACGATTGCTCTAATAGTGTTGGGCAACAGGGGACTGTGACGACTTCGTTTCTCCTTTTCACCTACATATGCGTCGAAGTTATGTATTTGCATCGTATATGGAGCAATCACTACGCGCATCTCGAAAGATGTAACCAGAATAAGTCAATTGTGCGACGATCATAATATTTATTTTTTTTTTTGAAACATATATTCTAGTGCAAGCAATTGCGCCGCATATGACTTTTCCAATGACGTCATGTGGTGTTATGCCCCTGGGACGAGGTTGACCCTATGCGGTCACAGTAAAGCTTATCTATATCTATCGAAACCCAGCCATTTCACAAAGACTCTATTACCTTTTGTGCTCAGTACTTTTTCCACGAAGTAAATCGAACCTACTTTTGATTTACTCAGTTCTTCGGTATAAAATTTGCCTTTTAATATCTCACCTTTATCGTCTTTGTAGGATGTACGTGACAGGATATGTCGGTAAGACGGCGTAAATAGAAAACCACTCATTTGTCCAACTAGACAAGTAGCCCTTAGTAAAAGTTGTCTTGTATTTTGAGATTCGGACTTTATCGTCTACTTGATATTTAGGAGCTTTAGGCTTACTCTCGGCTCCTCCTCGTGTCTTGTCCAACAATATCTGCTCGTGTTTTCTAGTCACGTGACTCGGTTTCATGCCGATAGTACGGTGAACTGTATTATTATAGGCGTTGACAATTTTTTTCAATAGATTCAGCTAATGATATGTCCCTAGCGCTGTAAATTCACGCCACATTCGCCCCTTTAATGTACGATTCTAGCGAGGCTTTCTTATCGGAATAGGTAGTGTAGTGATTGATTTTGTATTTTTTCATCAATTTACCTACATTAGTGTTAAACCGTTCTTTACCTTGATCGGTTTGAACGTTTTTCATAGGGTATATTTTTAAAATAGGTTCCAGCTCGGCATCCACTTCAGACCCTGATTTTGATTTAAACGGGAGCGCAAATGCAAATTTAGTCAAATAGTTTATTATGGTCAGTATGTACTTGTAGCCGCTGTTGTCTTTGGCTTGTGGAATCATTTCCACCAAGTCGGCTTGGTATAAATCGTCTATACCTTTTAAATGCACTCTGCGTGTTTTGAAATTTCGTCTTGCTGGCTTATGCAATTCAGCCGCAATGGATCGTCTTATGTCCATCACGTATATGTCAGTGTTTACACAAATACAGGGATATTTATGGTAGATATCTTGATAGGTTATGCATAGATGAGAGGGGTCCTTCAGTATTAGCGGATGATGACAACGTTCAGACCTTGGGGTATCCACGCCTTACTGCGAGCGTGTACGAGGTGTTCGGCAATTGTAAGCCTACCCAGCGCCTGCAGTGTTGAACCCCCCCCCCCCCACAGACGGTTGTTTATTTGAATTCAACGTAATTATTGGTCGGTTAAACTTGGCGTAAGGCAGTTGTTTAGTGGGAACGTTGGTCATTTGATCTAACCGATTATTTTTGGCAATCTGATATATTATTAAACACTACCACCAGGTGAATAAACCCCCACATCTCACCAGCACATACTCTAAAGATACCACATACAGTTGTTTAGTCATTTGATCTAACCGATCATTTTTTTTGGCAATCTGATACATTATTGAACCCACCCCCACATCTATCCAACACATACTCTAAACATACCCCATACAGTTGTTTAGTTATTTGATCTAACCGATCAATTTTTTGCGATTTCGTGTATTATTTAAAACTACCCTCAGGTGAACCCATCCCCACATCTAACCAAAATTCACTCTAAACTCACCCATAACACGCAACACATTTTCCCAAAATTTTTCCAAAAAACTATTCCCAACCCCGAAATCACCCCCGGAGCAACCCCCGAGGCAGCTCCTAAACTTACCTAGGAACCACCCCTAACACACAACACACATAGGCGAAGGGTTAGGTTAGATTAGATTTTTTTCCAAAAGCTACCCCTACCCCTCAAAACGTAGTCAAACCCACCCCAAAGGCCACATTAACCCCTCCATCATCCAAAACTACCTCTATACTCACCGGTGACGTACAGGAGAGTTAGGGGTAGTTTGTGCTCAAGTAGCCCCATTAACTACTAATATTACACAGCAAAGTTGGATAAATCATTCAAAACAGATTTCAGTAATGTTTAAGTTATATCTAAACCTAGATTGTATGCCCTTACCATACACAAAATCGAAATAAGATGGGTTCGACGCAGGTAGAACAGGAAACCATCCTATTTGAATTAGTTGTGTGAATATATTGATTACGAAATCTCTTACCAGACAAACGAAGCCAAAGTCAGTTAAAAGTAAATTCATTCATTACGCATGGATAAAGAGTATTTTATAACACTTATCCATTTACAGATATTGAATTTACAGCTGATCCATTTACAGCCGTTGCCAATAAAAATAGGCGAATTCTCATTAATAATTTTACTGGTTTCAGTTCATAAATTTAACATAAAGTCCAGTAAAGTAAGTAAGTCTAAAGTTCAAATGCATGTTCAATATTGAAGAGCAAAGTTGGATAAATCATGCAAACAGATCCTACACAATGTTTAAGCTATATCTAAACGTAGATTGTATGCACTTACCTCAGTCATTACACTAGTTGTGATCTACCTCTAACATTTTTATTGCGTCCGCGCAAATGATACAATATTTCAATTCTCCTACAGGGTAGGTTTTGTCAATACATTCCAGACAAAACATCCATTTACAGCTCATACACTTGATTCGTTTACTTCTAAAGATAAGCATTAAAAAATACTTTTGACAGGAATAGCATTTAAACTTGCTTATTGGTGCACTTCTGCATCTAAAGACCATATTCATTATTATTCGGTTCCTGAAAAATAAACAAACCCTACATTATTCATAGACAACAAGAACGCCATAGTGGCCTGAATGTTATCTGTGTTTCTTAGTTTTAGTATAAAATATATAATTCCTCAAGACACAATATGTATTGTCCACCTTTAAAAATGGTTTTCATGCTTAAATCAATACTGTTTGCAATTATTTTCAAATCTTGGCTTTATAATCAACCTCATGCAAGAAAGGGATCTGTCAAAATAATATTTAAAGCGGGACTTTTATTTGTTTATTTTTATCCTGCCAAAGCGGGACATAATAGCGTCCCCGAGTAAATCTGGGGACGGCTTGACACTAACCTAAAAAGCGGGACGGATAGGCACCTTATATTAGCTACATCTACAATACTTAGTTATATTTCTTATACATACATATATTATGTATAAATAGAAGTTACTTTTATGTTTAGTGCTTTATTTCCTCGCCTATTCGGGTTGTCGGTTATACGTTCTTCAATGTCATTTTTAGCGTGTTTAAATCTGCCGTTTGTTTCTGATGATAATCCTAGCATTTTATTTTCATGTTTGCTAATTTAGTTTGTGTTTTTTTTCAGATTCTTTAATCCCTTGTTCAATCGTCTCTTTTAAATTTTCTTCGGTTGTATTGATTTTATTGTTTAATTCTACGCTTTTCCTCTTCCATTCTTCCCTATCATTAACAATTTTATCCTTAATTTCTTTAATTTCTTTTTTAAACTCTTCATTACTTTTATTTATATCATCTATTTTGCCGTCAGTTTGATCTAATTTACTATTTAAATCTAGTGAAGTTTTGTCTAATTTATTATTTTGCTCTTCGAACGTTTTACTTATGAATTGCATTAGCTGTAATATATCTACCCCGGTGTTAATGGTAGTCCCTACAATTGTCTCTGTCCCCACACACAAATTTTGTTCTTCTACTGGCGCATTTGTGCCTACATCCTCTATTTCCTGCCCTAGGTTTTCCGTGTCCATTGTCTGACCTAATTGTTCAATTAGGCAATTATCATCCCACATTTTATTTACCCTTTCTAAAATTCTCCTACTTCGTCTTGGAATAAAGTTACCAACTCGCACCTTTACAATTCAATTCATACACCTACTTATTTACTTATGATTTAAATTCTCTTCCCTAATAACGTTCACTATAGTCTTAATAATGTTCACAGTTGTTTATTAAATTTTCTTATTACCAATTTTACTTAAGCAAACAGATTAATAAGTTTGTTTATTAATTTGTGATTTACTTTTTTCCTATTTATTTATATTCACTGTTTATATTTAACCTGCCAACTAGTTGGGAGCCAAATTATAACTTAACTTTTGTTAAATATATGTTAATTTTATGTTATGTAATTACCTTATCTACCTAATGGCATACCTTCAGGTTTATATAGAATTAACAATCATATAAAATTTTAACATCACTTGCATTTATTTCTCTACATTTAACTCTACACATTTATTTACACAAATTTATATTAATATTTTTCAGTGACAGGATTGATTTCTTAACTAACATTACAATTAATAAAAGGTGGACTCTTGAGGCCTTAGGTTTTCTAATAAAGTAACATAGCAAAGTTTAATACATTCAGTATTAAATTTTGTTCTTGCTCTCGGGTCGCTATTACCGGAGCTTTTTTTCTTAAATTAGAAATGGTGAAACTAGATTAATTTTTATAAATTGCAATGAAATTAAAATTAATCTGAAATTTACTAAATTATAGATGTCTGTTGGCTAAACTTATATCCAAAGAATACTTATGGTTTTGTAGAGCGCCTGGAATCTTGGCCGTTGTTACCTTCTGCGCTTACACTTGACACAAAAAAAACTTACGTTCTTAATTATTTACAAAACTAATTCTTTACGTCGCACTTTTTTGAAATTTGACTTATAAAAACAAAAAAACTCTTTACTTATTTTAACAATTTACCCTCTTTACAACAATGCCACCTTTTGTCCCCACTAAACCGTCTGCCCTCTTCTGAAGCTCCCTTAAAACTTAACCTTGTCCTGAACATTTTAGTTTTATGAAAATCCCTGATATCTCCCTCTACCAATACGTTCTTTTTCGTTTCCCACAGCTCTCACAATTAACCCACCTAACGGTACGACGTTATTTTCCAGGTTATCGGTTACTGGAATTTCCCGTCTTAACAAGCTTGAACCCTTTCTATTGTCAATGGTTGCCCGCACTCAGTTTATAGCTTCCCTGGAAAAGAATAATGGAATGGTACCTCCTTTTCAGCACCTTACAAACTATTTGTGTCTTTCTTTGCTTAATCCTTCTACAGATAATTATTTTAGCTAATAACTAAATTTTTTCTAAAGCCACATACGTTATGTTATAGAATTCCTAGAATTTTAAAATTAATTTTCATTGATTTCTTAACTTTAAATTTTAAAATATTTGAATACTATGACATCAAAGAGAAACTTGTTTTAAATTCTTCACCCAATAATAAATTTCGAATACATTTATTTCTCCTATAGTTAAACCATTTATATCCTAACGCATTACACTTATATTACATAATTACAAAATCACATCCTACAAATTAATAATCCTTCTTTGAAATTAAGTGTGAAAGTCTACAATGCCATTGTTCATCCTACGATCCTAACCATTAATTATTTATGCATGAATATCTAAATTTTTTTTAATACAATTATTTAATTACTTAATATGGGTTTATTTATTCCTAATTATTAACCCTATTTATGGGTTAACTAAATTTATTCTAAAGCCTCATACGTTATGTTAATATATATATATAAATATATATATATATATATATATATATATATATATATATATATATATATATATATATAGCTTTGAAACACTTTTCTTGTACTGATATCACTTTCACTATATGTACCTAAACAAGAATATTACTTGGTATTTATGCGAGTTAACTTTCAAAGATTGGTAGTAAATTAGAAAATAAGTATTTAAGAAAATAAATCTCAATTGAACGTACAAACTTTAAGAGCAATGCTTATGCTGAAGTACAATGTTGGACTAACTTGTGATAAGTTTCATGACAAAATAAAAGGAGAACCAGGTCTCCTTAAAGACATACGTTCATCAAAAAAGTATGCCAAGGAGTGAACGTGTAGGCTAGTGGCATACTGTACTCTTGTTTTTATATTGAAATGTGTTGAGATTGTATCGACAATTTAAACTTTACCAATTTGCCAATTAACCTTTTTACAAGTCTGGTAAAAAAAAAAAAAATGTTTCACAAACTTTTCTCCATAGTTTTCCAATTAGGCCATTTTCTCCTCGTGGTCGGACAGTACAATTCATTCAGTTGTTTTACTGTGTAACTTACAATATTTCCAATTGTTAAATGTGTATTTTTGTTTGTTTCATTAATAATAAATTAATTTAACTGATGATCCGATTAGTGTAATTGTGCTATTTTTACTACCTGAACAGTAAAGTTTTTCCTATGCTTATTTCTGTAAATTTAAGTGCTAAAATAGATAAAATAATGAGTTTCGGGCGTTTAGTTGTGTCAATTTAGCAAATATCTTTCACACGGTATCGGGCGGGGGGGGGGGTCTGACCCTCCTTTGAGATTATTACAAATATGGTCGCCTCAAGCTAATATAAAGATGACCTATGTATAATTTGTCTGACGCAGGCTATGTGTATTGTGCACCTTCGGACCATTGTTAACTTAGTCAGTAGCCATCTTCTAGAACAGTTCTCACTCCATATACTCTGCGAGTATATCAGCGTATATGTAAAATCTAGTAATAATTGCTAACATTGTAATTAATTAAAGTTATTAAAGGGTTCTTAAAAATAAATCATTTTTTTGTGAAAACAAAAACCTTTCGTGTGTTACGAATAACGAAACTTATATATACTACAAACCAAAGTAATTGTTTAAAAGGTAAGTGAAAACCATTATTAACTTACTTGTTGAAACGTTTCGAGCCATCGTTTCATTGACGAAGTCTAGCCTGCTCCATAAACAGATTGACAATAAGCATATACGTGAGCATCATCTGACATAACCAACCTGTTTATCAAAGTACCAAATGCACAAACGCTTAAAATACTACAAAAAATGCTCGCAATAAACAGAACTCCACAAAAAGTCATCCAAGAAATCATCCCACTCACCTTACTCATATACAAAGTTTACTTCAGATACAAACACATCACAACACAAAATAACTCCACATACAAACTCATCACAACACAAAATAACTCCACATACAAACTCATCACAACACAAAATAACTCCACATACAAACTCATCACAACACAAAATAACTCCACATATAAACTCATCACAACACAATATTTCTTCACATAAAAACTCATCGCATCACAAAATTACTTCACATACAAACTCATCGCATCACAAAATTACTTCACATACAAACTCATCGCATCACAAAATTACTTCACATACAAACTCATCGCATCACAAAATTACTTCACATACAAACTCATCGCATCACAAAATTACTCCACATACAAACTCATCGCATCACAAACTTACTTCACATACAAACTCATCGCATCACAAAATTACTTCACATACAAACTCATCGCATCACAAAATTACTTCACATACAAACTCATCGCATCACAAAATTACTTCACATATAAAACAAAAATTCTACACAAAGAATGATGGTATGCCAATGGTTTCTCCATCTTATATTACCTAAGAGCCGATGTTGTCAATCAAAAGACGGTTTCGAAACCCGTCAGCAAGCAACTTATGCGTTTTCACTTGGTTCTTTAAATAATTACTGATGATTGAATCAATGAAATCAAGATGATTACAAAACCCAACTAAAATATACTACAAAGTTTTATTTTACACTACCCCTTTCTCGAATAAAATATTTTTAAATTAATATGTGTTTACTCATAAGTATCATCCTCAAAACTAACACATCTTCAAAGCTCTAATATTTAAATAAATATGTTTGTAAGAAAGCTATTTGGATACGTTTAAAAATGCCTCGAATCTTTGACGGATTAGTTGTTCTGAAATAATTTTAGTCTTAGTACAGTACCACCATATTTAGAAACCAATGTATTCCAACAAAGGAAGAACAAAATTCAACGGGTGATCGTAAAAGTAAAAAGCAAGTTCGAATGCAATTCAGTTGTTTGCTCTACTGCTATCAGTATTAATCAATAACTCGACGCTTTGAAAGGTGAAATTTTTCTATTCTAAATTAATACTGTGCCTATGGATATAATTTTGCCTGTGAATGAAATAGTGCCTATGAATGTAAATGTGCCTAAAAATATAATTTTGCCTATGAATTTATTTGAGCCTATAAATATACCTGTACCTATGAATATAATTGTGCAAATGAATATATTTGTGCCTATGAATATAACTGTGCCTATGAAAATAATTGATCCTATGAATATAATTGCATCTTTGAATATAATTGTACCTATGAATATATTTGCGCCTATGGATATAATTGTGCCTATGGGTATAACTGTGCCGATGAATAACTTTATTTATAATATAATTGTACCTATGAATATATTTATGATTATGATTCTAATTTTGCCTATGAATATACTTGTCCATATGAATTAAAATGTCCCTATGAAAAACTTTGTACCTATGATAATATTTGAACAAATATATATTAGTGCCTATGAATATAACTGTGTCTATGAATAAAATTGAACCTATTATTATAACTGTGTCTATGAATATATTTTACCAATGATTATATTCGCGCCTACGGATATGTATGTACCTAAGAACATAATTATGGGTATGAATATAATTGCATATATTGATATAGTTGAGCCGATAAGTATAATATTTTCTATAGACATATTTGTGCCTATGAATATAATTGTGTGTATGAATATAATTGTCTCTATGGGCAATATTTTATCTATAGATATAATTGTGTAATATGAATATAATTGTGCCTAATCAATTAATTGTGTCTATGAATATAATTGTGCCTAATAATATAATTGTGCCTATGAATATAACTGTGCCTATTAATATAATTTTGACTAATCATATAATTGTGCCTATCAATATAATTGTGTCTATGAATATAACTATGCCTAATAATATAATTGTGACTATTAATATAACTGTGATTATAATTATTTTTACACCTAACGGTACATTTTGCCTATGAATATAATTGTGCCTATGAATGTATTAGTGCCTATGTATCTAATTTTGCCTAGTAATATAATTATGCCTACGAATATAACTGTACTAATGAATAAAAATTTGCCTTATAATACAATTGTGTCTATGAATATAGTTGTCCCTATAAATATTTTTATATCTATAGATATAATTTCGACAATGAATATATTTGAGCCTATGATTATATTTATAGCTTTAAATATAATTGCGTCTTGTAACATAAATGAGCCCGTATACATAAAATTTTGATTATGGTCATAACAGTCCCTGTAAATATAATTGTGCCTATTATTACAATTTTGCCTAAGACTATAAGTATGTCTATGAATATAATTGTGTCTATTAGTATAATTGTGCCTATAGATATAATTTTGCTATGAATATAATTGTTTTATGAATATAATTGAGCCTATGAATATAATTGGGCCTATGACTATAATTGGGCCAATTGATACAATTGTTTCTATGATTATAATTGAGCCCATGAATATATTTGTCCTATAGATATAATTTTGCCTATGAATTTATTTGTGCCTTTGAATATGACTATAAATGTATCTATAGAAATATTTGCCCTTTGAATATAACTGTGCCTATAAATTTAATTGCGCCTATAGATCTATTTGTACCTATGAAAATAACTAATTTTATGACTATCATTATGCCTATGAATATACTTATGTGTGTAGATATAATTTTCCCCTTGAAAATAATTGTTTCTATGAATTTAACTGATCCTATGAAATACGTTTTACCTATAATAATAATTGTGCCTATGATTATAATTAGTACAATGAATATGCCTGAGCCTACTTATATAATTGTGCCTATGAATATAAACGTCCTTATTAATATATTTGTGCCTATAAATATAATAAGGCCAATCGTGCCTATAAAAATAACTGTGTCAACGATAATAGTTATGCCTATGAATACAATTATGTCTATGAATTTAATTGTGCCTATGAATATAGTTCTTTAAAAGAATATAATTGTGCCTATAAATATAAATGTGCCTATTAATATATTTGTAACTATCAATATATTTGTGCAAATGAACATAATTTTGCTTATGAATAAGTAACGTACTAGCCCTTTTACCTCGGTAAGTATTACTTTTATTTGAAATGTGTTATTATTAATTGTTAATTGCTAATTACCAACAAAATTAATTTTACTTACCTGGAATCTAGTTCTACACCACAGCTCAGGCAATTACTGTCTGTCTGTAACGGTCTTCATTTCTTGAAGCTAGAACTAGGTTACTTGTGAAATAAGAATTGAAAGTTATGTCCGAAAATGCTATCGCGTCCGTCTCGTTCAAAGACTTTTAGTGAAGTGGGGTCGTTGCAAGGACGCGCTAACTGAAATTTTCAAACAAACTCCCACCCTTATTTATATATATGAATATTCTGATTGGTTGTCAGGTATCGCCCCATGCTTACGTCACATGGCGTGATGTGCTTAATTACCTTGAGTTACTAACTCGTACGATATTTTTCAATTTCGCCCGCTACGAGCGCTTACTACCTACGCTAGATTCACAATGTGCATAAAGAAAACAAAAATTTTCTTTTATATTGGGACGATATACTTAATAAATAAAAATTAAATATATAAATGAATTTATATGTAACACCTTATTTTTAAGAGTGTTACAAATATAAGCATGCCTATGGATATAATTAAGTCAATTGTGCCTATAAAAATAAATGTGCTTATGATTACAATTGGGCCTATGAATATAATTATACCTATGAATATATTTGTGCCAATGAATATAATTGTGCAAATGAATATTACTGTGGCAATGAAAATAACTGTGCCTGTGAATATAATTGAACTTGTGAATATAAATGTATTTATAAATATAATTGTACCAATAAATTGTTGTGTACCTATGAGTAAAAATGCGGCTATGAATTTATTTGTGTCAATGGATATAATACTTAGTTTCTAATAATATACGTGTACCTATAAATAAAATTAAGTCTCTGAATATAATTCTGCCTATGGATGTAATTGTACTATGGCAAAAAGAATACCTAATAATATAATTATTTAACCTATGAATATCTATCATATCTATAATAACCTATTGCATCTATCAATATAAATGTACCTATAAATAAAATTGTAAACACTAATATTTATACCTATGAATATATTTGTGCCTATGAATAAAATTGTGTCAATGTATTAAATAGTTTCTATAAACATATTGGTGTTATGAATATAATTGTATCTATAAATAAACTTTTCCCAATGAATATTTTTATATCTATGAATATAACTGTGCCTATAAATATGATTGCGCCTGTAAAACGTTTTGTGCCTATGAATATAATTGTATCTATATGTATATCTGTGCCAGTGAAAATAGTTTTTCCAATAAATATAATTGTCTCTATGGATGTAATTTTGCATATGAATATAATTCTAAATATTTTATAATTTTGCCTGTTTATATAATTGCGCCTATGAGTATAATTATACCTAGAGATATAATTTTGACTAATAATATATTTGTCCTAATAAATATAACTGTTCCTATAAATATGATTTACCTTCTGAGTATAATTGTGAATATAGCAATAATTTTACCTATGAATATAACTGTGCCTACAAATATAATTCTGAATATGAATATAATTGTGCCTATAAATATAACTGTGCTTCTAAAGATAATTGTGCCTATATCTATATTTGTCCCTATAGGTATAATTTTGACAATGAATGTAAGTGTGCATATGAATATATTCGAGCCCTATAATTTTTTTTTACCCATAATTTTCTCTATGGATATAATGCCTGTGAATTTATTTGTTTCTATGAATATAACTGTTTTTGGTAATATAATTGTGCCAATGAATACAACTAGACATATAAATATATTTGTGTCCTTGAATAGGTATGTTGCAACGTCCCCTCCCCTTATTGATATTCCCTTCTCGCAGAATACCAAAATTTTGTTTTTAAAAAACTTATTTATAAACAAACTAAACATCTGCCAATCACCCCGCTTGTTAAACCGTGCTAAAATCCCTGAGTTATGTGTATATTTCCCGCTCATAGGGCCATGCCCAAAACAAGCCTATTCCCGCTGACTACTATTTAAAATCAGTATAAACTCCCCAAAATTGGTTTATCAATTATGTAGGGTCTAGATATAGTCACCCATGTCATTTCAATAGTCAGCTGGAAAGAAACACATTTAAAATAATACACAAAATATTCACAGAGTCTTACCCCCTGATGATGATCTGCAGAGACAGCAAGGGAACGAGCAAAATATGATCGTGTTTAAATTACCTATTTTAAAAGGCTCCTGTGTTCTTTTAAACACATTCTGCCAGTAGATAAATCTCTGGACTTTTATACAAAAAACCAACTAATCTTTAGGCTAGCTCAACGAAGTTAGTTGAGAGAAACTCTTTAAAAACATTAGGTTTTAACTATTATCAATTAATGAAATTTAATTAAACTTGTTTACTGATTTAATAATCATTTTCATATTAGTTGGAAAAAGCTAAACAGTGTTTATTGATTATTCGACACAGAATGAAATGCAAATACTGTTGGTTTTTATAACATATTTAATTTTATTTATTTAAATAAAAAAGAAAATTTATCCTTTCAAATAAAACACAATTATATTGACAAAAACAATTCACTAAATAACTTGTTGTTTTTCATATTTTAAAATCTTATAATTTCCATATATATCAATTACATTTACATTGACATAAAATTATTTCTCAAATTAGACATAATAAAAATTTATCTTCTATATTAAATTGGTAAATTCGTATTTACGACACATAATTTTTAAATTTATAATATTCAAAAAATTCTTATTTCGTTGAAAATAAATGGCTCATGACCAAAAACCCTTTGTAAGTTTAATATTTATCATTTGAAATATTCTGAGCACATAAATTCATTTTATTAAGCATAAAATTTATTTAATTTTTATAAAGAGTGAAGTCATTGTTTAAGCTTGAATATTTGTTTGAATTTAATAAAATTAACTGACTAAATTTGAGGGCTAAAGAACATATTTCCCACATTAAATATAACACTGGTATGCATTAAAAAAAAAATTGCTTCGAGAGTGAAAACATCTGATTTTAGTCAATTGAGATGCCTTGAATTCAGATCTGTTTTTAGTTTTTCTCAATCACGTCAATTTTGTTTTTAATTATAAGAATAAATTTTCTCAAATTCATACCTTTATGAAAAAATCTGATGGACTTCCTAGCATTGATCTACACTATTAACTTATAGTTATTTCGGTTCTTTATACACAAACTAAGTGTTGGTAGGCTTCATAAACATGCAGTTCTTAGGTAATTAATATTTCCCCACTTTATCGAAGGTAAACGGAAATCATTATCCTTCGGTATCCCTATGGTGTGTCGCAAACCTCACGATCATGTAAGTGACTGTTACTTTTGTTTGACAAAAATTTATGGCATAAATACTAAAAACAAACATTCAGTAAAATATCCTAATTTGAAATCAGCCATTCGACCAACTCCCCATAGTGTTCAAGTGCCAATTCTATCTCCTCCTCAGATTATGGGTAGTACAGACTCCTCCGAATCTGAATCTGAGACATTGTAAAATCCTGATCCCACTTTGGAAACAGGTGAGTCTTCTCATTTGCCCGAACAGTTCACGCAGAGTGAGCTCAACGATTTAGTCAGAGACTTAAACCTCCCCAAAATTATGGCAGAACTTTTAGGATCACGATTAGAAGAAAAGAATTTACTATCTCACCGCACAACATTTTCATGGTTCAGGCATAGAGAGAGGGAATTCATACCTTTCTTTGCTAAACCAATAAACTTGTATACTGCAAAAATATAGAAGGTTTATTTATGACACTTGGTGTTCAATATAATCCTGCTGATTGGAGATTTTTTTGTAGATAGTTCATTGAGAAGTCTTATAGGAGTATTGCTTCATAATGGAAATTTACTCCCCTCATTGTCTCTTGCATTCTCTGTTGATTTAAAAGAAACTTATAATAACCTTAAACTGGTGCTAGATAAAATTGAGTATCGTAAGCATTCCTGGACAGTGTGTGGGGATTTTAAAGTACTGATGATACTTCTTGGCCAACAATCCGGTTTCACTAAGTATCCCTGTTTTCTCTGTGAGTGGGATAGCAGAGAACAATCTGAGCACTGGGAAAGAAAAAACTGGCCCCTAAGAAGGAATCTTGCACCAGGAGAAAAAAATGTACTGTCTGAACCCCTAATTTCTATAGAGAAAGTTCTGTTTCCCCCTCTTCATATAAAACTTTGACTTATGAAGCAGTTCATGACAAGCTTAAGTAATGAAAGCAATATCCATTGTACCTTCAAACAAAATTTCCAAATAAAAGTGACGCGAAACTGTAAGCTGGTGTTTTTGATGAACCACAATTTCGAGAACTCATCAGAGACCCTGCTTTCACTTTCTCGATGAATGAACTCGAAGCTTCTGCATGGTTGGAATTTAAGAGGGTAACCGGAAACTTTCTTGAGAACAATAAAACCGAAAATTATAGGGAAATTGTTTAGGAATGTTTAGGACATTTCAAAGCCTTGGGCTGTAAAATGAGTGTGAAAGTACATTTTCTATATAGCCATATCGACTATTTCCCCAAAAATCTGGGTGCGAAGAGTAAGGAAGAAGGTGAAAGATTCCACCAGGACATTAAAACCATACAAACAAGATACCAGGGGAATTGGAATGAAACAATGATGGCAGATTACTGCTGGTGATTAAACAGAAATTCCCCTGACCGCCATAGAAGAATGTCAAAACGGCAAAAGGTCTCGTGTGATGTAAACACTAGGTAAGTTTTTTAAATTGTCACTTATAATTACATTGAATTATAACATCCTTGTTTATTTATAAAATATATACCGGTAAACAAATAAACATATATAGAGGTTTAAATTCATTATAGGTGCCCATATGTGCGGTATTGTGTAAATTATTATTATACATGTTTTTAAATTACGTAAAAACCTGACGTGATAGAAAAAAACTAAAACAGATCTGAATTCAGGTGGAATCGCAATTGACTAAAATCAGTTGTTTTCATTCTTGAAGCAAATTTGATGCATACCAGTGTAATAGACCAGAAAAATCTGCAATTGCGAAACATTGTTTAGAGGAAGAGCACGAATTTAAAGTAGACGATGTAACCCTGTTAAAAGTCGTTGTTAAGTGTAGTGAATTGGATATTTGTAGCGTGGGAAACATTGTATATTAATAGGAATAAAAATAATATTGTAAATAATGAGTCAGGCCCTATTCGAAATTCTATACTATTGTAATTAGTGTGACAATAGGGGAAAAAGATTTATTGTAACATTTTGGTTAAAATCTTGACATAATAATAAAGTGTAATATTAATTATCTATTTTGTTTATATATAATTATGTTGTATGTTAAAATTTTTACTGTAAGGTTTAAGTTAGATACAAAATTTTCTATTTGATGTATTATGTTTAAAGTAGGGTTAATTACTGTTGCTTTGACAAGTGGGCGTGGCAACGCCTACTGTATAAATACGGACGTTTAACCTTATTTTCACATATTGCTCTACTACCTGGCACATCCCTGTCTAATATTTTTGTGTCTAAGTATATAATTGTTCCTAGAAATATGTATATATCTATGACAATAATTGTTCATTTGAAAGCAATTTTGCAATTAAATTGCAAATATGAATTTAATTGTGTCTATTAATCTAAGTTTCCCTATGAATAATTTTACATCCATGAATTTACCTGTATCCATGAAAATAATTGTGGCTATAAATATAATTGTGACAATGAATATAATTCTCTCTATGAATATTTCTGTATTTATGAATAGGCCTATAATTGTGCCTATGAATAAAATTCTGTCTATGAATATAATTGTTCCTATGAATATAATTGTGCCTATTAAAATAATTGTGCCTATAGAATAATTTTACCTATGAACATATTTGTGCCTTAAACATGAATATAAATCTGCAATACACCTGTGCCTACATATAAAACAGTGGCTATGAATACACCTGTTCCTATAAATATAATTTTTCCTTTGAGTATAATTCTGCTTATAAATATAATTGTGAATATGACTATAGTTGTGACTATAGATATAATTTTGCCTATGTATATACCATGCCTATAAATATAATTGATGCTATGAATATAGTTGTGCCTATGGAAATAATTGTGCCTATAGACATAATTTTACCTATGAATATATATGTGCGTATGAAAATAATTCAGATTATCAATATACCTGTGCCTATAATTATAATTGTGTCTATAAATAAAATTCTGATCATGACTATAATTGTAACTCTAGATATCATTTTGCTTATGACTATAATTGTGCCTATAGATATAATTTTGCCTATGAAAGTAACATGCCTATAAATATAATTGATGCTATGAATAAAGTTGTGCCTATGACTAATTGTGTATATGAATACTCCTGTGCCTATGAATATAAATGTGAATATAAATATAATTGTGCATATGACTTTATTGGGGTCTATGGAATATAATTTTAACTATGCATTGAATTGTGCCTATGATTATATTTGTGTCTATGAATAGAGCTGTGCCTTTAAATTTAATTTTTTTCTGAATACAATTGTGACAATGAATATAATAAAATATAATAATATAATTGTGTATTTGAATATAATTGTCCCTCTAAATATAATTGTGCCTATTTATACAATTGAAACTATCGATATAATTGTATCTATAAATATAATTGTGCCTCTGAATATATTTGTGTCTATTAATATATGTGTGTCTATGAATATAATTGTGTCTATGAATATAATTGGTTCTATGAATATAATTGTGCCTCTAATTATAATTGTGTCTATGTATACAATTGTGTCTATCGATATAATTGTATCTATAAATTTAATTGTGCCTCTGAATATAATTAGTGACTATGAATATATTTGTGTCTATGAATATAATTGTGCCTCTGAATATAATTTGTGTCTATGAATATAATTGGTTCTATGAATATAATTGTGCCTCTGAATATAATTGTGTCTATGTATACAATTGTGTCTATCGATATAATTGTATCTATAAATATAATTGTGCCTCTGAATATATTTGTGTCTATTAATAAATTTGTGTCTATGAATATAATTGGTTCTATGAATATAATTGTGCCTCTGAATATAATTGTGTCTATGTAACCAATTGTGTCTATCGATATAATTGTATTTATAAATATAATTGTGCCTCTGAATATAATTTGTGTCTATGAATATATTTGTGTCTATCAATATAATTGTGTCTTTGAATATAATTGGTTCTTTGAATATTATTGTGCCTCTGAATATAATTGTGCATATGTATACAATTGAGTCTATCGATATAATTGTATCTATAAATATAATTGTGCCTCTGAATATAATTTGTGTCTATGAATATATTTGTGTCTTTGAATATAATTGGTTCTTTGAATATTATTGTGCCTCTGAATATAATTGTGCATATGTATACAATTGAGTCTATCGATATAATTGTATCTATAAATATAATTGTGCCTCTGAATATAATTTGTGTCTATGAATATATTTGTGTCTATGAATATAATTGTGTCTTTGAATATAATTGGTTCTATGAATATAATTGTGCCTCTGTTTATAATTGTGTCTATATATACAATTGTGTCTATCGATATAATTGTATCTATAAATATAAGTGTGCCTCTGAATATAATTTGTGTCTATGAATATATTTGTGTCTATGAATATAATTGTGTCTATGAACATAATTGGTTCTATGAATATTATTGTGCCTCTGAATATAATTGTGCATATGTATACAATTGAGTCTATCGATATAATTGTATCTATAAATATAATTGTGCCTCTGAATATATTTGTGTCTATTAATATATTTGTGTCTATGAATATAATTGGTTTTATGAATATAATTGTGCCTCTAATTATAATTGTGTCTATGTATACAATTGCGTCTATCGATATAATTGTATCTATAAATTTAATTGTGCCCCTGAATATAATTAGTGTCTATGAATATATTTGTGTCTATGAATATAATTGTGCCTCTGAATATAATTTGTGTCTATGAATATAATTGGAACTATGAATATATTTGTGTCTATGAATATAATTGGTACTATAAATATAATTTTGCCTCTAAATATAATTTGTGTCTATGAATATAAATGTGCCTCTGAATATAATTTGTGTCTATGAATATAATTGTGCCTCTGAATATAATTTGTGTCTATGAATGTAATTGTGTCTATGAATATAATTGTGCCAATGAATATAATTTTGCCTCTGAATATAATTGTGTCTATCGATATAATTGTATCTCTAAATATAATGTGTCTCTGAATATAATTGTGCCTCTGAATATAAATTTTGTCTATGAATATAATTGGATCTATGAATATATTTGTGTCTATGAATATAATTGGTTCTATGAATATAATTGTGTCTATGTATACAATTGTGTCTATCGTTATAATTGTATCTATAAATATAAATGTGTCTCTGAATATAATTGTGCCTCTGAATATAATTTGTGTCTATGAATATATTTGTGTCTATGAATATAATTGTATCTATAAATATAATTGTGCCCGTGAATAAAATTTATGCCTATAAATATACATGTGACTTGAATTAAACTGTGAATATGAAATAATTGGGTGAATGAATAAAATTGTTCCTATGAATATAACTGTGTATATGAATATAATTGTGCACTTGAATAAGTATGTGTCTATGAATATATTTGTGCCTAGTAATATATTTGTCCCTATGAATATTTGTATATCTATGTATATAATTGTGCCTGTGATAATAATTTTGTTTTCGCTTTGAATATTTTTAAATCAATGAATATAGCTGTGTCTATGTATTTAATTGTTTTTATGAATATAACTGTGCATATGAATACATTTTAATCTATGAATATTTCTGTATCTATGTATATAATTGAGCCTATGAATATAATTTTGTCTATGCATATATTTGTGTCTACGAATATAATTGTTCTTCTAAATATAATTGCCCTATGAATATTTTTATATCTATGAATCTAATTGTACCTATAGAAATAATTTTACCTATAAATATAATTCTGCCTATCAATATAACTGTGCGTATAATTATAGTTGTGCCTATATATATTTAATTGTGATTATGACTATAGTTGTGACTATAGATATCATTTTGCTTATGACTATAATTAATTGTGCCTATTGATATAATTTTGCCTATAAATATAATTCTGCCTATCAATATAACTGTGCGTATAATTATAGTTGTGCCTATATATATTTAATTGTGATTATGACTATAGTTGTGACTATAGATATCATTTTGCTTATGACTATAATTAATTGTGCCTATTGATATAATTTTGCCTATAAATATAATTCTGCCTATCAATATAACTGTGCGTATAATTATAGTTGTGCCTATATATATTTAATTGTGATTATGACTATAGTTGTGACTATAGATATCATTTTGCTTATGACTATAATTAATTGTGCCTATTGATATAATTTTGCCTATAAATATAATTCTGCCTATCAATATAACTGTACCTATAATTATAGTTGTGCCTATATATATTTAATTGTGATTATGACTATAGTTGTGACTATAGATATCATTTTGCTTATGACTATAATTAATTGTGCCTATTGATATAATTTTGCCTATAAATATAATTCTGCCTATCAATATAACTGTGCGTATAATTATAGTTGTGCCTATATATATTTAATTGTGATTATGACTATAGTTGTGACTATAGATATCATTTTGCTTATGACTATAATTAATTGTGCCTATTGATATAATTTTGCCTATAAATATAATTCTGCCTATCAATATAACTGTGCGTATAATTATAGTTGTGCCTATATATATTTAATTGTGATTATGACTATAGTTGTGACTATAGATATCATTTTGCTTATGACTATAATTAATTGTGCCTATTGATATAATTTTGCCTATAAATATAATTCTGCCTATCAATATAACTGTGCCTATAATTATAGTTGTGCCTATATATATTTAATTGTGATTATGACTATAGTTGTGACTATAGATATCATTTTGCTTATGACTATAATTAATTGTGCCTATTGATATAATTTTGCCTATAAATATAATTCTGCCTATCAATATAACTGTGCCTATAATTATAGTTGTGCCTATATATATTTAATTGTGATTATGACTATAGTTGTGACTATAGATATCATTTTGCTTATTATTATAATTAATTGTGCCTATTGATATAATTTTGCCTATAAATATAATTCTGCCTATCAATATAACTGTGCATATAATTATAGTTGTGCCTATATATATTTAATTGTGATTATGACTATAGTTGTGACTATAGATATCGTTTTGCTTATGACTATAATTAATTGTGCCTATTGATATAATTTTGCCTATAAATATAACATGCCTCTTAATATAATTGGTGCTATGAATATAGTTGTGCCTATAAATATAACTGTGCCTTTAACTATAATAATTGTGCCTATGACTATAATTGTGCCTTTAGGTATAATTTTGCCTATGAATATAATTGTGCATATGAATACTTTTAGGTCTATAAATATAATTGTGAATATAATTATAATTGTGCCTATGACTTTAATGGTGACTATGGATATAATTTTGCCTATGATTATATTTGTGCCTATGAATATAACTGCGAATATAAATTTAATTGTTTTTTTGAATATAATTGTGTCAATGAATATAATTGTATATAGTAATATAATTGTATCTATGAATATAATTGTGCCTCTGATTATAATTATGTCTATGAATATAATTGTGTTTATGAATTTAATTTTCCCTATGAATAATTTTACACTTATATATGTAACTGAGCACCAGAAAATATTTGTGTCTTTGAATATAATTGTGTCTATATATATAATTGTGCCGATGAATATAACTCTCTCTTTATATATTTCTGTATATATGAATATAATTGTGGTTATGAATATAATTTTGTCAATGAATATATTTGTGTCTATGAATATAATTGTGCCTATGAATTAAATGGACCAATATATAAATATATATATATATATATTGTCTATTATTATTATGATTGTGCCTATGAATATATTTGTGTCTATGAATTTAATTTTTTCTAGGAATATTATTGCGCCTATGATTATACCTGTCCCTATGAATATAATTGTGTCTATGAATGTAATTGTGCCAATAAATATAATTATATCTATGAATATAACAGTGCCAATGAATATATTTGTGCCTATAAATACAATTATTCCTATGAATATAATTTTGCATATGAATATATTTGTGTCTATGAATATAAATGTGCCTATAAATATAATTGTGCCTTGAATATAATTGTGCCTATGTATATAATTGTGTCTATGAATATAATTATGCCTATGAATACAATTGTGCCTTTGAAAATATTTGTGGCTATATTATTAATTGACCCTATGGATATAACTTTGCCTATAAATATAATTGTCTACGAGTATAATTGTGCCTAGAAATATAAATGTATCCATGGGTGTAACTGTGGCTACGAATATAATTGTGTCAATGTATATAATGATTTTTACGAACATAATTGTACATATGAATATAATTATGTCGATCTGTTAAAATTATAATATAAACTGAAATATAAATTTTTAGTTTAATTCTTTGTGTGTGTGAAATAAAAGTTTTGCAATTTGTTCTACATTAAATTCGCAAGAAAAATGTATATGGTGCAGATGGAATGATACGTATGGGAGATGGAAATATACGTCAAGGAGACGACAAACCTGAATGTGCGGGTAGATCTACTTACTGCATTTTGTTTGGGTAAGTAAATGGTTGGTATATGTTCACCTTTAATGCCTAAATTCGACTCTTCGTTTGGACACTTTTATATATTATAAATTTGCAACTTCTCTCGCACCCTGGCAAGTCAGCTTTTCATAATAATAATTAAAACTATATATATATATATATATATATATATATATATATATATATATATATATATGTATACACACACACACGTTTAAGCCTTTAAACCTCTGGTGAACGGACACATACGCTTCTCGATATTTTGTCCGCTCATGAGAGGTGTCCGCTTAGGGGAGGTGTGTTAAGGAAAAGACGAATTTCAAAAATGATTACAGTATTTATTCACTACACACTTATTTCTTATCTATTACATAATAGGCTACAGGCTACAGTATTTACCTAATACTAATGTATTTAATACTAATACCAATGTAAAGTATGTAATTAGTAATGTGTGCTACCCTTCTATAAATACAGTATACAGTACAATAAATACTGTACTGTACTGCTATTAGATATACGTTCTAAAGCAAATTTTAAAATACACTGACGCAAACAGTATTGTACATTAATTTAGCTTGTGAACTAATATAGTGCCTAACCCAAGATTTTTTAAAATAAAGAATCTTGATTAATCGTCGTTTGTTTTCATGAGCAGTGTGACTGTACAACAGTTTCCCGCTCTTTTGAAATCCCCCCAAAACACGTTTCGTTTTTAAAACACTTCGTTTTCTATATATATATTTCACACCTATATATTTTCACAAAAGAAAACAAAGGTGTAAATATTGTATATAAGTCTCTGTCATAACATTTTCTTCGAGTAAACAAGTTCATACTAAAAATCGTTTCAACAACCTAGAGTTAACTTGTTCCATCACTGTTTTGTATTTCGAAATGCAATAAGCACAATACAAATATACGTCAACACCGCACGGGTACTCTGATAGTTCCTTACATGAACCTGTTCAAGTGCATAAGCAAGTTGGTGAAACCTAAACAGTTGAACAATACTTAAATATAGGTTATATTACGATATTAAATTATATATTCCCAGAAAAGTAGCAAAAATACAATTTGTATTACATCTGCATCATTTACTGATTTCAAAATTCTTAAGATAAAACAAATCACATTCCAATTGTGTCATGGGTCCCAATTGTAGCCCCAGTTTGAATTTATTGTTTCAAAAAAAAAATAGAACCTAATTAAAATTGGAGTCACAATTTACAATAGAAAATTCTCAGGTTTGTTGTTATTACTAAGTGATAGTATCTAAGTGACACAATGAATCTAATGCAAAGGTTTAGAAAGTTGGAAATTCTAAAATTTAGTTTTAACAAAGTGTTCGAGTTGTATAAAATCTACTTCCTATGTTTATATATGTACATAAAGGCTATATATATATATATATTCTAGTATGTATTAAAATATATAGGTAAGAAGATATTTTAAAATATGAAACATAAATTTCAAAAGCGGACATATGTAATAAAATATATAATTTTTAATAAATAATTCAATATAATAACATTTCTATAATTTCAAATGCAATTCCCTTCAGGATCAATGGACTTTAAATAATGTACAGTATCCTTGCTTCAGAGGCTTCCTTTCTCCTTATTTCAAAATATTCCATTTTTTAATTAATTCATTAAACTATTTTTAATGACTAGTTTACACCTATGTACCCAATAAAATTAATGCAAGAGAAATGGATAATATTGCCTTTGTGCACCTAGAAAGAAGGAAAGAAGTAGCCTGCTGCAGAAAGTTGGTTGTAAGTTATGTAAATAAAGCTAACTGTTCGGCAGATAACTGTCAGTGAAAGTTTAACTTTTTATTACTTACTGTTCTGTACGCGACCGCCGAGCGCCGGCCTGTTCGACACGCCTTGGCTCACTGGTGGAAGTTGATGCATCTTGTACAGCTGTATATTTATTTCGATTCATCATGTATAGAAAATCTTCAAAAGTGCAAGTTCGCTCTGTGGAATCAAGTTACAAGAAAATAAATTCTACAATATGTACAGTTAAAACAAATTAATAGTTTTAGAAAATACATATTCAGAGATTCGTTGGCATCAACAAATGTTAATCATTAAATGTCTTACATGTTTATACGATTCATTTCAACGGATAAAAAAAATAAAATCAGAAACAAGGTTATTTAATACACACACACACACACACACACACACACACACACACACACACACACACACACACACACACACACACACACACACACACACACACACACACACACACACACACATATATATATATATATATATATATATATATATATATATATATATATATATATCACTTTCACTTATGTACTTAAACAAGAATCTTACTTGGTATTTATGCGAGTTAACTTTCAATGACTGGCCTTGTCATTATCTTTGGGCATACTGAACAAGGTTGTTGTAGACTGTGAGCTAAGTGGATTTCCCGTTGACCTTGGTGTACCGTTATGTTCTGTTTTTAGATTCACTCCACTGTGCGAGTTTTTAAAGTTTGTTTTGGGGCTAATATTGTCTATTAGATTGAATAGTTTATCGTTTTTTGATTTTATTTGTATTTGTTCTTAATGATATTATTTTTATAAATTTCTAGTTGTTCCCAGATTGTCAGTTTGAGTTATAAATTTCAGGTTTGATGTATGCATTGAGGTGTTCGTGATATCTGTCTTTTAATTTCTTTTTTGTTTGGCCTATGTATATTTTGTTACAGTATGGGCATTCGATTTTGTATATTCCGTTATTAAGTGTGGGACATATTTTTTCTGGTTGGTTTATTTTGTTGATTATGTTTCCTGTGTTTTTGTAGGCTATGTTAATATTATTATTTTTTAGTGTTGCAGTTATTCCTTTTATGTTGTATCCTGTGTATGAGAATGTAGCCCATTTTGTTGTTTGTGGTTCGAGTTTAGGTTGTTTTAATTTATTTAATATTTTAAATTCTAATTTATCTCTAGTTTTTTTAATGTATCCATTTTTTGGGCTATTTGATATATTATTTGTTTTTCTTTGGTTTTTTCTTTATTATTTAGTGGCAATTTTAGCATCCTGTATAAATGTGAGTTGTAAGCGGCCATTTTATGTTGTGGGGGATGGTTGGAGTGGTTTGGTATTGTATTAATGGTTTGTGTGGGTTTCTTATAAATAGAATATTCAATGTTATTTGTATTTCTGGGTAATGTTAGGTCTAGATAGTTTATTTTATTGTTTATTTCTTCCTCCATGGTGAATTGTATGTTAGGGTGTAAGTTATTGATTTCTTTTAGGATGATGTTATTATTTATTGCTTTATTTTGTGAGATGTATAATCCATCGTCAACATATCGTATCCAATGTCCGTTGGGGTCGTGTGTTTTTATGGTTTGTGTGATTAATTCGTCAAGTTTTTGGAGGTAAATTTCTGATATTATACTTGAAAGTGGTGATCCCATTGCTAAGCCATCTATTTGTTTATATATCTTATTATTGAATATGAAATAGTTTTGGTTTACTGTAATAAAATATACATAGGCCAAACAAAAAAGAAATTAAAAGACAGATATCACGAACACCTCAATGCATACATCAAACTTGAAATTTATAACTCAAACTTAGCCACACACGCCATCAAAAACAAACTCACATTCCCCACATTAAAAACGTACACCTAATAAAAAAGGTTTAAAAAGGCCTGAAAATGACAATATGGGAACAACTAGAAATTTATAAAAATAAAAATAATATCATTAACGAACAAATACAAATAAAATCAAAAAACAAATTATTCAATCTAATAGACAATATTAGCCCCAAAACAAACTTTAAAAACTCGCGCAGTGCAGTGAATGTAAAAATAGAACATAACGGTACACCAAGGTCAACGGGAAATCCACTCATCTCGCAGTCTACAACAATCCTGTTCAGTATTCCC
>JBAIZL010000009.1:19390681-19660681 GCA_036971475.1 Prosapia bicincta
TGGTCAATTTGGGTTATATTATTGATAAGATTCGTTGATTAAAATTGTGAGATTTATTTAATGATTTTGAATGTTTAATATGTGAATTGTCTCTATATATTTATATAATTATATTTGTGGTTTTTCTTTCACAATTTTTTAAATTTAAATAATGAGGAAACGTTCGAAATCTTTTATAGTAAATCGAGAAGTGAATTTTTTATTATTTGTTTTCTAATTATGTAGGGTTGTGTTGACGGACGGGGAATTTCAAACATGCATAGATTTTGTAAATTGTAAACATAAATTGTAAAGGCTATTATGTTTTAAAGTAGGGTTAAATTTTGAAAATGTGAAGCCTTTTGGTAAAATGTAATTCATTCATATAAGTAATTTTTTTATGGACTTATAAGTGTTAATGTTTCTCTCTTGACGAGCTACGGCAAAGTCATTAAGACAGAAATAATGAGGTCATTTATAAATTTTTGTAGTGCCCTAGAAATCCTGTTGACGGAAAAAAGTAGTTTTTGTGAGTAGTTTAATTATGTAAAATTGTTTAATCTGTGCTGTATCATAAATTTATATATATATATATATATATATATATATATATATATATATATATATATATATATATATATTATAACTTGACTTTTGTTATAATTAAATTTATATTTAAATGTTATTCAAATAATACTTATTGTTCTGAAGAGTCCCTGGAATCTTGGCCTTGGTTATTACCTTCTGCACTTACACTTGACACACACAAAAACTTACTTTATATTTCAAAAAAAAACTGTTACGTCACACTTTTTAAATTTTACTTATAAAAAACTCTTTACTTAATTTAATCAATATCTCCCTTTACAACACTTCCATCCTGAACCCCACCAATCCGTCTTCCTCTGAGACTCTCCTCAAACCTCCCCTTAAACTCCCGATCATTTAGTTTTTATTAAAAATCTAATCTTTCCCAATACCATCTATACGTTCTTTGTAAGTTTCCCACAGTTCTATAATTAGCTAAACCTAACGGTACACGGTTATTTTCCCAGGCTATATCGGCCGCTGGATTTCCCGTCTTAACCACTATGGACCCTTCTCTATTGTCTATGGTTGCCGGACTCAACTTATAGCTTTCCTGGAAAGGGATAATGCCATGGTACCTGCTTTGTCAACACTAGAAAAACTATTTGTGTCTTTCCTTGCTTAATTCTACAGATGATTATTTTAGCAACTAACTGAATTTAATCTAAAGCCTCGTACTTTACGTTATAGAGTCCCCAGAATTTTAAAGTTAATTTTATTTGATTTCTTAAATTTAAATTTTACAATATTTGAATGCTATGACATCAAAGAACAATTTTTTTAAATTCTTCACCCAATCTAAAATTTCCAATACATTTATTTCTACTATAGTTAAGCCTCTTATATCTATCATTGCACTTATAAATACTACATAATTACAAATCACATCATACAATTTTTTAATCTTTCTTTAAAATTAAATGTAAAAGTTTACAATGCCATTGTTCCTCCTACGATTCTAACCATTAATTATTTATGCATGAAAATCTAAATTTCGTTTATACAATTATTTAACTACTTAATATGGGTCTGTGATATCTTTTTAACATTCTACAATTAAATTTACCCTTAAGTTTACCATTAATTATGGAAGTAAGTTCGTAAAACTTCAATTACCAAGAAATTTCTTAATTTTGTAGGGTTCTTCATAAATTTCTAAGAATTTATTTTTAAATAAATAAAACCTCTAAACCACAAATATTATTTATTTAAAAATAAACATTACGCCACAGTCGCTTCATACAGTTATATTCTAAGAATTTGCTGTTTACAATATTTATATGCTATGACATAAAGAACAATTTGTTTAAATTCTTCGCCCAATCTTAAATTTCTAATACAAATATAACCAACTTAATAAGGTTTATTACCAAAAAGGAAAATATTAATTTCTTTTACTAAGACGAGTATTTTGTTACAGGGTTAAGCTTCATTTTAAATAAAACAAACAAGCAATTGCGTTTAAGCTAAAATACATATTAAAAATCACTAACAGTTAATTATCATTATCTTACAATTTTAAAACATGTCATTAAAATATGCTGCACAATTATAAATTAAACTGAATAAATAATTCAATAGTTTAATGTTATTATTACTAAACAAAACCAAGTGTCGCAATATAATGCTATAATTATATGTTAAATTTACTCAGTTTTGCAAATTGTTTTAGTGATTAGATGTTTTAGTTGACCGTGTCTTACTTAAAACTATTACAAAATAGCTGGCAGATGAAGTAATTTAATTGAAAGACTTAGAAGTTAATTAAGAAGTTAAAATTAATATGCATGCGTTACTAAATGGTTTATGATTATAATACTGTTATACCTTCTCAAATAAGCTCAATTTTAATTACTTACAATCAACAAATATAATTATTCTCCCATTTATATTATAAAAATTGTGTAGATCATTTCTCTTATCAAATATTCTATAATTACAAAATCACATCATGCAAACTAATAATCTTTCTTTAAAATTAAATTTGCTATTTTACATCCATTTTACTTGTTTAATTAATTAATAATTTTATAACTTCCTAATTAAATTTCGCCTTTGGGCAGTTTATTAAATTTAAATTCAGTAATACATTTTATTGTTGCTGTTTTTTCGTAGCACAAATATTATTATTATTATTTTCGTTTTTCTTTATAAATCAAACAAGTATTATATGGGTTTGAATAATTACAAGGGTCTTATTGTCCTTGACAATTGCAGGCGCTTTCCTCTCTTAAATGGGGTATTTTCATGTCTTTGGCTAAATCGACCGGGTCTATTGTGTCCTGTAAATCGAAAGTGTTCCTTCTGCTAAAAGTGAAATTCTGTCATTAGGTTGACGAACGCACTTTTACTTTTTTTCGCTCTAGTGAATAAAGTTGCTGCAACATTTAGGTCCCAAAGTTGTGTCAATTTCTCAATTATCAATACAGCTGGTATTTTAGGTGATATATCTTGGAAATACAATAAATTTTGTTCCACGTAATCTAACATGTTGACATGTCCCCTTCGGATTTCTACTGACGTTAATTGATTTTGGTTTTGCTTAAGGTGTTTTAACTTAAGGTTGTCAGTAATACATTGTCCCGTGTTAATTTTGAGTATGTTTAAATCTTCCGCCTGTTTTAGTTGTTGATCTTCACACATTATTTCCACGTCCACTAATTTAGTTTGTGTTGTATCAATTTTATTGTTTAATTCTAAGATTTCATAATTGCATTCTTCTTAATCCTCAATTAATACATCATTACTTCCTACCTTAAAGTCTTCATTGTTCTTAAATATTTCATCTATCTTTCTGTTAGTTACATCTAATTTACTAATTAAATCTTGTGAAAATTCATCTAATTTACTAATTAAAGTTTTCTTTAAATCTTATGAGTTTGATCTATTTTCGCCTTTAAGAATTTCATTAACTGTAGCATATCTATTCCGGTGTTAACGCTAGTCCCTATATTCGTCTCTGTCCCCACACCAAAACTTTTTTCGTCTACTTTATTCATGATTTAAAGTTTCTTCCCTAATAATGTTATATAGTCTTAATAATAATCACAGTTTTTTATTAAATTTTCTTAATAAACACTTTTACTCAAGTAAACAGATTAATAAGTTTGTTTATTAATTTATGATTTATATTCACCATTTCTATTTAACTTTGCTAACTAGTTAGATGCCAAATTATAACTTAACTTTTGTTATAATTTAATTTAAATTTAAATGTTATTTATTTACCTTACCTATTAATGTCACACCTTCACGTTTATAAATAATTAACAATCTTATCAATTGTTTTTAACATCACTTGCATTTATTCTCTCCGATTAACTCTACACATTATTCCAAATTTATATTATTATTTTGCAGTGACAGGATTGAACTAATATTACAATGATAAAAGGTGGACATCTGAGGCTTTAGATTTCTAATAAAATAACATAACAAAAAAAACCAGTATTAAAATTTTATTCTTGCTCTCGGGTCACTATTACGGGAGCTTTGCTTTTAAATTAGAAATGGTGAACCTAGAATAAATTTTGATGAAATTAAAATTTGTTCTGAACTAAAAGATAGATGCCTGTTGGCTACACTTATATTCAAATAATACTTATTGTTCTGAAGAGTTCCTGGATTCCTGGCCTTGGCTATTACCTTCTGCACTTACACTTGACACACAATAAAACTTACTTTATGTTTCAAAAAAAACTTTTACGTCACACTTTTTATATTTTACTTATAAACAAACTCTTTACTTGATTTAATCAATATCTCCTTTTGAAACACTTCCATCCTGGACCCCACCAATCCGTCTTCCTCTGAGACTCTCCTTAAACTTCCCCTTAAACTCCCGATCATTTAATTTTTATTAAAAATCTAATCTTTCCCACTACCACAAACGTTCTTTGTAAGTTTCCCACAGTTCTACAATTAGCTTAACCTAACGGTACACGGTTATTTTCCCAGGCTATATCGGCCGCTGGATTTCCCGTCTTAACCACTATGGACCCTTCTCTATTGTCTATGGTTGCCGGACTCAACTTATAGCTTTCCTGGAAAAGGATAATGATATGGTACCTAATTTGTCCGCACTAAAAAAATTATTTATGTCTTTCCTTGCTTAATTCTACAGATGATTATTTTAGCAACTAACTGAATTTTATCTAAAGCCTCGTACTTTATGTTATAATCTCTCTCTCTCTCTCTCTCTCTATATATATATATATATATATATATATATATATATATATATATATATTATAACATAAAGTACGAGGCTTTAGATTAAATTAAGTTAGTAGCTAATATAAATCATCTGTAGGATTTCGCATAGAAATACACAAATAGTTTTCCTGGCGGACAAAGCAGGTACCAAAGCACGTCATTATTCTTTTCCAGGAAGTTTATAAGTGGAGTCCGGCAAATTTGACAATAGAAGGTCCAAAGTTTGTTAAGATGGGAAATCCAGCGGCCGATATAGCCTGGGGAGTTAACCGTGTGCCGATAGGTTTAGCTAAATTAAGAACTGTGGGAAACTGACAAAGAACGTATTGGTGGTAGTGGGAGAGATAAGATTTCATAAAAACTAAATGATCGGGAGTTTAGGGAGGTTTTGAAGAGCGTCTCGGAGAAAAGCAGGCAGGTTGGTGAGGACCAGGACCGAAGTGTTGTAAAGGGATAATTTTGTTAAATTAAGTAAAGTTTTTTTTATAAGTAAAATTTAGTAAAGTGCGACGTGAAAGTTTTTTTTAAAGTAAGTTTTTTTTTGTATCAAGTGTTAGCGCGGAAGTGAACAAGCCAGGACTCCAGGGACTCTTCAGAACTATAAGTATATTTAAAATATAAGTGTAGCCAACAGACATCTATCTTCTAGTTTAAAACAAATTTTAAGTTCATCAAAATTTATAAAAATAATTCTAGTCACCATTTCTAATTTAAAGCAAAGTTCCCATAATAGTGACCCCGAGAGCAAGAATAAAATTTTAATACTGTTTTTTTTGTTATTCTATTAGAATCTAAAGCCTCAGAAGTCAACCTTTATTATTGTAGTTTAGTTAAGACATCAAGCCTGTCACTGCACAATATTAATATAAATTAGGAATAATGTGTAGAAATAATTGTAGAGAATAAATGCAAGTGATGTTAAAAAAAATTGATAAGATTGTTAATTCTCTTATAAACCTGAAGGTGTGACTTTAATAGGTAAGGTAAATAAATAACATAAAAATAATTTTAATTATAACAAAAGTTAAGTTATAATAGGACGCAAAACGTATTGGCAAGTTAAGTTATAATATATATATATATATATATATATATATATATATATATATATATATATATATATATATATGTATGTATAAATATATATTTATTATTGTGTGTGTTGTGTGTGTGTGTGTATGTGTGTGTGTGTGTGTTGAGACGGCCAAAACCGTCTCAAGGGAAAAGATTGAGGCTAGCCCAAAATTTTTTCAAACATTGTTATAAGAAAAAAGTAATAAATTGTTAATTAGATTAAATAACAAACGTAGCAAATGTAAGTATAAAATTTTAGAAAGGAACCACCGAAGTTAAATATAAAATTAGATAAATAATAATTGTGTTAAAAGCAAAATTAATGAAAAGGATATAATTGAAATTATATACCAATAGAGTAAAAGAAAGAAAGGTTGTGTAATTGCCCCAAAAACGATAAACTGTCGAGGAAAGAAGAAATATCTCTAAGTAGCGCAACTCACGAACGGAAAGGGTTAGAAATGTCAATCAAGTTGGTAGCAGCATCTCAAATCATGAAATTGGGCAATGGTTTAAGGAATTATATAAATTTGCACCGCAAGGAACACTTACGATACGTAGCTAAAATTGAACCAAAACAAAAAGAGAAAGTTTAATAGACAACCCCCTTGCAGGTCTGAACTGGCTTGTCTAGAGTAGATAAAAAACCGCTTGTCGTAGTGGTGGGGAACGCCCGACGAGAGGAGACGCAACAAGATTTAGAACCTAACGGAGGTATTTTTAGGAAGGACATCCAGAGGCGTTTCCAGGATGATGTTCCGTGGCTAAAGACAACTAGCCCTAGATGGACGTGAAGATGGTCTGCTTTGCGAGCTTCTGCGACGAAAACTTTTTATTATTTTTGTAAAATGTAAATTAATGTACTAAAGACAGCTCTTAAACCTCTAGTGCGTTTGCTGCTGACCCAAGGGCTCCAGGACCACATCCAAGGGGGGACCAAGGATTCCAGGACAACATCCGAAGGACAAGAGGAACAATCACAGTGAAAGCTTAAAGGCAAGTCTAAATTTTAAAAGTATAAACAAATTTTGATAAATTTATTAATTTTCTAAAGAATAATTACCAGATTTTGAATTTACAGTAAAATCATCAATTAATAAAAAAGTAAATTAAAATTAAGGGAATATATAAGCTATTGGCTTATTTTCAAAAAGCTTTATAAAAGATGGTTATAAAATCAAATATTGTCTCAGTAATTAATATGAAAAGCAAATGATTAAAGTTACATTTAATTAACGAATAAATTAGTCTATCTTCTTGATATTTAAAATATGAAATAAAGTATTGTATTCAAAAGTTAATGTCATAAGTATCAAGAGAATCTTGAAACAAAAGAATATGAAATGATTTACTTTATAATCACAGTTTAAAATGTTTTATGTCCATATATCCGATATGAAAAAAGGATTAGATAATTGATTAAAAATAAATCAAGGGAAATACTTACTAAAGTCCAGCAAAATTATGTGTGGGAGCATAGAAATAATTAAAACACAGTATTACTAAGAAGGAATTTCACCTTTTGCTTTCATGAAAGGGTTATATGGACATGCAATAAAACTAATTAATATAAATTATTTTCTTGTGTAATACAATACTTGAGTAAATTTAAGGGTGTAATTTGAACTTTAAAATACGACCTGTTCAAGGATAGACTATGAACGTTAAAGAAGGTGAACAATAATATAAGTAAAATGTTGACAAATTTTAAGAAAATGTAGAAATAAATTCAAAAATTAGTTAATATGTATTTAATGTAAACATAATTGCTTATTAGAAAAGAAATGTAAAATGAGTTAAATTTCCAGAAAAAGTAAACATCATGTAATAGAATCGATTTTAAATAATATATCAAATTTAGAGAATTAAATAATTTGTAACAAACAGTGATTGAATTTATTAAAACCATCCTGTGGTGAAATAAATCAAATAAAATGCATAGAATTTTTCCAATCATTAAAAAGAGTAGAGATTAAATAAATCACATAGAATAAAGGAAAACGTTCGTTACAAATAATTTTAACCAAGGTATAAGAAATAAATTAACTCTTAAGTAAGCTAAAGGTTAGCTTGTGGTTGGTTTTTCAAAACAAAGTCCAGGAATTTATTCACTGGCAGATCGAGCTCGACACACCAAAGATACCAGGAACTGGTAAGTCGGGTGAGATCATATTTTGACCGCGGTCGGACTGGAGGGTGACAGCGCCCGCCGAGGATCGCGTGTTTCGGGGGAAAGAAAGTTTCTCCACGCAAAGGGTGTGAAGTTCTCAGGGAAGGCCGCGGCAGTGTATGTGTGTGTGTGTAAACAGTTTTTTACTAACTTTCAAATTCCATTGAATTTTATTTGATAAACAATTATCTTATACAATCCTACACCAAGGTCATTAAGCTGGGATCCCTGTGAAGATTTCATTCCCTGGAAAACAGAACCCAAATGGTTAAAACTCCGCGAGTTAGGTTTTTTTAAAAATAAATTCCAGTGACTGGTCCTCGGCGTAGGTCGTGGTCGGTGCAGCTATGGGTTCGTGCGTACGACAAGGGTGAGGGTGGTGCGGTGTTCTTGCGCGCTGGCGAATCCCGTCGCTGTGTGCGTGTGTTAGGACGGTTAAATCTCTTTCAAAGTAGCAGATTTTGCATCTTACACAAAATATATATAATATTAGTTGAATTTTTAAAATAAATCAGCTGGAAGTTGCGTAACGAGCAAAGCCATATCTCAAGGCCGGCCTGCTTGTGTAAACAAAGTTAGGTATGATGGGCTTGATTTCTAAAGGAATCGTTTTTTTTATAAGAGAATAATTCTATCTTTATTCAAAATAATAATAAAATTAATTTTTAATTTTAGAGAAAAGAAAATTAAATTGAAATTATATAATTAAAAAAACAGCAGAGTTTAATTAGGCATAAAATATAAAAATCAACAGATGCGGGATATTGTAAAAAAAATATATTATTTATTATCATAATTGTAATTACCAAATGGTTACTAAATTGTACCAAAAGTAGAAAAAGTCAACTGCGGGACTTTCATTACCGATAAAATGAAACTAGCAAACGTTGTGGCGTAGAATTATCGTTCAAATTTCTAATAAAATCTAAAATGTAAAAAGGACATGGCAATAAAAAATAAATAAATTCCCAAACCATAAGTGACATTAAGAGCAAAAGTGTAAAAAAGAGCACAAATCCTGGAACTAGAAGATAACAGATTTCATAAAAATGGAAGTTGACACGGTAACATGACCGCACGCGATTGCCAGGAAAATGTAGTGTTGGGCTGACTAGTGGGGACGAAAGCAACTCTCGTGACGAGGGTTTTTTACGAAGAACGAGAAAGCAAAACGCTAAGATACTGGTCCGTGGTTAAAACCCAAAATCTAGACAAAGATGGGGAGAAGGTCTGTCTTCAAACGTCCGCAATTCAAACTTGAAATTTTATAATGTAATAAATTTGAAACAGTTTTAAAGGCGGCTCTAAAACCGACAACTAGGGAGTGCATCGAGATTCAAGGAACACCTGATAAATTTCGATCCAAGTTTCGATGGGAGAAGTGTAGCACAACAAGGATAGTTTTGGGGTAAGTCAGAATTTTAATAACTATAGCCTATAACTATTTATTAAATTTATACGATTTTGCAAAATTAATGTATACAGATTAGGTGAGATTTTATTAAGTAAAATTTTGATAACTAATTGATTATTAGTAATTACAACAAATTATAAGCACATGACTTTCTTTTAAACAGAATACTTAAGTTCATATAACGTATTTTGTGTCCATATCAAATATATTAAACAACCAGGACCAAATTACTGTAAAATGAAATTAATATAAATTTGGTTTCTGTAAAAATAAGATTGCAAAAGAGTGATCTTATAGACTTATGTTTGGGCACATAAATATAAATTAAAATAAATTAATTAGGAAGTAATTAATAACTTTTCAAAGTTATGAAACATCGTAAACGTTTATAAAATGAAGACAATTTTTACACCATAATTTGAAGAGAAGATTTTACTTTTATATTTTAATTTCAATTTATTTAAATCAAGATAGAAAAATTAATGTTTAAAGCAATTATAGTTATCTTCTGGAACAAACTAAATAAAAGTTCTGGAATTTTTTCAACCATTAACAAGAGCAGAACTCAATAATTCGAGTTAAACTAGAATACAGATTTTGTAAGCAGTGTTCTTGCAATGGCAAATTAGACCAATAATTTTACAAGCAAACAAAACTACTAAATATATTATCACACAATTATGATTGGTTTGTTTTTAATAGTGTCCAGGGATGTAACCACTGGCAGACTACGCTCGACACATCAAAGGTGCCATGATCTGGTAAGTCGGGTGAGATCATATTTTGACCGTGGTTAGATTGGCGCGTTTCAGCTCTAGAGTAGCCATCGTCACCATGAGCACCTTAAGTGTAAAACGTATGAATATGGTGCCATATAATGGTGGCTTGTTCAGGGGAGAATAGTAAGGTTCGGCCGAAGCAGTGTGTGTGTGTGTGTTTTAAGAAGGTCAAAATGACCGCCCAAGTTAAGAAATTAACAATTTCTAGATTTTGAATAAAAACTTATGTATTAGATTGATTCAAAACTTATGTAATATAAAGATTTAAATTTGTTTAAAAAAGATCGTAGTAAAGAGTGAAAAAGAAAATAAATTTTTGTATAACTATAAATAAAAGAAACAAAAAATTAAAATTAAAATATTTGTAAGTAACTAACTAAATTTGACAAACGGGAGTGCAGTGAAAATTCTTGAGTGCCGAAAAACAGCAAATGAATGCTAATTTGAGAGCTAGACTACAACAATCACTGACATTTCAAAATGACCAGCAACATCCAACAGCAACGATAGTGAAAACCGAGTCCAAAAAACTTAAATAATAAAAAGGTTACGGCGAATCTAAAGAAATAGAGAGTTTAGAGTGTTTCAAATAATGATAACAGTTTTAATCGAATGCATTGTTCAACCCGCCTATACAGGAAAATGCATTGAGATAGCGAAGAGCCTAGGGTGAGGGGGGTTACCGTTAGATCGCCTCAATAACGAGACAGAACGGCTTGTGAAGCAGTCTGAAAACAATTTTTAATACGAGGTGCAGTCGGTTTGCGCTTAGAAAAGCACCGAGGGTCAGGTGGATCCGTACAACAACGTTTCTGTCGTCTAATTCAAATCACGAACGCGGGCTCCAGACTCAGCACCCGGTACGTTAAGATCATCAAAGAATGTAGAAGGACTCACACCGACTTACCGTTGGCTGCTTCCAGTTCCCCAGGGATCAGGACTCAAGACGAGAGGAACCGAGGGTTGGACAGGGAAACTCTTGGTAAGTCATTTCTTTTAATAAACATAATGTCAAATTTCGTAGTTAAAATTATTAAATTCAAAATTTTCGATAAAATAAAAATAAACAATGGCTTCACTCTAATTAAAAGTTTTAAATTAATGTTAAATAAGATAAAAATAATTTGTATATTAAAAATGCTTAAGAAATAAGATAGAATGAACAAGTCAGTGTAGCAATAAGGGACAAATTCTTGCTAGTCTATTGCTCAATTAATATGTTAACCGCTCTAAACTGGCTTGAACATGAAAATATTAAGGAAAGGATATTAAATTTAAATTTACAAAGAGTTTCGGCCATAAATTAGTCATCTTTAAGAAAGTCAAAATTTATGAGAATTCATAAAAATTTCATAATTGTCGAGATAAGAATTAGAATTTACCAATTCACTTGGAAAATTAAATGATGTGAAAATTTTTGTTATAATAAACTATGTAAGCAAACGGTTCAGTTGAGTAAGTTCAACTAAACCATGAAAAAAATTGTGTTTAAAAAAGTGAGTATAACTAATTAATTTCAGTATAACATTTTGTAACTAAGTGTATCAAATATGAGAACAGTTTAAATAATTATTTGTGAATATAAAATATATAAAGTAACAAGAAATATTATGTTCAGTATTATGTTCAGTATATGATAATTTCTTTGGGCTTGAAACAGCAATTAAATTTACGAGTATTATAAATTTTTTTTGTTATTTAAATTTATTCTGTGTTGAACAATAAATAAAACTTCTAGTATTTTCGAACTAATAAGTCATGATTATTAAATCAGATCACAAAATTAATTAAAAGTCAGTAATTAATAAATCAGAGAAAATTCAGAGCCTAATGTTTCTCCAGGGGAGTTCTCTCCCGAGGACAAATTTATTTAAATATATTGAGCTATTCTGAGAAAAATAGTTGTGTTTTTTATATTAAAGTCCAGAGACTTAGTCTACTGGCAGATCATGTTCAAGAAACACAGGAGCCTTTAAACAAGTAAATTAAGCATGATCCTATTTTTCACGGCCCCCTTGTTGTGTCTGCAGATCTTGGAACATGGTAGGAGCATCTGGGATTTCTGAGTGTTCATGGTAATTTTGTATTCTTTCCAGCTGACTAAATTACTGACAAATATGACTGCAAAACACCCGACAAAAAATGTTTAACCATGTTAGGTGGTCATACATACAGTAAGGTAGGAGTCAGCGGGTCGTGGCTTGTGCTTAGGCGCGGCACCGACGTTTGAACACCGGGAATTAAGGCACAGGTTTTGGAAACGGTGAAAAACATATTTTACTAAAACAAGTAACCTACATTTTTTGAAAACCACCACCATCACTATCATACGGTATAATAAAACAAACAAAGCGGAAGCAAGGGTGGCCAAATGAGGTCGCTTATAAAAATAATAATAAGAAGAGCCGGGTTGGGGGGGGCCTTGCAGTGTGTGTGTGTATGTATGTGTGTGTGTTCGTGTCTTTGCGCGTGTGTGTTAGTATGTGTGTGTGTATGTGTGTCTTTGCGTGTGTATGTGTGAGTGTGTGTGTGTGTGTGTCTGTGTGTATATATATATATATGTGTGTGTGTGTGTGTGTATGTGTGTGTGTGTGTGTTTTATGTGTGTGTGTGTGTACGTGTTTTTGCATGTGTGTGTGTGTGTGTGTGTGTGTGTGTGTATGTGTGTATGTGTGTGTGTGTGTGTGTGTGTGTGTGTGTGTGTGTAATTTGAAATAATTTAAAAAAATACTTTGTAATGTTTTCTCTCAAACTATAACCGAAAAGAGAAGGAATTTTGAAAGATACGAGATGTAACGTCCCAGTGTCAAAGGCCGTGTTTAAATATGGCAAACGCTAATTTTCGCGTAGAAACTCCATCGACATTTCATTGTGAAGAAAAATTTCAACAGAAGAAATGTGAAAGCATTTCAAGATTTGAAAAAATCGTTAAATCATACTAAAACAAAGTTAGAGGGATTAAAGTGTAAACAGATTGTTTGTTCAACAAGAATGCGGGAGTGGGAAAATATAACACTAGTTATCTTACGATTTAGACCGATTGCTGATTGGTTAAATATTTGCTGATTAAGGAATATTAAAAGCCGCTACAGGAAAGGACTCTAAGGCTGGGCAAGTATGGAAACCACACGAAAGAAGGTGAGATGTCAGGCTCGAAATTGTTTTTAAACTGTGAGTGATAAATAAAATATGTTCAGCTAAAGACTAGTGGTGATGAAAGAATGTAGAATTCGTGTTTACCGAAGATAGTTTTAGGGTTACTTCCTCTAGAACTGTATATTCAGCATCTTCAAAGCTCTTTCTGATTTCTAAATTTAAAAAAATACGTGTCTCCATTGTTATATAAATGCAAAACTATACAAATAATTTTAAACACAATATGAACTGTAAGTAAGTAGGCGTAAAGTGGTTTTGTAACGCCGAAATAAATATAAAGAACAGTTGAATAAAGTTTAAAAGTTTAATAAAATTTTAGGAAAGTAAAATGTATAAATATACTATAGAAAAATAACGAACTTAAGACTGTAGACTTTTTAAAATTTGTATAAAAATACGATTTAATTAAAACTTAAACATTAAGACATCCAGGGTCACAAAACCAAAAACGACCTACTTTGAGTGAGAGTGAGGAGAGAAGAGAGAGGGAGGGGAGATTCTATCTCATGGCCAAGGACAAACCAGACCCAGGACCAAAATACCGGACCGAGGGTTGATAAAAGAGAGGGTTTCGTGGAAGTAAACTGGCAAAACAAGTTAGCACTGTCTTTAGTTGTATTTAAAACTTTAAATTTTGATTAAATAATTTTATTTGAGATTTTAAAACTTGTAATTAAACTTTAAGGAAAATATTTTTTAATTAATATTTTTCTTATGTTAAAAGTAAAGTTTAAACAAATATGAAGTAGTCTAAAAAAACTTTTTAAATAATTTCAATAAAGCGAGATTTACAAAGTAAATATACATTTTCAAAATGGCAATTATTAATGGAAATAATTTGATATTTGAAATACAGTAATACGAAATTAATTTCTCAATTGACAAATATGAATTAACTTGTTTAGAATTATAAGTCTTTTAGTTTTAAAAGTGGTTATAATACATGTCCTCTTTTTGTATAAAATGTATGTGTTTTTTTATAGCTGATTTCTGTTTATGTGTGATGTTTTGATGGCAAGATATAATTAATAGACATTATTTCAGAAAACTATTTTTGAAAGCGGGTACATTTATTAAAAAATTTGGGTAAAAAATTATAAATATCTAATTTTAAAATAAAATAAATAAATTCAAAGATGATAAAAGTAGATTAGATTATGGTTTGTAGCATCACAAGATGAAGTAATTTGGGAATGTTTGAAAATATTTTTCAATCAAATGTCAATTATTAAAATGGAAATTAAAAGTAATTTTTTAAGAAATAAATTTAAATTAACTTTAATAAAAGTAAATGAGAGATTCAATTATAAAATTGAAATACAATATATGAATAATTATTGAAAATTAAAAATTTAATGCAATAGCAAAGATAAATATCACCGCATAAGTAAAAAGAAGGAAATTAAAAACAAACTTTCGTTCAATATTGTATATCTTTGGAGGTTATTATATATTTTGTTCATGATAAATCGTTACAGGTCGGATTATTGAGTTGTTATATGTATTACAGGCTAGAAAATAACTAATGTTAAACATTAAAATTATCAGTAAATATTTAAATAATTTTAGAATTTTAAATTTATATTTTGAATATTCAATTTTTTAAAAAAATGTAAAATTAAATAAGGAGTAAAATTCCTGTACTAGTTAATATTTTAGATAAATAAAAAAATAGATGGTTCTTAGTAACTTACTACTAAGAATTCAATTTATTTTTCACTAAACAACTTTTTTAAATAATATTACAATCTGGTCATTAAGCTGTGTGATGCTTTTGAATAAAATATTCCCCGAGATATAGTGACTCAAATGTTAAATATCATTAAGTTAGTTTTTTGAAATAAAAGCCCAGTGACTGGTTATATGGCAGAATTTGACACGTAGCAGTACAGAATCTGGCCCGTGTCAGAATAATTTGCAATATATTTTACGGTAAGTGACAAAACCTATCGCAGTTGGCAAGTTATATTAAATCTAGTAATAAATATAGACTATTATGCAACATCTGTGATTGGAAACTAAGAAGTACTTGATTTTAATATAGGCTACAGTACTTTAAAATATCGATTCCAATAATTTTATTGAACACATAAGGGGTGCAAGTAGCTTGCATTTATCTAAATATTTTTTACGCGTCGGTACATAAGTAAATGCTTTTAAATTCCAAAACAAATCCTTTTGACTTACAAATATTGATTAAAAATATAATAAACTTAAAACATATTCTTCTATTGATTACTTAAATAGTAGTAATGGAAATTGTAATAGATTTGAAGGTTTCTTAATTGGTTAATTTTATGGTAATTTTAACCGTAATCGACATATTCTAATTCCAGCAATACTTAACAACTAATTAATATCCCATTGTCACAAAATCGTATTTTCAGGACAAACATTTATATAATTTTGTATACAATAAATATTTAATGAATTTTCGCTAAAGCCAAATATGTTTTTGAAATTGTTGTTTGAAAATTTGAATTTTTATTTAAAATAAATCAAGGGAATCATAATCTTAACCATCCTGTTTGTTAGAGGATATGGAGGCTGGGCTTGTCTGCCCTGGTTGAGAAATGGATAAGTACTCACTCTTCATTCTTTGGCATTGCTATTTTGAATTTCCTACATCTTCTATATCTTACAGCATTTTGAAATGACTATTATAACCGGATTTAAACATTGTTACTGAATTCTACTTTAAAATTTACACTGTTAAAATTAGTACTGGTAAAATTTAATACGTTTGTTTGTTTTATAAAGTTTCTGTGGCGATCATACTTCGGACTAATAGACAGATTAAATGGCGTTACTAAAGATATTAGTCTCAGGGTCTATTCTCGTATTTTGAGCAACTTATTCTGAGACGTCCGTTCTTCCCTCTCAGAATCACAAGTATTCCCACTCCTCCACTTTCACCTTTCTGTAATATGTTCCACCCTCTAATATGTTGGTATTTTTTATCTCTCCACATGTTCGGTCGCTTTTCATATTTAAAATAAAATTTATAAATTTGGCTCTTCCTAACATTTATTCTCTAGTTAAAATACCGTTTGAATATTTATTACTTTATAATTGTTGTACATTTGTTACATTTTACTTTGAACATTCTTTTAATTTAAAAATTGTCATATATTTAGTTTCAATTCATATTGACTTCAAACTACCTACTCGTTTAAACACACACACACACACACATACACACACACACACACACACACACACACACACACACACACACACACACACACACACACACACACACACACACACACACACACACACACACATACACAATCCCAAATTCACACAGACATGCACATACACAAACTGACACACAAATGTAAACACACACACACCGCTCACACACACAAACTCTTTCTCTCTCACACACCCACACTCACACACACACACACCCACGCGCGTGGATACACACACACCCACAGAAAATCGAACACAAACACACAACACACACATACAGACACATACACACACACACACACACACACACTCACTCACACACACACACACACACACACACACACACACATTCACACACACACACACACACACACACACACACACACACATACACAATCCCAAATTCACACAGACATGCACATACACAAACTGACACACAAATGTAAACACACACACACCGCTCACACACACAAACTCTTTCTCTCTCACACACCCACACCCACACACACACACACACACACCCACGCGCGTGGATATACACACACCCACAGAAAATCGAACACACTCACACACACACACACACACACACACACACACACACACACACACACACACACACACACACACACACACACACTCACTCACACACACACACACACACACACTCACTCACACACACACACACACACACACACACACACACACACACACACACACACACACACACACACACACACACACACACACACACACACACACACACACACACTGAGGCGGTCAAAACATTCTTAAAGTTGCTTATTTTGCACATAGGCAAAATCTTTAAAATATTATTTTGAATGTTTCAAATTGAAATAGCTGCAAGGACTGCAGCGGAGCAAGGCAGTCTCTTTATCTTGTTAGTAAACAAAGCCGGCCCAACCGGCAAGTAGAAAGCCGGTACTGAATTTGTTAAGGAAACATATTATCTAGTAGAAAAGAATAATTTTTTTTAAATATATAAATTTAAATATAAATTATTTGTTGTTATTTACTGAAAATAAAACCCCAAATAAATTGCATAATAAAAATAAAAAAACACCAGAGTTTATGAAAATATAAGACCGATGAAGGTAGAAGATTGTAAAGTATAATTTTTTAACATTTTAATTTGAGAAAATTATTAAATAATAAATGGTTAATTGATTTCTCCAAAAATTATAAAGGTGTCAAGTCCAGGAGGAACTTGTTTCAAGTGCCAATAAAACGTAACTAACGAACGGAGTAGCGTAAAACTGTCATTCAAGTTTGTAATAAAATTATAAAATAGAAAAAGGTCATTGCTTTAGGAACTATTAGAATTTTATACTATAAGTGACATTTTACAGAAACAGTTGGAAACGAGCGCAATTCACTGAAAGCAGGATCAATAGGACACACTATTATCAAGTTAAGACAAAAGTATTGAATTGCTAACAAGCTGCGTAGTGGAGAGTCCTGATAATAGGAGACGAAAATCATCTCTCGGGGCGAACTTATGGCTTCTTCCGGAGATCCAAGAAGGTTCCAAGATGCTGGCCCGTGGCTAAGCCAAAAATCTAGCTCAAGATGGAAATGGAGATGATCTGTTTCCGATCATCCGCAAATTCGAATTTAAAATTTTTCACCATGTAATAAATTACAAACAGTATTAAATCGGTCCTAAAACTGATCATTAGCGAGTGCTATAAGATTCCAGACTCTACGAAATCAACGGGAGAAGAGTAGCAATCATGGTGAAAGTTTTTGGGGCATGTCAAAATTTTAATAGCAAATAGTCATTTATTAAATTCAGTAAATTTTGTAAACATATAGATTCAGATTTCTTTGAGTGAAAATTTAATAGCTAATTGATCACTCATAATTGAAAAAATATATAGGCAAATTAATTTCTTAGAAATATAATTCAAAGAAATATAAACGGTGGTAATTGAATAAAAATTATTAAAATAGAAAATCCTAGTGCTAATCTCAAGATTAAAGTTACATCAAGTTATAACAAGTTAAAGTTTAACAAAGTTAAGACAAGAAATATTTAAAGTCATCAGTAACATAATTTATTTAAATTCAACCAAAGTAATAGAATAAAAAATTAGGAGAGAAAATCAATAATAAATGATTAAAACTGAAATTGGTGTGACTTATTTTATCTCCATATAAGATATAATAAATAACCAGGATTAAATAACTGTAAAGATGAAAATCATATAAATTTGGTTTTGAAATCCTTCCGATTTATGTTTGGGAGCACAAATATAAATTATAAATAAAGTCATTAGGAATTAATCTCGCCTATTACTTCTAGAAATAATTTTATGGACATAAAATAAAATAAATTTGTTTAAATTATTCACTTGTATTTAAATATGTATGTAAATATATGTGTTTAATTTTAAGTCTAAAAAATCACTATGTTCTCAAATGACTACAACAGTTCGAGAATTTTAAATAATAATGTAATATTATTATGTATAGAAAATATAATGTAATAATAATAACAATATAATTGATGAACATTTATGAACTTTATAAACCAATCATGTTTATTTCATGTTAAATAACTGCTTCTAAAAATTATAAAAAAATAGCAAACATTTAATAAAATTAAAGTAATTTTTGTAATATATTTTGAAAAGTTAATTTTAGTTTTACATTTTAACTTCAATTTAATTAAATCAAGTTAGAACAAATAATGTTTAAAATTATAATAATTACCCTATGGTAAATCAACTAAATAAAATTTCTGAAATTTGTAAAACCATCAACAAGAATAGAAATAAATAATTCAAACAAGCTAGAAAAAAAATTCTTAAGGAGTGTTCTTAATATAGCAAAGTATTATATTAATTTTAAAACTAAAAAAAAATTAATAATGACTATATAGATAAAAATATGAGAATGAACATTTTTGTTGGTTTTTAAATAAAGTCTAGGGATTTATTCACTGACTGATCACGGTCGACACACCACAGGTACCAGGATATGGTAAGTTGGGTGGGATCATATTTAACCGCGGTTAAACTGGCGCGTTTCTGACCTACAGTGTCCATCATCACCATGTACAGTACGAGTAAAACGCGTAAATGTGGGCACTTTTGATAGGGCGTTGAACGCGTGTTTTGGGGGCAACGTCCAAAGATTGAGGTTTGGCAGCTTCAACACACACACACACACACACACACACACACACCCGCTGCCGGATCGGTAGCGTTCGTCTAACACATCCCCCAACATTGTCAGCCTACACTAAAAGTAATTGTACACTTTGCGATTCTCTTATTATTTGGACATGCTGATGGTGATGGCTACTTTAGGTCTGTACAACCCGGGTTAGATTATGATCTCACCTACTGCAAGAGTTTTACTTTTTATTGAATTTTTAAAATAATCCAAAAAATATTTTAACATTTAAATTTTTAATTTTAAAGTAATCTCAATTTCCTTCAAAAAGATATGATAAACCTTTAACGTTTATTATATAATATAGCTTGTAGTAAATTTAACAAATCAATAATAAAACCTGTAAAGATATACCATGAACAAAACATATAATAACCTCCTAGAATATACATTGTTGAACAAAGGTTTTTTTACAATTACCTTATTTTTACAAATGTGGTGTTATTTCCCCTTTTTCTATTTCATTTAATTTTTAATTCCTAATAATTATTCATATATTTTATTTCAGTTTTAATATCGAAAATCCCATTTACTATCTTAAAATTAATTAGTTTTTTTTGTTTTATAAAATAATAACAATTAGTTGAAAAACATTTTTAAGAAATTTCAAAATATTTAAACTTGTGATACTACAAAACCGTAATTTAGGGTTTTATATCATATTTGAATTTATTTATTACGTTCAAAATTAAATTCTTATAATTTTTACTCAAGTTTTTTTTTATAAATTTATCCACTTTTAAATTTAATTTACTGAATTAATTTCTATCACTCAGCTTAATGACCATATTGTAATATTATTTAGGAAATTTGTTTAGTGAAAATTAAATTGAACTCTTAGTCATAAGTTAGTAATGGTGATTTTTATTTATATAAAATATTTACTAGAACAGGAGTTTTCCTTTTTATTTAATTATATATTGGAACAAATATTTTAAATTTCAAATTTTAAATTTAAAACTTTCAAATTATTTAAAATAATTTAACGTTAATTATTTTCTAATCTGTAATACGTTTAACAACTTAGTAATCCAATCTGTAACGATTTATCATGAACGAAATTTATAATAACCTTCAAACATATACGGTATTGAACAAAGGTTTGTTCTAATTACCTTATTTATACTTATGTAGACCTATTTATCTTTATTACGGCTTTCGATTTTTAATTTTCAATGATTATTCATATATTTTATTTCAAATTTATAATCAAATCTCCCATTTACTGTCAAAAATTTTAATTTAATTTTATTTTATTAAAAATTTGTCTCTAATTTACATTTTAATACTTTACATTAAATTGAAAAATATTTTCAAACATTCTCAAATTATTTAATCTTGTGTTACTACCAACCATAATTTAATCTATTTTTATTAATTTTGAATTTAGTTACTTCCTTCAAAATTAATTTTTTATAATTTTTCACCCTAGTTCTTTTTTATAAATTTATCAACTTTCAAATTTAATTTACTGAAATAATTTCTATTAGTTATGTCTTGTCATCAAAACATTACACATGAACAAAAATTTTTTATAAAGAATCACATAAATTTTATGTAAATAAGAAATGAAATATTAAATCTAACATGTTCATATATATCAATTAAGAAAATATTTTTTTAATGAATATCAATAGATTTCAAGATTTTTGTAGGTTAATAAAATGTCCAAAATAAATGTATTATAGGCAAAGAGCGGATAGTTTTCTTGGGAATAAGTTTTGTTGCGTGTAACAAAGGCTGTAGTAAAGTATTCGCTAGTCTTTGTTTGTACCGCGTGTGACTAAATAACCCGCACGAGAGATTCTGAACGGAAATCCGTGCAGTGTTTTAAGTAGAACAACGGGTTTAGACTTATGCGTAGAATGTGTACAAAATAATAAATCTGTGTAGGTTTTGTAAAATAGTATGTAGTTGAAAAAACTTCGTAACGTATTATGGAGTTCTTTTACTTGCTGGTAATAAATATCACTACAAAACATTTTCTTGCAAAATTTATCATATTTCCGTAGTTTTGTATTTGAAAAAAAATTTACATGATTTTATTGCTTATCAAAACTTAAGTAAACATTTTTTAAATAAATAATGTTTTAATAAATAAGAAACTTGTTACCTACTTCTTCAAGTATACCTCTTCGACGTTTTTCCGTGGGACTACAAACAAATAAATTTCCGATCCTATCCCATCCGCTACAACACGTCGATTGAAGGTGGGAATTGAAATAATAATCTGGCGCATACGCACTTCTATTCCCAGTGGTACCAAGCGTCGATTTACTGACCTACATTAATGGTAAAACGAGTTACGCGCATCTCCTTAAAACTGATCGATCATACATAAATGCTATATAACAAAATTGTTTAGATTGCTAAATTTTTGTCTTGTTGCATTTATAGTTCATAGTATCTATTTGTAATGTAATTACAAATATACAGGAAAATTATTCTTTGTTAAAACTGATCACAAATCAAAGCTATATTATAGCTGGTCACATGGGAGTTGCGCGACCTCGGAAGGCGTACCATAGGCCGGGGGAAGGGTAGAAGAAGCAAAAGCCAGTCCACAGACTTCATAATGAGATATAATATTCATATTACAATAATCTCGATTTGACAAGGCCGAAAGGACGCAATAAATATTATTTTATTTTATTTGCCATACTAAACACATCATTTACATAAACTTTTTAATAAATTTACTTATATCAGTTTTCTAAACAACGTTCAAGTCTTAGCGACGACCTTTGATGCAACACACTGTTAAAACCGATCATACATCAATGCTCTATTACAGCATTTTGTAATTTTGTATACTTTTATCTTGTTGTTTTCTATAGTCCATAGTATTTACTTGTAATATCTTCTCAGATACGACTCTTCTCTGTTAAAACTGATCGTACATCAATGCTCTATTACAGCATTTTGTAATTTGGTATATTTTTATCTTGTGGTTTTTTATAGTCCATAGTATTTACTTGTAATTTCTTCATAGATACGATTCTTCTCTGTTAAACTGATCATTCATCAATGCTCTATTACAGCATTTTGAAATTTGGTATATTTTTATCTTGTTGTTTTTAATAGTCCATAGTATTTACTTGTAATATCTTCACAGATACGATTCTTCTCTGTTAAAACTGACCATACATCAATGCTCTATTACAACATTTTGTAATTTGGTATATTTATATCTTGTTTTTTTTTATAGTCCATAGTATTTACTTGTAATATCTTCACAGATACGATTCTTCTCTGTTAAAACTGATCGTACATCAATGCTCTATTACATCATTTTGTAATTTGGTATAATTTTATCTTGTTGTTTTCAATAGTTCATAGTATTTACTTGTAATATGTTCACAGATACGATTCTTCTCTGTTAAAACTGATCGTACATCAATGCTCTATTACAGCATTTTGTAATTTGGTATATTTTTATCTTGTTGTTTTCTATAGTTCATAGTATTTACTTGTAATATCTTCACAGATACGATTCATCTCTGTTAAAACTGATCGTACATCAATGCTCTATTACAACATTTTGTAATTTGGTATATTTATATCTTGTTGTTTTTAATAGTCCATAGTATTTACTTGTATTATCTTCACAGATACGATTCTTCTCTGTTAAAACTGATCATACATCAATGCTCTATTACAACATTTTGTAATTTGGTATATTTATATCTTGTTTTTTTTTATAGTCCATAGTATTTACTTGTAATATCTTCACAGATACGATTCTTCTCTGTTAAAACTGATCATTCATCAATGCTCTATTACAACATTTTGTAATTTGGTATATTTATATCTTGTTTTTTCTATAGTTCATAGTATTTACTTGTAATATCTTTACAGATACGATTCTTCTCTGTTAAAACTGATCGTACATCAATGCTCTATTCCATCATTTTGTAATTTGGTATATTTTTATCTTGTTGTTTTCTATAGTTCATAGTATTTACTTGTAATATCTTCACAGATACGATTCTTCTCTGTTAAAACTGATCGTACATCAATGCTCTATTACAACATTTTGTAATTTGGTATATTTATATCTTGTTTTTTTTTATAGTCCATAGTATTTACTTGTAATATCTTCACAGATACGTTTCTTCTCTGTTAAAACTGATCATAAATCAATGCTCTATTACAGCATTTTGTAATTTGGTATATTTTTATCTTGTTGTTTTTTATAGTCCATAGTATTTACTTGTAATATGTTCACAGATACGATTCTTCTCTGTTAAAACTGATCATACATCAATGCTCTATTACAATCAGTTTGTAATTTGGTATATTTTTATCTTGTTGTTTTTTATAGTCCATAGTATTCACTTGTAATATCTTCACAGATACGATTCTTCTCTGTTAAAACTGATGATTCATCAATGCTCTATTACAGCATTTTGTAATTTGGTATATTTTTATCTTGTTGTTTTTAATAGTCCATAGTATTTACTTGTAATATCTTCACAGATACGATTCTTCTCTGTTAAAACTGATCATACATCAATGCTCTATTACAACATTTTGTAATTTGGTATATTTATATCTTGTTTTTTTTTATAGTCCATAGTATTTACTTGTAATATCTTCAAAGATACGATTCTTCTCCGTTAAAACTGATGATTCATCAATGCTCTATTACAGCATTTTTTAATTTGCTATATTTTTATCTTGTTGTTTTTAATAGTCCATAGTATTTACGTGTAATATCTTCACAGATACGATTCTTCTCTGTTAAAACTGATCATTCATCAATGCTCTATTACAGCATTTTGTAATTTGGTATATTTTTTATCTTGTTGCTTTTTATAGTCCATAGTATTTACTTGTAATATCTTCACAGATACGATTCTTCTCCGTTAAAACTGATGATTCATCAATGCTCTATTACAGCATTTTTTAATTTGCTATATTTTTATCTTGTTGTTTTTAATAGTCCATAGTATTTACGTGTAATATCTTCACAGATACGATTCTTCTCTGTTAAAACTGATCATTCATCAATGCTCTATTACAGCATTTTGTAATTTGGTATATTTTTATCTTGTTGTTTTTAATAGTCCATAGTATTTACTTGTAATATCTTCACAGATACGATTCTTCTCTGTTAAAACTGATCATACATCAATGCTCTATTACAACATTTTGTAATTTGGTATATTTATATCTTGTTTTTTTTTATAGTCCATAGTATTTACTTGTAATATCTTCAAAGATACGATTCTTCTCCGTTAAAACTGATGATTCATCAATGCTCTATTATAGCATTTTGTAATTTGGTATATTTTTATCTTGTTGTTTTCTATAGTTCATAGTATTTACTTGTAATATCTTCACAGATACGATTCTTCTCTGTTAAAACTGATCGTACATCAATGCTCTATTACAGCATTTTGTAATTTGGTATATTTTTATCTTGTTGTTTTCTATAGTTCATAGTATTTACTTGTAATATCTTCACAGATACGATTCTTCTCTGTTAAAACTGATCGTACATCAATGCTCTATTACAACATTTTGTAATTTGGTATATTTATATCTTGTTTTTTTTATAGTTCATAGTATTTACTTGTAATATCTTCACAGATACGATTCTTCTCTGTTAAAACTGATCATAAATCAATGCTCTATTACAGCATTTTGTAATTTGGTATATTTTTATCTTGTTGCTTTTTATAGTCCATAGTATTTACTTGTAATATCTTCACAGATACGATTCTTCTCTGTTAAAACTGATCGTACATCAATGCTCTATTACAGCATTTTGTAATTTGGTATATTTTTATCTCGTTGTTTTTTATAGTCCATAGTATTCACTTGTAATATCTTCACAGATACGATTCTTCTCTGTTAAAACTGATGATTCATCAATGCTCTATTACAGCATTTTGTAATTTGGTATATTTTTATCTTTTTGTTTTTAATAGTCCATAGTATTTACTTGTAATATCTTCACAGATACGATTCTTCTCCGTTAAAACTGATCATTCTCAATGCTCTATTACAACATTTTGTAATTTGGTATATTTATATCTTGTTTTTTTGTATAGTTCATAGTATTTACTTGTATTATCTTCACAGATACGATTCTTCTCTGTAAAAACTGATCGTACATCAATGCTCTATTACATCATTTTGTAATTTGGTATATTTTTATCTTGTTGTTTTTTATAGTCAATAGTATTTACTTGTAATATCTTCACAGATACGATTCTTCTCTGTTAAAACTGATCGTACATCAATGCTCTATTACAGCATTTTGTAATTTGGTATATTTTTATCTTGTTGTTTTCTATAGTTCATAGTATTTACTTGTAATATCTTCACAGATACGATTCTTCTCTGTTAAAACTGATCGTACATCAATGCTCTATTACAGCATTTTGTAATTTGGTATATTTTTATCTTGTTGTTTTTTATAGTCCATAGTATTTACTTGTAATATCTTCACAGATACGACTCTTCTCTGTTAAAACTGATCATACATCAATGCTCTATTACAGCATTTTGTAATTTGGTATACTTTTATCTTGTTGTTTTTTATAGTCCATAGTATTTACTTGTAATATCTTCACAGATACGATTCTTCTCTGTTAAAACTGATCATACATCAATGCTCTATTACAGCATTTTATAATTTGGTATATTTTTATCTTGTTGTTTTTTATAGTCCATAGTATTAAAAAAAGTAACATAGAAAATAGTAACTGTCCGTATTTTCCGCAGAAAATAATGTTGATAATCGTGTTCTGCACGTAAAAATGAGTAACGTAAAAACAAAAAAGTTTTTTAAAAACGAACATCTTTAAGACATTATATTTACCTTACCTGCATAATCATGAATGAATATGATTCATTTTTCCATTTATAGAAAAATCCTTGCTAATGGTAAAGATTTATTGACTAAAGTAATTTGCAACATATTAAATTATAAAAACTTGATAAAGTATTACATTTTCTATTTGAACCTCCAGTAAATAAGTTCTACTACTATAGTAGATGAAGCAGTGTTCAGTTTAAAAAATCATTTTATAGTTCATTCGTCAACTAAAAAACAATTCAAAAGAGTCGATTCTCGATTCTATTGCCCATCTCTTTTACTGTCAACTAGAGGTGGGCGAACCGATTCGTTCAGAAGAACGGTTCACTAAAATGAAGCGCTTCATTTGACCGGTTCATCGGTACACTTGTTGTTCCCATTCCCATTGTAGTAACTACTGTCTGTTCAGAATGTGTTTTCGCCAGGGAGTGGTGAACTGTTCACGTGAACATAACAATTTCTGCAACCCTATTGGCTGAGTGACCTCGTGACAAAACTGAAATATCCTGCCGCCCGATTAACAGTTAGTTTGGAAACGTCCAGGGTTACATTTGTTCGTCTGTTTATTGTGCCTAACATTTTTTAATTGTGAGTGGAATAATTTAAGATTGTTGTTTGTTATATTTGTGTTTGTGAGTTTGTGGTGTTGTTAAGTTTTTAAGGATTAACTTTTAAGCAATGTCATCCCCTGTCAAAAAAAAATAAACGAGGACAAGTAATACACTCCGGGCAAAGACAAGTTATTTTACGCCTTTATAAAAATTTAAAGGATGAAAATCCAGAATGCCGTATCAAAGACATCTTGCAGAAAGTAGCGATATCTGCAGGAATTTCTGCTCGAAGTGTTTTTTCAATCGTTAAAGAAAAAAAAGAAACGGGTACGCTGAAGTCTCCTGCCAAAAGGAAACCAAAAACCAAAACTATTTTTAATAATATGGATGACTGTTTAAAAACTGCTATAAGGAAGAAAGTACACGAGTTATTTTTTAAAAACGAACTTCCGACTTTAAATAAAGTACTACACTTAGTTAATACCGACGAACAGTTAGGCTTACCTAACCTAAGACGAACCACTTTGTTTCACATATTAAAAAAGCTAAATTTCAGGTATGAGAAACGTAACCGTAAAAGTATACTGTTGGACAAAGAAGATATTATTCTATGGAGAAGAGATTACTTAAGAAAAATAAAAGCCTATCGCGAGGAAGGTCGTACGATTTATTATTTGGACGAAACGTGGGTCAATGCAGGCCATACGAAATCAAAGGTTTGGACAGATAAGTCAGTCTGTAATTGAAGACATCGAGCCATTCGTCATAGCTGTTGACGACAGTTCCTCGTCGTCATCGTCGTCAGCGGAATCGGATTTTGCAGACCCCTTAAACATGAAATAATAACATGGTAAGTTAAAAACTTGTAGCATAAATTATTGAATAGTCTTATTACTTTCATTAGTCTATAATTCTCTTTTTCGAATGATTAAGTGTACCACTATAAGACGTAGCCCAATTGCCGATGCATGATTGTGAACCGGACTCATAGCTTACCGTCCCTTGCACGTGTTCGCCTCGTGATAGTGTTTACATCAGGCGCAGACACATTCTGAACCGACTTTAGTAGTAAGCATAAGATCAGTAGCATTTGTCATTATTGTACAACACTAATACTTTACATATTTGTATATTATAAGTAATAGTATACAATTTTTCATTATAATTAATGTGTTGTACAGCCTATTAAGCTGCTATTATTCCAACCAATTTCGTATATACTATTGTTCGAACTCAGCTTGTAAGGTTATGTTAATGATAACCTCATTGTACCAATATAGATATAACGGTATAAACTGACCATTTTGTTAAAATAAGATTTTGTGAGTAATACTTGACCAAAAGGCGCTCAACTAACATCTTCAAATAATGTTATTCAAGAATACATTGTAAACAAAAAACGGATGAATAAAACGTAAATATTGACTAAATGTGGCTTTATAAACATAACCATATTTATAGTATTATTTAGCAACATAGTACTATAGTAAATATGTGTTTATTTTGGTACTGTTAATATATAGCTTGTGTGATATTAATTTATATTCTTGTAATTAATGAATATGTATGTGATCACACACACATGAGTTGATTGAAAATAGGCTGGAAATAATGTCTCATTTGTCGAAATAATAAACTACAGTAAAATATTTGCCGAATTGAAACTGTACGAATTCGGTTTGTATGTTACATATATTAGCATGACGAACCACAAGAGAAGGCTCACTCATTGACTGACTGAACCATAGGTTCACTCCTTTCTTTGGTGGACCGAAAGAACCGGTGAAAGACAATTCTTACTCATAGAACCGTGGTTCACTGAGTCTTACTGAAGCGCTTCAGAAGAGAACAGGTGAAAGGCAATTCTTTTTAAAAGAACCGTGGTTCACCGATTCTTTCAAATGAAGCGCTTCAATTGAACCGTTCATGAACCGTGCGCCCATTTCTACTGTCAACTTCAATTTCAAAGACCAGGTTCCAGCTTGTAGCCAGCTGTTTATGTTCATTATGTGACTAATAAAAATATTTAAAATTAAAAGAATATTTTCAGAGGTTTCTGTAAAAGTAACTTTGGTATGTTATTGAAATCATGAATGATAATTTTTAGTTGCAGTAAGAATACTTTAAGTTATGACAAACTACATACTAGTTAGGTTATGTTCTTAGGGCATAGTATACTTTTGTGATTGATTCATATTAATAAATAGAAGTAACTGTAGAGTGGTTTAGAAATAATTTAAGTTGAATAATCATAAACTTAATTATATAACGCTAATCCTAGATATAATAATACTAGTAGATAATATAATTTTACCAATTTAGGAGTTTTGAAATGTAAAATTGTTATGTGTATTCTCAAGCAGGTATCTTTAAATTAAAACATCAATAATGTTTTGGCCAGCAAATTAAAATTTTTACCGTATATTTTTACATAGAATGATTATTTTCAGTTTTCAATTTATAAATATGTGTGTTAATATAATATATTTAATTCTTGAATTTTGTAGTCCATTACGTTCGGTGAATCTTATTGATCACTTAAACACTAGTTTATGACTATCCGAACCTTAAATTTAGTAAATTTATTAAAACTTATGGAGACAGAGCGTTTTCAATCACTATGTGCCAGAATCAGTGTCTTCTGCTTGGAGATGTTGGGTCCAGAGTACAAGGGGTATACAAACTGAACTGCGACAAATGTAACAAATTCTACATTGGACAAACAGGTTGCAGCTTTAAACAAAGAGTTGAGGAACAAACAGAACACCAACTTAACATTTAACAATCACATAAAAGAAACAGGACACAAATACAAAGACATCTACCATAACCTAGAAATCCTACACATCAACAAAAAAGGACCACATCTCAACACACTAGAACAATATGAAATATACAGACACAAAAACAAAGTACAAACATATAAACGAACAAACATAATACAAATCACACATGCTATTTGATACTATCGAAAACTCAACATCTCCCAGCAGAAAATCGGCACATAGCGATCGAAATATTCTGTCTCAGTCAGTTTTAATAAATTTACTAAATTTAAAGTTCGGATATTCATAAACTAGTGTTTAAGTAATTAATATATTTAAGTAAATCTTATGTACCAGATGTAACGTGGGCATATTTTTGATCGTTCTAATTTTCTCATTGAAATTTGATACTTTGTTGTTATTATTTCCCAGGACTATAATTATTATAAAATTTTTGTTTAAATTTAGATAGAGCATTTTAAATATACTACAGAAGAATAAAATCAAAATGAATAACTCATTTATTGAAGCTGCTCCAACCCCTGAAAAATGGAAAAGACCGGAGGAAGTAATGCGCCTTCACAAACTGAAGATGAAGAAGAGAGCCTTACAAGCACGAATGAACAGAATAGGAATACCTGCTATAAATATTCAGCTAAACACAGCAGCTAATTCTTCTTGTGTAACTGAAAAAAAAAGAAACCCATTTACGTAAGTTTATAATTAATTCTTTTTTATAATTAGCCTGTTTGAAAAAGGAGTTCTATAAAAATACAAGACATTTTAAACACTAAACTGTTTTATTTAAGTTAACAGTAACCATTATACCAAAATCAGTTATGGTCATGAAATATTTATAATCAATTATTTTATTTGCTACAATTGCCAAAAGCATATTTTTGTTTTGTTTTATATATGTATCTTTAAAATGCAAACATGACCTTCACTTACTAAGATACTATAAAAAGTATTGACTTAATGTTTTATGTTGAAACAGAGTGCAACAGTTGACAAAGATAGATACAAGCTCAACATTTCTTATTTTTACTTATATGACCCAAAATACATTCTGAACAAGAAGAAATTGATTTTAAATTTTACAAACAATAATAAGTGTTTAAAGCTCACTTTAATTACTGCTGTAGAAATATAAACTCATTTTAGAAACTCACTCCCTTATCAAGCAATTCTTTATTAATTACTGGGCTATTTTATTTTATATTACTATAAATGTGCTTATTAAAGTGTAGGGACTAACTTGTAAATTCACTTGGTATATAACCACTGCTTACTTAGGTTTCTCACCAGACGAGTGGTTTATTTTTTACACCTTTTATGGTACCTTGTGGTAAAGTTTCTTCCTGTTTGTCTTATGTAGAAACTAGGTCAATTGTTACATGTGATCTTGAACAACTGTTCTGATAATCAAAACCCTGCTCTGTCATGTTTATTCTCGTCTAAACCTTCATGTTTTTTTGTAGTCTAAAATTTTTTTGATTCTGTTAGAGATGTTTTGAAGTCAACTTTGTATTTAAGTTTCCAAAAGGATAGAGCGATGTGTTTTTTGCGATGTGTTATGATATATTAAGGCAGGGGTTCCCAAACATTTTAACTCCATGGAGCCCTTAATGTTTTAGATTATTTCTGGCGGCGCCCTTAATCATTTTGAGAATTGCCAATGATGTATTACCTTTGGTAAAGTAGAACAGTGCGGAGGACTAGCCGGGCGAGTACTTTTCCACTACCAGGTTGGCCGCCAGTAAATTGATTACTTTTTAGTTATTTAATTTAAAATGCTAATAATGAATGAAAGGAAAGCTTAAATAAAAATAAATAAAAAATTAAAGCAAATTACATTTTATTTTGATAAAATTAATAATTAATACAAAATAGAAAACACTTTGAAATATAATTTGGTAATAAGAGTTTTCACAACAGTATCATCCTAATGAGATATATGAGCTTTTTTTATCTTTAATCAGTTTGTGAAATCTTGGTGTTACTTTCGATAGAGCAACACGAATTTCATTTTCGATTTTAAAATTTCCTCTATATTTAGATTTCATAACGGCAACTGCAGAAAAGCCACATTCACACAGGTAAGAGCTGGCAAACGGTATTAATGCTCGAAGTGCCTTCTTGGTTACTACTGGATACTCATCTTTGATTTAGATCTAAATCAAAGATTTAGACTGGAACCTGGGCGTTAAAGATGAATCTGTGGAGATGTCAATGAGCTGTTCTGCTTCCTCGTTTGCGAAAGTCTCAGGAATCTCTGCATTCATAGGATCATTTACCCACTGTACTGACTTTATTTCATCTTTCGGGATGTATTCTTGAAAATAAAACTCCAAATTCAATAATTGGCTTACGAACATACTTTTTTGTTCGTGTTGTATTATCAATCCATTGTCTTTGAGGAAGTGGTCCAAAGAAGAAAAATTTGTATTATCACCTTTTACCAAGTTGTTCTACCATAGCAGAAGTTTTTTTTTGAACCCTTCAACTTTATTAAAGAGCTGAAAAATGGTTGCATTATTACCTTGAAGGGAGCTGTTCAGAATATTTAACTTTTCAAAGAGGTCACTTAAAAAGGCCAACTTAGCCAAAAAATCTTCATCACTGAACATACTAGCAAGAGCATGATTTTCTTCCAGCAAAAATGAAAATATTTCATTTCTGAGTTCATACACTCTTACCAAAGAATTTCCCTGTGTTAACCACCGAGCACTGCTGTAAAACAAAAGAGATGAATGTTCAGCACCCATTTCATTACACATTTTGGCAAAAAATCTAGCTTTGTGGGGTCTGCTTTTAATAAAATTTATTACCTGTATTACTAGCTTTAAAGTGTCATTCAAATCTTTACTAAGTTTTTCTGCTACCAAAGCCTCTCTATGTATAATACAGTGAGTCCAAAGAGCGTTAGGTGCTTTGGACTGAATGCGAGTTTTTAGTCCCTGATAACAACCTGCCATTGCTCGTGCTCAATCTGTACAAACACCAACGCATTTCCCCAGCCAATGTTATTTTCTATAATAAACTTGTCTAAAATCTTGAACAAGTCCTTCCCAGTTGTTCCCCCTTCAATCTCTTTACAAAATAATAAATCTTCAAACAATTGTTTTTCTTCAACATGTCTAATATAATAGATTAAATGTACATCTTTGTGTCCATCTGTTGCCTCATCTAGCTGGATTGCAAAATCTTTGCTTTCAAAGCATTTAAAAGTTGATCAGTAATATCTGCAGCTATGCCATAAATTCTCCTGTTTATTGTGTTATTGGACAGTGGTATCTTTAAAAGCTAATTACGTGCAGCCTCCCCCAGCACAATATTTGCCATATCGACAGCAACAGGTAAAATTAATTCTTCTGCAATTGAGTGGGGCTTCTTAGTCTGGGCAATTCTATAGGCCACTTTATATGATGCTAAAAGTGCATTACTGTTGACTTAAGTATGTTTAGAAAATGCACTCTTTTGTTTGTCAGCTGCTGTTAATTTTCTTGTGAAAAAGTCCCTTGGTTTACCAACCATATTCGGGTGAAGAGTTTCCAAGTGCCTTTTAAGTTTACTCGGTAGCATGGATTCAATAGATAAAACTTTCATGCAAACAACACATTGAGGATGCTTTTCACCATTAACATTCACACAAGTAAAGCCATAATCTAAATACTTTTCTTAATATTTTCTATATTTTGTTTTATGAGTACCCGATGGAGCTCCTACCTTCTCCAAACCTGATGCATCCTCTTCTTTATTCGATGATGTCGTTGGCATTAACAACCTCTTCATAATGAACAAATAAACCCATTACAAAGCACTTGTCATTCACTTCATAATGAAACTCTCAGTTTAGCTCAGCACGATCACACTGACTGTCAACTGATTCATCTCATTACGCTAGTGCAGTTTTATGAAAATACTAGTTGTTCCGAATATATACGAACACTCTAGTGTGTGCTTCAAGAACTTTCCCTGAAAGCTGAACTATTATTTGTTAGCAAGAAGTGGGCTGGCACTGCCGAGCATACCTGCACACACGGTTACTGACCCACCACGATGTTATTGTTATATCACTAGATGACTAGATAGACTTTGTTGAAATTCTACTAGAACTTGTAGAATTCCAAATGGCCGTTATTTTTACAGTACAGTATTGAAAATTATATTTCTAAACAATATTTTATAAACATTGTTGATTATATTTACATTGAAGTGTAAACAACCAATTTTATGAAATTAAATTTTGTTTTTGTGAGATAGTCGCGGCACCCTTAGAGCCCCTTTGCGGCACCCCCGTGCGCCACGGTGCACACTTTGGGAACCCCTGTATTAAGGTGATGTTCTTCTTTTTTCGGTGTATTATTGTTGTATTTGTGCTGTTATGTGTTTGTGTTTTGCATATTACGTTGCCTGGTAGGATTTATTTGTATCTGTTTATATAAGCAGTGTATTTTATTATTTTGAGTCCGTTCTGTCCTTTTCTATGGGCATGGTAATTAGTCCGAGTATCAAGGAGTGATTGGTTTTCTGTATATTTTAAATGTGTATTTGTTATTTTGTTTTATAATTGTGCGACCTAGAAAGTTGATTGAGTTTTGCTGTTCTGTTTCCAGTGTGAATTTATGTTGGGTATATTGCTTAAAAATATATTTATAAAACATGGATCTGCCTTTTATTGTCATTGATTAAGTTTAAAATGTGGTGTAGGTACCAGTGCCAGTATTTTATTTGTTCGCGTATTTGTTATTATTTATGATGTATTTTTGTTCAAAATTTTGGATTTTTCAAGGTTTGATGTTTGAATATTCTGGACAGGGTGCTTGAGGGGAGTATCCCATAGGTAGGCCTTTGTTTTGTGTATTGTATTTATTGTATATATTCACTACTTTTAGGATGTGATTAGTTCTGTTAATGTTATTATTTCTTTGTTTCTATGTTAGTGTGTTATTATCTATTAACATTTGTTTTTAAAATGTTTTAGTGTTTCCTTAATTTGTATTTTCTTGTATTGGTTGGTTATGTCGATTGAGGCTAGTGTAGAATTCTGTGGTATCTTTGAGTTTTTTATTTTTTTGTTAGTTCTTCTGTTTTATAGGTGGGTGTGATTTTTAATTACATTGTTGTTTCTTATTATATTATCCAAGTGTTTCACTAGTGTGAGTGAAGATGCTGGTGTGTTGTAGATTAGAGTGTGTAAATGTAAGTCCTTTTTGTGTATTCTAGGTAGGGTGTTGAGTGTTGGGGTTTGAGGGCTAATTTTTGTTAGGTGTCTTTTTTATGCTTTGTTTAATATGTGTGTATACTTATATATGTTATTTTTTTATATGAAATTTGTGTGGGGTGTGTGGGTATTCTGCGATATCTTTGGTTTTGAAGTACAATTTTACTTATGTGTTTTGCTCTGTTTTGTGTATTATGACTGTAATATTGGCCTTGATTGCTTTCATAAATCTGAGTGAGACGATGTTGACATAGTTTTTGTTTTATTGTGTTTAATGTTTTGGTTTTGTTTTTGTTTGTGGTGTGTATGTGATTGGTTTTGTTTAACCCATTGACGTTTACAGACTAGGTTAGCTAGTCATGAAATTTAATAGTACCGGGTATAAAGACTAACCCAGCTAGTCATGTATGTCGTCATTGTTTGATTGATTTGTTTTCTTCAAGAGAGTTTATTTTCTGATGTCATCCACAAGACTAAAGGTCTTTGCTTTCTAAGGGATTTTTATCAATTTCAAACTTACAGCATTAATAAAGAATGATATTTATGCCTCATTGACCTTCTCTCAGGCTTCTAAACATAATAGAAAACTTCAGGAGTTTTTATGTCAACTCGAGTGAGAAGCTCAGTATAGTTTTCACTCGGCGCCATTCAGTAGCTGATAGTGTAAAAATGTATGTAAATATTTTGTATAATTAGTTTATTGTTGTGTAGATACAAAATGAACAGTAATAGCAGTAGCCAAGAATCTAAAGCACACTTTAAACCATAAGTAACTTTTAATTATTTTTGACTAATTATAACTACACATAATAATCAATTAACAAATAATAAACTAATTGAGGTGCAAAATAACAAATAAAAAAATTGCACCTGTATAAAGAATATAATATTTAGTCCTTTATAAGTGAGAATATTTTTGTAGTGTAACTCAATTGATGGGGGAATTAATAAGTACCCACTAGTGTTGGTGGCACGCATGAAATGGGTTAAGTAGTGTATTATGTCTTGTCATAGGTATTCTTGGTTGTTGGTGTTTGTGGTTTCTATATCAGTTTCACAGTCAGTAATATGTTGGTTAGTTTTTTTTGTGTTATTGATCTTTTCTGTAGTGTAAGTTGTATTTGAGGCCTTTGTTGATCAGTCCAATTTCTTGTTTATTCAATTTTACTTGTGTGGTGTTAATAGAATGTTCATGGAATATGTGTTTAGTGTTAATCTTTGTTTGTATGTTTTTGAGTTTATGTTTCTTTTTTATTTGCTATTATATTTTGTCTGTGTATAAATACTCTATTACATTTTGTACACTATATTTCATTTTCAAGTTCTGTGTAATGTAGGATTTGAGTGAGTTCTTGGTGTATGTGGTATAGTTTTGAGTTATAGTATCTTTCTGTGTATAAAATCATTTGAAATATTTTTAATGTGTAGTTTTTGTGCCTGACCTGCTGTTTTTTGTGCTGATTTGTTTTTAGATATTATTTGGATACCTTGAGCTTAGTCAGACTGTACTCTATAACTATTTTGGATTGCCGATCCATATTAAAATTTGCAGTTTTTAGGTTGGACATCTTAATGTTTCTGTAATATTTACTTATAAATTCTTTTGGTGAGATACCACTATTTACTGATGTTTCTCAGCAGCACACACTTATTCAGTGCATTGTCCAATGCTGTGCGTTACGGACAATACTGTTGCTCAGGTGTGTTATGCTATTGTGAATGTGTACTCTTTTAGTATTCTGTGATGTATTACTGTTCATAAAGTGATTGTTAATTGTGTGTTCATTTAGTGTTTTATTATGAGTGTATCTTATTCTTTAGTATGTGTCGTAACTGGTTTTTGTATTTCAAAATGTTCTGTTGTGTTTAGTTTATTACTTTTTTAAAGAATATATGTTTGAGTACAGTTTTCTACCATTCCTAATGATTCAATATTTGAGACTCTGTTGGCGCGATTCGGAGTAACTCTATGTTCAAAACTTAGATCGTACGGCTCCCCCAAACTTTGAGTTTGTCTTTATATAGCGTTTGCCATGCGCTCACCACTTCCAGACCTCCTTTCCTATTGGTGCACTCCTACTCCTTCTTGCATCAAACTACTTAATAATTTTAAACTTATAAATATAACGTTCGACTATGTATTAATCTGCTCATTTAATACATTTTCCTTTATATATTTCTAAAATATTTAAACTTCTTCCTTTATTAACATAATGTAAAATTTTCATTGTATTTTTCATTTCTTGTGGTGTATAGCCCTTTTCAAACAAATATATAGCATAATTCGAATCATTTTTCTTATTCTTAAAGAACCTTATATGCTCTTTACATCTGGTTTCAAATTTTTGTCCTGTTTGTCCTATGCACGCTGCTTTACAATTACATTGCATTTTATAAACTCCGTTTTTACTAAACTTATTTAAACTTTCTATATTACACTTTAATTTATTCTTTAATGTTTTGTTAGTTTCAATTCCAACTTCTATATTATATTTTTCTTTTAAAAAATTTTCAATTTATAAACCTCTTTTCCTGTATATGTAAATTTAGCTCATTTCTTTCTCTCTATTTCCTTTGTGGGACTTTTTATTTTATTTCTTCTTTAACTAATTTTCCTAAATAACTATCTTATTGCATAGTATATAATCAACATTAACATTCATTTCATATACCTTTTATGTTTTGCTACAGATGTAGCAATCTAATCTTCTATAAATCTAAATTATTGTAGAATAAATGATCATCCCATATAATGGAAAAAATAGCCATTGCTTGCAACTGAGACTATGTTAATGGGTATAAATGTAAGAGATTTTACATAAGATATAGTTAGAATTAAGTTTTCCAATACCATTAATTTCTTGTCTTTGGTTTATAATTCACTTAATCCCCCTACATATACATATTTATCCATTAGTAATCTATCATTCACTATGAAAGAGTTTGGTTATTTAAAATATTGCCTCTAAATGTTATATATAAATTTAAGGTAATTATTCCAATGTGCGACTACCGCTATTTTTGTGAATTTTTTTTACTTTTCTTAGGTATTTTTACGTCCTAGACACGAATCCAACATTATTTTTTGTCGCTGACGCAGTTTTTTTAAAATATACTTAAAAAACATAACCTAAACTAACCTTTATTAACGTACGACTAACGCTATTTTAGTGAATTTGTTTTTACTTTTCTTATGTATTTTCACGTTTTTACATATGTACGTTCCCTTCATTCTTATGTATTTTTGTGAAAGTAACTTTGTTTCACATTTTAAATGTTAGATTGTAATGACATGTAGGCCTATAGCGTGAACCGAGCGCGCAGTTGCTACAGCGCACTGCACTACGTCTAGATCTGTAATTTTATACATTACTAGATACCTACATTAAAATATACCTACAAAGTATCCAGTCAGGTTAGATTTGGTAATAATTTTATTCAGAATTACTTTCTACTTTTATTAAATTATAACCAAATCTATCCCGACTTGATACTTCATAGGTATATTTTAATGTAGGTATATAGTAATGTTGTATAAAACTATAACCAAATCTATCCTGACTGATTACTTTGTATGTATATTTCAATATAGGTATATAGTAAAATTGAATATAATTATAACCAAATCTATCCTGACTGGATACTTCGTAGGTAGTCATTCGTAGTTAATTCACGAAAATAGCGGTAGTCGCACGTCGGAATAGCGGTAGTAGCACGTCTGAACTTACGTCAATAAAGGTTATGTTTTTTAAGTATATTTTTAAAAAAACGGCGTCAGCGACAATTATTAATGTTGGATTCGTGTTTAGGACGTAAAAATACATAAGAAAAGTAAAAAATTTCACGAAAATAGCGGTAGTAGCACGTCTGATCTTACGTCAATAAAGGTTATGCTTTTTAAGTATATTTTAAAAAACGGCGTTAGCGACAATTATTAATGTTGGATTCGTGTTTAGGACGTAAAAATACATAAGAAAAGTAAAAAAAATTCACGAAAATAGCGGTAGTCGCACGTCGGAATAATTACCAAATTTAATATAAGAGCAGTACAATTGTATTCTGGTTATCATTTAAAATAATAGTTTTTTTTTAATTGAAGGATATTTATTTTGTTCTAATTAAAGTTACACTCACACAGATTTGGTAATAGAAATAAAAAACTGCTGTTTTGCGAGTAGAGTAAAATATTTTATTTCCCTACAGCGATGTTTTGTTAACTGCATCGTTATCATCAAAGGCCTAATGATATCGATCCAGTTATTGAAATGTCACCATAGTAGAATAAAATATTATACTTGACTCGCAAAATAGCTGTCTTTTATTTCATTAATTTGTTCTATTTAAAAATACATCTATTTCAGTTCGGTAAATAATACGATTTGCCATGAAGGTCTAAAAAGACTTAAGCCAAACTTGGATGATGAAGCTTCTAGTGACCAAACTCTGTTTCGATTGTTCAACATAACACATATTGCAGCAAGATCGCAGGAATCACTTTCATTTACAAATTTACTCGATAAAATCAGCAGTCAAACTGATGAATCTAAGGTAAATTAGCAGATTTTCTAATCATTTTAAGTTTTCAAATAATTTTACAAAACAAGTTAGCTTAAGATACAAAATTGATAGATCATATCTTGGTTAATTTAGATGTAATATTTGTTAAACAAATTTGTCCTAATATAGGACAAAAAATAATTTATTTCTATGTGATAGGTATATTACTCATATTTGTACTTTCATAACAATTATTTATAATATAATTGTTTCTACATTTAACCTGTACTATAATTCTTGAATTTTGTAGTCCATTACGTTCGGTGAATCTTATTAATCACTTAAACAATAGTTTATGACTATCCGAACTTAAAATTTATTAAAACGTACTGAGACAGAACGTTTTTGATCGCTATGTGCCGATCTTCATCAGTGTCTTCTCAATACTATAATCTTTCTCTGTACTATAATTTTTGGTAAAGATTAAATTTAGGAACAATTATAAATGTAAAAAGTGTATATTTCTGAGTATTATTTTATATTACTCTCAGAAAGAGTAAATTTCTGAAAAACTAAATTTTTTAGTTTCTATTTCAAAATACTGTGAAATAGACCATATTTCAAGACCATATGAAATGAGCCATTATGGTAAAATTTAAAAATGTCAATAATCAATTTGTCAAAACCTAAATCTGAGAGTATACTTTAAGGTACAACAGCTATACGTTTCAAAAAAAAACAAATTTTACTTTATATAGCAATAAATAATTTTACATAATAAAATTTATGCAGTATGTTAATAAAGATGAACAAGCATAAACAATTTTTTTTTGATTCCTTTACTGTAACCTTCTACACATTTTCCTATTTTTGAACCCTTTGTAACCTTTTTTTTGGGTCGTAAGGAGAATCGTAGTTTCAAACTATTCAGCAAACCGTAGGTGAATACTTTGGCAATAAAAGAGTATAAATCATTTGCTCTCTGAATAGTTATAGAGGGATTTTATTATGAAGGCTATACAACCATTTCAAAGCCTTATGATGTGACAGATCAGTTGGTCACAATGATCCATTCCTTCATATTTAAATTATACTATGTAGGAAAAAATTTAGTTCGTTATCATTTTTTGACTAAAATACTAAAATAAAAGTATCAAAAAAAGTCATTCCTCATAAGGATATATTAAGCTAGAAACACAACAGGGATTATAATTAACTAATATGAGACAATTTGTAGTATATTACAGTGAGCGTTTATACCAGTCTAAATATATAAAAACTTTGTTTCATCTTTTTACTGGTATTTTTGATAATATTACTACAAAATTAAAATAATATAACAGCTAAGGCAAGCATTTTAAATTAAATAATACGGTTTTAACATATCAATGTTGAGTTTTTTATCAATTTAACATTAAATATTTAATCACTTTAATATTAGTTTATGACTATCCGAACTTTAAATTTTGTAAATTTGTGAAAACTTACTGAGACAGAACATTTTCGATTGCTATGTGGCGATCTTCACCAGTGTCTTCTTGAGAAGACATTAATAATAAACTAATGTTAAAATGATTAATTAAGATTCACCGAACACAATGGACTACAAAATTCAAGAGATTAAATATTTTTAAACACTCTTCATGGTAGTTATAATGTTATATTTCCTCATGATTTTAAAGTAAAATTCGGACACAACTTTTTTCAAATAATGCTTTTTGTACAAAATTAATTTTTCAATAGAATTTATTATTATAGAATCAATATTATTTATCAATAAAAATGTAAATTTTAATAATACCTCTGAAAGAGTATGTTTAGTTTTTGAATGTAATAATAATTTTAACTTTGTAGTTTTTACTTGAGATAAACTAAACTTGTATAGTTGGAACAAGTGCTCAGATTGTTAAGAAAAATGTGAATTTATAATAGGTATTCTTACCTCATAATAATTATACTTATTAGAATCTAATTACATTTCTTGAATAACTAATATTTGTGTTTTACTTAAATTGTTTTTTTTTTTCTTTTAATGTCTTGCTGACAATCAGTCAGATTAAGTGGCATTACTATTGGTGTGTTTTATTTTTATTACTTTTGCATTTTTTTAACCCTAGAGGACACGCACTAATACCCGTTACACCAGAGCTCGTGCGGGGTAATTTTTTACCCCAACTAGGTTTCAGGTCAAAGTCAGTAAAATAATTGGTGTTATAAATTTTAAAACATTATTAAAACATATTTTGTTATACTATAAAATATATGAACAAACTTATGCAATATTATTTCCTTTTTTATACGTCAAAACACTCTTCACATACTTCAACTAAATGGTCTTTACAAACACTTTTCCCACAATTATCACAGCATTTTGTTGTTTTTTGTCTAAGCTTTGTAATATTTCTATCTTAGTTTTTGTAATAAAGCTATAGCCTATATTGTAAATAAACATTTCTTGTTACAATGATAAAAAAAACAAAATATTTCCTAAACAAAAATAGTTTACAAACACAGTATTCATCAAAACGTAATACTTGCAAGAGAAAATAGAATGTGCTCTTGACATTGTACACACTACTATGAAGAAACCAGTCCCGTCTGTTGTCCATGTACCTTTAGAATTTGTGTGTGAAGACTTCGTTGCTCTGCAAATATACAAAGCCCCAATCAAATCCTTAATTTCTTCAACAGAAGTTTCATTCGCATCTCTCCCTTCCAAATTAGCCTATTTTGTCTGTAAATATTTATTTGTGCACGACACATGCAATGAATCATGCCATTACCAAACAACTGATTCCATGCTTTCAGGAGTGTATTTAAATTTTGTACTTCTCTTTTTACTCCTGGCAAATGAGTTATAATGTTACGGGAAGGGGTTCTTACATATTTAAGGGGGCGGTTTCCAATACCATTTTGTCGGTGGCACAATCACCTTATTTGTCAATTTAAGATTTGCCATAGCAACAAATAACGCGTTCACTATAAGGTAAATCATCTTCGTCACAGGTGTACGTACCCAAGTTCAGTTCTAAGCGACAGTTTTTAGCGTAATTTCCCTCTAAACTATCATTCACGTTATTTATGTTACCGGGATTTTTAATTCTGAAATCCAAATTTCGAACCATGTCTTCATAAAGAACACTAGCCTGATCAACATCACTGTAGCCAATTTGTTCACTCATGGAATAATGAACACTTTCCTCAACATTATCACTTTCTTCACATGAAGATCCTCCATATACTTTATTTTCAGTCTCTTATAACAAGCTATTTATAAAGTTTGTGTCATCTCTTATCACCATGACAAAATATGAAAGTTGATAATTTGAAATAGATTATTAGGTTTATAAATTAAAATGAACTTCAGCTGTAAAATCCTCACAAAATATATATCAAAATAAAATTCACTCATAAAAATCTTGCAAAAATACAAATTAAATTAAATTTATGTTAAAATCTTGCAAAATACAATTTATTTAAAATAAACTTCACGTATAAAAACCTTGCAAAATACAAATAGAAATAAACCTGACATAGAAACCAGTAATGTAACGTGAGGTCTCGTGCAAGGTGAAAACTTTCCAAACTGTTGCAACAATAACTTTAAACCTATAAGAATACAAAAAAGGTCAAACTTGGTGATGTAGGGACAGAAATAGACATGAGTCAATTAGAAGGTATGTAAGGGGTGGAAGGATTTCAGGATTTTCAATTGTTTTATAATCTTTGTTGGAAACTCACTGGGAGAATAACTACCCCGCGCATGTCTTCTAGGGTTAACACCTAATGGTCCCTCTAAAAAAAATCTTATAGGATATTGTACTTCAAACTGAAATAAAGTTGTAGTTGTTGGGTTGTATATTTGTAGGATTCTGAATAATACTGATTTATTAATTCACTTGCCAAAAACTACTTTTTACTACTGAGAAATATTAAGTTAGGGTTTTTTGCCAAATTAATTAATTAATAAATATAAATTGTTAATTATTAGACTCCAAATAGGTTTTTTATAATTAATTTGAGTCTTATGCCTTAACATCACAGATTACATAAACAATATTTTAATTTGTATGTTTTTTTATAATTTACTTTATAAACTTTTTTCTACAAAAGTGTTTTAGTTTAAATTGGTTTTATTCTAATTTAACCACAGCTTGTGCTAAAAAAAGGAACTAGAGTACCACCTGTAGATTGGACTCTTCGAACAAAGGTTAGGTTCATGGCTCAGAAACCTTTTGCATGGAATGCAAATTTACGAACATGTGAAGAAGCTTCCGGAATTACTGGGTAAGTTTAACTTCCGTATTAGCTAAAAAAAGTTTAAAACTTTGTAAGGCCATTATGAATTCTTATTTAATTGTTAAAATTTTCTGATATTTTTACTAAACAAATTTAGATAATCATCCAAAAATTTAGATAGATAATCAGCCAAATTATGACTCACTATTATTTTTCTCTTTCAAATTATTCAGTAATCAGTATTGTTAAGGTTTCATATATTTAATGATCTATACATCTTTGCAAAGTTAACACGAATCTGTATTATACCTTTTGGAAATTTGGAAGCTAGCTACATCTATGACATATTAGTTACCTCATTAAGCATATCTAATTTGCAAAAGAAACAGAACTTTTGAAATATACTGAGGGGTTTTCTTTTATTTAAACCCAGAAAAAAATGTGACTACCTACTACTTTATGTTATATTTTCATACAAGGTATCTTTTTGTTTACATGCTACCAATTTTTATTCAGATTTGTTTTTCACTAATACCCAGTTACAAACAAATACAATTTATATATACTGTATATAATAAATTGAAAATATTTCAAAAACAAGAATACTTTAAATACATATATTATTTCAAGCTTTTCGCTGATAAAACAGTACCAGCATCTTCAAGAAAAAAATTATGTAACAAAATATATTTACAAAAATTAAAACATATGTATTACAAACAACTACATGTTTATGTAATTTTTTCTATAACATCAATGACCTTATAAATAGTTTGGTGCTTTGATCTCACTTGAATTTGTTCATCAATTAATCTTTCTTTAACTTTATGTTTATCAATTTCCAACGTTTCACATATATTCATCTTTAATCCTTTGTTTAATTCTTTTAATAATTTCATATTTTCTATTTCAGGAAATTTGTGTCCATTATTAATACAATGAGTCGCTAAATTTGATTTGTATATGTTTGGTTTAATATAAGCGTTTAAATGTTCTTTGTATCTTTCTTTTAATTTCTCTTTTGTTTGTCCTACATATAATTTATTACATTCTTGACATTGTATATTATATACACCATTTCTTTCGTGCATATTGTTTTGATTATTGTTATTGTTTATTCAATTTTTAATTTTATTATCAGTTTTGTAAGTAATCTGTAAATTTGTTTCTTTAAATAATCTTGTAACTTTGTTTATTTCATTACCAGTGAATGTAAAAGTTGTCCAAATTTTTTCTCTTGTATTATATTCAAATTTATTGTCAATTTTCTGTTTTCTTATTATGTTATATTAGAGAACATAAATTATTATAGAAAACATATTATATAAAAAAATTACATAAAGTGTAATACTATAAACATATGGTTATTTGTAGTACATAAGTTCTAATTTTTGTAAAAATATTTTGTTACATAATTATTTTCCTGAAGATGCTGGTACTGTTTTATCGGCAAAAAGCTTTGAATAGTATATGTATTAAAAGTATTCTTGTTTTCGAAATATTTTTAATTTATTAACTATAATACAAGAAAACATATCACCATATTTAATATATATATATATATATATATATATATATATATATATATATATATATATATTCTTGATATTTTACATTATCCATTGTTTTTCCGTTGCACTGACTTTATGAAGTTAATATATTACTATTGTAAGTAATTTTATCCACCATTAAGTGCAATGATTTTACCTTGTGTGATGAGGCGCCTTTCGGTCACTTGACCATTGTCAAATCACTGATTACTTTTTCTCAATTTTTCTGGTGTGGATGTTCGGTCCGTCATGTTGGTAATTGTTGACGTCATACACGTTTCCTCTTGAGTCTTGTGTATAATGTTTTTGAATAGTATGTCTTCTGTATATGTTGTTTGTAGATTCATTAAATTGTTGTGTATGTTTTTATAAATGTGGTATTTTTCTAGTGAGTTTAGTTCTATTGGGTTATTATTTATTTCAAGTATGGTTAGGTTATTTTCGTAATTTGTTATTTCATGTTTATGTGATATTAGGTGTGCTGCAACATTTGATTCTTTTGAATTTTTGTTTTTGAATGCTCTATAATGTTCTTCAAATCTTATTTTAAATGATCTGGTTGTTTTCCCTATGTAAAATGCGTTACAGTTGTTAGATGTAATTTTGTAAATTCCTGATAGGTTATGTTTTACACCAGTAATAATAGAAAATACCAAATACATTGATTCATTTACTAACTACATAAAAGAAAATAAATACGAACAAATCCCAGACCCAACTAGCAAATACCTTATTACAATAAAAAACTTAATAGTCACTCACCGAAATACCCTAAATTATAACAATAAATTAAAATACCACACAAGACTATACCCATTCAAACCATGCGCACCAATATTAACAGGCATACCTAAAATCCACAAACCCGACATACCATTTAGACCACTAATAAATTTCACAACAGCACCATCTTACATAATCGCAAAAATACTAGACAAAATAATGAGATCTAAAATACATATCAACAACACATACAATATAAAAAATGGATACGAATTAATTAATAAAATAAAAAACATAAAAACAAACAGCAACACAAAAATAATAAGTTATGACATAACTAACATGTATCCTAGCATCCCAATAGAAGAAACCATAGAAATAATAAAAAACAAACTAATACACAATAACGAAAAAAGAAACATAATAGTATCATTACGCTAACCAAACACATATGTAACCAAAATTACTTCCAATTTAACAATAAATACTATAAACAAACAACTGGACTCCCCATGGGATCACCCATATCATCTGTCATGTCAGAAATATATTTACAACACTTTGAACAAATAATAATTAAACCTATACTAAACACACACAATATTTCACTATGGACAAGGTATGTAGACGATATACTTGTAATATACCAACCTACCATTCACAACGAACACATCATAATATTAAACAAACTAAATACATACAACGAAAACATACATTTCACCGTCGAAACAGAAACAAATAGAACAATCAACTATCTCGGCATTACATTAAATATAAATGATAATAAAATAGAAACTACAGTATACAGGAAACCTACTTCCAACAACACCACAATACACTACAAATCTAACCACCCCTGGACACACAAAATTAACACTTACAGTAACATGATAAATAAAGCCGTAAAATGCACACAAGATAACAAACAAAAATTAAATGAAGAGTTAGATAACATTACAAAAATAGCAATAGAAAATGGATACAACAAACACCTTATAAAAAAACATATACAATAAATTTACAAAAAAAAACTAACCTCAACACAACATTACAACCTAAACACAAAAATAATAATAAAAAAATCTACCTAAAATATAAATACACCAATAACAAAATAGAAAAAATAACAAATGTATACAACAAAGACAGGGTGTCTAGTGACAGGGAAAACCGGGAAAACCAGGAAAAGTCAGGAAATTTTAAGATTCTGGAAAATTCAGGGAAAATTTTAAAAAATCGGGAAAATATTTATTTTGATTAGAAACAAAACTAGTGGCCATTGCTCTTGAATATTTGGTATTGTAAGCCAGCAGTTTAGGGGCAGGGCAGTCAGGAAATAACACTTCTTTATTTATATGCCCATTATTTATTTGATAAGCCCAATGCTATGACTTCAGGACTTATTCACTAAATATTAAACGTGTCGAGTTGGTACAGCGGGGAGGTTTTAGCCTGGACCGTGGCCTTGGGGTGCGCAGTGGTTCTGTTATCATATGGACAGGGGGGGATAACAGATAACTCAGTCTGTTTCTGACCACACAGAACGCTGTGTAAACATTCGTAGCCAGCTATTTGTCTAGACTCGTGATAGTGTGTGTTTTATTTGACGGTGATTATTTGTACACTGTTTATTTAAACATGGAAGGTTCCAGTTTTCATTGCCGTAGCGGGCAAGCGCGTCATGCAGATGTCGTCATTACCTCCCCTCCTTCCTTAGGATAAATATAAACTAAAAGATGAAGTGACTGAAGCAGAGATTATATGGTGCGTGAATTTAGTAATGCAACACTTCTTTACGCAATGCAGAAGGTAGTGTGTGCCTCTTTCTAAGGATGTTCCCTGATAGCACCATTGCACAGAACATGAGATTGGGGAAAGATAAAATTTCCTATAGTGTTGTATTCGGTTTATCAAATTATATTAAAGACCTGTTACTGACATCATTAAATTCAAATTCTAACTATGTAATTGGCTTTGATGAAAGTTTAAACAAAATATCACAAAGAGCCCAAATGGATTTGAGTGTTAGGTATTGGGATGCAGAGACGGATGAAGTGAAAGCTCGATATTTTAGTTCTGTGTTCCTTACAGACACAAAAGCAAAAGAGTTACTCAATTCGTTCTTCAAAGTCTGGATTTATCCAAGATCCTTCAGATATCAATGGATGGGCCCAATGTAAACTGGGCTTTCTATAGACATCTAAAAGAGGAAAAGTCAGGGAAAACTCAGGGAATTTCTTCAAGCTATTTTACTAGACACCCTGGAAAAGTCAGGGAAAACTCAGGGAATTTCTTCAAGCTATTTTACTAGACACCCTGAAAGAATACTACACTCCAACATACAAACCAAACAATAAAATAATAAAATATCTTAATAACACAAACCACAAAACAAATTCAGAAAAACATAACCTATCAGGAATTTACAAAATTACATATAACAACTGTAACGCATTTTACATAGGGAAAACAAACAGATCATTTAAAATAAGATTTGACGAACATTATAGAGCATTCAAAAACAAAAATTCAAATGAATCAAATGTTGCAGCACACCTAATATCACATAAACATGAAATAACAAATTACGAAAATAACCTAACTATACTTGAAATAAATAATAACCCAATAGAACTAAACTCACTAGAAAATTACCACATCTATAAAAACATACACAACAATTTAATGAATCTACAAACAACATATACAGAAGACATACTATTCAAAAACATTATACACAAGACTCAAGAGGAAACGTGTATGACGTCAACAATTAAAAACACGACGGACCGAACATCCACACCAGAAAAATTGAGAAAAAGTAATCAGTGATTCGACAATGGTCAACGACCGAAAGGTGCCTCATCACTCAAGGTAAAATTATTGCACTTAATGGTGGATAAAATTACTCACATAGTAATATATTAACTTCATAAAGTCAGTGCAACGGAAAAACAATGGATAATGTTAAATATCAAGAATATATATATATATATATATATATATATATATATATATATATATACATATATAAAGAACATAAGTCAAAATACAAATACAAGAATTTATAATTCTTGTATTTGTATTTTGACTTATGTTCTTTATTAATACACAAGAATACATATTGCGATATATATATATATATATATATATATATATATATATATATTATGATATATAAAATATATTATTATTACATATATATATATTAAAACAACATAGGTTATTCAAATACAAGAATATTATTAATTTATATTCAAAGCTTTTCGTTGGTAAATAGTACCAACATCATCAGGAATGAAAACTTTTTCATTCCTGATGATGTTGGTACTGTTTACCAACGAAAAGCTTTGAATATAAATTAATAATATTCTTGTATTTGAATAACTTATGTTGTTTTAAATTATTAAACATGAAAATGTATTATATATATATATATATATATATATATATATATATATATATATATATATATATTGTAACGTTTTTTATATAAACCACTAAAACAATAAATAACAAACAAGAATTCGGAATATATTACAAGTGAATTAGAAATGCATAAACAGAAAATGTAAACACTTGAGCCATAACCTAAAAAAGGTTATGATACAATATTAAAACTACATTTAAAGAAGAAACAGCACTCAATTATAAATAAAACAACACAAGATTAAGAAAGAAATTTACAAGACATAAAATTATTGCATATAGTATCAAAACTTAACTGTTGTTGAAGGGAGTTGAAAAATCAAACAATCAGTGTGTTACTTAACATATGTTTCAACAATGAAAAAAAGGTTTTATTCTTTTTTTCTAGAGTTTCAAATAAGCAAATCCATTAAGAAAAAAGAGATCCTTGGTACTGGAAGCTAAACTTAGTTGGTCCAGAAATTTTATTAGAGGAAGAATTTGAATATTAAGAAAGCTAGCCTAAATAAAAGTTAATAGAAGCTAATATTAGTAAAAGTATAAAAAGTACAGTGGTGAAAGAAATTTTATTATAAAATAAATTTAAAGCCTATAAATTTGAACAAAAACAATAAGTCTCAGCTAAGTAGTAGATTAAGGAAAGCTGTAATTAGTATTTAAGTTAATATCGTAGAACCATTCTTATAAGCAAAATCAGTTAATTAAATTCATTAAAACACATTTTAATATTCTTTTCAAAACTAATAACTCCAGGCCTAGGAATTTCATTTCTAAAATTTATTAAAGAGTTAATTACATAAACCAATTTTATTTTGTAACCAGAAGTGCTCAATAGATTTATAATAATTAATACCCACCGAATAACCTCGGAGAAAAGTCTTGGGCTATTTAATTAAATTAAATTAATAGAAAAGGTGTATTTAAAAAATTTTGTAACTAGAGTAATCAAAGACAAAATTAAAACAAAGATTAATTGAATTAAAAGAAAGTGTTCATTATTTATTACTATAAATGGTAAGTAATAAAAAGAAAAAGAATCTAAATTTTACTGTTAGGGTTACAATCATTTTGTAATTCTAACTGGCGCCCTGCAACTTATTGTTCTCTAAGGATAATTATTCGAATTTGTTTTATTATAAAAAAAATTATTACAATTTGACTACCACAAGGTGGAGCAGTTGTATTAAGGAAATTATTTATATTTATCATAACTTAAAAAAATATTACAATATATATATATAATTGAATCAATATATGTAATTCTACATATGTTGCTTCCCAAAGTTTCCTTTGTCTGTCTTTTAGTGATAGTAGTAGAATGTTAGTGTCTGTCTGAATGTAGTGTTAGCAGATATATTTTTCATTTTTTTTATTGAATAATCTTTGTGAACAAAATTGTCTTTTAACCATTAATGTTTAAGACTGTTTATAATCATTTTTTTCCTTTGCATTCTTAGTAAATATAGTTATTCTATTAAAAATTTAAAAGTATAAAATAGTCAGCGTTTTTGAGGCACCGTTTTATGATAATACTAATATATTTTAAGTAATATTTGTTACAGATATTGCTTTAGTCGTTCGATCAAAAGTCTATTATTGATTATATATATAAAATGTTCTTATTTTTAGAAAATTAGGTTTATATTTTATAGCACATAATGTTAAAAAATTTAGCCAATTAGTAAATCTGTAACACATCAGAAAGATTAAGTTAATCTACTGACAACAGGTAATTCCTACCTGTGTTCAATAGTAAATGGTTTTAATATATATAACAGTTTTGTAATGTTAAGCTTTTTGAAATGATACTTTTTAGATTTGTTCGGTGCTTAGACACAGAGCCTTGTAATACATCATCACTAGATACCAGTCCAAGTGCCAGGTTCCATCAGTGCTGTCTTGTTTGGCAGCATCCTGTGTTACCTTGGCTTGAATTATTCCCTCGCACAGGAAGACTTCAAAGAGTTGTTGACAGTAAAGTGTCTTCTCTTGCTGGTCACCCTGCGATGAAGGAAAGTCTCCAGAGAGAATGGGAAGAAAGTTTTAGGTCTTTATATCAAGTAAGAAATAATTCAAGTTTTTATTTGTGGTGATTAAATAAATATGGTTGACTTGTGAGTCAGGTACAACTATTAATTTACACAGGCAATATTTCAATAACAGTTTGCAACGGCCAAAATGACCATTGGAAAAAAACGTGGTAATTGTCAAGAAAGCCCATATTAAGTAAATTCGAAAAAATAATAATTAAGCAAAATAAATTCCAATAAATAATAAAAATACTAATCAGGTCATGTTAAAATTTAGAGAGGTTCATATTTAGGTGAAATAAAAAGATTAATAAGTTTAAATGGTGTCAAATAACCTAGTTAAAGGGAAACTATAGCTTAAGTGATTTACGAGGTTTCAAGTTTTGTGTTAAACATAGTATCACAGCAGGTCTGATAAAAGCATGTTGAAAAATAGTTGCTTGTAAAGATAAGACTTGGCAAGATGACTGACTGAAGCATGATTGAAAGACCAGGACGCTAAAGTTAAAAGAAATAAATATTAACGGATATAAAAGTGATGATTGAATGAAGAAGAATAGAAAATTTAATAAATCATCTCAATAAAAACATTGGTAGTATGAAAAGCCTATTAGTAAATATTTGTGAAAATGGAGACAAAACAACCAGTTGTTGTCATAGGAATTAAAATTGTATTGGTTGAAAAGGAAGTAAAAGAAGAAAGGCTAATTTGCAAAAGTTAACGATGAAATAGCATTGTTTGGGAGACTGTCTCTAAGTATTCCGACTAAGGCAGATGTGTTTTCAATAACGTGAAACAAAAATCCATAAAATGGAATAAGACCTTCACTAGTTGTGTGAGAGGTAGACTATGGTATGTATAATAAACTTACAAAAAAATATATTATTGTTTTAAAAGGAATTGAAATAAAAGTCTGTTTGGTAGCAAAATTGAATGTTATTTCAAATTCACTAATCAAAGAAATATAAAAAGTGTATTTCATATTGAAAAATGTATGTAGTAAAAGTGTTACCTAATACAAATTTGGATTAAATTGTTTTAAAACTAGATATAAAATATTACTGAGAAAATAGAACCTAATATGTCATGCATGGTTACAGTGAAATCACAAATATATAAAAGACAATTGCTTACAATTAAATTTTAATTTATATCTTGATGTCAATTACAACAATTAACTACCTCCATGTCCATGTTCAATGAATTGAGCTTGTAAATTGCAATCACCACACATATGAGGCCACATGCTCCAGACATATGTACTTCCTGTAACTAGTGTATATAAATTTTGTTGGCAGTTTTTTTTCTGTCACAGAAAATGTACCTCCCTTGATCTCCTTCTGTTACAGGCCTTTGTTGTGCTGGCCGTTCTCTTTCAACTCTTAGAAACTCCGGCAAGCGAATCCTTAGAGACGTTGGTAGATTTTCTTGGTACAATCTTTCTCATAAGAAATCTTCTATTAGTCCCTTGGTTAGTACTTCCAGAAATCTGTTTCTTTTCAAGTCTAAAAACGTATTTCCTTTGTACGCAACATAAGCATTTACTCCCTCAGTGTTTAATAATGCAAAGAAAATGACTAATGTCCATCTTCTCGTCATTCTTGCTACTGAATATGCTGCCTTCATCTCATCTACTTTATCAACACCTGACTTTGTTGAGTTGTAAAAGATTTCAGATTTATGTATATAACTATCAGGCATCTCTGAAATTTCACAGTCCTCAAGATAGAGTGTAGAGAGAGCTAGCACAGTTTTCTTTTTTTAGGTTTGAAGGAAAGAAGTGTCAAATTATCTTTATACGTAAATATGGTAGAATCTACTGGGAGGTCTTTAGAATGTTACATAAAATCGGGAATCCCTTTTCTGTTGCTTCTGATTGTTCCAACTATGGTTAGTTTTTCATATTGCATGTTGGCCTGTGCTAAAGGTATGGACGTGAACCAATTATTAAATGTGATACTTCGTCCATTGTTTGATATGGGTTATACTAATCTCTTGACAATGCTATATGCATCATTGTCACTCGCATAAGGGTCATTATGTTGTTTTCCACAATATATTTCAATGTTTTTAGTGTAAAACATTTTTGCATCACACAGTGCAAAGATTTTAATCGCATACTTAGTGGGCTTACTTGGGATGTATTGAAGAAAACTACACCTTCCTCTGAATGCTTTCAAGCATTTCCTCAATAGTCACATGTTCTGACTGACTATAATTCGTTTTACAACTGTTATTGAAATGTTTAACCAAATATCTGACCAGCCAATTTGTCAGCGGCTTTCCTTTCATTTCTGATGCTAAAATTGTCAAATTTCAAATTCGTAAGTATAAATCTGAATCTATTTATTCCCATAGTTAACCTAAACAGTTCTATTCCAGTTCCGCCTGTTTTCCACAAGTCTTTGAGGTCAGTATGGGACATTTTCATAACTCCTCTTTTCCTAGAATAATTCTTCCTTATAGATTCAATATAAATATTTGTACACTGAACTATCTCCTTCAACATTTCATCAGGAAAAAACAATTGCAATGCTTTTATAGGTAAATCAGCATTTCTTGGCTCATTCTCGACAGCAGGGAGATGACAAATCAAATCACAGTGTCAAGCTCAAGTTCAACCACGACACTTTGGAGTATGCCTCCATATAGTTCCATTATTGGCTATATAAAAAGCATTAGTATTGACAAAGGCGAACTCATGGGTTTGTTGTGGATGTATCCCTTGTTAGGGAGGTTCAGCTTCATAAATTTCCATCTCTTTACACTGCAGTAGTCACGCATAACAGATGGACGTGTATAGTCGCGTGGCGCCCACTATAAAAATATTTCAACTTGTAAGATCGTAGCACACTGCTGCTATCTAAGAAAGGGTGGTCTTTTGTAAATTGTATATATATAAACCCATTAATAAATATATATAAACCCATTAATATATATATAAATTGTATATATATATATACATTGTAAACAATTTCAAAAAAAATTATTGGAAAATTTTGAATTTCTAATTGTCTTATTTCTAAAAATATTTTGAATTGTTGAATCGTGTAAGCGATGTGTAAAAGAATTATTGGAAAATTTTGAATGTCTAATTGTGTTATTTCTAAAAATATTTTGATTTGTTGAATCGTGTAAGCGATGTGTACTAAACCACGCTTTTTATACCGGGAGAGGCATTTGCAGATTATTTTTCTCTAATAAAGTAATTCAACATATAAAAATAAAAATTAGTTATAATATTTAGTGAACATAAGGAATATTTTAGTTCTAATATATTGGCCTAACCTTCGCAGGCTTATTGTTTATATATTGTCTAAAGCTACAGCAGCTTCTAAATGATTCCAACATTTCATCTTCAGTAGCAAATTCACTAATTACATATTATTGCTTGCACTTCTCAACATAACTTTGCAACACATCTAAAAAATGCTTCTTTCCAGTAAAACAGCACTGTTACAGCTTCCTGGCAGATTTTTAGCGGGATTTTCTCTATAACATCAAAATCTGACAACATTTCAAATAATTATTCATTTTCAAATTCACCTATATTGCCTTCATTTGTTTCAATTTCAATGACTTCTTCATCAGGTTCATCATCTGGCAAAGACTCGTTTAATCAGAATCATCAAAGAACTGACAAAATTTCTGGTAGGCTATATTTTTTTTTGAATTTCTTTTTTCAACATTATTTAGCATTTTATGAATTCTATCCTCTTCAGATGGATCCATTAAAACAACAGTAAAATAACACTAAAATAATAATAACATTAAAAACAGTAATAATTTAATCACAATGTCTCTTAATGTAAATAAAGGAATTACACAAAATAAATTACACAAAAGGGCACTTACGGACAAAACCTCCAGTAATCTGACCGCTCGTGACGAAGATTAGGTTGGGCTGTTTTCTAGAATGCAGCTTGTGGATTAATTAGCCGGAAATAAACTTCTGACGAATGGAGAGACCTAACAAATGATACTACGTGTGGAAAAAAACTCTGTATACACCCTCTCAAAAGTTAAATAAGAATCTTAAGTGTTATATATGCAAGTTAACTTTCAAAGATTAATTATGTGGCTTTAAACACACATAATTGGTCTTCAAAAATTAACTCCCATTTATGCCAACTAAGATTCTTGTTCAAGTACATTATAATGTAAGGTGATTTTTTTAGGTTAGTTCTAGTAGAGCTTAAAGCCTATTTAGCAATTTTGGACTAGATAGGAGACTGAGAACTTACCTAGTGGCAATAGTCCATAACTGCAATCTCTTGAAAATAAATAAAAACACATTGAACTATTGAAATATTTCGATCTCACAATGATCTTTATCAATCAAAAAAGAAAAGACTGAAGTGAACCACAGATGTGTATAAATATCCAAATGTCACAGATGCACAGATTTATAGTTTATGATATAGTACTATATGTTATTTGTATAAATATTGGTATTGATTAATTGAAACCAGATATTAATATTAAGAGTCTGTCAGAAGGATGATAAATGGAGTTTTTAAAAATGGTAGAAGGTAGGGGATAGGTAAAAAGTGTTTTATCTGATGTTGAGGTTATGAGGTTCTCTAGATTTGGTGTACCACGGGTATGTCTACTCCCATCTTCTCAATTCTGGAGAAAGGGGAGGGCCTTAAGGCATGCTCATCACACTGCTAGTCACAACATCATATCTTTCAATGATTGTTATACCACCAAAATAACCTCCCCCCTGATTGCAACCCTTCAGAATAGAGAAGATGGGAGTTGTCATACCAGTGGTACACCAAATCTAGAGAACCTCCTAACCTCAACATTAGATAAAACTCCTTTTACCTTCTCCCTAACTTCTACCATTTTTAAAAATTCCATTTATTTTCCTTCTGACAGACTATTAATATTAATATCTGGTTCCAATTAATCAATATCAATATTTATAAATATAAAATATAGTAATATATCATAAACTATAAATCTGTGACATTTGGATATTTATACACATCTGTGTATACATGCAGTGATTCGACAATGGTCAAATAACCGAAAGGTGCCTCATCACACAAGGTAAAATTATTGCACTTAGTGGTGGATAAAAATATTTACAATAGTAATATATTAACTTCATAAAGTTAGTGCAACGGTAAAATAATGGACAACATAAAATATCAATATATATATTTGACAGACCTTGCCAATAGTCCTATAATATTAAAATAGACACACATAATCAATAAATGAATCCCCCACATCTTCAGAATTGCACAGCGTTGCAAGATGTGGAAGACCGAAGCCAGCATTGTCTGTACTGGGAGGCTAAGAGGAGAATGGCAGAAATGCCAAGATCTGGCATTGGCTAAAGTAAAGTAAGTATAATCAATAAAATAGTTATATATTTTGAACACATTGTATTCTTTGTCAATCAAAGAGAAAAACTAATAGTTTCCCTTTGTGATTGAGAAAAGTAAAGTGTAGTGACAGGACTATTGCTAGGGGAAGTCTGTCAGTCTCCTAGAGTTCACCTGGTCTTTTGGTTAAAGTTTTGTGTTGTGAGGTTTACAGCTTTTATCCCTTTGAAAAATCTTGGTTTTTCATTTACCCATAACTGCCAATTTTAATTTTGAGAGCTTGATGCATTGCTGCATGTTATAGCTTTTAGTGGACTTATGTTCTGAAGTTTGCTGCATCCTCTCAAAGACCAATGTTTGTATCAACAAACATTTCCAAAACATTCCTGACTCATCAGCATTGTACACTTTATCTCATGAGATCCCCTGTGATTGAAGAAGCTCTTCAAAGTTGGTTGACATTTTCCACTGTCTGTATGTTCCCACTTAATTTCCTCACTGTTAACTCTAATATTTCTTATCCTGTGGTGTTCTTTGAAACTTTCAATCACCCTGTTGATGTGTCAAATGTTCCTTCCAAACCTAACATCTGAAAAAAGATCCTTCAGTATGCAATTGACTCAACCATTCTAAAAAGGCTACATCTAATTCTTCATAACTGCTCTTTTACATGTTTTTTTCATCAACAAGGAATTATTAAATGTGGATACAAATTGAATAAATTGATTATTATTATTATTTTAAATATCTTTAACAGTAAGTTATTCTATTCCAATTGCAGGCTAATTTGCTTCTTCAAAGTGCCATTTTAAATTTGTTTTGTTAATTCTAGTTTCTCTTGAATTCATAACACCAAGAAACTAGAATAACACTGTTTATTCTAGGAAGAAAAGAAAGGAAGAAAATGAAATGAGAGTTGCAACTCATACAACCTTTGGGTATTACAATGGGTGTACACTTTAGGAAACAAACACTTTGTCCTAAAGAGTTGTGACTTTACGTTTTTAGGGAATATACTGTTGGTAAAGTTGAATAAACAAACATTTTTTTTATTCATGGTTTCCCTTGTAACATTTAACATATCTAGGATATCCTAGATTATCAAGAAATGTGAACTACAGTCAAATAGTTGGCAAGAACAAAACATGGGTAATGGCTACTCAAGGGATAAGGCATATAGGTAGTTAGTTGGGGCTATATATAAGCATCGCATAAGTAGTGCCAGTCAAGGGTTGAGGACAACTAGATAGGCGGCCATATAAAAACATTGCATAAATAATACTAGTGAAGGAATGTGAACTACAGGTATTTAATTAGATGTATAAAACCACAGCATGCTTGAACAATGATAGGCAAGGGACAAGGGGATCATGGCTAGTTGGTTGGTTTCCTTGATATTCTAGAAAGATCACATATAATGGATACTGTACCTTATTATATATTTGATAAGTTAACACGTTGACTGTGAGTGGTAGGAATCCCGGCCATGGTGGTCCATCCTTACCATCTGTCCATTGGTGATTCATTGCCTCAGTGTGCTTCTAGCACGTGGTAGAATTGAATTTTGTCTTTGTTGCTCCTCGGGAAATATCTTAATGACATTTTACACGTTTTTATTTTTGTGTCTGGTTTTTTTTTTGTTTAGTTGTTTGAGTGTTATTTGAGATATAGTTTTTTAAAAATATTTTAGTGATGAATATTGGTTTGACTGGACCTAGTAGGGCTAATTCTCGACCACATAACCCACGACAGTTGTCAGTAGGCTCGCCTGAGGATCAACACGCCTCATGATGTTGGGGTAGATTTAGACAAAGAGGAGTATGAAATGGATGAATCAGAGGTTGACACGACCCAGACTACAAAGCAAACCCACCCCATTGGCAGCTCCACAGTGTAATTGGTATAAGAGACATACCATTTACACGGGAAGAAATTTTAGTGCCCATACCTGATTTGTCCCCTATTGCGTTTTTTAGGCTTTTGTTGGACATTGTTTTCTTGGAGGGAATCGTCCAAGTAACAAATAAATATGTGCTGGAATTATTATGTGGCCCTTTGACAAACCCGGATTCTGTCTCGAATCCACAGATAGAAAGACCTTACTACCAGTGAACTGCTTGTGTTTTTTTGGATTGTTGTTGCACAAGGGAATTATGAAACTCCCTAATTTTTAGGATTATTGGAAGAGCACCGACTGTTCATAATTTCTTGAGTTGCGACCGGATCCTCTTAATTCTAAGATACATAAATTTTGACAAAAATCCTAATCCAGCTAATAGAGGCAGGAAAGTTCAAATTTTAATTGATTATTTTAATAATAAAATGACCCAAGTGTATTACCCTAAAAATATACTGTGCATTGATGAAGATATGGTGTTGTGGCGAGGGGGACTGTATTTTTGTCAGTACATAAAGGGAAAACATCATAAGTATGGACTAAAGTTGTATACTTTGTTCGATCCTCATGGGCTAATTCTTAAATTTTTCCTGTACTTTGGGGTTCTGGACGATTTAGGTGGCAAGTCACATTCAGCAAACATAGTTCTGAAAGTAATGGAGGGTGAAACTAAAAAAAGGTGAAACCATGGCTCGATACGCTTGAGGGTGTGTTATCGGAAAGTGGAAAAACATAACAAATTGTGTCCTACATTTCAACGTAGTATACTAATGATATGGTCCCTTTGATCAACACGAAAGGCAACTTGATAGGAAAAACCAATGGTTATAATCACCTACAACTACTTTAAGAAAGGTGTTGATCGTAGTGACCAGATGATGAGCTACTATCCATCTTAAGGTGTAATATTACATTGGTATAAACAAATTTTCATTCATGTGCTCCATATGGTTATGATCAATGCTCACTACCTTTTCAACAAAGTGCAAGTTTCAACCACGGAGAAAAGAATGAAAATGTATGATTTTCATCTGTAAGCTTTCCACCCTACTAGCTCCAGAAAGTCCACTCCCCAGATGTGTCCCCCATGTACCTCCAAAAATAACTGAAAAACGATGTGGCGGAAAAGGTACTGTGGCAAAACGGTGCCGTGTTTGTCATTCTAGTGGTATTCAAAAATCTGTTGTTTGACAGTGTGTGGAATGCGAAGGACAGCCAGGGCTATGTGTTCCAAAGTGTTTTGATGATTACCATTAGTAATTAATCATAACTAATAAGTTATTCAGGTGGGTTTATTGGGCTATATATATATATATATATATATATATATATATATATATATATATATATATATATATATATATATATATTATATATTATAACTTAACTTTTGTTATAATTAAATTTATATTTAAATGTTATTTATTTACCTTACCTATTAATGTCACACCTTCAGGTTTATAAAAGAGTTAACAATCTTATCAATTTTTAAACATCACTTGCATTTATCCTCTTCAATTAACTCTACACATTATTCCAAATTTACGAATGACATTCGTAATGTGAAAACAATGGTTGAACAGAAGTTAAGCGAATTGGGTACGAATTTTTTGAGAAAATGTTGCGATCATGTATTAAAAGTAGAAAATGAATATTACGAGACAGACAGAGCTATGGACATGCAGTTAGAAAGTCTAATAATTACAAATGACAGTGACAGTAGCAGTGATGGAAAATCTGAGTGACAGTGAAGAGTCTGACGCAGAGGACATTGTGTCATTATAAATAAAATTATGAGTTACAAGTAATATATTAAACCGATGTACCCAATACTGTAACAAAAATATATTTAGTGAATTTTCTGGTTTCTCTGTACCGTAGGTTTATATGGTCTACGGGAGCCTCTTTTTCCTAAAAGAGCGACCTGCAATATGGTGGAAGAGTTGACGTATCCTTGGGGGCTTTCCACTAATGTCCACCGACCACAGATAATAAAATAGTCGACCGTAATAGCTACTATCCTTTCTTTACGTCAGCTGGAGTAGAACGAGCCAAAGCACGCATGTGCAAACGTAAGCGTCTAACGTGAGTCATCCCTTCTACAGCCGGCCGTACTCCCCACTCACTTCTCCTACATGCGCGAACTACGCTTACAAAACTTTGACAGCCTGTACCTGCTTTGTCCGCACTAGAAAACTATTTGTGTCTTTTTTTTTTTTTAAATCCTATAAATGATTATTTTAGCAACTAACTTAATTTAATCTAAAGCCTCGTACTTTATGTTATAGAGTCCCCAGAATTTTAAAATTAATTTTCTTTGATTTCTTACATTTAAATTTTACAATATTTGAATGCTATGCCATCAAAGAACAATTTGTTTTAAATTCTCCACCAATCTTAAATTTCTAATACATTTAATTTTACTATAGTTAAACCTCTTATATCCTAAATCATTTCACTTATAATTAGTACATAATTATAAATTCACGTCATACAAATTAATACTCTTTCTTTAAAATTAAATGTGAAAGTATACAATGCCCTTGTTCATCGTACGATCCTAACCATTAATTATTTATGCATGAAAATCTAAATTTCTTTTATACAATTATTTAATTACTTAATATGGGTTTGTGATACCTTTTTAACATTCTACAATTAAATTTACCCTTAAGTTTACCATTAATTATGGAAGTAAGTTGGTAACTACTATTACCAAGACATTTTTTTTTGTAGGGCCCTTCATAAATTTCTAAGAATTTGCTGTTTACAATATTTGAATGCTATGACATAAACAACAATTTGTTTAAATTCTTCACCCAATCTTAAATTTCTAATACAAATATAACCAACTTAATAAGGTTTATTACCAAAAAGGAGAATATAAATTTCTTTTAATTTTAGACGAGTATTTTGTTACAGGGTTAAGATTCATTTTAAATAAAACAAACAAGCAATTGCGTTTAGCTAAAAATACATATTATAAATCACTAACAGTTAATTATCAATATCTTACAATTTTAAAACATGTCATTAAAATACGCTGCATAATTAATTATTAAAATGAATAAAATAGTTCAATTGTTTAATGTTATTAATACTAAACAAAACAAAGTGTCGCAAATATAATGCTATAATTATAGATTAAATTTACTCAGTTTTGTGAAATGTTTTAGTGATTAAATGTTTTAGTTGACATTGACTTACTTAAACTATTACAAAATAGCTGACAGATGAAGTAACTTAATTGAAAGCCTTACAAGTTTATTAAGAAGTTAAAATTAATATGCATACGTTCCTAAATGGTTTATAATTCTAATACTGTTATACCTTCTCAATTAACCTCAATTTTAATTAGTTACAATAAACAAATATAATTATTCTACCATTTATATTAGGAAAATTGTGTAGATTATTTCTTTTATAAAATGTTCCATAATTACAAAATCACAACATACAAATTAACAATCTTTCTTTAAATTTAAATGTGAAATTTTACAATTCATTTTACTTGTTTAACTAAATAATAATTTTATCACTTCCTAATTAAATTTCCCCTTTGCGCAGTTTATTAAATTTAAGTTCGTTATTCATTGTTGTTGTTTTTTTGTAGCACAAATATTATTATTATTATTTTCCTTTTTCTTTTAAATCAAACAAGTATTATATGGGTCTGAATAATTACAAGGGTCGAATTGTCCTTGACTATTGCAGGTGTTTTCCTCTCTCAAATGGGGTATTTTCGTGTCTTTGGCTAAATCGGCCGGGTCTATTGTGTCCTGTAAATCGAAAGTGTCCCTTCTGCTGAAAGTGAAATTCTGTCATTAGGTTGACAAACACACTTTTACTTTTTTTCGCTCTAGTGACTAAAGTTGCTGCAACATTTAGGTCACAAAGTTGTGCCAATTTTTCAATTATCAATCCCTCTGGTATCTTTGGTGATATATCTTGGAAATACAATAAATTTTGTTCTACATAATCTAACTTGTTGACATGTCCCCTTCGAATTTCTACTGACGTTAATTGGTTTTGGTTTTGGTTAAGGTGGTCGTCTAACTGTTTTAACTTAAGGTTGTCAGTAATACATTGTCCCGTGTTAATTTTTAGTATGTTTAAATCTTCCGCTAGTTTTAGTTGTTGATCTTCACACATTATTTCCACGTCTGCTAATTTAGTTTGTGTTGTATCAATTTTATTGTTTAATTCTAAGCTTTCATAATTGCATTCTTCCTTATCCTCCATTAATACATCATTAATTTCTACCTTAAAGTCTCCATTATTCTTAACTGATTTATCATTAACTTCCTTAACTTCATCGTTGATTTCGTTATCTTTATTATTTAATTTGTTATTAATTTCATCTAATTTACTATTTAAAGTTTCCTTTAAATCTTGTGCAGTTTGATCCATTTTCTCAACTAATTTACTATTTAAAGTTTTTAAATCTTGTGTAGTTTGATCCATTTTCGCACTTAAGAATTGCATTAACTGTAGCATATCCTGGTGTTAACGCTAGTCCCTACAATTGTCTCTGTCCCCACACCCAAATTTTGTTCTTCTACTTTATTCATGATTTAAAGTCTCTTTCCTAATAATGTTCTATAGTCTTAATAATGTTCACAGTTTTTATTAATTTTACTTAATTAACACTTTTTTACTTAAACCAAGAGATTAATAAATCTGTTTATTAATTTATGATTTATATTCACCATTTCCATCTAACTTTTGGCCCACGTTGGGCGCCAAATTATAACTTAACTTTTGTTATAATTTAATTTATATTTAAATGTTATTTATTTACCTTACCTATTAATGTCACACCTTCAGGTTTATAAAAGAATTAACAATCTTATCAATTTTTAAACATCACTTGCATTTATTCTCTTCAATTAACTGTACACATTATTCCAAATTTATATTAATATTGTGCAGTGACAGGATTGATATCTTAACTAAATTTACAATGATAAAAGGTGGACTTCTGAGGCTTTATATTTCTAATAAAATAACAAAAAAAAAAAACAGTATTAAAAATCTTATTCTTGCTCTTAGGGTCGCTATTACGGGAACTTTGCTTTTAAATTAGAAATGGTGACTAGAATAATTTTTATAAATTTTGATGAACTTAAAATTTGTTTTAAACTAAAAGATAGATGTCTGTTGGCTACACTTATATTCAAATATACTTATTGTTCTGAAGAGTTCCTGAAATCCTGGCTTTGTTCACTTTCGTGCTTACACTTGACACAAAAAAAACTTACTTTATATTTCAAAAAAACTTTTACGTCACACTTTTAAAATTTACTTATAAAAAAAAAACTCTTTACTTAATTTAATCAATTTCTCCCTTTACAACACTTCGGTCCTGGTCCCCACGAATCTGCCTGTCTTTCTCTGAGGCTCTCCTCAAACTTCCTCCTAAACTTCCGATCATTTAGTTTTTATTCAAAATCTCATCTTTCCCACTACCACCAATACGTTCTTTGTAAGTTTCCCACAGTTCTACAATTAGCTTTTAAAGGATAATGACATGGTACCTGCTTTGTCCGCACTAGAAAACTATTTGTGTCTTTTTTTTTTTTTAAATCCTATAAATGATTATTTTAGCAACTAACTTAATTTAATCTAAAGCCTCATACTTTATGTTATAATATATATATATATATATATATATATATATATATATATATATATATATATATATATATATATATATATGAAGTTAATATATTACTATGTAAGTAATTTATCCACCATTAAGTGCAATAATTTTACCTTGAGTGATGAGGCACCTTTCGGTCAATTGACCATTGTCGAATCACTGATGTTTTTCTGTTGTAGATGTTCGGTCTGTGAAGTTGGTGTTTGTAGACGTTGCGCGCACTTTTTCTTGATCTGTGTGTATGATATTTCTATATAGTATGTCTTCTGTATATGTTGTTTGTAGATTCATTAAATTGTTGTGTAAGTTTTTATAAATGTGGTATTTTTCTAGTGAGTTTAGTTCTATTGGGTTGTTATTTATTTCAAGTATGGTTAGGTTATTTTCGTAATTTGTTATTTCGTGTTTATGGGATATTAGGTGTGCTGCAACATTTGATACTTTAGAATTTTTGTTTTTGAATGCTCTATAATGTTCTTCAAATCTTATTTTAAATGTTCTGGTTGTTTTTCCTATGTAAAAAGCGTTACAGTTGTTGCATGTGATTTTGTAAATTCCTGATAGGTTATGTTTTTCTGAATTTGTTTTGTGGTTTGTGTTATTAAGATATTTTATTATTTTGTTGTTTGGTTTGTAAGTTGGAGTGTAGTATTCTTTGTTGTATATATTTGTTATTTTTTCTATTTTGTTATTGGTGTATTTATATTTTTATTTTTTTTTTTTTTTTTTTTTTTTTTTTTTTTCACATAAAATATAAATACACCAATAACAAAATAGAAAAAATAACAAATATATACTACAAAGAATACTACACTCCAACTTACAAACCAAACAACAAAATAATAAAATATCTTAATAACACAAACCACAAAACAAATTCAGAAAAACATAACCTATCAGGAATTTACAAAATCACATGCAACAACTGTAACGCTTTTTACATAGGAAAAACAACCAGAACATTTAAAATAAGATTTGAAGAACATTATAGAGCATTCAAAAACAAAAATTCTAAAGTATCAAATGTTGCAGCACACCTAATATCCCATAAACACGAAATAACAAATTATGAAAATAACCTAACCATACTTGAAATAAATAACAACCCAATAGAACTAAACTCACTAGAAAAATACCACATTTATAAAAACTTACACAACAATTTAATGAATCTACAAACAACATATACAGAAGACATACTATATAGAAATATCATACACACAGATCAAGAAAAAGTGCGCGCAACGTCAACAAACACCAACTTCACAGACCGAACATCTACAACAGAAAAACATCAGTGATTCGACAATGGTCAATTGACCGAAAGGTGCCTCATCACTCAAGGTAAAATTATTGCACTTAATGGTGGATAAATTACTTACATAGTAATATATTAACTTCATAAAGTCAGTGCAACGGAAAAACAATGGATAACGTTAAATATCAAGAATATATATATATATATATAATAAATTTAAAATATTTCAAAAACAAGAATACTTTTAGTGAATATATTTATTCAAAGAAATGACCTTATAAATAGTTTGGTGCCTTGATCTCACTTGAATTTGTTCATCAATTAATTTGTCTTTAACTTTATGCTTATAAATTTCCAATGTTTCAAATATATTCATTTTTAATCCTTTATTTAATTGTTTTATTAATTTCATATTTTCTATTTCTGGAAACTCGTGTCCATTATTAATACAGTGCGTATCTAAATTTGATTTGCATATGTTTGGTTTGATATAAGCGTTTAAATGTTCTTTGTATCTTTCTTTTAATTTCTTTTTTGTTTGTCCTACATATAATTTATTACAAGTTTGACATTTTATATTATATACTCCATTTCTTTCGTGCATATTATTTTGATTTTTGTTATTGTTTATTAAATTTTTAATTTTATTATCAGTTTTATATGTAATTTGTAAATTTGTATCTTTAAATAAAGTGTTTTGTTCCTGGTCACTGTGGAATTACTGGTAACACATTAGCAGATAAAGCGGCGAAGATTACCACTAGTATGTAGCCATCTACACAATGTGTTATGGTATCTGATTATATTAGTTATATGAAATGCTCATTGGCTCCTGCTTGGAATGATGATTGGCATTGTGTTAATCAACATAAGCTGAGGGAAAGCAGAAAGACACCGTCTGTCCATGGAGGTCTTCTATTCGTTCAAAACGTAGGAGGAAGTAGTGTTACCCGCCTTCGCATCAGCCACTCTTATCTAACTCTTGGTTATTAGATGCGTCATTACGTCCTGCCATTATGTCAGTCCTGTGGAAATACCATCACAATCATCATATACTGGTAGATTGTGGTGGTATGAAGCATATTCGTGACAGTTTTAATTTACACAGCAGTTTAAAGGTGGTGTTAAAGGACGATGCCGCTGCCATCAATCGTGTCATCGCATTCCTTCACCACCTAAATGTACTTTTTTGAAATTTAATATTTGAATATTTATTACTTACAAATTTATTTATTTAATATAGTATTGAGATATTCATGTTAGTTTGTGTCTAGAGTTTAATTGCTATTAACCTATTTGTTTTCTACATTAAGTGTTATTAAAGTAGAACAATAAATAAATAGATTTATTGTTATATTATTTTGTTATTATTGTTATGTTATTTTGTTATTAATTGCGAAGTTGTTCTTTTATTTATTGTTATGTTTCTCCTCATTGTTATGTATTTATTGTTACATTTTTATTTTTATATTATTACTGTTGTTTAAATTTTGTTTGTTTGTTATATTTTATAATTTTGTTTTATTTAAATTTTAATTTATTATTTTGATTTATCTAAAGTATTTCACTTGTTATTTGTTCCTGATTGGTGATGATAACCATTACTGGTGTTTTGCCAGGAAAAAAATTGACATATATTTAAAAGCTTTTGGTATAAGTTTGAGATTAACACTAGAAACTAAATAACATTAAACATATAGCACAAGATGGTGGATACATCGCCTCAATAGATGAGTTTTTTACATAATGTTGTATGTGTTGATACTTATAAATGTATATTAGTAGCTCAAGTTAAAAATGGGAACAAATTGTGTAAATCAGTATTTCTTTTTCCAATGTGTTACTTAAATCACGTAGCAAAGTTGAGTTATAATATTTAAACAAACAAGGTTTTTTTTTAATAAATTAGATACTTAACCAGAAAATAGCTAAATACTATTTCTAAATTAAATTCCATTTAAAATTGTATGAAAACTAATTTGTAGCACATAATAATCTTTGTTTCTGGTTTCAACAATATTTTACTCATGTTGTTGCAGTTAGTAAGAGCCCGACAGTGCCCATACTTTTACCTTCTCACTCATACCTTCACTTGTTTATTTCGAGCTGCTGGAGTTTGTGGTCATGCAACCTTGAATGCCCTCATCACTCCTACAACACGAGGGTTTCGACAAGTTTTAAAAGATGAAGGTAACAACATTTTTATAATAACTGCAACACATTTAATATTATTATTGGGTGTTCTGAATATTGTTACATTATTACAAGGGTTCAATAAATTATAAGGTAATCTTACAGTAATTAACTATTTAATGTTTTATAAACTGTTTTAATTAGGTCCAATAATATTAATTGAGTTTGCTAACAATCTATCTACACTTAACATGCACTCTCACTGTCACTAAACCTGAAATACCATAATTTTATTAAAAACTCTGCTCCGCTTTATTTGTACCTAACCAATCTTTTATATCGGCTTCCCACTGCTAGTAATTAATCATATTAGAAGATTCAAGAACAATGTAGCTTTTATGTCCACTTAAACATGACTTTCCGCTTCCAGTAATTTCTATCCACTACTTCTAGAAATTTCTAGCAATTGCGAGATGGCTTACTGTTTGTTCAAGCGGGAATAGACCTGTTCCCTTGTCAAAGCTTGTGCTATAAATCACGGATGGAACCTTACCTGATACAGTGTTCTAAAAATACTTCAGAATAATAATGTTAGTTATGATTATTAGATTTAGCAATATTGTCTCAGACATACGATAATAAAGATATGATATGATATATATATATATATATATATATATATATATATATTGTTAATTGTAAACAATTGTTTCACCACTAAGTGCAATTAATTTTTATCTTGTGGGATTTTTTACTTCTTTGCACATGTATCCATTTTCAAGAGTAGCCAATAGCCCGATGTCCATGGTATATTATCCTTGCCAGCCCCCAATGCTTCTTGTTTATGAGAATATCTTGCCATGTTGCTACTTCGACTCTCAGGAAGTAGCTCATTGGTATGGGACACGTCCAGTCAAACAAAATGTGCTTTACAGTTTCATCTTCATTTTCAAAAAGTGCACAGATTGAAGAATTTGAAAGAATAAATCTAAATAAATATTCCTCCGTCACTAGATGACTGGATCGTGCTCGAGCTGCAAAAGCTGCAATCGAAAGTGAAACTTCCCTGAATTTGTCCTCATTCAATGGTTCAGGCTGAAATTGAAAAAGGGGACGACCTCTTCTTTCCAAGATTCAGTCCAACCTTTAAGAAAGTATTTATTTGGCAAGATTTCACAATACATGGATACTTGGCTTTAAATTTTGGTACATATGGGATGCTGCTTTAGCTGTTTCCAGGTTTTCCACAATGTGAGGGTACCCTTTAAAGAGTTATGTCCTTCCTCATGTCCTTCAGCCTTTTGACAAATTTTCTTAATTCAGCAATGGGAAAAGATTAGTTCTCTGTGAATGAATTAGAGGGAGCCTGGAGGACAGATCAGGAGTCAGGGAATATGCATATTTTCTCCTTCTCTGTTTTGAAGCAACTTGCCAAAGCAGCATTTAGCACCAGAAGCTTTGTGTCGATACTAGAGTGCGAGTTTGCAGGGACGTAAAAGAAGATATCAGTAGATTTGTTGAAGAAACCTACTCCAGATGTTCTCTTTTGTTAGTCAAGTAAACCATCTGTGTAAATTCTAATATGATCATTGTAGCTGGTATCATTTCCAACGTTTCAGTTTTCACAACTACTGGGTGGTCTTGCTGGCTTCTTCTGCTTTGGAGGTTCAAAGTAGTTTTTATTGCTGACCAGGTAGTGGGCGACTCGCGATTAAAATTAATATATGCTCGGGGACAAAATTTAGCAACATGGCAGATAAATCATTTGTTTTGTAACTGAAGGATTATTTAATTTGGTTAATACCATTTCCTCCATTGTGAAGTGGATGAGGGGGCTGGAGAATCTTTATAGCCAGGAACTTTGACCAGACCCGTTTGTCAATATAGAGCATAATGGATATCAAACTCATTACCACCTCTATTGCAGCTATTGGGGTGGTCTTAGTACGTCCCAGGCAAAAATGAAGGGCTGCCGATTGTTTAAATGTGTCTTTGCAACTATCCCCCAGACTTCACAGGCATAGGTGGCTCTAGATGTGACAAATGCTAGATAGAATGTTCTTAAGATGGACATGTCTACTCCCCATTCCATGGTAGCAGCAGCCTTAAGTGTGGTTAATCTTGAGGCACAACATACTATACATTGGGGTCTCTATCTGAGTTTTGGATCCACCACTATTCCCAACAATTTGGGGTTTGAGTTGTGTTTGATAACTCTCCCATTTACAGTGAGTTTAGTGTTATATTGGCTAGATGATTTCGTCGAGAGAAAACTTAACATTAGATTTTTTCCATTGAAATTCTTAAAGTACACTTTGCTCTCCAGTTTGATATGGCAACAAGGGCTGCTTGAATTCTTTCTCTTGTTTTTTCCTGGCCTTTGGCAGTAATCCATATGGTTTGGTCGTCAGCATAAGACATGCCGTGGACAACAGGAGTGAAACTGCTGGCCAGATAATGGAGAGCAATGTCGAAGAGACTAGGACAAATAATTCCACCTTGTAGAATTCCATTTTCAACTGCATACTCTGATGAGACAGCGTCAATAACTAAAACAACTATGCGGCGGTCCAGTAAAAAGTTGGTAACAAATTGCAACATTTCCCTCTATTGCCAAGCTTCATGTACTGGAGGATGATAGTTGGAGGAGGTATTCTATCGAATGAAGCTTCAAAGTCAACCACTACTGCTGTAGTGGACATCATCTTGTTAAAACCTTCATAGATCTCATTTGTGAAGAATAGGAGTGCATCTGTTGTGCTATGTTGCCGTTTAAAGCCAAACTGATGTTTATATAGCAAATTGTTTGTTTTATGTCTCCATGAAAGCAGATTGTTGACTAGACGCTCCATCAGCTTGCCCAGGTATAACATTAAAGAAATGGGGCTGTAAGAGCCAGTTGACTTTGCAACTTTCCGGGCTTCAGAAGAGGGTTCATTTTGGCAGTTTTCCATTTTTTTGGAATGTTACCCTACCCCCATACTAGGTTGAAGAATGTGAGGATTTTGGTTTTCATTTCCATAGAGCAGTAAGTTAACATCTCATGAATGTTATCAGAACCGCCCATCAGTTCAGTCATCGAAAACTTAGTTCTGAACTAACTTAGTTTTCACTCTCATTTGAAAGAAAACTGGGAAATGGTCACTACCTAAATTCTGACAGATATGTCAATTGGAAATTTTTCCCCATAACATTGGAAAGGCTATAGTTAAGTCCAACATGCTCAAACACCTGGTTGAGGCAGACTGATATGTATGAACAAATTATCTGTTCACCAAGATACAATTGTTGTTAAGGAGCCAACTGTACAGTAATGGTCCGTTATGGTTTTCACTGCCTTTGGTCCAGCTGTGGTGCTTACTATTTAAATCTCCAACCACCAGAATCTTGTCATCTACAGGTAGTAATTTGTCAAGATCGGTATTTTCAAGATTGCTTATTCTTATTTTAAATTTAGCAAGTTCAAAGTTGTCTTTGATAATGACTTCTTGCTCCTCCACAGTAATAGAGTCGTGAACCATGGTCAGTAAACCACCTGAAAGATTGAAACTTTAAAATCCTTTAAACGTTAGATGGTACTTGCTGTTTTGGGGTAGTGAAGACTCTCGAATGCAAGGAATCTTGACTTTCTTCTCCTCCATGACCCTCTTCAGCTCATCGAATTTACCCTTTATAGATCTCGCTTTCCAATGCATAATAATTATTTCCTCTGATCCAGCTTTAGCAGAAAACCGATCTCTTGTCTCTTCTTTTTAGGACTTCCTTTCTTGGAAGGTTGTCTCAATAGATATATGCCATTTACTTGTTTAGCTTTTGTTTTGGCCATTCTTAGAAATGAAACTGCGAAAGACCTATTTGGGCACCATAATTCAAATTTTTGGATCCCACACTTCTTTGCCTCATGATGAGGTTATTGTCCATGTGTAAACATGCCGTATTGATTTAATACTTTATCCTTTTATGTTCCAAAATAAAACTTTTAATCTATCACGATGTTCTCGCTTCGTTGAAGGTAAAGCATGTTGAGAGCCCTGATAAAGACTATTTTGGATGTTAGCTTGCATTTTTATTTTGCTTTTGTTTTGTTTTTCCACTTGGGATTTTCTCTACAAAAGCTAATTCTGGTGTTCAGTTCACTGTAAAAGCTATACATGCTATATTTCTCTGCTATGACTGCTAATACAGCTATCCAGAGGCAGGATGAGGACCAACCAGCTCACCCCCTTACTTTGTGTGATGAGGCACTTTCGCTTACTTGACCATTGTCGAATCACTGATTTATTTTTCTCTATTTTTCTGATGTCGTTATTCGGTCCATGATGTTGATACTTGGTATTTAGGTATTTACATGGTAATTTGATATTTTATGGTTGTGTGATATTAGGTGTTCTGCTACATTTGATCTTTTTTATTTTTACTTATGAATGGTCTGAAAAGTTCTGAAAATCTTATTTTAAATGATCTAGTTGTTTTTCCTATGTAAAATGTATTGAAGTCGTTACAGGTAATTTTGTAGATTCCAAATATGTTTTTCAGTATTTTTGTTTTAATTATTTTGAGCATATTTTATTGCTTTATTTATCATGTTACTGTAAGTGTTAATTTTTGTGCGCCCAAGAGTAGTTAGATTTTTTTTGTATTGTGGAATTGTTGGAAGTTGGCTTTCTGTGTACTATAGTTTCTATTTAATTATTGTTGATATTTAATGTAATATCAAGATAGTCAATTGTTCTGTTTGTTTCTGTTTCATATGTGAACTGTAAGTTTCCGTTGTATGCATTTAGTTTATTTAGTATTATGATGTGTTAGTTATGAATGATAAGTTGATGTATTACAAGTATATCATCTACGTATCTTGTCCATAGTGAAATATTGTATGTGTGTATAGGTTTAAATACTAGTTCTTTGAAGTGTTATATATATATATGAAGTTAATATATTACTATTGTAAGTAATTTTATCCGCCATTAAGTGCAATCATATCATTGATTATCATTGCACTTAATGGTGGATAAAATTACTTACAATAGTAATATATTAACTTCATAAAGTCAGTGCAACGGAAAAACAATGGATTACGTTATATATATATATATATATATATATATATATATATATATATATATATATATATATATATATATATAAAGTTGATATATTACTATTGTAAATACTTTTACCCACCACTAAGTGCAGTAATTTTACCTTGTTGTGATGAGGCCCCTTTCGGTCACTTGACCATTGTCGAATCACTGATTATTTTTCTGGTGTTAATGTTCGGCGTTAAAGCTTTTTTTTTTTTTTTGTTTTTTTCTCTTTCTTGACTGAAGAAGATCATGTTGATCGAAATATTTCAAATAATAGTGTATTAAGTGTTTTATTGTGTTTTATATGTGCTTATTTCCAAGAGATTGCAGTTTTGGACTATTGCCTTTAGGTAAGTCTGTCAGTCTCCTATCAAGTCCAAAAATTCCTATATATAGACTATATATATATATATATATATATATATATATATAAATATAAAATACGTTTTCTTGTTTAATAATTTAAAACAACACAGGTTATTCAAATACAAGAATATTTATTATTTTATATCCTAATAAACTGTGTTGTTTTAAAATATATATATATATATATATATATATATATATATATATATATATATATATATATATATATATATATATATATATATATATATATTATAACTTAACTTTTGTTATAATTGAATTTATGTTTAAATGTTATTTATTTACCTTACCTATTAATGTCACACCTTCAGGTTTATAAAAGAATTAACAATCTTATCAATTTTTAAACATCACTTGCATTTATTTTCTTCAATTTACTCTACACATTATTTCAAATTTATATTAATATTTTTCAGTGACAGGCTTGATATCTTAACTAAAATTACAATCATAAAAGGTGGACTTCTGAGGCTTTAGATTTCTAATAGAACAACATAAAAAAACAGTATTAAAATTTTATTCTTGCTCTTGGGGTCGCTATTACGGGAACTTGCTTTTAAATTCGAAATTGTTGACTAGAATAATTTTTATAAATTTTGATGAACTTAAAAATTGTTTTAAACTAAAAGATAGATGTCTGTTGGCTACACTTATTTTCAAATATACTTATTGTTCTGAAGAGTCCCTGGAATCCTGGCTTGTTCACTTCAGCGCTTACACTTGATAAAAAAAAAACTTACTTTATATTTCAAAAAAAACTTTTACGTCGCACTTTACTAAATTTTACTTATAAAAAAACTCTACTTAATTTAACAAAATTCTCATTTTACAACATTTAAATCCTTGTCCCCACGAACCTGTCTTCCTCCTCCGAGACTCTCCTCAAAAACTCCTCTAAACTCCCGATCATTTAGTTTTTATGAAATCCCTAATCTCTCCCACTACCACCAATACGTTCTTTGTAAATTTCCCACAGTTCTACAATTAGCTAAACCTGACGGTACACGGTTAATTCCCCAGGCCGCTGGATTTCCCGTCTTAACAAGCTTTGGACCTTCTCTTGTCTATGGTTGCCGGACTCAAATTATAGCTTTCCTGGAAAGGATAACGACCTGGTACCTGCTTTGTCCGCCTAGAAAACTATTTGTGTCTTTCATTGCTAAATCCTATAGATGATTTTTTTAGCAACATTCTAAATTTAATCTAAAGCCTCGTACTTTATGTTATAGAGTCCCCAGAATTTTAAAATTAATTTTCTTTGATTTCTTAAATTTAAATTTTACAATATTTGAATGCTGACATCAAAGAACAATTTGTTTTAAATTCTTCACCAATCTTAAATTTCTAATACATTTAATTTTACTATAGTTAAACCTCTTATATCCTAAAACATTTCACTTATAATTAGTACATAATTATAAATTCACGTCATACAAATTAATACTCTTTCTTTAAAATTAAATGTGAAAGTTTACAATGCCATTGTTCATCCTACGATCCTAACCATTAATTAATTATGCATGAAAATCTAAATTTCTTTTATACAATTATTTAATTACTTAATATGGGTTTGTGATACCTTTTTAACATTCTACAATTAAATTTACCCTTAAGTTTAACATTAATTATGGAAGTTAGTTGGTAACTGCTATTACCAAGACATATTTTTTTCGTAGGGCCCTTCATAAATTTCTAAGAATTTGCTGTTTACAATATTTGAATGCTATGACATAAAGAACAATTTGTTTAAATTCTTCACCCAATCTTAAATTTCTAATACAAATATCACCAACTTAATAAGGTTTATTACCAAAAAGGAGAATATTAATTTCTTTTACTAAGACGAGTATTTTGTTACAGGGTTAAGATTCATTTTAAATAAAACAAACAAGCAATTGCGTTTAAGCTAAAAATACATATTAAAAATCACTAACAGTTAATTATCATTATCTTACATTTCTAAAACACGTCATTAAACCATGCTGCATAATTAATTATTAAACTGAATAAAATAATTCAATACTTTAATGTTATTAATACTAAACAAAACAAAGTGTCGCAAATATAATGCTATAATTATAGATTAAATTTACTCAGTTTTGTGAATTGTTTTAGTTATTAAATGTTTTGGTTGACAGTGTCTTACTTAAAACTATTACAAAATAGCTGATAGATGAAGTAACTTAATTGAAAGCCTTACAAGTTTATTAAGAAGTTAAAATTAATATGCATACGTTCCTAAATGGTTTATAATTATAATACTGTTATACCTTCTCAATTAACCTCAATTTTAATTAGTTACAATAAACAAATAATTATTCTCCCATTTATATTAGAAAAATTGTGTAGATCATTTCTCTTATCAAATATTCCATAATTACAAAATCACATCATACAAATTAATACTCTTTCTTTAAAATTAAATGTGAAAATTTTACAATTCATTTTACTTGTTTAACTAAATAATAATTTTATAACTTCCTAACTAAATTTCCCCTTTGCGCAGTTTATTAAATTTAAGTTCGTTATTCATTGTTTATTATATTTTTAACAAATATTATTATTATTTTTTTTTCAAGAAGTATTATATGATTATGAATAATTACACATATGATCAACATAAGGGTCGAATTGTCCTTGACTATTGCAGGAATTTTCCTCTCTCAAATGGGGTATTTTCGTGTCTTTTTGCTAAATCGGCCGGGTCTATTGTGTCCTGTAAATAGAAAGTGTTCCTTCTGCTGAAAGTGAAATTCTGTCATTGGGTTCACAAATGCACTTTTACTTTTTTTCGCTCTAGTGATTAAAGTTGCTGCAACATTTAGGTCACAAAGTTGTGCCAATTTTTCAATTATCAATCCCTCTGGTATCTTTGGTGATATATCTTGGAAATACAATAAATTTTGTTCTACATAATCTAACATGTTGACATGTCCCCTTCGAATTTCTACTGACGTTAATTGGTTTTGGTTTTGCTTAAGGTGGTCGTCTAACTGTTTTGACTTAAGGTTGTCAGTAATACATTGTCCCGTGTTAATTTTTAGTATGTTTAAATCTTCCGCTTGTTTTAGTTGTTGATCTTCACACATTATTTCCACTTCTGCTAATTTAGTTTGTGTTGTATCAATTTTATTGTTTAATTCTAAGCTTTCATAATTGCATTCTTCTTTATCCTCCATTAATACATCATTAATTTCTACCTTAAAGTCTCCATTATTCTTAACTGATTTATCATTAACTTCCTTAACTTCATCGTTGATTTCGTTTTCTTTATTATTTATTTTATCTAATTTGTCATTAAATTCATCTAATTTACTATTTAAAGTTTCCTTTAAATCTTGTGCTTTTTGATCCATTTTCTCAACTAATTTATTATTTAAAGTTTTTAAATCTTGTGTAGTTTGATCCCATTTCACACTTAAGAATTGCATTAACTGTAGCATATCTATTCCGGTGTTAACGCTAGTCCATACAATTGTCTCTGTCCCCACACCCAAATTTTGTTCTTCTCTTTATTCATGATTTAAAGTCTTTTCCCTAATAATGTTCTATAGCCTTAATAATGTTCACAGTTTTTTTATTAAATTTACTTAATTAAAACTTTGACTTAAGCCAACAAATTAATGATTTTGTTTATTAATTTATGATTTACTTTATTTATTTATATTCACCATTTCTATTTAACTTGCCAACTAGTTGGGCGTCAAATTATAACTTAACTTTTGTTATAATTAAATTTATTTTTAAATGTTATATATTTACCTTACCTATTAATGTCACACCATCAGGTTTATAAAAGAATTAACAATCTTATCAATTTTTAAACATCACTTGCATTTATTTTCTTCAATTTACTCTACACAAATATTCCAAATTTATATTAATATTTTGTAATGACAGGCTTGATATCTTAACTAAAATTACAATCATAAAAGGTGGACTTCTGAGGCTTTAGATTTCTAATAGAATAACATAAAAAAACAGTATTAAAATTTTATTCTTGCTCTCGGGGTCGCTATTACGGGAACTTGCTTTCATACTTATCTACTATGTTAATAACGGATTTTCATGCGTTCTTCAGGCATAAAGCCATATTTGATATTATCAATTAAACTTAATACATTAATTTCCATTTCAGGCAAATGCTTGAATGGTAAATCAATTTAGAATATTAATAAGTTAATTTAGGTAACCTACGAGGGGTTTATTTCCCTTTGGCTATTAAATTTTTATTTATTTTTGATATGAATTTAATATACTTTGAAATAAAGGTTTATTGAAATGAAATTAATTTGTTTATAGGACCTTGTATTGCAAAATGTGAAGTATGTTCCAAAAGTGGTTGGTTCTTGGGCCTTGTCCCTTTCTTTCTTGAAATTTTGCTGTTCTCTTCTTGCATGGCGTCTGTGAAATTCTCCAAGTCCGGCGTTTGGGCATTTTCTTGGTTGAGATGATGTTATAAGGATATTTGAGCATCTGCCCAAATATTCTTACTCTCCTTTGTCACATCGAAGCATTTTATACAGTCGTTTTACAACATATTGGATCTTTAACTTCGTTTGCTGGTAAAACATGACCGCTCTTTACAGTGGTGGAGACGCTACTGTCGCTTTTCCTCGACAAGGGCACGCTTTCTTCTTTAAAAGACCAAACTCGTCGTAGACTACTTATAGCTGAGATTAGCTGACATTTGTTTACAATCTTATGATATAGATTAGGTTTTCGGGCATCCAAGCATTTTGTCATTGTCTCTTATATACAGTAGTCTGCTCGTCCCTTCTATTTCGCTGGCCCACTTCGGGATGATTCCCTTTCAATGTAAAAATTAGTACGTACATATTTACATAACTTTTCCCTTCATCTTAACTTCTATTAAGCCTTATATGTATTTACGTCGTAATTCACCGTTTGGAAATTTAAACACATGAATCTGATTGGAATAAAAATAGGATATTTGTAAAACAATGGCAGACCCCAGATAATCCGCAAACCGGTTAATCCGCCCACGGATAATCGGGAGTTTACTGTGTATGTATATATATATATATATATATATATATATATTTTAAACAACATAGGTTATTCAAATACAAGAATATTTATTAATTTATATTCAAAGCTTTTCGTTGGTAAACAGTACCAACATCATCAGGAATGAAAATTACAAAAATTATAATAATTATTACAATTATTGTAATTTTCATTCCTGATGATGTTGGTACTGTTTACCAACGAAAAGCTTTGAATATAAATTAATAAATATTCTTTCATTTGAATAACCTATGTTGTTTTAAATTATTAAACTAGAAAATGTATTTTATATATATATCTCATCTTCCTTAATAGATTGGCGGACATTATGGTTCTTACTGAACCAGATTCTAGGAGGACAGGTTTTGCGAAACCTGCGAGGGATACTTGGAGGAAAGGGAGCCTCTCATCGATTTGTGAAAGAATACCTTTATTTCCTGACTGAAGGGTTTGCTGTGACGCAGCACAGACCGCCTACTACCGATGGTTCCTTTTCTGGTGGGTGCTTTGGTACTCAGCCTATAGAGTTTTTCCTGAGGTATATTGCGTTTTCCTTTAAAATCCTTGCAATACCAGATGTAGTGAACAGGTTTATTGCAGACTGGCATAGGGGTGTTTGCAACGTTTATGTGGGGGTGCGAGTGAATGATTTATGATTGGGAAATATCGGGCTGATTTTGGCGAAAGACTCTCATTTTTGAAATATAGAAGACAATCTTTACCTTGGTTACGAAGGGAGGCGTTATATTAGGTGTTGGCCACCCTAACACACAACTCATGGAGTTCCTCGAAATTATAGAGTTTTGTTTTGAGATGTGAACAACTTCTCACCGTAGGGGATAAGCCCTTAATTATCATTTTGGTGATTTCTGACTCCGTTTTATTAAGTTTTAAAAGTTTACTTCTATTATATCGATAATACAACAATATAAGTTTTTTTGTACCCTTGGGGTCTGTAGAAAAGGTTCTGGATGAGGGATATTAATAAATTGCAGGGTACAAAAGATCTAAGGGAGTCGTAATGAAAATCGGAGAAATCCATGTGCTTAATTAGTCTCAACTATAGAGGCCCCTGCACATAAGATGTAATTAGAGCTAGCATACCGCGTTGAATATCTGCAAAAAGTGTATATATTTTCATACAGAATTTTAGAAATATTAGCAAATCAGGTATATCCAAACCGTCCGTGATTGGTAGTGCGTCTAGGAGTCTTTCGGCTGGATGTTGCAATCCTGAGAAAATTTGACCGAATGAATGATGATCCAGAGAGGGAGCTTTTTATGTTGTTGGTTTCTCCATTCGTAGATCATAGAACTAGAGCTCTAACTTTAACAATTCCCCTTGCTTCTTAATATGATCAGGGGAGCTACCTAGATTATCGTCTGTAGGGGACTCAGATTCTGCCGGTTCAGGAGTTAGGGTGACGGGATATATTTAATATGTGAATCCATATAGCTGTTAATTTATTTCTGCGTTTTCTACTACACTAGAACTACTAAGGTAATTTTACATAACACACATATACACACAATAATGAAGCAAGGATGCAATAGGCGAAAAAAAAATCTTACAGCTTTCTAAATATTATATTACTAATAAAACTTGAAATAAATATGACAGCCGAATAAACAAATGATTTTAATTTCTTATATTTTTTTTTTATATTAGAAAAGTGGTACCTAATTCTATAAAAGCGGATTGGATTATCTGTTTACTTACAATAAGATAAGAGTAAATTGTGAATTCTCCTGTAACAATCACATGTTTAAACAATACTAACTTACGTAATTCTTTCTGCGAATGATTTTATGTATTTTTAAAAACCGCTTATATATCTTATACAGATTTTAAAAAAATGAAACTATGAATTTATTTATCATTATCGCTGATACATACTTTCTAGAAACTATGGTTATAGATATAGTTGTAAAAAATACATGTTCTTATTCGTTAATTTTTTTAAAAAATGAAACAAATTTGTAAACATTTTTACAAACTACGCTCTGCTACCATTTTGTCACATAGGAAGACTAAATAACGGAGTTATGCCCCAAAATAAAATTTAGTACGTCCTACCCCACAAAAGAAATTTTAAAGAATAGCCTTCCTCTGGCTGTGGCTGGTGTGCATACTTATAATAGAGGTTCTATAAATTAAAAAATATTGAAAGCTTTACCTTTTGGTCGTTGTATTAAGATATAAGGGTTACCTCCATAGCTGGATTCCTTGGGGTAAATCTGATCGATCAGATATTGGACCCTGGGTCACCGCTAGTACTGGTCTTTTCCTGCCTGGTCTCTTATGATATGCACCCTTTGGCTTCTCTTATTTGACTCCCTACTTGACTTGCTATTTTAATTTTAAAAGAGCGGCAAAATCATGTACGTATAGAATAGCTGATAATAAACGGAGACTGTAGTGTGTTGCCCTCGGTTGCGTCTAATGAAACCTTTTGCCTCGTTTATGGGCAATTTGGCGATAATACAAAAAACAAAAAAAACGTTACAAGGTTTTAGACATTTGTATTGTGTTAAACTTTTTATGGATGTACCAGTACTTTACTTATTTGACTTTTATTTCTTATTTATGTTTTTTATTGTAATTCAAAATCATTCCGGGTTATCCGGAAATGCATGTTAACGGGGTCCGACTTATCGAAGTTCTACTGTGTTTGAAAATTATTTTATTAGCCTTCCTGTAATTTGCTAAATTCTTTATATTTCTTTTGCATTTTATTTATTCAATAATCCCATAAAACACGTAATAGACCCTCTTTCTAGATGTTCAACTTAATTAAAAATTTTTTTGATATATAACGGATTCAGTCATTAGCAGAAGTTATTTCATGAATGATCACGAGTTTGCTCTATAAAGTAATTACATTTGACCCTAATAAAATAACAGTTCGCTAAACATACACTTTAAGTAAATTTATTAAAAAAAAATATAGAGGAATAACAATATCAATGTCATTAAGCTATCTTCGTCGTTGTCTAGATTGACTATTAGGAAGTATTGTTAAGGTAGGTGGCAGTGCTTTTGAATCCAGGTTCTATATAATGCAATGAAAAGGTGAGTGTGTGTGTGTGTGTGTGTGTGTGTGTGTGTGTGTGTGTGTGTGTGTGTGTGTGTGTGTGTGTGTGTGTGTGTGTGTGTGTGTGTGTGTGTGTGTGTGTGTGTGTGTGTGTGTGTGTGTGTGTGTGTGTGTGTGTGTGTGTGTGTGTGTGTGTGTGTGTGTGTGTGTGTGTGTGTGTGTGTGTGTGTGTGTGTGTGTGTGTGTGTGTGTGTGTGTGTGTGTGTGTGTGTGTGTGTGTGTGTGTGTGTGTGTGTGTGTGTGTGTGTGTGTGTGTGTGTGTGTGTGTGTGTGTGTGTGTGTGTGTGTGTGTGTGTGTGTGTGTGTGTGTGTGTGTGTGTGTGTGTGTGTGTGTGTGTGTGTGTGTGTGTGTGTGTGTGTGTGTGTGTGTGTGTGTGTGTGTGTGTGTGTGTGTGTGTGTGTGTGTGTGTGTGTGTGTGTGTGTGTGTGTGTGTGTGTGTGTGTGTGTGTGTGTGTGTGTGTGTGTGTGTGTGTGTGTGTGTGTGTGTGTGTGTGTGTGTGTGTGTGTGTTTTTTTTTTTTTTTTTTTTTTTTTTTTTTTTGGGGCTTATTCAAAGGTGCATGTAGTTTGTATTGAGTTTGTTCATTTATTGTTTTCTATTTTATGTTTTCATATGTTTGTAAATTTAATATAGCTCTTGTATTTCATGTTGCTCTTCTTTGTTTATGTTTAGAATTATGAGATTATGGGGATGTAGTTAATAAATAATTATAAATATGACTCCCCTTTTGCCAACTGAATAATCAAAACCAGTCACTGTTATATCAACATTTAAACTAAAAATTCTTCACATAAACGAAAAAGAACCACATCTTATCACTCAGAGCAATATAAAAAAATATTGAATGAACAAACCCAATACAAAATCATAACCACCTTTCGACCACATTGTAGTACACCTATAAAACCACTCAACAATACTTCCTTGCAGCCAATACTGATGATTACCTAGTGCAATCAAAAACTTGTTTGTCAATAAGTTTTTCATAAATTTACCTAAATTATAAGTTGTTATTTTACTATTTTCAAAAGTAATACTTTCCTGGTTGTAATGTACAAAACAATTCTTAAGAATAATTAATTATTAATTTTTAAATATATGATAGTATTTTTATATCTCAAAGACTGGATTAAAAAAATAACATACACATTCAAAATAATGTTTCAGACATAGCATTTACAATGCCACTAAAAACATCTGACACAACCCATAAGTCTGCAAATGATTCAAGTTTTGACACTCTAGATGCTACTCAGAGTTCTCCAACAGAGTTGGATAACGTTGAAGATGTAGAAGAAGGAGAAGAAGCTGAAGAATGGCTGCATAGTATGGGTGTTGAAGCAGCAGAAATCAAACGCATAAGCTCTGCACAGGTTAATTTTTAAAATAATACTTAATATACAGGCTCCTAAACACATTATATATATATATTTATATATATGAAGTTATTATTATTCCTTGTAAATATTTTTTTCCACCACTAAGTGCAATAATTTTACCTTATGTGTTGAGGCACTTTTCGGTCACTTGACCATTGTCGAATCACTGAATTAATTTTCTCTATTTTTCTGGTGTGGATGTTCAGTCCGTGATGTTGGTATTTGTTGATGTCATACATGTTTCTTCTTGAGCCGCATGTATAATGTTTTTGAATAGTACGTCATCTGAATATGTTGTCTGTAGGTTCATTAAATTGCTGTGTATATTTTTCTAGTGAGTTAAGTTCTATTGTGTTATTATTTATTTCAAGTATGGTTAGGTTATTTTCATAATTTTTTATTTCATGTTTATGTGATATTAGGTGTGCTGCAACATTTGATGCTTTTGTATTTTTATTTTTGAATGCTCTGTAATGTTCTTCAAATCTTATTTTAAATGATCTGGTTGTTTTTCCTATGTAAAATGCGTTGCAGTCGTTACAAGTAATTTTGTAAATTCCTGATAGGTTATGATTTTCTGTATTTGTTTTGTGGTTTGTGTTATTAAGATATTTTATTATTTTGTTGTTTGGTTTGTACGTTGGAGTGTAGTGGTCTTTGTTATATATATTTGTTATTTTTTCTATTTTGTTATTGGTGTATTTATATTTTAGGTAGATTTTTTATTATTATTTTTGTGTTCAGGTTATAGTGTTGTGTTGAGGTTAGGTTTTTTGTAAATTTATTGTATATGTTTTGTATAAGGTGTTTGTGGTATCCATTTTCTATTGCTATTTTGGTAGTGTTATCTAAATCTTCATTTAATTTTTGTTTGTTTTCGTGTGTGTATTTTATTGCTTTATTTATCATGTTACTGTAAGTGTTAATTTTGTGTATCCATAGGTGTTTAGATTTGTAGTGTGTTGTGGTGTTGTTGGAAATTGGTTTTCTGTGTACTGTAGTTTCTATTTTATTATTATTTATATTTAATGTAATATCAAGATAGTTAATTGTTCTGTTTATTTCTGTTTCAAAGCTGAATTGTAGGTTTTTGTTGTATGTAATTAATTTGTTTAGTATTATGATGTGTTCGTTGTGAATGGTAGGTTGGTATATTACAAGTATATCATCTACGTATCTTGTCCATAGTAATATATTATGTGTGTTTAGTATAGGTTTAATTATTATTTGTTCAAAGTGTTGTAGATATATTTCTGACATGACTGATGATATGGATGGTCCCATGGGTAGTTCAGTTGTTTGTTTATAGTATTTATTGTTAAACTGGAAGTAATTTTGGTTACATATGTGTTTGATTAGTGTAATAATACTATTTATTGTGATTTCTTTTTTGTTATTGTGTATTAGTTTGTTTTTTATTATTTCTATGGTTTCTTATATTGGGATACTAGGGTACATGTTGGTTATGTCTAACTAATTATTTTTGTGTTGCTGTTTGTTACTGGTTTTTATTTTATTAATTAATTCGTATCCATTTTTTATATTGTATGTGTTGTTGATATGTATTTTAGATCTTATTATTTTGTCTAGTATTTTGCGATTATATAAGATGGTGTTGTTTTGAAATTTATTAGTGGTCTAAATGGTGTGTTGGGTTTGTGGATTTTAGGTAAGCCTGTTAATATTGGTGAATATGGTTTGAATGGGTAAAGTCTTGTGTGGTATTTTGATACCTTTGATATTCTCACACCTATAATACTCGAAAAGATACAATAAATCATAATAAAACACAAAATAAATACAATAAATAGACATAACAAAAAAATCGAAAATCTAAAACAACAACGTAACCTAAAAACTAGCCTAAAACAAACCAACACACAAACCACACCTCTAACAACAAAAATTCATAAATCTAACTAAAACACAATTCACTGAAAAAGAAAAAATAATAACAAATGCTTTCAAATATAACATGCCCAATTTTAACAAAAACCAAATAATAAAAAAACCTAACAGTTGACACAGAATCTAACATCTATAAAATTACCCACCTTAACACTGAACACATAAGAAACAACATTAATAATAATATTAACTTAATAAAAACCCAAACAAACAAAAGAAAAACAATATATAAACAAAAAAGAAATTATGAAACTCAAAGAAAAACTAGAAAACAACAACTACATAATATTAAAATCAGATAAAACAAACACACCAGTAATAATTGAAACTACAAAATATATCAATTCAATGACAAACCACATAAAAGAAAATAAATACGAACAAATCCCAGACGCAACTAACAAATACCTTAATACAATAAAAAACCCAATAGTAACCCACACAAATACCCTAAATTATAACAATAAATTAAAATACCACACAAGACTTTACCCATTCAAACCATATGCACCAATATTAACAGGCATACCTAAAATCCACAAACCCAACACACCATTTAGACCATTTATATGTGTATGCGGGCATGATGTGTGATGCATGGTGTAAGGTGTGGGGTGTGATGTGTGGTGTGTGTGAGATTTAACATTGTCTATTATTATTCCATTGCACTGACTTTATAGAGTTATTATATGTTATTGTAACTATTATTGGACCATTAAGTGCAATTAATTTTTACCTTATGATGAGACACCTTTCAGTTACTTGGTTTGTCGAATCCCTGAATTATTATTCTGTGTTAAACTTATATTATTTAACATTGTTTATTATTATTCCGATACATATATATTTTATATTATATATGAGGGGAAATTATGTGGGCAACACGGATTCAATTTTTTAATTTTTATTGTTTTCTTGTGTTGGTGCATATGTTCTAGGTGCATATATTTATAGTTTCAATAATATAGCATATTTTGTATGTTTTTGACAGATTCAAAGATTATATCGGTTTTGGTGTGCTCTGCTCAACAGTCAGCACTTTATTTTCTTTACCAATTACAGCCCTAATCCTCTCAACTTCACCCTCCCTTTTCTTCTTAGTCCCTCCCAATTCTGTCCAATTCATAAGATAATATATAATTAAATTTTACTTGCTGCCGAAGTCCTGTCTAAAAGATCAAAAACTGTCCTCTTTTTCAAACACACCCCTCAAAGAATCTAAAATATAGCTCTTGATAACGAAAAACCAAGAGCTATTGAACAATTATTAGTGTATGTTAAACCTGATATTTATAAATCAAATCTCTGAAATGCACAATCACCAATATAAATAACAATTTATTTTTAAAAAAGTTGGAAAAGAAAGAAAGATGAATTTATATTTAAGATTCAACTTATATACAAACAGCCAGTTACTAAAGTTCTGATCCTAATAAATATAAATCCGTCATAAGTCTAGTGTGTAGGAAATAATGAGATGCTTGAGAAGAAGTAAACTTTCCAATTCATTTTAGTATCTACAAAGGCAGTCCAATACTGAAGCCATGCATGAAATCTTAAAATCAGTGTTCTTAAGACGTAAAGAACAATCTCACAAGAGAAAATCCATGTGCAAGTGTGAATTATTCATTTCATGTTACTAATAATTAAATAATCAGAAATCAATAATAAAAACAAGAAAACTTGAAAAGGTCATTTTAAAAGATTATACTGTATTATAACGTACCTTCTCTAATCGTCCTTCAGGATAAATAGACTCCTAGGAATAATTAATATTCAGCTTCTTGCTTTTACAATAACTGATTTATTTTAATCCTGAGTTCAAACATTAGCATTTATAGGTATTAGTTTTAACTAACTCTAATTTTTGTCGGTAGGCATCAAGACTTATATTTTTATTAACAATTCTTTTAAACTGTCCTTAATTATATTAAGTTGTGTATAGGTTACTTCCCCTGGTTTGATAAATTTTATATTTCAATGAATATTTTACTGTTTAAAGAATTAGTAAAAAGTTTAAAAGGTTCTTAATACTTTTTGACTTTAACCCGGCAGAGGTCGTGTCACGGTCTTTTCCACCGGGCCTTCACCATTTTCTTAATATCTCGAACTGCCAATTATTGTAAGCTTCCACCCCCTCAGTACCTTCAAATAGACTCGTTCACTAGCGAATGCTGTGATTGTATTTTCACTATCACCAAAGAGTGTCTTAGTGCAGCAGCCTAAAAATAAGCCAGTGTGGAAACCAAAGTGCGCGACCCCTCGCATGTGCTAAAGTGTGATATAATTTTTAATTTCGCTTTTGTGTTATTGATCGTTTAGTGCGTTGTGTGTTATATTTATTGTGTTACTAAGCAATATGAATCGAGCAGAAGAAGAAAGATCAGCCAGACTGTTAGATAGCGTGGAAAGGGAGAAAGGCATGAGGAAGAAAGGATTGAAAATCCTGGTAGTGTTAGAAGACAACTTTTATGTGAAAAGAAACGTTGAAGAGATGCTGGGGCTACAGCCTCAGGTGCTTAGACATATTGTATGTAATTTCTTGTTTAAAATAATAATTTTTTACAGTTTCATTTCATCACTGTATTTGTAATAATATGATAAATTGACTTAAACATTCAATACATTTTGATTCAAAATTGGTTTTTTACATTACAGCTATTGTAAACATCAAGTACATTTTCTTATTCAGAAATTAGTTTTCTTTCCGAATATATTAAGAAACATAAGTCTTTGTAAAAGAATCCGTATGTTATAACAACTTATCTAAAGCCTTGTATTTTTTTCAAACAATAAATTTCTTAAATCCTAAAATATTATTTAAAATTATTTAGTACAACAATTTCACAATTAAAACCAATAGAACTTAAGTAAATACATTATACTTAATTACGGTATTTGTATTTTTAAAATAAAATATTGTTCAGTATTTGTTTTCTATTAATAGAATAACCTGGTCGAATCCACCGTGTGCAACCCCTCAAGTTTTATTTTTCACGCGACCTCTGCCGGGTTAAAGAGATAACTTTAAATTTCAGATAAATTATTACTTATTACTTGTATGGTTCCTTGTTTCACTTCACCATTCATAAATTCACTTATTCACAGATCTCTTCAGTTTCACTTTCTCCTTTCACTCGAAATGCTTCTATGCCGTAACTGACTTTATTAAATCACTCCCTTATTAATTCTACTTACAATTCAATCTCCTCTACTTAATTTCACATACTACTTTTCTATCTCCCTCTCTTAATATAACTCATTACTTAATAATCTCCCTTATTTAATCTCATTAAATGAAACTAGTAAGAACTATGTTAGGAAGGCTTGTAAAATCAAGATTGAAGAAAATTTGGAGGTTCTAAGAAGAAATACAGTAATATATCTACTGGATTCAACCATGAGTTAGGTGTAATAAAAAAGTTAAAAGAAAAAGATTGTTATTACCTCAAAGCTGACAAGAGTAACACTGTTGTTGTCTTGAAAAAAGAAGATTATATTAATAGAGTTAACAATTTGTTAGAAACAGGACCTTATAATAAATTGTCAAAAAATCTGTTAAATAAATTTGTTAAAGAAATGGTAAACTTTATTAAGGAATGTAATTTCGTTATTTCAAAGAAAGATGTCTTTAAATTTCATGTTTCTAATCCTGTTTTACCTATGTTGTTCTGTCTCCCAAAAATACATAAAGAGGGCGATGCCGTAAGGCCAATTGTGTCGGGAATTGATTCACCAACCTATATGTTATCTAAATGGTTAGCTAAAGAAAAATACATTTAGTATTTTTAAATGTAAGTTGGCATAATTTTCGTTTAAGATTTCACTAGATTTTGTAGAGAAGGTTAAAGATATCAGACTGACAGATGAAAAAATTTTAGGATCTTTTGATGTCTTTCTCTTTTTCCAAGTATTCCGGTAATGGAAACTTTAAATTTGTTAAAGGAGTTTTTGATTGAAAATGATGTCGACATTGAAAAAGTTGACCAGTTTATGAAATTAACTAATTGTTGTATGAATAATAATTATTTTCAATTTAATAATAATTTTTATAAACAAAAAGATGGTACAACAATGGGAAACAGCCTATCACCTTTTTTAGCAGAACTTTTTATGAGTAATTTTGAATTAGGATTGAAAAAGAAACTTAGCTATTTTCCTCGTGTCTGGATTAGATACGTTGATGATATTTTTGCTATATTTAATATTAATGAATTTCAAATAGATCCATTGCTAAGGATCATCAATGATCAACATCCTAATATAAGATTTATTTATGAAATTGAAAGAGATAAATGTTTACCGTTTCTTGATGTTTGTTGCGTTAGAAATAGAGATAAAATAGTATTTGATATTTATAGGAAGCCAACATCAAATGATAGATTTATTCCAAAAGAATCTAACCATTGTAACCAACACAAATTTGCAACTTTCAATTCTCTAGTTAATAGGTTGATTAATATTCCTTTGAGTAAAAGATGTTTTGATATTGAATTTAACAATATATTACAGTATAGAACATATTAAAAGTATAGCAGAATTTAATGGTTATGATTGTAAAGTTATTGATAATATTCTTAGGAAGCAAAAGATTAAGATTTGAAAATAATTAACAACATTACCTTTGGAAACTAAAGAAAAAATCTGATTTATTAGTTTACCTTTTGACAGAGTTTTAACCAAAGGGTTGGAGGAAATTTTTAAGAATGTTACGTTGAGAGTTGCGTATAAAAATCATAATAACCTTAAAAATTTATTAGGCAATGCTAAAGATAAAGTTAAAACACTTGATAAATCAGGAATTTACCAAGTTAATTGTAAGGATTGTGATAAAATGTATATTGGCCAGACAAGACAAAAGTAATAACTAGATTTAAGGAACATATTAGGGATATTAAATACCAAAGATTTGATAAGTCTAGTATTGCTGCCCACATTTTAGAGACCAATCACAATCTAGATGTTAATAATGTTAAGTTAATTAAGAATGTTAGGACTAATAAATTGTTAAATAGTTTCGAAAGCTTATACATTAGTTAACATAAACATGAGAGTTTATTAAATTCTGATAGAGGTCCTATTCTTCATTCAATTTTATATTCACTTGTTAGATAGGATTATGATTTTTATATTAAACTTTGTGTTGGTTATTTTTCAAAAACATTTTTAATTTAGAATTCATTGTATTATTAATTTATATTTTATTAAGTTGACGTTGGATATCTTGTTTTCACTCGATAGGCGTGGCAACGCCATGGTTAAGAGGTGGGGCTGCGGCAGTCAGAGTGGGGGTAAGAAGTTCCGTAGATTATAAATAAGGTATTTTTGTAACGTTAATCAGTCTGTATGTTATCGCTCTTAGGATGGTTACTTGGTAACTGAAATGTACATAAGGGTAAAATAAAGAAAGTTTGTGGTTAGGATGTTTTTGTGTATTTATTATCCTTTTTTGTTGATGTGTAGGATTTCTAGGTTATAGTAAATGTCTGTGTATTTGTGTCCTGTTTGTATGTGATTGTAAAATGTTGAGTTGGTGTTCTGTTTTGTTCCAAGAGTCTTTGTTTAAAGCTGCGACCTGTTTGTCCAATGTAGAATTTGTTACATTCGTCGCAGTTCAGTTTGTATATGCCTGGTGCTTGTAGTTTATCTTTGTTGTATTTTGTTTAATTTTATTTATTTTATTTAATTAGTGTAACAACAGTATCTTTTAATGAAAGCTTAAATATGTCATTCTCTATTTATTTGTTTATAATTCTTTTTAAACTTAGTTCTAGTTTGAAAATCAATTTCTAATTAAGAAATTATTTTCGAGGACTAACCTAGATTCTTGTTATCTTATCACTCCATTTCTCAAGTATTTTAGTTATAAATGGGAGTCTCCTATGATGGTTTGTAATGATCATTCTAAAATAAATTTGAAGTACTCCTTCTGCCTTACATTATGATTACATTATCTTATACACTTAGCATCTCTAAAATGTTTTTTTGTAAGCCTCTTATTATCCATCGTTCTCCTTTATTTCTCTTTGGGTTGAATACTGTCTGAAAATTTCATATTTACACAGAGAGGACAGCGCTGTACAATTACATAAAATTTCCTTGTAAGACTTAGGAAGCATGTTGAGTAGCTGTACTATTGATGAAAAATTTCTCTCCCTCATAGAGTCTTGGCTGGACAACACCTAGATATAAAACCTGCAATGGTAATGATAAATATTTTCAACACTAACTGGCCTACTAAATACTTGTAACCTTAATAGCATAATAGATATACTTCAGTTGAAAAATATGTTTAATTTTGACAGTTTATGGTTTTTCAATTTTAAACTTTATTTACTTATATAGTTAAGATAAATTTATGACATGGGAATCGCAGGTAGAAATATGTGTTTAGTAATGAGAGGTTTAAGCACAGACACATGAGAACATTAACGCTATAAATATAAAACTTTTGATGTATTTTTCTTGGAATTATTAATAATACAGAACATTTGTTGCAAAGTATATTGCGTTAAAAACAGTTTTGGATTCCAGGATAATCTCACAGTTAACAAGGAGAAAAAACTTGACAGGACGCCTGAGTCTTTGGTTTACATTGAGGGTACAGAGGTTCAAGTTTTTTTCAACTTTTTGCTGAACTGTAAATCATGTGTCCCAACAACTGGCCCATTGTTAGGTGTACCCCCTACACTATTGTCTCCTGTAGCGTTTCATGGGGCCACTTTAAGGCCACTCAAAGTAAGTATTTAACTTTGCTTAAAACAATTCTTTCATTGTATAAGGTTTTCAGTTAATCTATTAAAAATAGAAAGATTTGTTACACTTTTTAATTAAGATTAAAACCAAAATACAATGCCATATGCATAAAATAAATAATCTTAAAAAATAGAAATGAATAATAGACAAAGCCATTTGAAACAAAAGGGGGTTTTGTGAAATTGAAAGAGTTGGAAAAAAGGTCAAAACCATGTTAGAGAGAACATCAACATTCAAAGAGAAATAGCTTGAAAAAGGAAATGGCAAATCAAGAGAAGAAGAACCTCAAAAAATGAGAAATTAAAAAGTTATATCGAAATAAAAAAGACAAAGAAACAGTTTTGAGGAAGTGACGTAAAACCGCCCGACACATCACACCACAATCGAAGCAGCGAATGGTTGAAATGGATAAGAAATTCTGCGGCTGAACTGCCAAAAAACGTCTAAATTGGAAGGGTAGATCGAGTGTTCAAAGAGCAAGGACGTTACGCCGCTCCGCTTTCTCACTATTCGTTTTAAAAAGTGTTAATCAGAAAAGATGCAGTGTTAGAAGGGTTCAGGGTGGTTGCCTTGACATGTAATCTTGTGCATTTCAAAAAACCCTTTTGGAGAGGAAACTCCCCAAAAGCAGTTAAAAAAGAAAAAAATTTAACATCGTGTTGTGTTGCGGTTTTCCGACCAAAGAGATCTAAAAAAATAACAGATGTTTAAAGTTAGTGAAGTATAAAATTTTATAGATGAACAGTGACAAAATTATAAATAAACACAAAGTGAAATTTAAATGAAGTAAAACAGTTTCTTAGAGAAAAAGTTTGGTAAGAGTAAATTTGGGCTAAATTAGAAACAGTGACATACTCAGTTTTTACTCAGTCAGAGTCTCAACTTTTATGTGTTACAAACTGTGCTGTCGTGGAAGTTTGGTTATAATAAAAATGATGTTTTTTACTAACTTGCAACTTGAATAATTATTTTATTTTATTTAAACAGGTTTCTGAAACAATCCTAATCACTTGGTCAATAAGCTGAGTTTGCCTGTAAAAGAATTCATTCCCTGGGAACGAAAGTTTAATAGGGTAAATCTCCACGAGTTAAGTTTCTTAAATAAAGTCCAGTGTTTGGTTCATTGGCAGATTTTGGCAAGCAGAAGCACAGAATTTGGCTTTAGGCCGGATGACCTTGTTTCAAAAATTTTACCTTTTAGCAGTGACTCGGCCGACTCTGACTCACTTGCGGGTGATGGTTCGGTTAGAGCGGCCTGTCACAACACACACACACACAGACATATACAAACACACATGTATATATGTGTATATGTACACACATATGCGTGTGTGTGTGTGTGTGTGTCTGTTTATGTTTGTGTGCATGGGTGTGGGTGTGTTTTATGATTGTCATATTTCCGCTACTTTCATTCACAGATTCATTACTGTTAACTACTAGTAAAAATTTTTGTTTTTAATAATCTATGCATTCTAACAGTATCTTGCAATATTATTCACAAAACACATTAGTCTGCTCCACAAAGCACTTTTTTGGCGGGTTTGGTTGTCAGAGGGTGTGTGCTGACATACACCTTCACAGGCTAGTGACTGTGGATGTCAGTAACTTATACTATAAGTTTGTGTGTAAATAGCTCATTGAAAGAATGCTAATGAATCAGAATATTTTCACTTGATAAAGTGCCTCATTTGAAGTGTTATATAATAATGCTTATCAATAACTTATGTGTGATTAGTACAAGTAAACAAAATTTTTTGAAAAACCAGAAGAAGTTGGCAAAATACTCAGTATAAAAATGGTGTCACAGTGTCTAAAAGTTGAACAAGGGTTGCATATAAACCAAAACCCTGGTCCCCGTTTCAAATTAACTACACTAATTGTTTTTTTTTGTCCAAATATCAATTCTGTCTATTTTTACAATCCTTTTCCATAACCAATTTACTACTGTGGATTGTGTAAACAGTTTGTAACCTTTTCATAAGAAGTGGTTTTATAGTTTTTTGTAATGTTTAATAATTATTATTTTAAACATATGATTATAATATAACTTTTAATTGGGGTTTTTATAGAAATTATTATGATGGAATTTATGAATGCTATATCTATTATTTTAGAGCCTATGTCTATTAATAAACAATTATATCTATTTATTAAACAATGGCCTCGTTTAAGGTTGTCAAATGATGTTTCTAGGTACGGGAAAGTACTGTCAAAGTTGGCTCAAACCATTACTCTTCAATGGAAGTAAGGGGACCTGTTTTACCTTCTACAGTGCACAACCTCTGCAACTTACTCACTTCTAGTTTGGACCAGTTCTCTCTCACATTTGCTAACATTGATTCAACCAAGCCATTCACTATGGCCGGTCATGTGGCAGGTAAAATTGTAGTTTCAATTCTTAGATTAAATATATTAGCCACTTAAATGGTACAACTAAGATCCTTAGTTACACTAAGGAATTAATTTATATTTATTAATGATTGAAAATATTAAAAGGCTGTAGTTTTTAAATGAAAGTAAATATGGGCATTGTTTATAGGAAAAATTAATTTTTTCTTGTTAACACCTTCAGGATTTGTATCATGTAAATTACTTGACAAATGAAACACAAAACGATTGAAAATACTTATTTTATGTAAAAGACATACACAAGGGCCCTTGGGTAAGTCTTGAAATATTGATGTTAACCTTAGAGCACCTCAGCTTAGACCTCATTTGAGGTAGTTATTTACCTGATTGATTATTATGTCTTGATTAAATCTCTGTCAATTTGATCAATCACATTCTAACTCCTTTTAGAAGCTTTACTACTTTTTTAAATCCCTTAAGTTTAAACAAATTTAAAATGTTAATATACAGTGTTTACCGAATTAATATCTATGGAGTTTACATTTACTATTTCCATAGTTTTCTCAGTATGTGGTAGTTTTTTTAAATCTATATTTCTGGGACAAAATTTTTTGTAGACCATGTTATTTACAGATTTCTACTGTTTATATATTAGAGTTAGCTGTATTTGAACTCGATTGGAAGAGTAACTTTTTAACTTCTGGTAAGGTAAGGTAACAGAAACTCTAGCCCTAAAAAAGTATGTCCCGTTATAGATGTTTATAACTCCTTAGTTTTCTTAATGCGGAAAATTTTTAAAAAAAGTATCAATTAATATCATTATTGTTTTTTAAACATATTTGAAATAAATCTATGGCTTATTGTGTTATTGTTACCAATATATCACTAACTAAACTGATAATCTTATTGTTTAGATAACTTCTTCTTTAGATTTGCTAATTTTTGTTACTCTCATGTATGATTTAATATTTTATTGCAGTAATTTTAAGTATACTGTAGAATAAAGTAACTGGCCATCTATTGCATGGTCTTGAGAGCACATATTGTTAACAATGTTGATTTCCTATTTGTCATAAATACCTTTATAGTTCTGCTATCTTCTGTTCCCCTGTTGTTTCTTCAATATGGTAATTATAATGCATGGTTAAAAGTGCGAGGACAACTTTCTCATTTTAGGTAGAGAAGCATGTCCAAATATTGCCTATATTTCTAATACTCCTTACTCAAAAGATTTTTGTGACTAGTGCTTCCTACTTCTTGGTTAGTTATATAAATTTGTAGAATGAGTTGCTTTTAATTGTCTGTGAGGTTATAAAAGAACCTTGATTTAATTGTGTGATAGTGTTTTAAAGATTTCATTCAAAAGTAAATTGTTAACCTGCTTCTAATTTATCTATTTAAATCCCATAAAAACAAGCATTGAAATAACAATGGCACATAGCTTGTAGTTATTTTAAACACTGTAAATATATCATAATCAGATTGGTTTTATTTGAGTGTGCTTGTATAACATTAACAAATTTTTACAGTTGACTTACCTTAAGAAAATCCGCCACTGACAAAGGTATACAAAATGGCTGCTTACTTAGCCATTTCATCTTATACCCATATCTTGTCCAGAACATCCTTTATTCTTGTAAGCTTCTGTTTATTTCATAAATTCCTCCCTAGATTGTTACTAAATTAATTAATTTCCAACTTCTACAGCCACATTCAAATTAGTTGTATTTTTCTGTCTATTTTATCATTGTTGTTAGCTGGTTGGACTAAAATCAGCCAGATATTTTAAATAATGGGGTGATATTATCACATTGATTCTCTGTTACTCAATTCCTTCTATTAGTTCGCACTCTCCTTAAATATATTCATCTATATATCTTGTTCAAAATTACAATTATTAATACTTTTTATTTATCCACTCCACTTCAAATAAATTTTTATAAACTTATAGTGGACGACAGTTGTTATTAACCCTACAACTGGCAATCACCGCATGAGACGGCGACAGATGCTTTACTTGGAGTGGCATCGCCGTCTTACACGGCGACCGACCAGTTGTTTTATAATCGATAGTTTCCTCGGCATCTAATAATCAGTTTGCGTAGTAAATTACACAGTTAGATTCGGAAGGCTGTGGACTTTCATTTTATGTTCACCCAGAATATTTTTACCTCTATGGCCTTGCTAAATATCTCCCGACAAACAGACAGCTATGAGCTGACGTAGTGTTTACGTTTTTGACACAGTTGGTTATATGCTCCCGTCTTTGTTGCTTGTTATGCACTAAGGTTACGTCGATCTGTTTTATTGTAATATAATCTTGGACAATTTACTTTCAAGTGACGTTAGGGAACTATTAGAATGTGATAGTGATGATGCTGATAGTTGGAGTGACATTTCAGACGTGGAAGAAATACTGGAATACTTTAGTTTGGGCGACGAAAGTGACAATGAAAGCGATGGTGAGTCTAGGCCTAGTGATGATGTTTTGTTACACAATGTAACTCATACTAGTGATAGTGAAGATGATGGCAGTGCATCAGATTCAAGTTTACTCTTGGCTTATCGAAATTCTGGACTAAAATGGATTAGGGTAATGCCTCCAGAACCCGAGTTTGATGTGAATGAGAAATTCAAGATCAGGCATACTGGTGTTAGAAATTGTCCCCCAAGAAATTCCTCTCCCATCCAGTATTTTTATTTGTTTTTCACAAATGTAGTGTGGAATTTATTAGTAAGGGAAACGAACATTTATGCCCGTAGAACTAAACAAAATATGTCTGACTCTGGGACACTGAAAAAGTTTTCTCGTATAAGAGATTGGGTAGACTTATCTGTGAAAGTTTTTTGCCCTACGGATAAACATGGAAATAGACAAAAGAAAGGACCTTGTTAATTATTGGAGAACCAGAAAATCTTTGTATATACCATTTTTTTCTAACACCATGTCATTGAGAAAATTCCAACTAATAAATTCTATGTTCGGAATCACTTCAGAGGAGGGACCTCGTCGGGGTCAACCGGGCTACGATCCCTGGCAAAAGGTTAGGCCTTTTCTTGATCATATGAATGCTGCAATGAAAAAGTATTTCATACCCAAACAAAACATTTCAGTAGATGAAAGTTTGATAGGCATGAAGAACCGCTGCATATTTATACAGTACCTACCTAAGAAAAAACACTGCAGATTCAGTATAAAAAAATTTGAGACATGTGATAGTGACTCCAGTTATATACTAAATGTTTCACTATACAGTGGGAAAGATTTTTTGGCTAATGGAGATGATCCTTTTACACAAAAAGTTGTCAATGAGTTGCAAACTTGTCAACTCCTTGATAAGGGATTCCATGTTTATACTGATAACTGGTATACAAAACTGCCTCTTGCCCAAGAACTAGCTTCAAGAAATACTTTTTTGACAGGAAAAAATACTAAAGATCTGCCTGTAAATGTAAAAAACGTGAATTTAGGAATTGAAAAAAGTGTTTTTTACCGGTATAGGCCTAACAGAGGCAAAGTTTTATTGGTCAAATATAAACAGAAGAAAAGCAGTAAACCAGTTTACTTGATTAGTACAGGTTGTCATGCTGAGGATAAGATGATAAGAAGCATGGTCTTCAGGCAGTGAAACCCATCATGACTGACAGATATAATCACAATATGGGAAGGGTAGACAATAGTGACAAGTCCATCTATCATTTGTATGTAAGTAGGCCTACCAAAAAATACTGGAAGCGAATATTTGCTAACCTCCTGGGTATTGCTCCTGGATATTGACTCATACATTTTATACTGCCAAAATTCAGGCAAGCCCATGGATAGAAGTGACTACCATTCCAGTATAGTAGAGGATCTAGTTGAAGAAGATCAGCAAGATGAAGACAACCTGGATGATCCTGGTAGTAATAGGGAACATTTCTTGGAGCACTTACCGGGGCGCAAAGACCGTGTTTGTGCAATTTGTGTTGATAAAAAAGATGTAAAGAGGGTCAAAAGTGTGTACTGGTACCCTGGATGCATTGTAGGCATACACCCAATTTGTTACAAAACACTGAAGCACTTTTACAGGCCTACTAAGTCTGTAAAAAAAGGAAAGTCTCGGAATCCGACTAAACTGACCTGTTTTTCGGCGTAGTTTTGTATATATGTTTGTGAATATAACTTTTTACCCGTTAGAAATAAGTGTACATATGACTGGAACCTTTTTTTCTATATAAATTTAGCTTTATTTTGTATATGTAAAGTTGTGAGTATTCTTTTGTGATTCTTAGTGATAGACTGTCAAAAACCAAAATTTGTGCTTTCAAAATATGAATTTTTTTTCTGAAGCTGTAACCATTGAAATAAAATGGTGAGCTACATATTTGCTTATGATAGTTTTATTCTGTGCATTTTTGTCATTACTTTGATATATTATACATCACTATAATTATTTAACTGTTTTTTTTACGTATTTTAAAAAAAAAACCTCTATGGTGGGGTAAAAACACCGTGCCACTACAGGATTTTTGACTGCCAGTTGTAGGGTTAAAATATGTTCTTTTCAGCTTTATTACAAGTAATAATTTAGGTTGTAAAATAATACTAATACATGTCTATAGTATCTAAAACGTTTATGTTTCCTTAGTTGTTTCCTAAACTTGATATTAGCCATAGGAAGCTGAGAAGGGCCAAAAGATATAGTAATTGGATATTGGTTGATTGGAGGTCAGATTTAACACTAAACATGTTCTATTCGTTTCTATGACAAATAATTAATGTGTTATGTTAAAATAAAAATGATTATTACATATCCTGGGTAGTATAGAAGACTAAAGTTTTCTATATGTAATTTGTCTTTGGATAGTGACCAAATTTAGCTTGTGGATTCAATAAAGTATGTGGAAGTAAAGGATCTAGAGTCAAACGTAGGATATTGATAGTTATTTCTGGCTCTACAGTTTTTTTCAAATATTAATATATTAATTAAATTTAATAATGTATGAATTCATAAAACAGCTGATTTTATGTTGTAGGTTATGTGGTAGAACAGCTGTTTTAATGCATAGGTTATGTTACTTTATTGATATTAATTGCATTTATTTAATAAAAAGTAACTAAAATAGAATTTTATTTTGTTGACCTAAGTAGGAATTGACTTTAAACAAATTGTCTTTATATTACTTGTTTTAGTTTGACACTTCATAAAAGCTCCTGCCTGATTTCAGTTATAACAACTATTAATTCCTCATTTTCCCTCTCCTTAATATGTATATACAAACCTCTATTGAAGTTTTAGTTTTATATTGAAAATATTCATAATTAATCAACTTCACTTACATTTCCCAAACATGACATATTAGCAAGTTTCTACTGAACACAAATATTTGTCAAAATATATCCACTTTTATGTTTTATAATGCTATTAAATTTGTTTTATATATTTTATTTGATTCAGTTTGTGAACCTACAATGGGAGAAAGAGGTGGAATAGAGACTGACAGTGAGTCTAATGCAAGTTGTTCAGAAAACAAGATTTCAAATAGTGCTTTTGAAGAAGAGAATTTAAGTGATTGTGGACTCCCTCGAGCAGTGCTCCGAAGGTTTTGTAGTAAGGAAGCTGATTCTGTTCAGTCATTTGAAAGCCTAAAATTTTCAGACAAAGTATATTCATGGACGTAGGAACACATTTTGTAAAACTTGTATATTTAGTGTTTTTTTTTAGTAATGAAATTTGTCTTATATGTGACTCCAAAGAAAATTATAGGGCTTGTATCTCGTAAAAAGGGATTGTTCATAACAAAATAACTTGACCATTTTTTTAAAACATTTTACAAATTTGAAAAAAATATTTGAAAGGTTTATTGAGGTTTATAAAGTTTGTTTATTGTTTTTCGTTATAAAATAACAATTCATACCTTGAAGAACAAATTTTTAGTTTAAGTGTGTTTGTTATTTGTGATTATTTTTGAAATTGTGTTTGCTGACTATGGATATAATTTCATTTCGTTTTTATTAATAAAAATATTTGTACAAGCATATAAACTGTTTGATATAAAGTTTCTTTAGTACATAAGGTACATTAAGATACATAAACACACATACACACTCATCAGATTTGTTAATTTTTTAACCCATTCACTACCAGATTAATCATAAAAAAATGTGACATTCAGTACCAAATATATTTTTATAGTTTGAATTGATTAGCATGCCAAAAATAAATTATTGACACACTATTATTTCTTCAATGTGATTTGTTACACTAATGAAGAAGCATATTTACACACTTTTTACAATATTTACACCAATTTATTTAAATTTGAATAGTTTGTCTGGGTATGATAAATCTCAAAACAGTCTTCCAAATGTAGTGGAACTCTACATTTTTTGCACTGGTATACAGTTTCTTTCCTTTTCTCCCGTTTTGTACAGACTTTACATCATCTTGAAGGCCTAGCTTTTGATGTTGATGGAATTTCTTCAATAAAGTGGCCTCAATATTTCCCTTGTAGGCATAAAGACAAATCTGTTGAATTAAATGGTCGTCCAGAGTTTGACCTGTTTGGTAGCTGTGCGGACTGTAGGAGTTATTCTGCTAAAATTCAGTGGATTTGTCGGATAAACGTGGTGAAATAATAGGATTTATTCCTTAATTACCACTAAATATTAAATTATTTACATTAATAGGCTTAGAAACCCACAACCAATCTGTATCACTAGGCACAGAACTTGGTGTTATATCGTATTTTCATCGCCATCATTACTACTTTCTGAAGAACTATCACTTCCACTAACCCCACAGTCAATATTTTCCATTACTTCTTTATCACTGTCAAATAATACAATATTTATGAACACTGTAAATTCTTCTGAATCTGGAAATACTTGTTCACGATTAGCCATTATAAAATGTAAACTGAACAACGAACGTAACCTAAGAATGCGCGTGCAAATACTTCTAAATAAGAACGTAAACAGAACTAAAATAGAGGTTAAATTTACAGGAACACTAAAAAAAGAGTATAGAAAACAGCTATGCATAACTGGACAACAACGCTAACTGTTATAATACAAGAAAACCTTCTTAAAACTACAGGATGGGCACTGCACGTCCTTGGTATTTACGGCGCTCAAACAATGATGATGGGCAAATTGCGTCTTTGGTAGTGAATGGGTTAATAAGCTATCCCAAAAGTGTACATACATATCATGATGACATTATGGAACTGAGTATAAAATGTAATATATTTAGTTATCTGGCCAATATAATAGCAATCTACAAAATCAGCTCAGAACAAATTATACTCAGTTGCTACCACCTATTTGTATATTTTCTGTAAACAGTACTATTACATTCATACAATTTTTAAACTTATACATATAATTTGTATCATATTAAAGTGTTGTTTCATATTAAGTGTCCCATTCTAATATAGAAATGTATACTTTTTAAGAAAATGTATTGGAAACATGTTTTTAATTGACAAATAAAAGGTTGGTGTGGTTTTCTAATTTTCAGCACAAAAAATATTTTCAACTTTTCTCTAGATATGAATGGTAAGAAAGGGCTTCATAGTGCATCTATTCATTTATGTAAGTGTGTCTTCCTAAGTACATTAGTTAAATTCTTGAAATTTTTATAATGAATTTGTTTCATTATGTATTTTAAGCCATTAGATTTGAAACAAAATGTTGATAGTAATATTTTGTGCTATAACGCCTTTTGAATTAATTACAAATTTATTAACATTAAAATAACATAGTAAACAAACAAATCCAAATCGGAGTTTATTTAAAAAGTAACATCTGAATTACTGTACTAATCAAATATCGCATGAACACTGAAACAAGCATGCATGTCTACTCCCAACACGCATTGTTGGTTCAAAAATGTTTAATCAATTGATCAGCCCACTGGCTATGAAATACATTCAATGATTTAATTTTTGTCTGGAAGAAAATTCATTAACAGATAATTATAGTTCCAGTGCTAAGAGTGCACTGACTATGAAATACATTCAGTGATTTAATTTTTTATGCTATTTTGTATCCTATTTTTTTGAAATTTGCGGGCTATTTTGTTTGTTGTTTCGATTATGAATGATGTGATGTATTTGTTTTCCCTGTCTGAATTTTGGTGTTTTTTTTTTGTATTTTGTACTATAGTTTGTCTATTATTGTGGTGTTGTAACAATTTGTGTATGCTAAATATTTAATTGTGTCTAGTTCTTTGATTAAGTTTTCTGTGGTCATTGGGACTTCTTTAAGTCTATGGAGCATGGTTCTGAAGGCAGCGTGTTTATGTTGGATAGGATGAATTGAGGTGTTGTGGATAAGTGTGTCTCTTGTTATGGGTTTCCTGTAAATGTTGAAACTGTGTTTTTGTGTGTGACTTTTTGTTATGGTTTGGTCGAGGAAGTTTAGGGATCGGTTGGTTTCAATTTCTGAATTGAAGTGGAGTTTTGGGTGTGTTTTATTAGTGTAGATGAGGAGTTTTTCGCATTGGCGGGAGTTGCCTCTGTATAGTTTTATGATATCATCGACGTATCTGTGCCAGTAAATAATTTTGTGTGCGTGTGTATTGTTTGTGAGTATTTTGGTGTTTTCCATGTGTTGTAGAAAAATTTCGCTTAGGACACTAATGATAGGACTTCCCTAATGGTAGGCCATCTGGTTGTGAATAGAAGTTTGAGTTGTGGGTGAAATAGTTTTGTTTTGTGATGATTTGGAGGATGTTTATGATTTCAGTAACGTGGGTTTTAGGTATGTTGTTCTGTATTAATTGGGTTTCTAGGATGTTGAGCGTTTCGGGTATGGGTATGTTGGTGTACATATTTGTTATGTCGAGTGATAGTAGTGTTGAATTGTGTGGTATGCTTATGTCTTTTATTTTATTTATGAGGTTTGTTCTGTTTTTTATGTGTGTTTCTGTGTTTAAGTTTATGGATTGTCTGATTATTTTGTCCATGCGTTTTGCTAATTTATGTGCAGGGGCATTCTGGTAGTTGATGATGGCTCAGATGGGGACGTTGGGTTTGTGAATTTTGGGAAGAGTGCGGAGGTTAGGTGCTTTAGGGTGGATTTCTTTTAGGTGGGATTTTTTGTTGTTGTTGATCATGTATTTAGATGTATTAATTAGTTGTTTGATGGTTCTGTGATATTACTCTGTTGGGTCTGTATTTAGTTGTACTATATTATTATTTATTATATAATATTGATTTTGTCATTTAGGCTGTTTGTATTAATAATTACTGTGGTGTTGCCTTTGTCTGCTGTGGTGAGTGTGATGTTGTTTAGTTGGGCTTTTTGTTTTATGTTTTCAGCAATTATAATTTTATTGCTTGTTGTTTTATTGTTTTTGTTGGTTATGTTTTTCTGTTTGGTTGGGTTTTTTATGTCATGTCTTCAACAAAAACACAGTTTCAATATTTACAGGAAACCCATAACGACAGACACACTTATCCACAACACCTCAAACCACCCTATCCAACACAAACACGCTGCCTTCAGATCCATCCTCCATAGACTTAAAGAAGTTCCCATGACCACAGAAAACAGAAACAAAGAACTAGACACAATTAAATATTTAGTATACACAAATGGATACAACACCACAATAATAGACAAACAATGGTACAAAATACAAAAAAAACACTAAAATTCAGACGGGGAAAACAAATACATCACATTACCATTCATAAACAAAACAACAAACAAAATAGCCCACGAATTTCAAAAAAAAAGGATAAAAAATAGCATACAAAACTTATAACAAGTTACAATACAAAATACAACACAACACCAACAACAAGGATAAACTAAAAGCACCAGGCATATACAAACTGAATTGCCACGAATGTAACAAATTCTACATTGGACAAACAAGTCGCAGCTTTGAACAAAGAGTCGAGGAACACAAACAGAACACCAACTCAACATTTTACAACCACATAAAACAGGACACAAATACACAGACATTTACCATAAAATAGAAATCCTACATATCAACAAAAAAGGACCACATCTCAACACACTAGAACAATATGAAATTTACAGACATATAAAAACACAAAGTACAAACATATTAAACGAACAAACACAATACAAATCACACATACACTTTGATACTATCGAAAACCTACCTTTAAAACCGCCACCGCTTGACCCAACGTCTTCTAGGAGAAGACCCTGACGAAGATCGGCACATAGCGATCGAAAACGTTCTGTCTCATTAAGTTTTAACAAATTTACTAAATTCAAAGTAAGGATAGTCATAAACTAGTGTTTAAGTGATTAATAACATTCACCGAACGTAATGGACTATAAAATTCAAGTTTGTCATGAATAAGAAAATTTGGTAAAAATTGTTTGCAAATACAACTTAATAAAATCACAACTTTGTCTGCAAATCTTCTGCATAATATTTCTATCTTTGTGAGATTGATCCCAAAGAGGAGGGTGCTTAAATACACTTATAATAAGTAATATACAAAATATTTTTTTAATGTAAATTCCTATTTAAGTTAACAAACAAATTTATTCTAGTTATCCTAGAGTACTATTTATGATATTGTGTGCTAACCATGGCAACAGTTTAAGGTTGAAAATTCTCAGCTCGAATCCAGCTGAACTTCACAAATTTTATAATTTATTATTGAATAAATATTTGAAAAAACTGTATTAACATCAATTGTCATCCACTATAGCTTGAAAAAAAATGTATTTGAACTTGATTGGATGAATAAAAAAGTATTTTATTAACAATTGAAAATTTGTACAAGATATATATATCAAGAGATAGTGAGCTAATGGAAGGAATTTGATGATTACTTATTTAGATACTTCTATATTTATATTGTTCATTTTGAAACAAAATGTATTCAATCAAGACAGATAGGACGCATTTGGAATGTGTGTGGCCACACCTACACTCTTTACAAGAATTTTTATTGAGGTAAATGACACATTTGACGTTCTCCACTGATTGAAGAATTCCGTCTGGCTGTAGCCTTACAGTGTTTCATGAAGAAACATAAAGCATTGTTTTGCTGCAGTTTATGGATGAAAAAAGGTTCAGGTAATCGACAAAATTGGTCTGACCTTGTTTTCTTCCACTTTTATATATGGAATACACTATAAATAAGTAATATAATGAAAAAAAAAAATCAAAACTTATTTAGGTTGACAAAGAAAAAATTTATTTTAGTTACTTTTTATTAAATCATTACAATTAATATAAAAAAAGTAACATAACTTATGCGTTAAAACAGTTGTTCTACCACATAAGCTATAACATTATATCAGGTGTTTTATAAAATCATATCACTTATTTCAAACAAAATGAGATAAATTAACTATATTGTATACCTTGTTAGTTTTGTGAGGAGTTTTATTGTAATATAAACTATAATTATAAATAATATTCGAACTGGCTTGTGAGTTAAAAAATGTAACATAACCTATAATATTTTAACAAAAGTTAGAAACTGACTTGGGTATTGTCAAATTTACAACCATGGCAACTTATATATTTACAACAAACAAAATGTGAACACTACAAATATTTAATTTGAGTAAAACTATAATCCCGGCAAGCTGGCCTGAGCAACCGGGCTGGTCCACAGGTGGCGGATAGTGGGACGGCCTACAGAAATGTAGGTTACCTGTGAATAAGGATTCCGGAAGGTTTCTGAATATGCAGGCCTGGACCAAGGCTATGGTTCAAAGGTGAGGAATTATCCCTCCTCGTCAGTCTACCGGTTGGGGGCGGTAGAAATAACTGCTCTGACTGGGGAGACTGGGGTAGTTGGGAATTAAGTCCTCACAATGCTACTCTCACCTCCCGGGTGAACCAAGGGCAATGCGACAGTGAAGTATGGGCGGGAAACTACCCTAACGACACAGTTGTAAAAAAGAGAGTAAAGCAGGCTGTTCGCTTCATGAGCAACAGTTAATAATGTCCTGAACTTGGGGTGTGCTTCAAGGTCAGTGACTGAATACCCAATCCAAGGTGGAAGGCATCGTGCCGAAGGATGAATGGCTGCAGGGTATAAAATGCAGTTGCACACGATCCCCTTGAGGAACCAGACAAAACCTCATTGTATGTTGTCTTGCCAGGGCAGTGGGGGCTCTGCTCTGGTCGACCGTTATTTCCCCCATACTCGTGGGACTTTAATGGACCAAGTAAGTAAAAGAATTGATTTCGAGACTGCACAGACAGTGGGAGCCAATGAGACGGCAAACCGTGAGTCTGTAGCAGATGTGTCAACGGCAACCATCACTGGGGGTGCGGGGGCGGCTGTCAAGCTGCCGACTGCAGAAACCGGTGAAGTGGCTGTAGAGTTGAGCACGCTGTCTAGTCCTGGGGCTGCTCTGCGGACCCAGGCGACTGCAAATTAAGCAGAGCAATGATCAAGATCCTCCAAGTGAACCTACAGCATAGCAGGGCGGCGAGTGCTGTCGTGTGTAGGATGCTGGACAGGGGAGAGGTGGACTTGGTTCTCATCCAGGAGCCATGGATTTCTGGAGGACGAATATGCGGGCTGGCGACATCTGGAGGTAAGTTGTTGTACGATAAGGACTCCGGTGTTCCCAGGACGTGTATCCTGGTTAGGAGGGGGTTGAGTGCTTTTGTACTAACGGACTTCTGCTGCAGGGACTTAATAGCAGTGACGGTGGAGCTGCGGGCGGAGGGGAGGATGAAGAGGCTGAACCTTGCCACGGCATATCTCCCCTTTGACTACGCGGGGGCTCTACCAACACAAGAGCTGAGGAGGCTGGTCGAGCACTGCGGGGCTGTGGATGAGGAGCTGCTGGTGGGGATGGATGCTAACTCCCATCACACTTCGTGGGGAAGTACAGGTACCAACACTAGAGGTGAGGAACTTTTAGCTCATCTTAGCTCTAAGAATTTACTAGTCTTAAATCGGGGGAAGAGCCGACGTTTGTCACTAGGGCCAGACAGGAGGTCCTGGACATTACGGTGGCATCGAACCAGACGGCTAGGTATGTACTAAACTGGCATGTGTCGGATGAACCATCTTCTTCTGACCACAGACATATTAGGTATGATATCTCTCTAAATCCAGCCATGCTTTGGCCAACCAGGGATCCAAGAAGAACAGACTGGGACTCCTACAGGAGTGACCTGGGAGTTCGGATTGAGGAGGCTGGATTGGAGTATGGTGGGAGGAGAGAGCTAGAAGACTCTGCCGCATTGGTTGGCGAGGCTATAGTAGAATCCTTTACTGATAACTGCCCTCTTAGTGAGGGGAGAAAAGTAGGGGATCCGTCATTGTGGAGCAAGAAGCTAGCCAAACTTCGGAAGACCACCAGGAGACTCTTTAATAGAGCAAAAAAGAACGGGGAGTGGGACCAGTATAGGAAAACACTAACCGAATACAACAGGGCAATTAGAGAAGCACGCAGGAAGTCCTGGAAGGAGTTTTGTCAAGAGATTGACAAAACTCGGGAAGGGGCACGACTGCATAAAGTGCTATCTAAGGACCCAGTTAACCCGGTGGGGATGCTAATAACCCCACTGGAAATATAACAAAAACTGCAGGGGAAACTGTGGAAGAATTAATCAGAACACATTTCCCTTCCAGTACCCTGAGGAAACTTGGGGGAGCAGACACTGAACCAGTTGCCAAACTCTCCACAAGACGTGGTAAGAGGGAGGACTGGGAAGTGGCAAGGAGGATAGTAACTCCACAAAGGGTAAGATGGGCTATTGGCACATTTAAACCCTACAAATCTCCAGGTCCAGATGGGATCTATCCTGTGCTGCTGCAGCAGGGAATGGATTTGCTGGTACTGGTACTTACTAAATTATACAGGCTAAGCATTGCTTTAGGGCATGTGCCAGCAGCCTGGAAAGCTAGTAAGGTGGTCTTTATACCTAAGCCCACCGGTAACCAATCGGAAGGGAAAGGATACAGACCTATTACACTCATGTCCTTTGTTCTTAAGGGACTTGAAAAACTGGTTGATAGGCATATTAGGGGGGGGGGGTGCTTTGGCCATAAAACCACTGCATTGGAACCAGTATGCTTATCAACCGGGGAAATCCTGCGAGGGAGCTCTCAATCAAGTGGTTGGTAGGATTGAGCAAATGATCGCCAAGAAAGGTTGTGCCATAGGTGCCTTCCTCGACATTGAAGGGGCTTTCAATAACCCCTCAGTGGAGACGATGGTAAGTGGTGCAAGACGTCATGGAGTGGATGCAACCACTTGTGGTTGGATAAGTTCCATGTTAACAAACAGAAGCATTTCTGTAGAGGTGGCAGGGGAGGTCAGAAGGGCGGAGACAAGTCTGGGCTGTGCACAGGGGGGGGGGGGGTTCTCTCTCCTCTGTTGTGGTGCCTAGTGTTTGACAACCTTATTGAACTCCTGAATGAACAGGGGTACTTCTGTCTAGGATATGCGGACGACATAGTTGTTTTGATCCTGGGCAGATTCCCTGATACAGTCCTTGAGGTAATCAGAAATCCTCTACGACTGATTGAAGAGTGGTGTAAAAAGGAGAACCTTAGGGTAAATCCAAAAAAGACTGCTCTCATTAACTTCACCAGACAGCGAAAAGATCTGACGACCAGGATGCCCCGCTTGTTTGGTGAATACCTTGAGTTTGTGGGGGAGGTGAAGTACCTGGGAGTTACTCTGGACAGGAAACTCACCTGGAACCCACATCTTGAGAGGACAGTTAACAAGGCCAAAAGGGCACTGATGACTGTGAGAAAAATGGTGGGTAAGAAATGGGGACTGAAGCCATCAATGATGCACTGGATGTATCTGAGGGTGATAAGACCTATGATTACCTATGGAGCTCTGGTGTGGTGGACGAAGGCCAACCAGGCACAGACAAGAGCTAAACTGAGCTCTATCCAGAGATTGGCCTGTCTGTGCACACTGGGAGCGATGTCAACTACACCAGGTGCAGCAATGGAAGTAATGCTTAACCTCCCTCCCCTTGAGCTTGTCCTTAGGGGAGAGGCGAGGCTGGCGGCATGGAGATTACGCAACTCGAGCAACTGGGCTAACCTCCCAGATGTCTCGGGACATATGAGTATCGAGTGCGTGGTCAAAGAACCCGTCTTGGAAATGGGCAGCGACCACATTACTCGAATGTTTGCACCTGACCAGGTCCACCAAACTATGATGGAATGGTCAGGGACACTAACATCGGGAGCTCAGATCTGGTACACAGATGGCTCCAGGATGGACTTCGGCACTGGAGCGGGGGTGTATTGTAAAAACCCAAGGGTAGAACTAGTTTTTTCCTTGGGGAGGCATACCTCTGTCTTTCAGGCCGAAGTATATGCTATAAATGCCTGTCTGGGAGAGATAGCGAGAAGGGAAACACACGGGACCCGGATTGCTATTTTCTCCGACAGTCAGGCAGCAATTAAGGCACTAAACGGACACGTGGTCACCTCGGCCATAGTCAGGGAGTGCCTAATTAACCTACAAGCTCTGGCAAGGCACAATCAAATCATGATAGGTTGGGTGCCAGGGCATAGGGGAATACTTGGAAATGAAGCCGCAGATGCACTGGCCAGGGAGGGGTCTTCGACTCCCCTGATTGGACCGGAGCCTGCGGTAGGTATTTCCAAATCCATGGTCAAGATGGCAGTGCGAAGGTGGATGGCTGAAAGACACTGTGAGCACTGGATCAGGGCCGAAGGGATGAGACACAGTAAGCTAACCCTTAGGAAACCTTCCTTGGGGCTGCAGAAGAGTCTCATCTATCTGTCTAGGCAGGAATTGAGGATAGCCACAGGTCTACTCACGGGACACTGTGAACTAAGGAAACATTTGCATAAAATGGGTATCTACAAAGATGAACCAGTGTGCAGATTATGCAGGCAGGAACTGGAGACTGCCACACACATTATTTACAGATGTGAAGTACTTGCTGAGAGGCGCTTCAACCTCTTTGGTGGTGGAACGGCTTTGGTGGATGCTGAAGGTAAAACTCTAGTCAGGAAACTCCTAAACCTGGTAAGAGGGAAGGGGTTATTTGACTAGATCAGGGAGGTAAGTACAATATACCTTAAGGTAGCAGTTCTTCGGGCAATTCAAACCCGCTCCCAAGTTAAAAAAAAAAAAAAAAACTATAATATTAATAAAATATAGTATTAATTATAGAAAATAAATTGTAACAACACAACTTGAATATAACAACCTTTATTTTTTACAAATAATTGACTAACAATTAATTACATTCTTATAATTTTTAAAATTTTTAACAAATTAACTGCTAACTGTGAGTTAGTAAACAACTTTTTACTAATCAATTACATTTATGTTTTTAATCAAAACATATGTTTTTGTTGCGTATGAAGGCCCTTTATAGCCGAAATGTAAATAAAGTTAATACAAAAAAAATGTAGTTAGAGGTTGTTTGTGATAAGTTATTCACTATATCTCTGCCAAAGCATTACAGTTTTTCTTCAATAATATTTACCACAACAATGCTACACCAGTCTAAGCAAGTACCAAAAGTTAGGGCCTTGTGGTTTTTGGGCTTCATTAAAATAAAATATATTTTATTTTATGCTAATATTTTGTATCTCAATCGTACAAGATATGAGAAGATCAAATGCAATGAATATCCTGTAAAAATTGTAATTAATTGTGATTTTCAGCTTTTTGTTGAACATTCCTTTTAAAATTCTTTTTTTCAAGATTATAAAGATTTTCAAATTGCCATAACCACACCAGTTGCAATTGCAGAGTTTGAAACATGTTACAGATGGTTAAAAGAATAAAAGTATCTAAATATGTTTCACACGGAACACAACTCTAAAAACGGCCATCCTCAACAACTATAAAGTAAGTACTTTTATAGCCAAGTGTAACATATTTACAAATCGTTTTAGTTAAAAATCATTAGCTCACATGAAGATGGAATCAACAAATAAAAATATACGCTCGTATTTAAGAAACAGTATGACCCAAGATGGACATATTTAGTTGGCTGTATTTTCTATTATTCATAAGGATGCAAGTGACAATCTAAATATAGAATTATCAATCTATTGCTAATCAAAGGAACTTTTACCTAAACCTTTTCCTTCAAGCAACTTGTAAACTGAATTTAGGCTGTTTGGCCCCACTAATAAAAATAGTCTATAGTGAACACTGAAATTAACCCTTACCTTACATGGTCTTTGTTGACACCTAACATAAGAGAATTAAAAATTCCTGACAGAATTAAGAATTTTAGGGGTAAAATTACTATTGATTTTTTTTGTGGATTGCAATAAACTAAATACATTAGTTCATATTGATATTTTTGCTAGCTAGAAATATACATACAATTTAATATATATATATTTAAAATATATCAAGAAATATAAAAAGTAAATATATCTTTCCTCCATCTGAAAGAATCTTAATTTTTAACATCTTTTCCTTAAAAAGAAGTACGAAAATCACATATTGGTTTCCCTCTGTTGTTAGTACTATCGAGGGTGAAATCTACCCTCCTGATTACTAAAGGGGAGGGCCCTTAAATTCCTAGTTAAAAAATTTTAGAATCATATTTTTGAAGAAGTTATCTTTAAATGTAACATTTTATAGAAAAATCATTTTATATTGATTAAGTATTTCCTTATTATTGAGTCAGGTCTACCTCTCTTTTTTATTTGAAAATTTTCATCTTTTGCCTCTTTTAAGAAAGTTGTAGATCAGCCCCTGGTACACTCTAAATAGCAATTAAAAAACAACACGAAATCGTGATATAATAAGAAATACACATACCATGCCAGTTTCCAAAAGAATCACCACTTAATCATGTCTCTGTAAGATTGAATTGAAGAAAGAAATGTAAAAGACTGATAAAGTTAACTTTGTGAACTAAGTAAGTAATTTTATTTTTATACTTTTGGACTGAACAACCTGGAATGTTAGTGAATAAAAATAGTAATATACGAATTACGTAATTTAAAACTAAAAAGCAACCAAAAGAACCTGAAGTATATTTAAATTCTTTCAGGACATTAGCTTATTATTCACTAAAGAACTTTTTTCTTCCTTAAAAGTATTCATGGCTAATGGTAAGTGCTCACATTAAATGTGAGGAACAAGTTAAAGGCTAAAGAGGAAACTGACCATCAATGTATAGAAACATGGAAAATGGTAAAAATGAAAATCCAGACATATGGAAGGAAAGTTTGTAAAGCATAAATTATATACTCAAAAGTGTGTTATAACTGAGTAATTTATAAATAACAAAACAGTTTTGTAGACAAAAAATTTAATTTAAAACATAATTTCACTCTCTTCCTATTTATTTTTTGCAAGAAATTATATTAATATTTTTCCTGTGTTTAAAAGCTTAAGCTTTACATTTGTCCTGGCAACAGGAGCAGCTACGGCAACATTCAGGCTTTTTTCCATCTGCACCAGCCTTGCAATTACACTGGCAGCCATTCTGGCACTCTGTAAACAAAGGAAACATATCTACTTAAGTTACAACTTTAATTAGATAAAAGAAGACCAATAACTAAATAAAACCACCAGTAATGTGATATACTTTTAGGCTTTGATATACCTCATGGTTGTAAATAATAGTTACTAAATTACAGAACATTTTAAAATTTAAGTAAACCTAATACATGGATGGAAATAAGTATCAGGTATATGAAAAACTCAACATATTTGCAAAAAGATCATTGGCACAGTAACTGTAGGAATTTTAATTTTGATTACTGCAAATAACATTGATCTTTTGAAACATATGCAATTAAGCTATTGTATGGGGATGTGTGAGAATTTAACCGCAGTTATTGTTTTGGAAAATCAAAAAATGACTAAAACTAAGAGTTAATCACTTTTACATTCGTTTATGACTATCTGAACTTTAATTTATTTTGTAAATTTATTAAAACTTACTGAGACAGAACGTTTTCGATCATGACATGGAGATCTTGATCAGAGAGACACTGATGAAAATCGCCATTGAGCGATCAAAAACGCTCTGTCTCAGTAATTTTTTACAAATTTACAAAATAAATTAAAGTTTGGATATTTATAAACTAATCTAAAAGTCATTAATTAAATTTCACCGATCGTAATGTATTACAAAATTCAAGAGTTTAAACTGAGAAGTTTGTACAAGTAAATTGATCAATACTGACAGTATATTAACATCAAACATTAACAAAATTAAGCACAATCAAAGTAACAGCAATGGAAATACAATGTTTTTTTGTAAACATAATAATATCTTGAAACAAGCAATTTAAATGAAATAAAATTACAAAATATATGTTCATTAAAATTGATTTTAAATTGTGTCCATTTTACACTTTTTTCACTTGCATGTTGGCAGTAGGTGGACTTTCTGTAAAACACTGGTTCAAGAAATGTTTCTAAAACAAGTTTTTTTAAATTGTGTTCACCAAACATGACATTGTATGATCAATCTTACAGTTATTAGAGTTACAACTTAATTAAAATAATTTTACAGCAATTTGAGAGCTACTTTCATAAATCTCACAATTGTTACATACTTTAAAGGTTTTATGGAAATTGATTTTAGCAGAAAATTATATTTGCCTATCTGCCTATATAACTTAGGCTTTTCAATACATTTTTCATAGATTTATTAAAGTTATAACATTTGCATGTTGGTAATTAGTTTATTAGAACATAATATTACTGATTTACAGTGATATCCAACTTGTATCTGGAAATAGAGTTTTTAAGAATATTAAAACGTTTCTCTGAATATTTAACTTAACTTTCATTAATAAAGAATCTGTATTGACTTTCATATTTTGAATATAAAATTACACAAGTAGAAAATTTTATCACACTTATTTTATAACTAAAATTATATATTACGTAGCCTATTGTAGCTATACAGAAACGCTCTTTTAATATTCTAAGGTAAAATTTTATAGGTTTAATTTTTTTAACAAATTGTGTAATAAACCTAGGTTTAAAAGATTGACAATTACATTTCTCTAAAAGTAAGCCTATATTACATTACATTTTTTCAACTTCAACTTTAGCTACCTGAATTTTAAATTTAAAATACAAAAACCTTTTTAAAAATACCACTTAGAGTTTCATTATGATATATAAGAATTGCCATTTAAGGAAATTTAATTTCGAATATAAGGCTATTTCTAGACAAGTATTTATATTTCTGATAGTATAAAAAGTATTTTATATTAAAAATTATAGGCTACTAATCTAATACTGCTGTGTTAAAGAAAACTCTATCACCTTCAAAATATGAATTTATTATATGAATATTTATTAAATTTTTGGGAAAAGTATATCCTGTTGATAGAAAAAAAAATTTAATTCTTTACCAAACATCAATTTAAAGAATGTTTTCCCTGTTGCGCCTTAGCTGTTATATAAAATGTATACAAAAACTAGTCTATATTTTACATACTTGCTCTATCTTCACAGCAAGAAGTTGGCATCTTGTCTTCTTCTTCAGAAAGCACTATTTGCAATTGCTTGATAATTTCGTATTATGTGATGGTTAGCTTATATACTACAATTGCACACCACTGGATTTTGCACACGTCCCTTCTATTCTCTGCACACCGTTACTCTGTATGCGTAGTAGGCTACTCTTTGCACACGTCCCTACTGCACACTGCATTCAGATTGCTTCTGTCAGTCTACTCTAGCTTTATAAATCTTTTAAAAATTTATTATCTTTTATCTATGTTAAAAATTCCAATCGGGTTTAATAATATATTTATAATTATTTTTAAAAAATCTATACTTAGGATGACCAGACGTCCCGTTTTTCAGACATGTTTCCTGTTGCCCCAACTATCCCCCTGGAGATGCTTATTTGTCCGTTTTGGCAGAAAAGAAACTGACATTTTGGAATATTTCTTTCAATATCTACTAATAGTTCACACTCTTCTTATACTTTGATCTAATTTGTAATCGTTATGAAAAATAATTTTTATATAGACTATCCACTCAATAATGTATAAAAAGCTGGGTTGAGGTGGTTGGTTCTTGTTCTGCCCCTGGAAAGCTGTTTACAGTGAACCGAACGCCAGCAATAGCTTTACTTGGAAAGCCCTTTGTGTACTCCAAAAATGCAACAGTCCTTCAGTATTACTGCTACATTCAGTCCTTTTCAGGACTCTCGACGTGTTTCACGAATGGTGAGACAAGTGTATCCGGATGGATTAAAATCCATTGATGGAGTACAGAAAGTCAATGCATAAAACTTTTTCGGAAAACTTTAAACATTGACAAAAACCTCATAATGAGAAAGAGAGGTGTTGGCTTTTACAAACGCACTCAGGTCTGGTGCCCGACTCGCATTTTCGCTGTAAAATTATGTGGACAATTGAAAACTAAACATCGTGTGAAAAAACACATTTCGATTAGCCGCAATTACCAAGAAAAGTCTACAAAATTCCAGGTTGGAAAATTGAGTCAGTGAGAAAGACTACATTAAAATAATACATTGGAACGCAAAATCACTCCTCAAGAAAACGGATGAGTTGAAAAGGTTACTATCTAAAATGTGTATTAAAATTGCTCGCATTCAAGAGTTATCGCTACCATTAAATAGTGAATATCATTCAAAATTTAAAGGTTTCAAAATAATAAACCTTTCGAGAGAGCAAAGAAATGGCGGTGGACTTGTCACACTCATCCATGAAACATTGTTAGCGGAGGAATCAGAAATGAACATTGCTGCCAACCCAAAATATACATTAAAACCTAAGTACTAGTGAATGCTAGTTTATAGTTCCCAATTTTTAACGCGTATCGAAGGGGGTAAATGTCTGGATGCCTTATACAGTGTGTTCAAAAGGGTTTTTATGAATTTGTGTTTGATGCTCGTATTGTGGGCGACTTCAATAGCAGGCACGCAAGCTGGGATTCTGGCCCAGCGAATGGAAATAGAACAGTACTTTTCAACTGGATACAAAATAATAACTATGCTTTGCTAAACAAAATGAAGTCGCCAACATACCAGTCACCAGCGACGGGAAACCTCGGCCCAAGGAACCTGACAATTGTTTTCCCGAAAATGAAGAGAATCCTTCAAAATTGTAGAGTTGTGATCTTTCCAGTCATCACTTTCCAGTGCTTTGCGATGTACGCCACTTCCAAACTGAGCGAGTTAAATGAAATGTAGTGAATAGGAAGTACAAAGTAAAACAAGTAGGTTGGCCTTACTTGACTGCGGAGACGGCTCAGAGTTGCAATGCGAAGAACATCTTGGAATTGGTTAAAGGCACAGGAAAAAGAGCAGCTGATCTGGCTATCTTCAAGAAAACAACTAGCGGCACACCAGAGTATCCAAATAACTGGTGGAATCAGGAGATAATAGAGCTACGGATCAAGGGCCAAAGAGACTGGAAGGTTTGGAAGAATGGTTGAAGTAGTCAAAGCCGATCAGCCTATAACAGATGCAACGCTCCAGTGAGGAAAGCAGTCATTAAAAAAAAAGCTAGTGGAGAAATTACGTCGGCTATATCACTCCACACACTCCGCCTAGCAATTTATGGAGGAAATTCAGAGCCATCAAGGGCAAGCTTCTAAAATTATGACCCATGTCAGAAACAACAAAGGTGATATAAGGAAAGATGATACGGAAAAAAAATTGTTTGTGAGTATTACGCCCTAGGCGGGGAAACCTTCTCCACTGCCGAAGAGAATAACCGTAATCGAGCAATGTTTAACATGTCACAAAGAGCGGTGAAGATGAAAACACTTCATTCATCATGTGCGAACTGAAAAAGCAAATGTATCAATTGAAGAGTGCAGGCCCAGGTAGCGACGGCATTCATCACGAACAGCTCCATTCCCTGACTAATCAACATCTTGAAGCTGTTCAATGACACTTAGCGTCATAAAATATCCCTCAAAAGTGGAACGATAGCTGCATAATTTTTTTCGTTTAAGTAGGGAAAGATGGCATATCGTCCTGTGGCCTTACGTCCTGCTTAGGCAGCTGATGGAGAAAAACTGCCACCACACTGGAAACTATCAAAAAGGTGCACGACATCGTGCTGGACGATAGGAGAGTAAAGGCGCGAGAGATAGCTAAGGCTGTGGGGATATTAGAAGAAAGGGCAAGGAACATCTTACTCGAAGAATTAGCGATCCGAAAGATCTGCGCGAGGTGTGTGCCGCATGTGCTGAATGCAGATCAAAAGCTAATTCGCAAAAGAGATTCACAACTATGTTTGGACCGATTCAAGAAGGATCTGACTGATTTTGTGTAGCGATTTTGTCACCATGGGTGAGACAGGCGCAAAACTAAACAACAGTCGAAATTGTGGGTGGTAGCTAAGGTTTCAGCGCCAAAAAAAAGCAAAGTCGATCGCATCTGCTGAGAAGGTCATGACCATTGTGTTTTAGGAGGCCAATGAGATCTTGTTAATTTATTACCTTGATAAAGGGAGAACAATTATGGAAGAATAGTACTCCAACCTTCTTTACCAGCTGGATGTCAAAACTTGCGAAAAGAGGTTTGGATTGAAGAAAAAAAAATCATCTTTGATCAAGACAACGCATCTACTCAGAAAAGTGTGTTGGCAATGGGAAAATTGTGATATTTGGGGTACGATTTACTTGGAAATTCCCCCTACTCTCCTGATTTGGCACCCTCGGACTCCCGTCTCTTCCCAAACCTGTAGAAATTTGTTTCGAAAGCGCTTTACGTCCAATGGAGAAGTTGAGAGGGCCTTCAATGAATATTTTAACAGCCTTCCAGACTGTCACTTCCGGGAAGGAATACTGATGTTGGAGAAACACTGGACCAAGAGTATTGAAGTCAAGGGAGACTATGTAGAAAAATAAAATCTTTTTTAAACGATCTTTCATTGTCAGGCCGAGAAATGTTCATCCTACCCTAGTATATATTCTTTAAACACATCTTTAAACTAGTAAAACTAGTAGCCTAAGTAAACACGTGTAAACTATTACGGAGAGAGGCAAGCGTTTTAATTTGATTGAGATAAATTTAATTTTAAATCTGACAAACTAAACGTAACTACACCGAAGATGGTTATAACATTTTAGAAACTAAGTGTGTTATGTAATATGTCGAAATATACAGGATGTTTATTTGTAAGTCACAGTATAACTATGTCATTGTAGGCTTAATTAACCTAATAATTACAGGTAAATAATAAATAAGCTTATTGACCAAAACTCCAACAGCATTAACCAAAATTAGCTTATTATTATTAGATTCTTGTTTATCCTAATTTTTCTTGATATTATATAGTATTAACACTAATGCTATTTTATTTCATGAGTAAAACTTTAAAATGTTGTATTATTTATTAGAATTTTTATAATTGGAAATACCGTGTGTACAATAGAAGTGCGTGTGTGTGTGTGTGTGTGTGTGTGTGTGTGTGTGTGTGTGTGTGTGTATGTTAGTGTGTGTTTCTACGCATCTTCTCTTACTTTACCTTGTAACCACCAAATCCTCTCATATCCGGTTAGCTCATATCCAATCTCCCACTCTTCGTTGTTACACCTCACCTTATCGGTAGGAAAGCAATGATTTATCCCTCAAGTTCGACCTCTGGTTTGAAACCTGTATTTCAAGAGATAAATTTTATAGTGTAACATACATTTTGTAAATATTTTATATCCTAACAAGTTTTATGTAATTAACAACTTAATGTATTCTCTTATTTCCCTAATCCATCTATAATTTATATTAACAATGCTTGTTTATTCCTTGCTTCCCTAACCTATTTGCAAAAAGTTCGAAGACTGGCTAATATATGGTATAGTATTACCTCTTTACTAACCTAACCTATATTGAATCATTGCACTAAATTTATTATTATTTCGTTATATTATTATTATTTTTATTAAAGTTCATATACGAAATTATCTATCCTGTTATGTTAACAATGATTAAGGTTATTATGCCGACTTAGAAATAAAAATATCAAATTATAAGTCATGATTCATAAAAAGACTGCTTATTAGATTTATGTTTAAAAAAAAAATTATTCAACTTATTCCCTATCCCCTTCTAAATTTTCAATAATCATATCATCCATATTACATACAATTCTTAAATATCTTATCGTAAGCCAAAATGTTTAATTATTGAAATTACGTTTCATTTTTCTACACAATTATCTAAGTAGGCCTATTTATTTAAGGTTAGAATTTCTGTTTTCAACTTAATATTTAATTCGAACACCTATTTATTCATAACAGAATTATAATTCCTTATTGTCTACATTTAACAAAATGAAATTTATGTGTTATAAGCCAAAATCTAGAATCACTAAAATGTAGTTGGTTTTTTATAAGATTAGCAGAGCCATTATTTAAAGTTAAATTTCTCTTTCAAACTCAATATTCATATTAACACACAGTTATCCTAACACAACTATTATTCATCGTATACAATAGCTTACAATGATTATTTATAATTTATCTGTTTAATAAAGCAATATTTGAATTTATATTATGAAATAATTACTTACTCTCCGTTGGTCGTATAAAGAGCCGATTTTGACAATTGCAAAATTAAAATTTTTAATATGCTCTTCTTCATTTCTGTTAAGAAAATTTCTATATATTTGAGTACATTTTTCTGAAGCTTATTATTTAAGTTTTGAAAATGGTGTCATCCCGAAATGCATCAACAGATGAAAATATTGTAATGTAGGAAAGTCAAAAAAATGTACCCAAATATATTTTTAAAATATCACCTTATTACCCTAACAGGAATTTATCTCTCTTATACTGTCTATCTTGATTAAATTTTGAATTTCAATTATTAATGGTCGAAATTAGATATAATTTAAGAAAAAAATTTAAGTTTAAAAAAACCTTAAGCATATTTTCAGTCGTTGTTTGACCCCTTTCCTCAGCACTACGTTTGGCACCTTTCCTCGACACTACGTTTGGCACCTTCCCTCGGCACTACGTTTGGCACCTTCCCTCGGCACTACGTTTGGTACCTTCCCTCGGCACTACGTTTGGCACCTTCCCTCGGCACTACGTTTGGCACCTTCCCTCGGCACTACGTTTGGCACCTTCCCTCGGCACTACGTTTGGCACCTTTCCTCAGCACTACTTTTGGCACCTTCTCTCGGCACTACGTTTGGCACCTTCCCACGACACTACGTTTGGCACCTTCCCTCGGCACTACGCTTGGCACCTTTCCTCGACACTACGTTTGGCACCTTTCCTCGGCACTACGTTTGGCACCTTTCCTCGGCACTACGTTTGGCATCTTTCCTCGGCACTACGTTTGGCACCTTTCCTCGGCACTACGTTTGGCACCTTTCCTCGGCACTACGTTTGGCACCTTCCCTCGGTACTACGTTTGGCACCTTCCCTTGGCACTACGTTTGGCACCTTTCCTCGGCACTACGTTTGGCACCTTCCCTCGGCACTACGTTTGGCACCTTCCCTCGGCACTACGTTTGGTACCTTCCCTCGGCACTACGTTTGGCACCTTCCCTCGGCACTACGTTTGGCACCTTCCCTCGGCACTACGTTTGGCACCTTCCCTCGGCACTACGTTTGGCACCTTTCCTCAGCACTACTTTTGGTACCTTCGCTCGGCACTACGTTTGGCACCTTTCCTCGACACTACGTTTGGCACCTTCCCTCGGCACTACGCTTGGCACCTTTCCTCGGGACTACGTTTGGCACCTTTCCTCGGTACTACGTTTGGCACCTTTCCTCGGCACTACGTTTGGCATCTTTCCTCGGCACTACGTTTGGCACCTTTCCTTGGCACTACGTTTGGCACCTTTCCTCGGCACTACGTTTGGCATCTTTCCTCGGCACTACGTTTGGCACCTTTCCTCGGCACTACGTTTGGCACCTTTCCTCGGCACTACGATTGGCACCTTCCCTCGGTAATACGTTTGGCACCTTCCCTTGGCACTACGTTTGGCACCTTTCCTCGGCACTACGTTTGGCACCTTCCCTTCGGCACTACGTTTGGCACCTTCCCTCGGCACTACGTTTGGCACCTTCTCTCGGCACTACGCTTGGCACCTTTCCTCGGCACTACGTTTGGCACCTTTCCTTGGCACTACGTTTGGCACCTTCCCTCGGCACTACGTTTGGCACCTTCCCTCGGCACTACGTTTGGCACCATCTCTCGGCACTACGTTTGGCACCTTTCCTCGGCACTACGTTTGGCACCTTTCCTCGGCACTACGATTGGCACCTTCCCTCGGTAATACGTTTGGCACCTTCCCTTGGCACTACGTTTGGCACCTTTCCTCGGCACTACGTTTGGCACCTTCCCTTCGGCACTACGTTTGGCACCTTCCCTCGGCACTACGTTTGGCACCTTCTCTCGGCACTACGCTTGGCACCTTTCCTCGGCACTACGTTTGGCACCTTTCCTTGGCACTACGTTTGGCACCTTCCCTCGGCACTACGTTTGGCACCTTCCCTCGGCACTACGTTTGGCACCATCTCTCGGCACTACGTTTGGTAAAGTGTTATTCTTGTCTTCTTTGAGTAAGTTTCTGTTTCAAATAGGTTAACAACGCATGTGATAATTTTGAATTTTGACTCACATTTCTAACAATTAGGCTACATAACTTACGGTGGTTTCTAAAAGCTGATAATGCTTGGCGTCTTAAATGGTTCGATATTCTTGATTCCCGAACCATGCAATTCCATTTATTCCATATATTATTCCGTATATTATTCCATTTAATATACATTGTCGAGATAGGTAGTTTTTTCATACTTGATCATAGAGCCCAAGTATCAAGACCACCTCCGAATCACATTTCGTACTATAGGCCTACTCTTATTTGTCTACTTACTCCATATTAGTCATAATTATTGGAACACTTACAAAAGACGTCTTACAGTTTCAACAGCTTGGTACCCACCAATGCTTACGGAGGCTATAAAAAAGCCTTGGTCCTTGTGAAATGACTTGAAGCCTCTGTGCTTCCATTTCCTCCAATTACTATAGCGTTGTCCTAGCAAAAGGTTTGTTATATTATAAATCTCGACTCTATTCTCAATAGCTTACCTTTAATTCTGGTTTCTCAACTGTTATAACAGCAAATAATTTTAAGAAATGTATTTATTTATGTTTTGAAGATTGATCTAATAATCAGTTCGTTTTTATATGTCAAGATGTACTTAATTCCATCCTCTAATCTTCCGCAGTCACCCACTAGTAGCGCTCGGCCTGTGTCACAAGATTTTATAAAGCGTATTAATATATTCTATATGACATTATTAATTTTGAAACCTGTTACGAGGCTATTATTTGTTCAATCTTTGTCGCCAGAGAGCAAGACTATATAAATACCTTCTAAATACAAATCTAGATTATGTTCTCAAATTTCAATTTTATTTCCTTAAATATAAATTTAGCTTGTTTGAATTATTTTGGTTACTTTGATTTTAATCATGTTAGTCTGTTTGTTTAATTTGTGTTATTATTCATCAATTTCACCTAATCTCTGTCCTATACTATTACCTGTTAATTGTAACCGTCACTTTGGCCGTTGCGTGTATGTGTGTGTGACTATATATAAATAAATAAATATATATATATATATATATATATATATATACATATATATATATATATATATATATATATATATATATATATACATATATATATATATATATATATATATATATATATATATATATATATATACTAAAACAACATAGGTTATTCAAATACATGAATATTTATTAATTTATATTCTAAGCTTTTCGTTGGTAAACAGTACCAACATCATCAGGAATGATAAATTATTAAACAAGAAAACGTATTTTATATATATATATATATATATATATATATATATATATATGTGTGTGTGTGTGTGTGTGTGTGTGTGTGTGTGTGTGTGTAGGGGGGGGTTGAGATAGAGAAACAGAGATTGTGGGGATGGTGCGTGTGGCGTGCGTGTTTTACAGTTGTTGAAATCATAACCAGATCATCATCACACACACACACATGCACCCACTGTCTTTACACATGTTTAAAAGTCAATAAAACGCTCCTGCAGAAATTGTCCAGACTGCAGAAGTAGGATTTTGCATAATTTTTATATATATATATATATATATATATATATATATATATATATATATATATATGTGTGTGTGTGTGTGTGTGTGTGTAGGGGAGGGTGAGATAGAGATACAGAGTGAGATTGGGGGGGGTGGTGCGTGTGGCGTACGTGTTTTACAGTTGTTGAAATCATAACCAGATCATCACACATTCACGCACGCACACACACACACACACACACACACACACACACACAACCACACCACACACACACACTGCGCTCCGGCCTACCGCCCCAATCGGGTCGAGCACCGCAGCCTAAACCACCTCTTCGCCGCAAGATCAGAATTTAAATAAAAAAACGGTATACATACATATTTTTAATTTATATATCTAGTGAGCCCCCCCCCCCTCTCTCTCTCTTTCTAGTACTTTCTTTCAGGATTTGTAATTTTTCTCTCTCCTACAAATCTTAGAAGATTTGTAATGATTCCATCTCCTTTGGAACGTTTTTAAATATTCTCTTTATCTGGACTAATCTTTAATGATTCCCTCATCCACTGAATACATGTAATAATATTCTCTACCTCAGATTATCTTCAAATTATTCTCTCTCTCTCTCTCTCTCTCTCTCTCTCTCTCTCTCTATCTATCTATCTCTCTCTTTGGATTTTAATTTACTTTCGATTCCTCAAGATATTATCAATAACTCTCTCCACCTCAGATTACCTTTTAATAATTCTTTCTGTAATAACTTTCTATCTTTCGAGATATTGTTTTAATAATTCTCTCTCTCTCGCTTCGATTATTTTTAACGAATCTTCATCTTCCGGCGTATCTGTGTTCTTTCTTGATGGATGTGAATCTCCTTCTTACGATCTGTCTGTTTATATTGTTTTACTTTAACTACATTATAGTTTAAAGTTTTCTACGACAAACTCTCTTCAAACGTAAAATTTTCTTTCTTTCCTAATTTGGGAAATTATTTTACATTTTTATATTCAAATTTCGTTTAATATTGCACTTTTCAAACATACATTGCTATTTTATAATTAGTTCAAAGCCAATGATAACGTAGTTTAAAATTAGGCTTTATGTGAAATAACTATTAGAAAATAATTGAGGAATAATTTGAACACATGTCTCTACATACATACAGGCAGATGCATTCAACAAAATCGAGACAATACGTTTTTGTGATTTTCAAATGATAAATACAGTTCATAAAATAAAGTGTAATTTTTTTAAATTTCAATTATTTTGTGAAAAATGTATTTTGATATTTTGTTTTCTATGAAACTATGTTGAGGAAATCTTGAGTGTCTCTTCTCTTTACGAAGTAATTAATTTGTACGTTCTTATAGAACGTCATTTAATATTGTAGGAAGGTGTGTAAACTGATACAAGTTTTTCTCGTGAATCCACTTTGAATCTCAGAGTTTAATACAAGATTTAACAAAATTACACTTCTTAAAGCCTGAAGTGTTTAATTAAAACAACTTTAATACTACGTCTAAAAAGCTCCAGAATATTGTCAAGATATCTTTTTACTTTACATTGGTTTTAACGGTTTTATATTGAAAATAAAGTCCTCTTTATGCTTAATTTTACTTTCCGTTTCAGTTCATTTTTCTATTATTTTCTTTTGTTTGTATTTTGCAGGAATACATGGAATTTAGATTTCTCGCTGCCTTTGTGACGCAATTTTTATGTTCTCTCTGAAATACCAATTTTGTTCATCACTAAGAATCTTATTTCTGCAGTCTCAATAATTTCTGCAGGAGCATTTTATTGACTTTAATCACGTGTAAAGACAGTGTGTGTGTGTGTGTGTGTGTGTGTGTGTGTGTGTGTGTGTGTGTGTGTGTGTGTGTGTGTGTGTTTGTGTGTGTGTGTGTGTGTGTGTGTGTGTGTGTGTGTGTGTGTGTGTGTGTTTGTGTGTGTGTGTGTGTGTGTGTGTGTGTGTGTGTGTGTGTGTGTGTGTGTGTGTGTGTGTGTGTGTGTGTGTGTGTGTGTGTGTGTGTGTGTGTGTGTGTGTGTGTGTGTGTGTGTGTGTGTGTGTGTGTGTGTGTGTGTGTGTGTGTGTGTGTGTGTGTGTGTGTGTGTTGCCGCGGCCTTCCTTTCGACTTCCGACTTTCACACCCTTTGCGTGGAGAAACTTACTTTCCCCCGAAACACGCGTTCCTCTCCGGGCGCCGTCACCCTCCAGTCCGACCGCGGTCAAAATATGGTCTCACCTGACTTACCAATTCCTGGTACCTGTGGTGCGTCGAGCTCGATCTGCCAGTGAATTAATCCTGGACTTTGTTTTGAAAAACCAACCACAAGGTTTTTACCTTACTTAAGAGTTGATTTATTTCTTATACCTTGATTAAAATTATTTGTAACGAATTTCTTTCTTAATTCTATGTTATTTAGTTAATTTCTTCTTTTTTTAATGATTGGAAAAATTCTATGAATTTTAATTAATTAATTTCACCACAGGATGGTTTTAATAAATTCAATCACTGTTTGTTATAAATTGTTATAATTCTTTAAATTTGAAATATTGTTTAAAATTGATTCTATTTCATATTGTTTACTTTTTCTGGAAATTTAACTCATTTTACATTTATTTTTTTACCAAGCAATTATTTTTACATCTAATACATATTAACTAATTTTTGCAATTACTACTAAATATTCTTAAAATTTGTCAAGAATTTGCTTATATTATTGTTCCACATCTTTAACGCTCATAGTCTATCGTTGAACAGGTCATTTTTTAAAGTTTAAATTACGCACTTAAATTTACTCACATATTCAATTTGACAAGAAAATAATTTATAATAATTTGTTTTATTGCATGTCCACATAACCCTTTCATGAAAACAACAGGTGAAATTACTTCCTAGTAATACTGTGTTTTAATTATTTCTGTGCTCCCACACATAATCCTGTTTTCTTCATATGGGATATATGGACATAGAATATTTTAAACTGTGATTACAAAGTAAATCACTTCATATTCTTTTGTTTGAAGATTCTCTTGATACTTATGACATTAACTTTTAAATACATTACTTTATTTCATATTTTGAATATCAAGTGGATAGACTAATTTTTTCGTTAAATAAATGTAACTTTAATCATTTGCTTTTCATATTGGATATTAATTACTGGAACAATATTTTATTTTATAACCACCTTTTATGAAGCTTTTTGAAAATAAGTCAATTGCTTATATACTCTCTTAATTTTAATTTACTTTTTTATTAATTGATGATTTTACTGTTAATACAAAATTTGGTAATTATTCTTTTGAAAATTTATAATTTTTTTAAAAAAAGGGTTATACTATTAAAATTTAGACTTGCCCCAAAACTTTCACTGTGATTGTTCCTCTTGTCCCTCGAATGTTGTCCTGGAATCCTTGGTTCCCACAATCTCTCTCTGTTTCTCTATCTCACCTCCCCCCCAAACACATATAGGCCTATATATATATTTTATATAGACACACGCGGCCAAATTGACTGTTGCAAAAACAGGTAATAGTATAGGACAGAGATTAGGTCAAATTTATGGACAATAACACAAATTAAACAAACAGACTAAACGTGATTAAAATCAAAATAACCAAAATAATTCAAACAAGCTAAATTTATATTTAAGGAATTAAAATTGAAATTTGAGAACATAATCTAGATTTGTAATTAGAAGGTATTTATATAGTCTTGCTCTCTGGCGACAAAGATTGAACAAATAATAGCCTCGTAACAGGTTTCAAAATTAATAAAGTCATATAGAATATATTAATACGCGGAAAGCAAGAGTTAATAAAATGTAATTAAAAAAATGCAAATACTGGAATTCTATGATACCAGTTTGCAGAATCATTACATTTTCCGGTTGTTAAGGAAACGTCTGGCGGGGCTTTGTTGCCATGACAACAAGCGGGAGCGTCCTTCCCAGACTGATTTAAAATTAACCTACCTCAAACGGCTTGCAGTAAGCCTATGCCCTGGAGAAAAACTCTCTCTCTCTTGGAGAAAAAATGCAGTCCCGTTGGTTAACTGAAACCACAATTTGACCTTGATCGCTGCTCTCACCCCCCTTTCCTTAGCGGCGTCACTGCTACGGTTTTGCCTCAGCCATTTATTAACTGTTTCCCAACCCTTTATTTTATTACCCTTTTAACTACTGACCTCATTTCTGAAAAATCGTTTTACCTGAGTCGTATTCAAACCATATATCTCTGTATTCCAATTCGTTTGCCATAGCCTCTCGGCTATCTTGCTGTAATAGCTGATGCGTGTTATATTACACTTGTAGCGTTATTAGTGCAGTCAATCAAGCATTTCCCCTCTGAAAACGTTGAACGTTCATCGATTTGCATTAAAATTGGTGAATAGTTAGAGGGTGACTCAAGGATCAAAAGTGACACACTGCCGACTTGCGCCTTTACCCTGGGGTGAATGCTACCTCTTTTTAGGGGTGAAATTGTTTTATTAAAAGTAACCCCAGATATCGATAAAAGAACAAATTCTAAGGGTTTTTTATTCTATGAAGTTTTTTTTTTAAATCAGTTACTATTACTAATAATGGTTAAAATTGTTGATTTTTCTCGAAAAAAATCCATGTTTTGAAACGTTTTTTACAAATAACTCCAAAATTATCTGTATTTCGAAAACATTTGTTGTTATCAAAATTGAATTTAATAAGAGACGAAGAGATTGTTTGTTAAATGAATGTTATAAGTTGAAACCATAGCGACTTATAAGTATTTAAAGGGTTCAATTCATTAGTGAATACTCGAATCCAAGAATTTGAGGTTATATAACGGGAAAACCGACATATTTTTCGGCAAATACTTGGAGATAATTTTTCATAGTACTGTACTTGAAAAGACCATTTGAATGAGATCTAAATAGAGTTTATAGACTTAAAACTAAGCGAGTTATGATGGACTCTAGATTTTGTTAAGAAAAAGTGAGAAATAAAACCTACGTAATATCCACCTATATTGAAAGTTATGAAATACCTGTATAGTTAGTATACTATACCTGTTTATTTTAGTATAGGTAATGAGCTCATATACGTTGAAAGGTTTTGAATGTTTATTTTTGAAAAAATAGGTACGATGTAGAAAATAATAGTTATCAAACAATTTCTTAAAAAAAAATACGTAAGAAATGGTTAATAACAAAAATGAAGGTTTTTTTTTATTATTAAACATTTTGTTTTGTTCTTTTAAAATTCCTGTAGGATAAAATACAATCGAGATATCAACGTTACAATTGTGATATTCATGTGACTTTATGATTTTCCTATTCTTGATTTTCTTCTTCATTTTTCTGGTGCTTCTTCTCAAATGTTGATGGTCTCTCTAGCATCGTTTTGGCATTTCTTGATTTTCTTAACTCTTTCAGATTTACAAAAAAAAACCCTTCCTCAGAATTGCTTTATATATATTCTCATTTATATTATTTTAATCCTCAATAATATGAATATGAGATTATATTTTGGTTTAGCTCTTTGTTTTCATGAATTACAAAATGTTACTCTTTTCAATTAAAAATTTTATTGTAACCCTTAAATCTGCAATTTAAGCCCTTTACTGTGTGTGTGTGTGTGCGTGTGTGTGTGTGTGTGTGTGTGTGTGTGTGTGTGTGTGTGTGTGTGTGTGTGAGTATGTGTGTGTGTGTGTTTGTGAGTGGACACTTGTCAGGAGTTTCGTCTGCAAAGCGAGCGCATTGTGGGGTCGCTAATTTTTGTGGGGAGTCCCCAGAACTCCACCTATGGTTTTAATAGCTGAAACTAGTTTATCTGCGTGTCTTATCATCATAAAACATATTTAATTTAATTTTTGAAGACGACCCCACAACGTCATTATTTTGCATACGATTATTTTGCATACGATAAGTACAGTAAAAACTCGATTAACCGTGGCCATGATGGTTGAGCGAATAGACGGATAACAGAAACACCGTATTATTCCTCCGAAACTTAGCCTCAATAAATTATATTATAGACGGATATCACTCTCACAGTAATGTAATATATTTCGGAGCGAAAAGAAAATAAACACGATTGTAATAGCAAATGAAACTATTTATTACATGATAAACAGATCCGCACAGTAGCTAAAAATGTAGCAAAATAATGTACAGTAATATAAACTTACAGGTGAAATAAATCGTGTAGTTTAATAAACAAAGCGAACGCGTCACTGTACCTACCTTAATACTTTAGCTGCCGGACATAATATCGCGTTTTCATAGAGAATTGCCAAAATATTTTAAGCTCATTTTTAAATCATGTGTTCTTATACTTTGTTCCCCTATCACATCTAAGTATGAATATACGTTTCTCATCATAATATTTATAAAAATACGTGTCGGACCAACTGGCCCAACATAGTTTTTTCCTACCGTAAATGAAACGTAAATAAACTCCGTCGGACCAATTTACCCGACATTGTTTTTGATTTAATTAAATTTTATTATCTGTGCAACACTGTTTTGATATTTTTTGTGTTTTGTGTTAGCAAGAAACAACAAAATCATAATTTCATGTCCCAGCTACCCAAATAATAAACTGACTGGTGACAAAAGTGTTTTTGCGCCTATCACTAAGACACGTAAACGTGTCACATGTGTTTGATTTGTGAGTTTATAAATATTTTGAATTTAGAACTAAAGTGTAATATATTCTCTCTCTGATAAGTAATGCTACAGGTCCAGTAAATAATATCCAAGATTCATATTAAGTAAAAGTTTTAACACCAAATAATTTACTTGTTAAGGAATTTACGTTATAATTTACTTCCTAGTAAGGATGAGTTTATCTAAGTGCATCAATGTTTGTACTTAACTTTCAGAAAGTCCGTTTTTAAGGATCATTTTACAACTAAATATTTAGTCAATATTTCCGACTTACTTTTAAGGTATTGTGAAATTTTGAAAACAGTAGTGAAAATCATTACAATACGTTATAAAAAATATCTGTGTCGGCCCGTAACTACGGACAAAAAGCTCTTAGAATAACATCATGTTTTTAATGCCGTCGGCGTTTATCTATCAAACAAAAACCATCGTAAATACATCTGTAAGTAGTGTGAAGCTTGTTGTTAAATACTGTGCCTTAATTTTTCCAAAAGTAGCAACACCAGCTGAGTAGTACTAATAAACATAAAGCGTTAAGAGGCCCGACGGTATTCGGTTCAGGGTACTGGCCGTCGCGTCAATTCGATGACGGTTAACAGAAACTAACGGTGGAAACCACACAATATATCAAATATGAAAAAGCACTTAAACAACATTCATTTTGCCCAAATTTATCAACAAAAAAATCTATACTTGAAGAAACTTTATCCTAAGACACAGGACCTACAAGTGATAGTCGGTTAAAAATCAACTGGGATTGAGTAATAAATACAAAATAGCCCTGAATCAGTTGCACTTGTTCCAGACACCTGCAGAAAAAAAGGTCCCACCAGATGTGGAGAAGGTATGCCCCACTAATCCAGAATGTTGGGGAAGAAGGTACCCCAGGGGAATTGACAGTAGAAGAAGAAGTAAACAATTATCTGGGGGAACCATTAGCCAGTCCAGATTGTGATGTTGGGAAGTATTTGGCAGTACAAAGTGCCAAATACCCTCATTTAAATGCAATGGCAATAAAATACCTGTCTGCCCACTCGCGACAGTGTTTTCTGAAAAACCTTTCTCAACTTCAGGAGCTATATGTGACTAGCGATGAAACTAGCTTGACCCACAACGTGTTCAAATGCTTGTGTTTTTGAACAGAAATGTACATTACCTGCCAGACTTTTAAATATTAAAAACTATCCTATTTGTATTAATTTTTTACTTTTTATGTTGTTCGTTTGTTTTTAATTTTTGTTTTGTTTGGGAGACAATGTAAATAGGCTTAGGAATTTTTTCAAACATCATAAAATAAGTAAAGTTCACATTTTTAACTTTAAAATAAGTCATTACTTTAATCTGATATGTTTTTATGTTTAAAAAAATTCCTATTGATAAATCAAGGTTGAAGGTTTTGTGTAGCCTATTACATTAAAACAGAACTTTTAAAAGGTTTTGCCATATGACCAAGATGTTAACTAAATTAAATATTACAGAACTATAATGTAAACTAATATAACTTGAAAGAATCGAGAATCGACTAAAGAATCGAGAATCGAACGGAAAATTTTAGAATCGGAATCGGAATCGGAATCGAAAATTTTAGGAATCGGCCCATCCCTAATTATAAGTAATAAAGATTTTCTAATTCCTAGTTAGAAATAGCATTAGAGAGTAACCGGAATTAAATAGCTGTAGTGATATCATAAATTTAAAAAAAAAAGGAGATAATTCCAAGATATAATTGTTTAATTTTAGTTTAAAGTAAACATTTGTGAATGCTAGAAACTTGTATTACATTTTCTGGATGGTAAATATGTTATAACGATTTCAACATCATCGTAAACATATAAATTGTACAAAATGTAGGCTGCTTTTCGACTGCTAACTCTAAATCTAACAGTATCTGGAAACCTGTCGGGCAAATACCTTCAACATTCACATTTGAATCTCATTTTTCCCTATATATTGCTTGTAACCCTGACCGATGAAAGAATGTCCGAGTGTCGACAGTTTATGTTATCACATCAGATAAACATGTGTAAAGGAACGTTAGCCGTAGTAGTTCTAAGATAAAGGGCGGACAAGACACAGCAGTTTCTGCATATCATGTCTTATCGCTTACATATAAATGTACATCTGCAAAACTATCTACGAACGTTGATCACCTGTAACAAAAGTGTTTTTGTAAGTGATAACGGCTAGAATTTGTTATTAATCACCGATCCAATCGCGAGTACAAGTTCTCACTGTTTTTTTTTTATCCAACCGTTTTTAATCTCTTTAAATCGCTTACATTTGTGACTTGAAAGCAAATAACTCAGGGCAGTAGGGTTTGCCCTTCAAAACCTCCAAAATCTTGAAAGTATTGAGCCTCAAATAATATCGTATTAGCAGCTTTGTCCGAAGTAAAATAATGTACCTTTCTTCTCACTATAAATAAAGAGAAGTAGTCATTTATTTATCATGTGACATTTGACCATGACCATTCTCTCCCATTGTCAAAATAGTGATATAAAATTTCAAATATTTTTTGCTTCTATATTCGTGTTGAGCCACTACTATATTTGTTTATTTATATATTTAGTGTATAAAAATATAATAAAATTAAGTATTAATTTAATACAGTAAATGTTTTAGAATAAACGTGTAGGCCTATATACTGGATTTTAGTGACCAGATGTGTGTACATGTGTACATATATTTATACATGTGTAAACATGTTTGTAATGTTAAAATATTGTGAAAATATACGTATATTTCAACTCAATATTGTATATTGTAACATACTAACCATATATTTTACTTTATTAATAAATATGTAAACTAATCCCTACTTCCATCTTATGCTTCATTAAACTCAATACGTTTTTACGGTTTGAGATGAAAAGAAACACATTTCCCGAAACAGCCTTCCTCATTTATAGAAAAAATATGTTCTACTATAAAAATTCTTTATATATCACTATATGTTAATGCGTACAGAATATTACAATTCTCAGCAACTCCACCCATTCTTATAAAAATTAGGTAATTTCTTCTGAGCAAGAAAGGTCAAAACGAGAAAAATATATAGATTAGAAAATAAGATCCAATAAGATAATGATCACAACCGACGACGGTACAGAGATACTGTTTAGTGAGTCGGGTTAATCTTATTCATACCACTGCTTAACCTACTTAAGATAATTTAAAAATAACTTTTGAAGATTAGATTAGCAATTCCAAAGTCTTTAAAATAAAAAACAAATGCTATTGGCATTTTCAAAAAATAGAATTTTTAAACTGTTTCCTATATTCTTTCTTTATATAAGTATAAAAACGTTTCAGGTAGATAACGGGGAAACAATAATACAAAAACTATCCCTACGTTACGCACTCTAAATATGAAAAGGCTTTTACTTGGTCCACTTAAACATATATTATGATCGAGCCTAACTTAATACTCTTTTCTTGTACACGTAGGCTCTTATTCTACGCTAATTTTTTATATATGTACAAAACAATTCCAAACTATCTTGCCTAATAAAAATTTAATAATAGTATTTCTATATATTGTAGTTTACAATAGCCAAATATAACTAAAAATTGTTGTTTTCGTTTTTGATGATATGCTCAAAAGGGAGTACATTTTCGCAAGGTGCCCAGTAGCTATAGTTTATCAGTGGACATATTTTGACAACGTTTGTGTCACATACAACATAGATGTTGAATTATTAACATTAATTTTTTTGATGATATGTGTATTAAAAATAGGTTAATTAGAGCTTAGCTAGTAAGAACTTATTTCGCTCTAAATCTCATTACACACTAGTTTAGTAAAACATATCGACTAGTTTCGACGACGATGCCGTTTTCACCAGTGAACGGCTACTACTAACCAATTTCATTAAGCCACGTCAATATAAATTGTGTATAGCCTTCGTATCGTACAACTATAAAACAAAGAAATTAATATATTTAAAACTCAAAGAATAAAGATATTATAACCTACAGAACACCAAACTCTTCACTAACGAGAGTTATCTATTTTACATTAGTACTTTTTTGTATCATCAGTATACAGGAAATACTATTCCGTAAATTTATCAAGGGAAAGAATCTATTAAGTTCCAAATACATCGTCGACATACAGGGTCCGAACCAGCGGAAGAAATTTCTTTGTCTCTTTAGCATTGCTCTTAAACCTGCTCATAAAGAAAAAGGTCAAGAAATCCGCCTGTGAGAAATCGGGAATTTACAGCGTGAGATGTGCGATGGAGTATATATTAGACAAACCCGTATGAGTAGCCTATTAAAACAAGATATAGGGAGCAGCACTTTAAAAACTACAAACCTGAATACTCAGCGATGACCAAGCATTGCCTGGACAATCAGCATTTCTTTACGTCTGACCATCCTAGGGTAAACAGGGTATTAGGTACAACACTCATGATGCTTGGTAGACTTGGATAATAAACTAATTTCGAGATGTCTCAGTCATCAATGAAGCTAGTTTAAACGTTTTAAGTAATGTATAAATTTTAATAATTATATAATAATCCCTAACTTGATTTTCTGTTTTTATTTATAATTTTGTAATAAACTTATTTTATAAACGAATACTTTGTAGCGATAATTTGTTAAAATATGTTTTAAAACTGTTTTAGCCTTATTAATAGTAAATCTATTGCTAATACGAGAAATATTATTGTAAAATAGATACCACTCCTGGGTAAGGAGTTTAGTGTTCTGTAGGTTAGGATGTCTTTATTGTTCGTGTTTTAAATGTTTCATCTTGTTTGTTTTATATTTGAACGATACAAAGCCAATCGTTAATTTATAATGATGTAGTTTGATGAAGGCCATTTACTGAGGAGGCAACATCGTCACCGACACTAGTCTGTATATTTTAACAAACTAGTGTGTAGTGAGTTTTAGAGTGAACTGTTATAATTCATATCGATTTATCTTAGACGTGAATCTGTGAAATAAATTAGACTGGAGTTGAAAGGGGGCTACTTCAAATGACCAAAGGTCATCTAACCAAAATACGCAGCTGTCAAATAACCAAATACGCGACTTTCAAATAATCGTAATACACGAACTTTAAATACGCAGCTGTCAAATAACCAAATACGCGACTTTCAAATAATTGTAATACACGAACTTTAAATAACCAAATACGCGCATTTCAAATAACCAAATACACCGACTTCAATTAAAAGTATTGTTGCGGGTTATCGCTATGCCGCTCCGTAGGCGTTCAACGTACAACTTGAAGTTAATAAATAAATGGGAAGTAATATTTCTATAAATATCTAAACTTAGTAGTTATTATTACTACCTTTAAATTATTTCTCAAAATTCTACGGTTTAACTTTGTCGTTATTAAAGTAAATGTAATGCAGGAATATTATTAGATTTGATTAGACCATAAATCATAAAGTATCTTATTATAATTGTAAATAGTATACTTGAAAATAATAACTTACTATAACTATAATAATAACTATACTTTTTGAATAATAAGTGTAATTACAAAAACTATGGGAAATATGATACAGTAATTATTATTGTAAACACATGCAGATTTAACAACATGTTGAAACTTAAATAACTAACGTAATAAATATTTAAACATCGTGTTGAATAAAAGTGTAGTTAAAAACGAAAATTAATATAATAAATTAATTGTTTTTCAAACGTTTTTAAAAATGATTCTAGATGTAAACAGCATAGTGATACCTTAATATTAAAGTAAACTAGTCAAAGTAAAAGGTAAACTAGTCCTTCATCAAGGAACTACAATTTACAATACATTGTTATAAAGAAGAAAACTTGTCACGTTTCTTTTCATAAAACCATAACGTAATTGGAAACAACTAAAAATATTATCTATACCAATACCGTACATATTTTTTTCTTCTAATCTGTGTATATATAAATGAATATTTGTATGTATGTATGTATGTATCTTATTATAATTGTAATAGTCTACTTAAACATTGAGTGTAATTTACAAAACGACAGTAATATGATGTAGTGTTTATATTTAAAACAATTATAGATTTAATAAAATACTGACACCTAAATATTAACGTAATTAACAAATCTCCCATTATAGCTACCTATCAAAACTAAAAAATGCATTATCCAAAATGTACACACACACTTTACGCGGCCGTTAATTAACCAAATACGCGACATTCAAATAATCGTAATACACGTACTTTAAATAACTAAATACGCGGATTTCAAATAACCAAATACACCGACTTCAACTAAAAGTAATGTTGCGGGTTATCGCTATGCCGCTCCGCAGGCGTTCAACGTACAAATTAAAGTTGAAATTGATAATTGTTGAGTAATATTTCTATAAATAATTTAAATTCGTGAAGAATGGCAGCGCAATTACAAAACTGTAAACAATATGATAAAGGTGATATCAGATTTATTTTAAAAGTAATTAACACCTAATTAGTAAATCTGAAGTAGTCTTGTCTTTGCAAAGTAATTTGTATTAATGCTTTTAAATATTTTTTTAAAATTCTAATTTCTAAATTTATAGTTACTTGAGTAAATGTAATGTAGCAATATTTTTCGGTTTTATTATACCATAGATCATAAACATCTTTTTTATTTTGATATTTAAACATCGATTTAAAAATTAAGTGTAATAACAAAACGAAAGTAATATGATGTAGCGATTATATTTAAAACAATTCTAGATTTTAAAAAATACCGAGACCTAAATATTACCGTAAACAAATCACTGTTGTGTCCCTGCAAGGGGTGCGACCAATGAAAAACGCACTTGAGTATAACAAGAATTTATTTGATAAACAAATACAAGATTTTGCAATAAGTAAACTGAATAATTCGCGGTAAATTATAAAATAGTAGTTTCGTACGAGAAATAATAATTTAATTATAAAATAGTAGTTATGTACGAAAATAGTAATTGAATTATAAAATAGTAGTTTCGTACGAGAAATAGTAGGCGAATTAGGAAATAGAAGTTCGTACGAGAAATAATAGTATGTATGATATAATATTTGAATTTAAAAATGTAAATTAGTTTCACAGTGATTGAAACTGAAAAAGACTTAAGAAGAACTGGCGAGATTTTAACAAGAAATAGACGAAAACTAGACAAGAACTGGAGGAAAACTAAGCAAGAACTGGAGGAAAACTTGACAAGAACTGACTTTCCGCTCGCGCTAGGTGTATATACAACTTATTTAGTTGACTTGTACATTGGTCAATGATTACATTAAATGTTCTAGAATAAGGCTACTTGTTACATAGAAAATAACTAACGATTACATATTTAAGTTAATAGAAAATTCCATCGGAAATAACACACATTGAACAATTATTTGAGTATTGACTTTGAGTTACTTTTGTAGCCAGAATCATTTGAAAAACAAAACGTTATACAGACAATTATTCTAATGTCATTTAAAATATAAGAAATTAATAAATTACAAAGTATCATATTTCATACATAATACATATTATGTGAATACATAACATCGCCCATTATAGCTAATTCCTAAACCTAAAGCATGCATTAATCAGTGACACTATGTTTTAAAATGGATTTTTGTAAATATTAAAACTATTAAGTCTAAATTTTAAAAAATGTAAATAATGTATACAATTTCGTATATATGTGAATTGAATTACAATTTCAAAATTAGTTAATTAAGGTGTTATATCGTAATAATTAAATACATTTGACTTGGCAATATGTTATAGCCTAATTAAAGACATGTTTTTAAATTGCATAAAGATATAGATGTTTAAAGCAGTTTAAAAAAGTATACGCCTTACAATGTCATTTGAGAGTTAAAAATCCGGTTCCACTTATTTGAGTATCATATAGTCCATCTTTGTTACAATCTGTTGTAAAGTGACTGATAACATATAACCAGTGATTAATACTACTACATTTATATCACATTTCAACTTCTAGAAAATTAGTAATTCTAACATCTCATTTTTGGTACTGTTTGAGGATTTTAAAATAATTCACTTTCACAATGTCGTTGAGCATATGTGTTGAATGAGGGCGTTATTCGTGAATATATATAGGTGTTATTTAAAATTCTTTTACATTTTTCAATTGAATTTATAGGAGAATAAGTTAATTTATTGCTGCTGATAGCCAAATATTCTGTGCTGGGTTTAATGAACATGTAGGTATTAATATTACTTACAATTGGTAAAGGTACTACATGATATAAACATAATACTCCATTATCTGTTACTGGAACATAAATCACAAATATTATTTTCGAATCCATATAATATACAGTTAATGATAATAAATCTATAAATGCATAAGCATATTGCTTATAGAGTGATAATGGACATGATGTACCTCTAGGTAAATAAGGTTTTGTGTGAAGTAATTCATACATTAATTTTTGAGGTGTCAATATAAAAGGGTGAAGTATTTGTTGTTTAGCAAATTATATAGATTGTATAGGATTTGTGAATTCTCTATTTATTTCAGTAAATATTAGTAAGAGTAAAGTGATGTGATCTTCAACTTTTTGTTGTAAACATTGTGTTTGTAATATGACATTTTTTGTTTTCATTAATGTTTGTATTATTTGTATGTTGTCATTCAATGTTTTTTCTGTTTGATGTAAACTTGTAAAGGTAATATTGAGATAGTTTATTGTACTATGTGAGATTGTGCTTTTAATAGTTCGCTGATATCATGTTCATCTCCTTGTAGCTTGTTTAATGAGTCGTTATAATATTCTGCGTCTGAATATAATGTTCCTATCATGACCTTAAATATTGTTCCAATTGCGTTGAATAATCCTCGTTTTTGTCTATAACCAGTCGTATGTCCTACGAAATTTTTGAAAGTAGCATCTTGTTCTATTATGGTTGATTGTAATTGTATTAAAATATTAAATGGTGTAGTACTAGGTGTTTGTTGATGTAATAAAGGTTCTTGACAAAGTTGTCCTCTTTGTTAAAGAAAATATTCAAAACTGTGAAGTTTATTTTTTAATGATGTTACATTGAGATAAGTTATTAATTTTCAAGTGTGTGAGTAAAATTTTATTTTACCTATGTTTTCGTAGTATATACCTGATAATTTGTCCAAAGGAGTAATGGTATAACATTGCAATTAGTATCAATGTCTGCTTTTACGAAGCAGTGTATTCTGGAACATATGCAAGTTTTATTCTATTTTTGTGTACTTTTAAATATCGTCTTTTATATTTTAATGTTATATAGACAGGTGAATCAATTCCTTTTATTTCATAAGGTTCTGTATATTGAGAAGTTAACCTCCTGGAAGTAGATGGTTGTGAGATTTCATTTTTAAATAGACGTAATCGCCGATTTTGTAATCTATAATTTGTGTAATTTTATCTTAATATTGTTTACTACTATGTTTTGCTTTCTTAATATTTTCTCTTGCTATCTGATATGAACTATTTAATTTTATTTTTAAATCAGATATGTAGCGTCATATGTGTAACGAAATCCTGGAGGTTGTGTTATCGATGTTGGTAGTATTGGTGAAAATCCAAAAACAAGTACATTTGGTATATATTTCGTTGTAAAATGTGGTGTTGTATTATATGCGAAAATTGCCAGAGGAATCCATTGGTCCTAGTCTGTCTGTTCGTTGTTTGGTATAATGACGTATATATTCTATAAATGTACGATGAGTACGTTCTAGAGCGCCGTTTGATTCAGGATGATATAATGATTGACTAATGATTTGACTAATGATGTAATAATTTCCTCTGCAGCAAGGTCCTGCCTCTTAACCTCTTTGTTAGAGAGTTACTATAACACATTTTCCAATTTTACCAAAATACAAATATATATTTTTTTTTATAAAATTAGAACCATCTCCTAATTCAGGGGTTCTCAACCTTTTAGGCTCTGAGCCCCCCTTCACACTTTGTTGTAAGGTCACGCCTCCCTTCACGGATTAAGTTAATTTAGACTTAACTTATATATGATAAATTTACTTACATTATGTTTAAGTAATAACCAGAAAAATGTTCGCTACTTTTGTAGTGCTAGTGTGAGGGCTAGCACTGTTTCTCGTTAACTATTTTTTGTATGTTTGGATGAAATTTTGACAAAGAACACCGCAGCTCACTTTCCACATCTAGTCTGGCTCGATAGTTAGATTTTATATTAGCCAGGGCTGAAAATCCTGTCTCGCATAGATAAGTTGATGAAAATTGTACAAGCAACTTGACTGCCTCCATTGCTACTTCTGGGTAAACAGGAAGATATAGTAGCCAGAAATCTTCGAGATCCATGTTTGGGAAATCCAATTTAGCTTTGGAATCACATTGCAAGTCAATTGTTTGTTCTTGAATGTGATCAGGAGGTATATCAATGTTGATTTGAAAGGGGTCTCTTGTTAACATGAATTTCCAGTTTTCCGAGCTTATATCTGGGAAATAGGCTCCGATTTTGTTCTTCAGAGACAACAAATGCTCAGATATTAGGTCCTTCATTTCATTTACTAGGTCTTTTGGAAGACTTTGGGTATCATCGATGAAATTTTGGAAAGGAAGAAAAGTTCGTTGAGTAAAGAAATAGAGCTTTATAGCTCTATTAAGCTATAAAGAAATTTCAATGATTGTGTGTTTGTGTCCAACATCAAATTTAATTTTGTTTTTAAATTTGTTGACGCCTCCCCTGGAATTCTTCCACGCCCCCCAGGTTGAGAACCGCTGTCCTAATTAACCAATGTAATTGAGAGTTCCAGATAGGCTCTTTATCAGTAGTTATAATGATATCGTCATAAATTAATACACAAACTTCTAACACTTTAACAGCCTTTTTGTTTTAACATTGTTCACTAATTTAAGATAATTTATTTTAGCCTGTTTAGTGTTTAAGATGTGTTCAGCAATACTTGATTTTTCAGGTTTAAAATTTTTATATGGCTAATATGCTCTTTGAGTCTTTTGGAAGTTTTTTTGTTTGGTCAATGAAAACTTTAAGAGAATTAAATTTTTTGTTATAACTCCCTGATTTATCTAACTTATTTACTGTATTTTGTCTTTTGGGTCACCTGGTAAATATTTCAGTCTTTATACTTTTATATTTACCTTTTTTTAAAAAAAAAACTTCTAAACCTATTGTTATATCCATATCAAATGGTAGCCTAATGTATTTATATTTAATATTTTCTCTTATTAAAGTGGTGAAATCTTTTTTGAATTTTGTTTTCTTCATATATTCCTTATTCTGGAATTATATCCATTAAATTTATCTATGTGATTCTGTCAAAATTCAAATTATTTTTATTCAAAGGAATTGTAATTATTCTATTGACCATATATTTGAATGCTGCTAATTTGAGATTTACAATGATAGAATTTACTGGGATTTACCCAGCATTATTTGTATTTTTGTATGTACACTATATCTAATTCAGTAGGCTATTATTATTATTATTGTTTCTAATACATGAAACTAAACATTTATTATCTTCTATTTCATAGGTAAATTTTATGTTGATTGTTGATATATTGATAATAAATTAAGAAACGTTCTATATGCTCTTTAATATTGAGAATATCTTCTACATCAATTTCTTAGTTTAGGAAAATACAACTGTTTATTTCTTTACTTCCACTCAAAATTTTTCATATAGTTTGGCAATTAAAGGTGATTAGCTGTATCATCATTTTGTTCCTAAAATGCATTGAAATCAATCTGTTGTGCAACACTTTGTTAAAAATCATTATTCTTGACTTTATTTTCAATTCTTTAATGTTAAATTTTCAACAATATATTTTACAAGCTTTCCTGGCTCAATTTGTATCCGTTTCATTTTAAAATGTTATACCACTCAATAATATCTATTCACTTATCTGTACTTCTTTCCTAATATCAAAATTTAAACTTCTACTTAATATTTCCATTTCTCACTGGGTAAATTTTTATTATTGTTTCATTTTCAAGCAAAGCTTGGTTATTAGGTCTGTCTGATATATTTCTTATCAATCTGCTTAATTTTCTTGGAAATGTTTTAACTTCGCTCAAATATTTGTTCGCTACATTACAGTTTTTACAAAACGTGTCCCAATTCTCTTTAGTATCGCTTGCCAACTTTTAATTGTAATTTCCAATTATACTCTACTTAATTTACTCTGCAGGTATTTTATTTCTAAACCTAACCATTTCACCTTTGAAATCTGTAAAACTTTATTTGCTCTAGAACATTAATTTATTAAGAGTTATGTTTTTTTACACACCTCAAGATATTTTATATTCGTTAAAAATAATTTATTCTAATTTTTAGAATTAAATTGCAATTTTGTAAGGTAAGCATACATTTGTTCAAATAAAGGGGTTGTAGCTGGTGATGAAATTGTGACATAATCGATAACCTATATTTTATCCCTAATTAGGGCACTCGTGTCCATCAAATCAATTGAAGCTATTGTATTTCATAAAGGTTTACAATTTGGTAATGTAAAACTAAAGGTGAGAATGTCCAATATGGCATAAAAATCATGAAGGTAATTGAGAATATTCAAATTATGATAGTTTCACTTTTGCCTAACTGGGACTGGGGTTTTTAATAGTTATTTTAGATGTGAAATTGGTAGGTTATCAGAGTACATTTATAGATCACAATGAGACGAAACTACCTGTTTGTTTTAAAGTTTAAATTAAAAAAGTTTTCCACAAAGTAAAAAAAAATTGCACAACTTTTCCCCCCTCCTCCCACATAAGCAGAAAGAGGTGGCCCATGACGGCTAAGGTCTTGTGTCGAATTAAACAACCTAATTAATACACAATATCAAGAGCACAGTGCTACAATATATTACAATGAAAATATTGGAAAGAACCCCAATACCACAAAATATAAAAAATAAAACAAGTTACTTAAGATTAAACCCTTATGTACATTTCGATGACCATGTCATCATCATCAGAGGGTCTTATTACAAAATTACAATCTAGCAAACGAGAAGTTACAAACTAGAATGATGATTCTAGTTTGTTACTTCTTGTTTGCTAGATTGTAATTTTGTAATAAGACCCTCTGATGATGATATGGTCATCGAAATGTACATAAGGGTTTAATCCTAAGTAACTTGTTATTTTTGATTGTATTGGGGTTCTTTCCAATATTTTCATTGTAACCTAAATAATGGAGCTTTAATTGGAGATAATATTTTTGACAAATGTGCTAAACGTTATTTTGACATTTAATAACATTATCCTATAGTATTCTCGAGAGTGTCGAGAGGCATTAATTTACCTATTATTTCAAATAAACCTATTGTATTAGCCAAAGACAAGTATGTAAATGCATTGCTTCAAGTTGATAGCCTAGTTATCTATAATTTTTTGCTGTGGTTATAATTAGGATTTTTCCAGGTAATTGGCATAAAAAATATAAACAAGGAAGTGATTACATTTTGTATCAATGTAAGAGTTGACACCAGCCACAACGGTAGCAAAATTTGGTTTATCAAACCCAACCTGAACCAGCAAAGTATATTTACAAAACCTTTTGAGGTCATTTGTAGACGCGATCTGTATTGCTCATGTGTAATATGCAAGTTGTAAGCGGACAATGTTGAAAAAGGCCAATGTCGGGCGTGCCGATTTGTGGTATGATTATATTCATATCGACACAAAGATGACTTTGTTGTGTAAAAATCACCCCCCACTCTTACCAGTATATATAAATATATATATATATTTTATGCTTCCTTTTCTTGATCTGGCAGGTATAATTTTACCAATATCGTTGCGTCTAGAATGTAGACAATGTATTACATCTATGAATTTCTGAGCGGGTAATACTGCAATCTTGTTTGTGGGGCACTAAATTTAGTCTTTTTTCGGAGTTGTGATTACAGTAAGCAATAAAATAAACCCAGTTTATATTTTAAATACAGTAAAGCTGTTCTCATTATTTTCATAAAAGAATTGCACAAGTTATTGTCAAGAAATAGGCTATTCATTTAGAAAATGTGAACTTTAAAAAAAATAAATTTAGGCAATTCTGAAGACACATTTGTGAGTCTACAAATTCGTGTTATTTGCCTAGTCGAGTTAATTGCTAATAAATAAAAATATGTGAATGTTGCTCTGCTTCACATTATTGTTTAGGTAACCAAATTCGTGACGAACTGGCAATAAAATTTGTACTTTCAAATATTTGAAAAAAAAAATTGCAGACGCTATATTATTATACGGTATTTTATTCATTTGCTCTTTCCTATTAGCAATTTCTTTCCATGCCCTCCCTTTTATCTATGTAAAAATATACATAGCTTTTATTTTGGAATTTCTTTAGTACAAATATGTAAATACTAGCTTTACCCTGCGCACGTTGCTGCGCCTGAGATCATAATTTTCTAATAAGAAAAGCAAATTAAACATATTTCTTTTACTGCAACGCTAGAGGATAGACAATGTTTTTCTTCAATACATTATGCTTATAAACATACAAATTTTAGGTGTCGGAACATGTAATAGTGAGAAATTGAAGTTCGAATGTTCAAAATTTAATCCAGCAATGGTCGACGATTGGGTTTGTGCCTTGTTTATGGTTATTGCGAATGCAAGACACAAAGGAAACTATAGTCGTTTGAAATCAATGATCAATAGATCTGATGAAATTAAAACCATCTCTCCTTTGAACTTGTCCCCTATGATTTCTGCTTAGCTCAAGTTGGTTGTCAGTTTTTTTGTGGATAGTCTGGCACAACTTTGGTGGATTCACATTTCGCAAGAGTATTATCGTCGACCTTGCTTTTAATATTAATATGCGTGATAGCAATAGGCCTAATTTGACATAGAATCTACCTATTTTAAACAATATAAAATATATATAATGTATTTTTATTTTTGCATTATGTTTATAATTATTTTATTAATTACGTAACCCTAATATAGATATACATTTTAACATCAGACTTATGGAAGGCTGTACACTGAACCTCTGGAGCTGGATGGATGGATATACACCAAATTTCACAGATGGAGGGAAAATGTTAAACAAACCCTCCAAATTTATAGTTCAGCGGTTTAGGCGTCTATAACATACAGACAAACATTCATTTTTATATATACATATTAAAAAAATATTTAAGTACGGTATTCGTATAGATAAAAGTTTTAGTTGTTCCAATTGCTTTATGATTTTATTAAATCAAAGTTGACAAGTTTTCTTCTTTATAATAATGTATTGTAAGTTGTAGTTCCTTGATGAAAGACTAGTTTAGTTTAATATTAAGGTCTCAGTATGCCGTTTACGTCTAGAAACATTTCTAAAAATATTCAATTTCATAATATTACTTATCGTTTTGTAATTAGGCTTTTATTCAAAACGATATTTCAAAACATAATAAGATGCAATAAATATGTGCTATGCTATAACCAAGTCGAAAGATATGGCTATTTTAGACAAAAAGTTATGAGGTTTTAATTACGTTAATTATTTATGTTTCAATATGTTGTTAAATCTGTAATTGTTTACAAAAATAATCACTGTATCATTTCCCATTATTTTGTAACTATACTAAATGTTCAAAAAGATGTTTAAGTATATTATTTACAATTATAAGAAGATGGTTTACGATCTATGGTCTAATCAAACCAAATAATATTCCAGCATTACATTTATTCTAATAACGATAAAGTTAAACCGTAGCATTTTGAGAAATAATTTAAAGGTAGTAATAATAACTACTAAGTTTAGATATTTATAGAAATATTACTTCCCATTTATTTATTAACTTCAAGTTGTACGTTGAACGCCTGCGGAGCGGCATAGCGATAACCCGCAACAATACTTTTAGTTGAAGTCGGTGTATTTGGTTATTTGAAATGGGCGTATTTGGTTATTTAAAGTCCGTGTATTACGATTATTTGAATGTCGCGTATTTGGTTAATTAACGGCCGGTAAATTGTGTGTGTACATTTTGGTTAATGCATTTTTTATCATTTCACTATCTCCTGATTCTCCATGGAAAGAGCTTATGAGCTTGGTACATGGGCAATCAATCCCGTTTCCTTCATTCGCGGTAGGGATACTAACCGCATGCGCATGTGACACGGAGGTAGCTCGCTAGAGGTTGGCTGCCACGAGGGCTGGGCGGGTTTTGGGGGCTCAGACCCGGGTAAAAAAAAAAAAAAAAAAAAAAAAAAAAAGCTTTGACTTTACTATATTGTTGTGATCGGGGATTCTCCATACTCCCCCTACCTATAAAGTATCCAGTCAGGAAAGATTTTGGTTGGGGCTACTTCAAATGACCAAAGGTCATCTAACCAAAATACGCAGCTGTCAAATAACCAAATACGCGACATTCAAATAATCGTGATACACGAACTTTATATAACCAAATACGCCCATTTCAAATAACCAAAGACACAGACTTCAAATAAAAGTAAAGTTGCGGGTTATCGCTATGCCGCTCCGCAGGCGTTCAACGTACAACTTGAAGTTAATAAATAAATGGGAAGTAATATTTCTATAAATATCTAAACTTAGTAGTTATTATTACTACCTTTAAATTATTTCTCAAAATGCTTCGGTTTACCTTTATCGTTATTAAATTAAATGTAATGCAGGAATATTATTAGGTTTGATTAGACCATAGATCGTAAAGTATCTTATTATAATTATAAATAGTATACTTTTAGTCTAATCTTTTAAAATATTAGGTGTAATTACAAAACTATGGGAAATATGATACAGTAATTATTTTTGTAAACAATTGCAGATTTAACAACATATTGAAACTTAAATAACTAACGTAATAAATATTTAAACATCGTGTTGAATAAGTGTAGTTACAAAACGATAATTAATATAATAAATTGATAATTTTTTAAAAATGTTTCTAGATGTAAACAGCATAGTGATACCTTAATATTAAAGTAAACTAGTCAAAGTAAAAGGTAAACTAGACTTTCATCAAGGCACTACAACTTACAATACATTGTTATAAAGAAGAAAACTTGTCACGTTTCTTTTCATAAAACCATAAAGTAATTGGAAACAACTAAAAATATTATCTATACCAATACCGTACATATTTTTTTCTTCTATTCTGTATATATATAAATGAATATTTGTATGTATGTATGTATGTATCTTATTATAATTGTAATAGTCTACTTAAACATCGTATTAAACATTAAGTGTATTTTACAAAACGACAGTAATATGATGTAGTGTTTATATTTAAAACAATTATAGAGTTAATAAAATACTGAGACCTAAATATTAACGTAATTAACAAATCACCCAATATAACTACCTATAAAACCTAAAAAAAAAAAAAAAAAAATGCATTAACCAAAATGTACACACACAATTTACCGGCCGTTAATTAACCAAATACGCGAAGCTTTTTTTTTTTTTTTTTTTTTTTAACCCAGGTCTGAGCCCCCAAAAACCCGCCCAGCCCTCGTGGCAGCCAACCTCTAGCGAGCTACCTCCGTCTCACATGCGCATGCGGTTAGTATCCCTACCGCGAATGAAAGAAAAATACGCGAAGCTTTTTTTTTTTTTTTTTTTTTTTACCCGGGTCTGAGCCCCCAAAACCCGCCCAACCCTCGTGGCAGCCAACCTCTAGCGAGCTACCTCCGTCTCACATGCGCATGCGGTTAGTATCCCTACCGCGAATGAAGGAAACGGGATTGATTGCCCATGTACCAAGCTCATAAGCTCTTTCCATGGAGAATCAGGAGATAGTGAAATGAAACAGTACGGTAAGTGTCGCGCTAAGAGCGGGATGAAAAAAACCTGGCAAGAAAGAAACCCTGCCAGGAAAAATCCCGCGACAGATCATGCAGGAACCCTGGGGGTTTGGATCACCTTATGCTATGGAATAAGGAGAGGTATTACCTTGCAAATACCTTGTTAGTGAGTCTATGGCAGGAATGGCATGCACCTCTTCTTCTGCTGCCTACTCGAAACTGAAAAGGCATGCAATCAAATTATTACTTCCGTTGGGGCTAAGCGGCCCTGGAGATAAATACGCGAAGCCGACAGCATTCTGAATAGTGCTGCGATCTTTGCGGTAAGTCGTACAACTATCTCGCCGTCGCTCGTGTCGTGGCCGTGTCATTGTCAATGTTTCAGTGAGCTGTTTTGTTTTTGGTGCATTTTTGTTATAATTTTGTGACTGTTTTTCAGCATTGTAAGTACTACTAGAGGAGAGTGGGGTAGCACCGTTCACTTAAGTGAGAAATTGGATAAATACCGAATAACTATCAAGAAAAGGAACAAATTATATATGGATTAATCATTATCTTAAGTATGCATTCCATTTAGTAAAAACTGCAGTAAGATTTTTTTTAGTTTTTGAAACATAAAAAGTAAAAGAAGTACTTTGATCGGTATTCCCCCACCTGCGGTAGTGGCGATGAGGTATTTCACCATGTACTGTAATTAAATAGGAAAAATGAAAATTACGAAAAAACAAACAGATAAACAAGAGTTATTTTTTGAATTACATAAAATTTTGTTTATAACATTAAACAATCAATTATTAACAAAAAAATGATTATAACTATTACAAGAAAAATCATATTAAATAAATAAAAACTGTATTTTGTAGAATAAATTTAGAAAGTGTGTTTTGGAAAGTTTAGGAATTTGTCTTATTGCGGCATATGTCACATACGTATTAATCACTTAAAACAATAGTTTATGACTATCCGAACTTTATATTTAGTAAATTTGTTAAAACTTACTGAGACAGAACGTTTTCGATCGCTATGTGTCGATCTTCATCAGTGTCTTCTGCTTGGAGATGTTGGGTCAAGCGGAAAACAAATTTACTAAATTTAAAGTTCGGATAGTAATAAACTATTGTTTAAGTGATTAGTAAGATTCAGCGAACGTAATGGACTACAAAATTCAAGAACTCACATACGTAGTCTATGTTACTGTATTATACTACAGTATAATATTTTATATTTCAGCTTACTAGACAGAAATGGAACAATTGGAATCAATAACCACTTACAGATTGTTTTTGTAATATTTATTTTTTGTATTCAATGGTAGCTTGATTGGCTTTATTACTATCAATATTTTGTTATAATTTTAACAAGATGTTTGAGTTTTTTGCATTGTTTTACAGATCTTTTTTATATTTATTTTGAGGTTTGTTATTGTTTTACTAAATTAAACTTGCAGTATGTATTAATCAGTAATATTAGTCTTTTGTTCCTCTGTTCCTTGGAATGTGTTGTTTTGAAGACTAAATTAAGATTTCTTGAATTTTGTAGTTTTGATTAATAAATTATGATGTTTTCTTTCTTGTTTATTTTGTTGGCAGTTTTTATTTTAGAAACATTTTAGTTTTATACTTAATGATAATGTATACAATTATGCCTATAGAAAGATAATTTTCTATAAACTATACTGTTCTTGATTTGTATTAAATAAGGAAATATTTGCTACCTAAAGTCTAATTTTTATTCTAGATGGTATAGCTGTTAGATATAGTTACTCGGAAATAATGGTTTTGTTATTTTTTTACAGAAAATGTTCCCAAAAAACTTTTTTTTGTATAGCCGATCAGTCAAGGTTCCTAAAAACATTCATAGCATAACATATAATTACAAAAATTTTTATTACAAACTGTAAGAAGAAATAGATCTACAATTCTGAAGAAAATGGAAATATCTTGGTGTTTAACTTCCTTATACTACCAACAAAGGTATATAGAAACTGAAGATATAAACACTATTAACTCCTCTTACTAAGACATAGTTGTAACAAACCCAACTCTTCTGGAGTTTTTCATGTAGATTGTTGATAAACACCCAAAACATATTACATTTTATAGAAAACTGGTCTAAAAATCTGGCTTTCAAATATAAAATTAATCGTCATTTAAAGTATTCTTTAATTACAACCCTCCTGTACTAGTCTTGTACACAATGAATAATATTTATGCAGTTATTATACAGTTGTTTTTTATTGTAATAGGAAAATCAAGACCTAAACAATTTCTTATACACTATAACATAATTCGTATGTAAACATCTGCCTATAGTAGCAATGTCTGTACTTACGAATTATATGAAGGCCACTGATCTCTATTCTAGCCTTGGATGTGTACATTTATTTGGTTAAATGTATAAATTACAACCAAATCCATCCTGACTGGATAATTCATAGGTATATTTCAGTATAGGTATATAAAATTATCTTTCCGTGACAATAACAAAAATATTAATTATCAATATAGACTCAGGACATATTTTTGATTAATTTTATAGACATTGCATTGGGGTTGGAGCAATGTTCATTTTTACCAAGCTTAAATAACATATGTACAATAGCGGTATCCGTATAATATGTAAGTACTTAAGTGTAACATAATTTCTTTACTCTAAATGAGGACGACCATTTGGGGGATGTGTAACATTATTAATTTGGACTGTCGCTCTGAGTACTACAGGCACATATTATTATATATATTAAAATGTAAACTTGTAGGGCAAATTTAAAATGGAAACAAAATCTATAGTTACTTTCTGTTTGGTTCTATTATCAGGGTTCTATACAGATATATAATCTTATAAATTCAAATCATAATGCATGTAAGTATTCTTAAAACAATTTATTCCTAATATTTTTATGTTTATGTATCAAGATTACACTTAGTTATAATAATTAGCATTATCAAGGAGCATTTATTTGTCATACCGCATTGCTTATTAATTAACAACAATGACAAACAAATTATATTGTTACTGAACTTAAATACATGTGGACTAATACTGAATTTGATTAAACGATTTAAAGTAATGAAATAGTAATTTCACCATATTTCAGTAATTTGTTATAAATACTTTTGTTAATATCTTAGCTGTAACATTATGTTGTGGTCTTTTAGATGAAATTTACTACCAGTTAAGAGAGTATGGAGCTTCTTGTGTTGTTTCTGCATTTGAGAAACTAGAGGAATATGCCCACAACAAAAAGTAACTCACTTTCAAAGCCTGATCATCATGTCAATCACTTTGCTTTGGATACTCTCTCAGGCAGTAATAACTTAGCATCGAGTATTGGTCGTCTCAGTTAGCTTACTGCTGACTATGTTGATGGATCTGATCTAACTTCATTAATAAAGGCAATTATGTTGCACTTAATTTTCTTCAATTGGCCGAATCCATACCGAGTTCAAATCGAAACTACAGGTATGCATAAATACAACTTTTATAGCTTTGGTTTATTCTTCTTTGCAAACATATCGGTTTTGAAAATAATTGTTTGTTAAAATTCTCATTAGTTATAAGTTATTTTTTGTAAATTGTAAGGAGTAGAGATTATTAAAATTTTGACAGTGTTAAAAATGGGTAGATAAATTATACGAGTATATGTATACATTGGTCACAACTCCATTCAATCCAGTATTCCAGCGTTTTCAATGGCACTTTGTAAACTTCATTCGTCTATATGTGAGAATAATGGTTCCAGAATTCTGACTATTATCTTTTTGGAGGTCTTGCAGCTCCTGGCTCTAGTTAATACAACAAAATCAAGGTTATTTACTCAATATTGGGTATTAGGGCCTCCAACAATACTTAGTGCTTAGCTTATAGTTAATTCCAGGCACCTACAAATTATCGTAGTAGTTACATTGTAAAACTGATAGTTCAACAAGGAGTTAAGGAACTGGCATTTGCATTTTAGAAGAAAAGGAAAGAGTATTTAATTAAAGAAAATAGTTATTTTTAACAAATCAAAGCACTTGACATTCAAACAGACAGGTTTGCCATTTTTCAGTTCAATAAAATCATAATAAAAAAATTAAAGTATTTATAGAATAGAAACTGTGAGAGGGATCCTTAATATGGAAGATTATGGCATTTAAACAATATAAAATTATTTTTTAAATATTTGTTGATTCCATCTTCACGTGAGCTACTAGTTTTCACTAACACTTGTAAATATTAATAAACTTCCCTATAGTAGCACTTACTTATATTTGTTGAGGACAGCCGTTTCGGGAGATGTGTCCCATTGTCAAGTCAGACCGTAACTCAAGTTACACGTAACAATGGGTCTGACCTTATAGTTACCGTAACGAGTTACGGTCTGACTTGAAAATGGGACACATCTCCCGAAACGGCCGTACTCAACAAATATAAGTAAGTGCTACTATAGGCAAGCTTATTAATATTTTTTAAAATCATTGCTCTATTATTTTACACACTGTTAGCCTTATTGTAATAAGTTGTTATGATTATTTACTGATGGTAAACCTACTGGTTAATTTATAAATCATATAAACATTATAAAAGCCTCATAGATATGATTCCCCATGACAATTACAAAAAGCTTATAATTTTTGGTAAACTAATTAATGACTTGTTGAAGTTATTTACACTACAAAAAACACTACTTACTGATATTTTTCAGCAGACACGATTCTCACTAGGTCCACCCATGAGGTCCACCCATGAGCCGATAAATAAATGGTTTTTAAATCTGTTCTTATCAGCTTAATGTTGTTTGGACCTGCACTTTGACTCTATACCAAGACACGCGAGAGTGAGTCCCTGCATTCACCATGTGCTGCAAGCAGACCGATGCAGATGGGCGTCTACCACTGTTGGTGCCGTGTCGCCAGGACTACCTGCCCGTTCCAGTGGCCTGCGAGGAGGACCTACAGCGTCTCTTTGGCGAGCTGCAGGAGAGCCTTCGCAGCGGATTCCGATGCGTTGTCACCGTCAAGACATCAAGGGTGACGACTCGGAGCGGGCAGTGCAAGGACTGCGGGACCGTTGGACATGCGTCCAAGCGGTACGGCGGCTGTCCGAAGCACGAGTCCCGGCCCCGCGGACAGAAGAGGCAGAAGCAGACGCCCGCACCGGGAAGCGATCACCAGATCCTCGGGGGACCTCCAGTCTCCCCCAAGGTGCTGCTGCCAACACCTGCGGACAGCAAAGAGGCTGCGTCGTCGTCGTCGTCGCCGCCGGATACTGTTGCGGTATCAAAGAAGGCTGCTCCCCCTCGTAAGAGGAAGTACCGCAACACGGAGTACAGGGAGGATCCCGCTGCTGTGGCTACAGCTGGGAGAGAGTGTGGCGTCGCCGCCGTCGGCCGAAGACCAAGCCGGCACGTGTCGAGGAGTTGAAGAGGAAGTACTTCTTCTGGGACTCCGAAGAAGCCGACGACACGTGTCTTGAGCAGATCCCGTTCGACGATCTCGGTACATCGTTTAAGGAAATAACTGAGCTCGTCCTAGCTCCGGGAGTCTGCATCCCGGACAAAAACTTCGCAGAAGACCACATCCAGCTCTATGAAGAAGTCATGATGGACGACGAGGAAAAGGAGCTCAGGTCTAAACGCCGGTGGCGCAACAAGCAGCGGGCATGGCGACGGCAACGACACAGAGAAGCGGAAGCAGCCTCCCTAAAATAAGTATTTTTCTGTTGTAAATTAAATTGTATTTTTCACATTATTTTTAAATATGTATAATTTTTGTAAAACATTCTTTGTCAATAAATTTCCCAATCTGTTCTTATCAGCTTAATGTTGTTTGGACCTGCACTTTGACTCTCTACCAAGACACGAGAGTGAGTCCCTGCATTCACCATGTGCTGCAAGCAGAGCGATGCAGATGGGCGTCTACCACTGTTGGTGCCGTGTCGCCAGGACTACCTGCCCGTTCCAGTGGCCTGCGAGGAGGACCTACAGCGTCTCTTTGGCGAACTGCAGGAGAGCCTTCGCAGCGGATTCCGATGCGTCGTCACCGTCAGGACATCAAGGGTGACGACTCGGAGCGGCCAGTGCAAGGACTGCGGGACCGTTGGACATGCGTCCAAGCGGTACGGCGGCTGTCCGAAGCACGAGTCCCGGCCCCGCCGACGGAAGAGGCAGAAGCAGACGCCCGCACCGAGAAGCGATCGCCAGATACTGTTGCAGTATCAAAGAAGGCTGCTCCCCCTCGTAAGAGGAAGTACCGCAACACGGAGTACAGGGATGATCCCGCTGCTGTGGCTACCGGCTGGGAGAGAGTGAGGCGTCACCGCCGTCGGCTGAAGACCAAGCCGGCACGTGTCGAGGAGTTGAAGAGGAAATACGTCTTCTGGGACTCCGAAGAAGCCGACGACACGTGTACTGAGCTGATCCCACGCGACGAGCTTGATACATCGTTTAAGGAAATAACTGAGCTCGTCCTAGCTCCGGGAGTCTGCATCCCGGACAAAGACCTTGCAGTAGGCCACATCGAGATGTATGAATAACTCATGATGGACGAGGAGGAAAAGGAGCTCAGGTCTAAACGCCGGTGGCGCAATAAGCAGCGGGCATGGCGACGGCAACGACGCAGAGAAGCGGAAGCAGCCTCCCTATTAAAATAAGTTATTCTTTGTATTAAGTAAATTGTAATTTTCTCATTTTTTGCTAAATTTGTAATGTTTTCTTTGTAAAAATTTTCTGAAAATAAAATTCCCAATCTGTTCTTATCGGCTTAATTTTTGGACTGTATTTGTAAGCTGTACGCCGAGAGCGAATTGTTTTAATTATTTTGTGAAATTTGTGTGTTATACAGCATACAATCATACTGTGTTTAGCCAAGAGTTGGCGTAGTTGTTTAATTGTGCGCTATCTACAGGACAAGGCTGGTAAGTCTTCAACATTGTTTTATCTTGAAAATTATGTTATGAACGTCTGCATTGGATATTATTTTTTAATGAACAATTATTCTTTTTTTTCGATTTTATAAATGAAATGAAAGACAATTAATTCAGTGCCATTTGCAGTTTTAGCGTGATTTTAACAACAGAGTTATTTATTGTGACAGAATATTCTAATCAACGAACTATTTCTGCTGTCACTGTATTGTTTTTAAATCTGTTATTTGTTGTTGTTAAATCTGTTATTTGTTGAACTTTTATAGAATTTATTGTTGTTTTATCTTGAAAATTATGTTACGAACGTCTGCATTGGATATTATTTCTTAATGAACAATTATTTTTTTTCTCGATTTTATAAATGAAATAAAAGACAATTAATTCAGTGCCATTTGGAGGTTTAGCGTGATTTTAACAACAGAGTTATTTATTGTGACAGAATATTCTAATCAACGAACTATTTCTGCTGTCACTGTATTGTTTTTAAATTTATTTATTGTTGTTAAAGCTGTTATTTGTTGAACTTTTATAGAATTTATTGTTGTTGAATATTCTTCTTCAAGTGCTAGTTGTTATTGATTTGGAAGTCTTATGGAATCTTAGCAGGACTTTAAGGGACATTTAGCTAGCTGCACGTAGTCCCTTTTTTTCTGCCAGCCATTTCCGTTTTTAATTTAATTTTGTTGTCAAAGTTGCTTGAATGGAGGAGATGACCACTTATATTTGTTTATTCCCCATTGAAGGCCCTAAAGTTGTGTGTACCTGGTGTGAGGGGAAATCGTTTGCTACACACAACAATTTAGTCAGGCATGTCTCGAAAATCCACAAGGCGGGTTTTCAGCTTCGCTGTCGCATTTGTTTGGCGGCTGACTATCCAGATGCGAAGCTGATGAAGAGGCACATCAGGGCGGCCCATCCTTCTAATCGCAATTCAGCAGATGAGGCTGCCAGTGTCGCTGTTCCAGAAACCGCCGGTCCTTTTCATCCTGTGGGCGTCTCTTCTGAAGTTGGCGGTTTTTCGACTCCTGCTTCTGCGCCTGATGAGGCTCATCCTCTGCCTTCTGCCGTTCCTGAGGGCCCTTGTCGTCTCCTTCATCAAGACGATCTTCCGCCACCACGAGTCCCTCCAGTAGATGCAGACATTTTAACTAGTTGTAGTTTAGATTTAATTAGTTTTAGTAGTAATTCTATTATTGGGGAAAACGTTGTTGGGGAGGGTTGTCCAGCTGCAAGTGCTGTTGAAGTAGTGAGTGGGGATCGAGCTACACCGGAAATAGGTCATATTTCAGAGGGGGGATTGGCTCTGCAGCCTGAGCCAACGGTGATCGCCAATGATCAACAGCTTACCTGGTTGGGTAAGCTCAGTGAGGCGATTACTTTTGAAGATTTTGAATGTGTGGTGAATGAATGGACGGCTGTCGTTGCTGCGTCTGGGGTTAGGTCGGAGGCTACGGGGGGTCGACGTGCGGGCGGCCGTGGCCGTCCTGGTAAGGGCGGTCGGTCTGGTGCTCGTTGTCCTCCTCCTGAGCGCGCTGTATATGATCCTGTAGAGGCTTCCAGAATACAGAAGCTCTACAGAATAAATCGTAAGAAGGCCGTGCGGGAGGTGCTAGGTGGCGACCAGCTGTTCTGTGCAGTGGGGGCGGGGGGTGTTGAAGACTACTACCGGGGTCTTTTCTCTAGGGGTGAATACTCTTGGAGTGGAGTCTCGGAGGTGGTTGGAGACTTTCTCTGCCTCCTGGCGCTGACGGTGTCACGAGTGACCTGCTGCAACCGATTGACACCATGGAGATCTCGAACCGTCTGGCTATAATGCCGAATACGGCCCCAGGTCCGGACGGGGTGTCGTACGGTGCGTGGCGGAAGGCCGACCCCGGATGCGTGGTGATGGCAGCCGTCATGAATCGGTGTATGAGTGAGGGAAGGACTCCTTCAGCCTGGAAAGTATCAAATACAGTTCTGGTTTACAAGAAAGGTGATCCAGGTGACCTTGACAACTGGCGACCATTGACTCTGGCCAGTTGTATCTCTAAAGTGTATTCCGGTGTCCTAGCTGACAGACTGGGTAGATGGGTGGCTGCCACTTCTCGTCTCTCATGGGCCCAGAAGGGCTTTACGGAGCACGAGGGATGCCTGGAGCATAATTTTGTTGTCCAGTCTGTGATCGACGATGCTAGGAGGAGGAACAAGCGAGCAGTTGCTGCGTGGCTTGACCTCACCAACGCGTTTGGCTCGATCCCTCATGAATACCTGCGTAACGTTCTCCTCCTACACCAGGTACCTGGTGCACTAGTGCAAGCTATTCTCGAAATGTACCAAAACGCTAGCACCAGGGTTAGGACTGCGGCAGGCTATACGGGATCGGTTCCATTAGAGGCCGGGGTGAAGCAAGGAGATCCGCTGAGCCCCGTCCTCTTTAACTTAGCCATTGAGCCGATAGTAAGGGCGGCTCAGATGTTGGCCCCGACTCACGGTTATAGCCTATCAGGCCATTCCTTTTCAGTTTTGGCCTATGACGATGACCTTGCCCTCGTTTCGTCTGGTGTTGAGGAGATGAACCAGCTGCTCAAAGTCACTGGCGATGTCGCGTCTTGGGCTGGCCTCAATTTTAATGCAAGAAAATGTGCCAGTCTTGACGTTGACTGCCGTATAAAACGAAAAGTGACGGATACGATTTTTACTATTAATAATAATGAAATGGTGACCTTGCGAGAAGGGGAAGAGTACTGCCACCTGGGTGTCCCCACTGGCTTCAAGATCAGCCAGACCCCGGTGGACAGTATAAACGAGATGATCCGCGATCTAGAAGCGGCTGATCGGAGCCTTCTTGCACCCTGGCAAAAGTTAGAGGTGGTCAGGATGTTCATCCTGCCACGTCTGGAGTTTATACTCAGGGGCGCCAGGGTTGAGAAGGCCCCATTGACTAAACTGGACAAGGCGGTGAGGCGCATGGCCAAGTCATGGATGTACTTGCCTTGCCGAGCGAGCGCGGAGCTCGTTTATTTGGACCCGTTGGAGGGTGGAGCTGGTCTCCTTCCTCTGGCGGACCAGGTTGACGTTGCGGCCGTCGTTCGTGCCTTTCGACTGGTCACCTGTCGAGATCCAGTTGTAAAGGACTTGGCAAAGTCCATCTTATGCGGTGTAGTCCGTACGAGAATCGGGCAGCAACCCACCGAAGAAGATCTTGCTGGCTACCTGTCGGGGAGACTTGACGGGCAGTTTGGCAGAGACGGTGGGGATATTGCGTCAGTCTGGACTGTCGCAAGGAATGCTGCGCGACGGCTGCACAACCGAATTGGGGTCACGTGGCGTTGGAGCTCGGTGTTGCGGGAGTTTCAAGTAATAGTACCTGCACCCGATGCTCCAATAGACCCCGTCATCGTTCCGGAGAACGCGCGCCAGGTCCTCACGAGAAGACTGCGGGCGGCTGTTAGGTCTGGGTACCGTAGAAGATTGATAGGGAAGGCGGACCAGGGGAAGGTGGTCGATGTGTCGGTTCGGTGCGACACTTCAAATCATTTTATTCGCACCGGACGTTACGCACGATTCGCCGACTGGAGGTTCGTCTTTAGAGCCCGGCTCGGAACGGTACCACTTATCGGCTGCCGGCGGTTCGGAATGGGAGACAGGCGGTGTCGGCAATGTGGTTATGCGTCCGAAACGCTGCCGCATGTGCTGAATCACTGTCTCAAGCACAGCGCGGCCTTGCAGGGTCGCCACAACACGATTTTAAATAGATTATCAAAGGCGGTACCGCGGCGGACTGGTGATGTTCGCGTTAATCAAACTGTGCCAGGTGTGAGTTACAACTTAAGGCCGGACCTGGTGGTGGTGAATGATGGGACTAAAGAAGAGAACCGCTATCAGTCTCTGGCCGAATCACGACAAGCCAAGATTGATAAATACTCGCACCTGGCTGAGGAGCTCCGATCTCAGGGTTATGTAGTGACCCTTAATGCCTTAGTGGTAGGAGCCCTCGGTTCCTGGGACCGTCGTAACGAGGAGATCATCCGGTTGTTGAGGATATCTCCACGCTATGCTAAAGTTATGAAAAGGCTAATGGTTTCGGAGGCCATTAGATGGTCACGGGACATTTATATTACCCACATCACCGGTCAGCAACAATGGTAGCAGCTGGGGCACGTTGCAGTTGGACGAGCTTGCTAATGTCTTGGGGAGGGAGCACCAGCCACATTAAATTTAAACCTGTATTTGTTTTTGGTTTGCGTGGCTGGTGCTGTTAGTAGGAGCTAAGTACATCTTGTTATTGCATATGTTTTACTTAGTGTACTTAACTATTAGCGTATAAGAGCTCGGAGTTAACCCGATAGTTTGTATTTTTTTTACTGTTGCTAATTTGTAAAAAGGAAGTGCCATTTAACTCTAAAGAACTGTATATGAACATTCAGTGTGGTGCAGGACAGTATATTTTACTCTAATTGTTATTAATATTTTTATGAACTTTAATTTAAATTGCTGCACCTATATACAAATTTGATCTAAAAGAAATATTTATGTACTAAAGTATTATTGATAAATAAATGGTTTTTAAATCTGTTCTTATCAGCTTAATATCTGATACGCTCTACATTGTAGGGCCAGTGTGCTGAGATGTGTATAATAGAAATGAGAGATAAAGTAGAAATAAACAAAGAAGAAGAAGAGAGTGGCAGGAGGATACCTAGCCTCGCGACTTTAATCCTCCTCCCGGAAATACACATTATAAGAAGAAAACGGAGAGTCTACCCTAGCATGTGAAACCACTACCCCCACGAAACCTTTCCTCAATCCATGTACCCGGAGGACAGAACCTCCGTGGGCTGAGTACATGACCCGTGGTACCATTTTTGGCAATGAAGCCCCGAAGCCCTGAATGGTCGCGGGCCCGTGATCCCAAGCCACTTGCCAGGGATCGCTACAGCTTGTCTAGCCCTCCAGACGCCGGCTGGGACTTACCGCGCTTTCCAGGCTAGGCGGGACGCCGTACCCCCAGACTTCAGTCGGTCCAGCCATCCCATACATTCCCTTTCAACATCAGTCAAACCTCTCCCTCACAGCATTCACTCACTCACTCGCCCTCTCATACTTCTCCCACCCCAATTCCCCTCTCCTTCTCCTTTTCCCTTAGAACATACCCCACAAATGCTACAAATTCCCCATAAACCCCTTCCTTCAACATCCATTCCATACTTAATCCCTCACCCCCCAGTTCCCCAATTTTGCCCCTCAGTTGTTCACGCCTACCCTCCCACCTAACACACTCAAACACCACATGCTCACACGTTTCATACTCACCACACACACACCTACCATCCACACTCGCAATCTTCCTTCTCCATTTATACTCAGCAAAGTCACCATGTCCGCTCAGAACCTGAGAGACATGATAACTTGGCTCCACCCACTTCAATCTCACCCTTTCACTCACACTTCCAAACCACCTTTTCGTCCACAGACCCACACTTGTGATGGCCCACCTCTCTTCCCATTCTCTCATTAATAATTCCCTTAATTTGCCCTTACGCTTGCTTCCCCTTACGACCTCGCCCCCCCACTCAATCTCGCCCTCCCGTCTCAATTTCTCTCTCATCCATCCCCTTTTGACCTCAACATTCAACGGACACACCCCAGCAATGACCAAAGCTGCCTCAGTCGACACTGTCCTATATAACTTCCCCATCATCAGCACAACCCTTCTTTGCTGTTTCAACAGAATCCTGCTGTGATATTTCCTTACAAGATCCCCCCAGGCTCCCACCCCGTACAAAACTATAGCCAGGTACACCCCATGGTACACCTCCTTTACCCTCCCGTATCCCACCCTGTACCTTTTAGCCAAACGCATCATCCCCACTACGGCCCTAAAGGCCTTATCTCCTGCAGCCTCTAAATGCCTAGTTATATTTAAACCTCTACCCCAAGTTACACCCAGATACTTAACTTACTGTGCCATGCACAGGACTTTCCCTTTTACAAAAACCCTTGGCTGCCTATTCACGTTAAACTTCCCCTTAAGCATTAGTCCTACCGATTTAGACTCAGGCAGCTCCATCATGCTCCTTTCGCACCATCCCTCCACCACTCTCATTGCCTCATTCATATACATTGTAGGGCCAGTATATTAAACTGATTTTTGGAAAATGTCGGAGTGCTAGGGGCTTGCTCCACCTCTGTCACGGGTTGACCCTGTGTTGCATTACCGCCGGGACCGGCCCACCCTTTAAATACTTAAAAAACGTCGTTAGTAGTTGTATGGGCCAATTTCGCGTAGCGGTCATTGCTTAATGTGGTATAACACAGCTATTATGGGAAAATATAATTATATACAAATAACGTTTACAGCAAACTACGGGTACAGTATATAATTTCATGTTGAGTAGTGCCGGCAGGCAGCGTGTGTCCAACGTTTGCATGTGCACCGGAGGGAGCCGATATTCATCGGTAGTTTCTTTACGATTTTACGTAATGGGTGCCTCCCCGTACGCGCTCAGAACCTCTTAGAGTATATTGCGTGCCTGGCGACCCTGTACGGGGCCCGTTTAAAACAACGGTTGTGTTATATAATAGACGAATAGAGAGGAAACATACGAAAATGGCATTCCCCCCCCCCCATCCGCGGTAATATTAGACAACTCCGGGGCTTATAATTTTACAATCGTACTGCCTACTGTCGGTCGCGTTACGTGAAGTTAGTTTACGGACAGGCAGATATCATGGCATGTATTTTTCTTTAGGCAAAATAATTATTAGAAACAGGAAATCTGTGCGCGCGCGTGTCTTAACACGGGCTGAAGATAATTAAAAACGATATTTTAGAATCGTACCGCTCAAGCCATCACACTAATAGCCCAAAAAAGCAGATTCATAGTATATTTACCGTGGCCAAGGTAATAATTCCCTCATATTAATTTTTATACGTGTATATATACACCTTACTTTCCAATAATTAGGCTTGCAAAAAAAGATCCGTTTAATCAGAATATCTAATATAAAGATATAACTTAATATAGAAACAAATGGAACTGTTAGTTAATATATGGTTAGGACTTTTTTTTTTTTTTTTTTTTTTTAAATTCATCTCTCCAAATAGATCCAATAAGGATTATTAATTGTTTCAGAAGTGATTTGTTTCATATAAAAATTGAAGGAAAAAAATTCCTCCACACGTTACGCTATTGTTATATTGAGTATCGATAAGAACGCACGCGACGCGTTATCTGTGCTGTTTAAGAAACCTCTTTGAAGTGTAGTTGGGCGATTTTCAATTTTTAACCGTTTTTATGCATTTTTCCGCATTACGACTTCAAAAGTTATTAATTATTTACAAAGCCTGGCCGAATTTTCTGGCGAATTTATAGCTGTATGCAACGATGGCGGCGGCACGGTGATACGTAGCGTTCCTTTACGACAGTACTTACTGAAAAAAGATCTTCTCGTCAATTGAAAATATTTGATTTTTGTGTAGTCTTCGAGTTTTACGTTTACACTCTATCGCTTCTCGGCGGTACTGCAATACCGGGTCAACCCGTGACAGAGGTGGAGCAAGCCCCTAGCACTCCGTCATTTTCCAAAAATCAGTTTAATATACTGGCCCTACAATGTAGAGCGTATCAGATATTAAGCTGATAAGAACAGATTTATTAACAAATAATTTTTACATAAAGAATACAATACAAATTTAGAAAAAATTAGAAAGATACAATTTATTTGAATACATAGAATAGCTTATTTTAATAGGGAGGCTGCTTCCGCTTCTCTGCGTCGTTGCCGTCGCCATGCCCGCTGCTTATTACGCCACCGGCGTTTAGACCTGAGCTCCTTTTCCTCCTCGTTCATCATGAGGTCTTCGTACAAGTCGATGTTTCCCACTGCAAGGTCTTTGTCCGGGATGCAGACTCCCGGAGCTAGGACGAGATCGGTTATTCCTTTAAACGATGTAGCGAGCTCGTCGCGTGGGATCAGCTCAGTACACGTGTCGTCGGCTTCTTCGGAGTCCCAGAAGAAGTACTTCCTCTTCAACTCCTCGACACGTGCCGGCTTGGTCTTCAGCCGACGGCGGCGACGCCACACTCTCTCCCAGCCGGGAGCCACAGCAGCGGGCTCCTCCCTGTACTCCGTATTGCGGTACTTCCTCTTACGAGGGGGAGCAGCCTTCTTTGATACCGCAACAGTATCCGGCGGCGACGACGACGACGACGCAGCCTCTCTGCTGTCCGCAGGTGTTGGCGGCAGCACCTCGGGGGAGACTGGAGGTACCTCGAGGACCTGGCGATCGCTTCTCGGTGCGGGCGTCTGCTTCTGCCTCTTCTGTCGGCGGGGCCGGGACTCGTGCTTCGGACAGCCGCCGTACCGCTTGGACGCATGTCCAACGGTCCCGCAGTCCTTGCACTGGCCGCTCCGAGTCGTCACCCTTGATGTCCTGACGGTGACGACGCATCGGAAACCGCTGCGAAGGCTCTCCTGCAGTTCGCCAAAGAGACGCTGTAGGTCCTCCTCGCAGGCCACTGGAACGGGCAGGTAGTTCTGGCGACACGGCACCAACAGTGGTAGACGCCCATCTGCATCGGTCTGCTTGCAGCACATGATGAATGCAGGGACTCACTCTCGTGTCTTGGTAGAGGGTCAAAGTGCAGGTCCAAACAACATTAAGCTGATAAGAACAGATTTAAAAACCATTTATTATCAATAATACTTTAATACATACATATTTCTTTTAAATCAAATTTGTATATCGGTGCAGCAATTTAAATTAAAGTTCATAAAAAAGTTAACAACATTTAGAGTAAATATACTGTCCTGCACCACACTGAATATTCATATGCAGTTCTTTAGTGTTCAATGGCACTTCCTTTTTTACAAAATTAGCACAGTAAAAAAAAATACATACTATCGGATGAACTCCGAGCTCTTAAACGCTAATATTAAAGTACACTTAAGTAAAACATATACAATAACAGGATGTACTTAACTCCCACTAACAGCACCAGCCACGCAAACTAAAAACAAATACAGGTTTAAATTTAATGTGGCTGGTGCTCCCTCCCCAAGACATTAGCAAGCTCGTCCAACTGCAACATGCCCCAGCTGCTACCATTGTTGCTGACCGGTGATGTGGGTAATATAAATGTCCCGTGACCATCTAATGGCATCCGAAACCATTAGCCTTTTCATAACTTTAGCATAACGTGGAGATATCCTCAACAACCGGATGATCTCCTCGTTACGACGGTCCCAGGAACCGAGGGCTCCTACCACTAAGGCATTAAGGGTCACTACATAACCCTGAGATCGGAGCTCCTCAGCCAGGTGCGAGTATTTATCAATCTTAACTTGTCGTGATTCGGCCAGAGACTGATAGCGGTTCTCGAAGGGGACCGCTACATCAACAATTGAAACTTCTTTAGTCCCCTCATTCACCACCACCAGGTCCGGCCTTAAGTTGGAACTCACACCTGGCACCGTTTGATTAACGCGAACATCACCAGTCCGTCGCGGTACACTTTGATCTTAGCCAAGAGGCCGAGAAGCGATAAATTGTAAACGTAAAACTCGAAGACCACACAAAGATCAATTATTTTCAATTGACGAGAAGATCGTTTTTAAGTAAATACTGTCGTAAGTGAAACGCTACGTATCACCGTGCCGCCGCCATCGTTGCATACAGCTATAAATTCCCTTCCATTGCACTACGGTTGGGCTGACCCCTGCGAATGCCCCAAATGTGGGTATCTCGGGCGCGTAATTTTTGGTAGCGGGGACTGCGTTCGCGCTGTCCCTACCCATAAGAAATTTCATCAGTAGTAGTTTTATTAACAGAGAGCATATAATAACCCTGCCATACACATTATAAATATATGTGTAATATATACAAAAAAAAATATTGCTACTTGCCTACAGCGCTATACATGTACACAAACCCTTCTTTGAAATACATCTCCTCTCTTTGTGAGTTTTTTTTTCTTTTTGTATAGGCCATTGTAAAATATAATCCTCGTATTTGTGTGCCAAATGCGGGCATAATTTTTCTTTTCATTCAATTTTCGATTTCAAAAGTCCTAAGCATATATTAACTAACCGTTCCATTTGTTTCTATATATATAGTTATATTCTGATTAAACGGCTCTTTTTTGCGAGGCTAATTATTGGAAAGTAAGGTGTATATACACGTATAAAAATTAATATGAGGAAAAATATTACCTTGCCCACGGTATATATACTATGAGTCTACTTTTTTGGGCTATTAGTGTGATGCCTTGAGCGGTACGATTATAAAATATCGTTTTTAATTATCTTCAACCCGTGTTAACACACGCGCGCGCACACATTTCCTGTTTCTAATAATTATTTTGCCTAAAGAAAAATACATGCCATGCTATCTGCCTGTTCGTAAACTAACTTCACGTAACGCGACCGACAGTAGGCAGTACGAATGTAAAATTATAAGCCCCGGTGTTATCTAATATTACCGCGGATTGGGGGGGGGGGATTGCATTTTAGTATTTTTCCTCTCTATTCATTTGCAGACTGACGATTAGGGCTCGAAAAGAGTGTTATAAAAAGTAGGAAAATAGATTTTGCAAAAGTCTATACATATATATAAAACACAACCGTTGTTTTAAACGGGTGGCCCGTACATGGTCACAATTCAGACAATATACTCTAGGAGGTTCTGAGCGCGTACGGGGAGACACCCATTCCGTAAAATCGTAACGAAACTACCGATGAATATCGGCTCTCTCCGGTGCACATCTAAACGTTGGACACACGCTGCCTGCCGGCACTCAACATGAAAATATATACTGTACTGTAAATGTTATTTGTGTTGCTTGTATATAATTAAATTTATCCATAAAAGCTGTTTTACAAGGCACAACGACTACTAACGACGTTTTTAAGTATTTTAAGGGTGGGCCGGTTCCGGCGGTACTGCAATACCGGGTCAACCCGTGACAGAGGTGGAGCAAGCCCCTAGCACTCCGTCATTTTCCAAAAATCAGTTTAATATACTGGCCCTACAATGTAGAACGTATCAGATATTAAGCTGATAAGAACAGATTTAAAAACCATTTATTGCTCAATAATACTTGAATACATAGATATTTCTTTACAATCAAATTTGTATACAGGCGCAGCAAGTAACAACAGTTCATAAAAATTTCAACAACAATGAGTAAAAATATATTGTCCTGCACCACACAAAATGTTCAAATACAATTCCATAGATTTAAATGGCACTTCCTTTTTACAAGTATAATAACAATAAAAAATACAAACTATCGGATTAACTCCGAGCACTTATATGCTAATAGTTATGTAAAACATTAACAATAACAATATACACTTTGATCCTACTAATAGCACCAGCCACGCAAACCACAAACAAATAAAGGTTTAAATGTAATGTGGCTGGTGCTTCCCTCCCAAACACATTTAAAAATTTCGTCCAGCCGCAACATGCCCAGCTGCTACCACTGTTGCTGACCGGTGATGTGCGTTACATATATGTCCCGGGACCATCTAATGGCATCCGACACCATTAGCCTTTTCATAATCTTTCCGTAACGAGGCGATATCCTCAGCAACCGGATGACCCCCTCGTTACGTTGGTCCCACGAACCGAGGGCTCCTACCACTAGGGCATTGAGGGTCACTTCATAACCCTGTAAGCGGAGCTCCTCTGCCAGGTGTGAATACTTTTGGATTTTAGCACTACGTGCCTCCACCAGACTCTGATAGCGGTTTTCAAAGGGGACCGCTACATCTATGATTGAAATTTCTTTCGTCCCCTCGTTCACCACCACCAGGTCCGGCCTCAATTTGGAATTAACACCTGGCACCGTTTGATTTACGCGAACATCACCAGTCCGCCGCGGCACCGCCTTTGATAATCGGTTTAAGATAGCATCGTGGCGACCCTGCAGGGCCGCGCTGTGCTTCAGACAGTGGTTCAGCACGTGCGGAAGCGTCTCTGACGCATAACCACACCGCCGACACCTCCTGTCTCCGGTCCCGAAACGCCGGCAGCCATTGAGCGGCACCGTTCCTAGCCGGGCTCTATAGACGAACCGCCAGTCAGCGAATCGAGTGTATCGACCGGTGCGTATAAAATGATTAGACGTCTCGCACCGTACCGAAACATCGATCACCTTCCCTTGGTCCGCCTTCCCTAGCAGTCTTCGACGGTACCCAGACCTCACGGCCGCTCGCAGTCGTCGCGTAAGGCCCTGGCGGGCGTTCTCCGGAACGACCACAGGGTCTATTGGAGCATCGGGTGCCGGAACAACCACTTGAAACTCGCGCAACACCGAGCTCCAACGCCACGTGACCCCAATCCGGCTGTGCAGCCGTCGGGCAGCATTCCTTGCGACAGTCCACACTGACGCAATGTCACCACCGTCTCTGCCGAACTGCCCATCAAGTCTCCCCGATAGGTAGCCGGCAAGGTCTTCTTCAGTGGGAAGCCGCCCTATATGTGTACGGACTACACCGCCCAACACGGATAACGCCAAGCCCTTAACAACTGGGTCCCGACAGGTGATCAGTCGGAAGGCACGAACGACAGATGCCACATCCACCTGGTCAGCCAGAGGAAGGAGACCAGCTCCCCCCTCCAACGGGTCCAAGTAGACGAGCTCCGCGCTCGCCCGGCGAGGTAGGTAAAGCCATGATTTGGCCATGCGCCTCACCGCCTTATCCAGTTTAATTAGCGGGGTCTTCTCTACCCTGGCACCCCTAAGTATATACTCTAGACGTGGCAGGATGAACATCCTGACCACCTCTAACTTCTGCCAGGGCGCAAGGAGACTCCGGTCGACTGCCTCCAGATCTTTTACCATAGTATTTATACTCTCCACCGGGGTCTGGCAGATCTTGAACCCAGTGGGGACACCCAGGTGAGAGTATTCTTCGCCTTCCCCGAGGGCCGCCATCTCTTTATTATTAATTTTAAATACCGTAGCGGTCACTTGTCTTTTTACTCGGCAGTCAACGTCGAGGCTGGCACATTTAGTCGAATTGAAATTAAGGCCAGCTCATGACGCGACCTCACCAGTGACCGCGAGCAGCTGGCTCATCTCCTCCACACCAGGAGAGATGAGGGCTATGTCATCAGCATAGGCCAAGACCGAGAAGTCATGGCCTAACAAGCTATACCCGTGACTCGGGGCCAACCTATGAGCCGCCCTCACTACCGGCTCGATGGCGAGGTTGAAGAGGATGGGGCTCAGCGGGTCTCGTTGCTTCACCCCAGCCTCCAGGGGGATTGGCCCCGTATAGCCCTGCTGCGTCCTAATCCTGGTGCACGAGTTGTTGTACATTTCTAAAATTGTATCTACAAGTGCACCCGGCACCTGGTGTAGCAGGAGCGCATTTTTAAATACTCATGCGGGATCGAGCCAAACGCGTTTGAGAGGTCAAGCCACGCAATAACTGCTCGCTTGTTCCTCCGCCTAGCATCATCGATGACAGACTGCACGATGAAGTTGTGTTCTAGGCACCCCTCGTGCTCCGTAAAGCCCTTTTGGGCCCATGAGAGCCGAGAGGTCGCAGCCGCCCACCTACCCAGTCTGTCGGCTAGGACACCCGAATAGACCTTAGCGATGCAACTGGCCAGTGTTAGGGGACGCCAGTTGTCGAGGTCTCCTGGATCTCCTTTCTTGTGAACTAGGACAGTATTACTATCTTTCCAGGAGGAGGGGATTTTCTTCTCAGCCATACACCGATTCATGACAGCTGCCATCACGACACACCCGGGGTCAGCCTTCCGCCAAGCGCTATAGGACACACCGTCTGGTCCTGGTGCCGTATTCGGCATTCTGGCCAGACGTTCGAAGATCTCCTGCGCGTCAATTTCTTGCAGGAGGTTACTCGTCACACTGTCAGCACCAGGAGGCAAGGCGAAGTCTCCCACCCCTCCCGGAGCCCCACTCCAAGAGTAATTACTCCTAGAGAACTGGGCCCGGAAGTGGTTCTCAACCTCACCCGCCCCCACGGCACAAAACAGGTCATCACCTCCGAGAACCTCCCGCACTGCCTTCTTTCTATTGATCCTGTATAGCTTCTGAAGTCTTGAAGCCTCAACAGGATCATAAAGGGTGCGCTCATCGGGACGACGACGAGCACCGTCCCGACCGCCTTTAACAGGACGGCCACGACAACCCGCACGTCGACCCACTGAAGGCTCAGGACCGACCCCCGCGCCAGCAACAGCAGCTGTCCATTCACACACTACATTCTCAAATTCTGTGAAGGTAACCGCCTGACTGAGCTTACCTATCCAGGCAAGCTGCTTGTCGTTGGCAGTCACCTGTGGCTCCGGCTGCAGAGCCACTCTCCCCCCTTCCACGGGATCCAGGTTCGGGATGGCTCGATCCGCGTTGATCGCGTTTTCCGCATTTGCGGCTGGACGTCCCACCCTATCCTGAGAAACCCCCTTACTTGCTAAACTAAAACTAACGTTAAACCTATGTGACGATGTCATCGCTGTCGTTGGAGATGGTGGTTGACTCCTCGTTGACGGAAGAACAGCAGGAACACAATCGCCAGACTGCAGATCATCCACCTCAGGAACTGGAACAACCTCTCCCTGGGAAGACCCGCCGTGAGACACACCCATGCTGCTTGAAGAAGCGGCAGCGCCCGGAACGTCGACACTTGCAGGAGCATCAGGGCCAGAGTGAACCGCCCTGATGTGAATCTTCATTTTTTTTGCGTCCGGGTAGTCCGCCGCAAGACAAATGCGGCACCGGAGTTGAAACCCGGCATTATGGTCCTTCTTCACGTGTCTGGCAAGACCACCGTGTGTCGCATACCTCCTCCCCTCGCACCAGGTACAAGCGACTTTGACATCCACGAGGGGGAAGAGACAAATATATGTAGTCCTGTCCTCCATTTAGATAAACAATGATGACAACAAATTAAAACATCAACGGACAAGGCCGGCAGAAGAAAAGGACAACGTGCAGCTAGCTAAAAGTGGTTTAGAGATAATTGCACTTGAATGTCTTAAAAGTCCTGCTAAGTTTCCATAAAATAACAATTTACACCACCAAAAATTTCCAAAACAATAACAATAACAATAGAAGAAGAAGAATCAACAACAACAAGTCCAACAACAATAAATTCCTATTATAACTCAACAAATAACAGCTTTAACGAAGATAGATAAGTTTAAAATAAATACAGTGACAGGCAGAAATAGTTCATTGTTTATAATATTCTGTCACAATAAATAACGCTGTTATTAAAGTCACACTAAAACAACATGTATTAAAAACTACTAATGTTTAAAATCGACTAGAATGTTGACTGGAATATATCAGTTGTCAACATTCAATAATAATAATAATAATAAATCTGTCTAGTTAAGTGCTTCACATATTCAATTACATATTATAAATGTTTGAAGTAAGTATATGTTTTGGAAAAGAACGTTTTTTCAAATTGCACATAATCAATTGTCTTTAATTCCATTTATAAAGTGACAAAATAGTTCATTAAAAAAAAAAATATACAGTTCTGTGCAAATTTAGACGTATAGTAACGGAAATATTAACAAGATAAAACAATGTTGTCCGACTTACCAGCCTTGCCCTGTAGATGGCGCACAACACAAGCGAACTAATACAAGTCACTCCCGGCTAAACACAGTAACATTGTCAAGCATAGATCGCACATACATCTCGTATTAACTTTAAAAACAGTTCACTTTTCGGCATACAGCTTCCGAAAGACGGTAACAAAAATTAAGCTGATGAGAACAGATTTTGGGAAATTTATTAACAAATAATTTTTACATAAAGAATACAATACAAATTTAGAAAAAATTAGAAAGATACAATTTATTTGAATACATAGAATAGTTTATTTTAATAGGGAGGCTGCTTCCGCTTCTCTGCGTCGTTGCCGTCGCCATGCCCGCTGCTTATTACGCCACCGGCGTTTAGACCTGAGCTCTTTTTCCTCCTCGTTCATCATGAGGTCTTCGTACAAGTCGATGTTTCCCACTGCAAAGTCTTTGTCCGGGATGCAGACTCCCGGAGCTAGGACGAGCTCGGTTATTTCTTTAAACGATGTAGCGAGCTCGTCGCGTGGGATCAGCTCAGTACACGTGTCGTCGGCTTCTTCGGAGTCCCAGAAGAAGTACTTCCTCTTCAACTCCTCGACACGTGCCGGCTTGGTCTTCAGCCGACGGCGGCGACGCCACACTCTCTCCCAGCCGGTAGCCACAGCAGCGGGCTCCTCCCTGTACTCCGTGTTGCGGTACTTCCTCTTACGAGGGGGAGCAGCCTTCTTCGATACCGCAACAGTATCCGGCGGCGACGACGACGACGACGCAGCCTCTCTGCTGTCCGCAGGTGTTGGCGGCAGCACCTCGGGGGAGACTGGAGGTCCCCCGAGGACCTGGCGATCGCTTCTCGGTGCGGGCGTCTGCTTCTGCCTCTTCTGACGGCGGGGCCGGGACTCGTGCTTCGGACAGCCGCCGTACCGCTTGGACGCATGTCCAACGGTCCCGCAGTCCTTGCACTGGCCGCTCCGAGTCGTCACCCTTGATGTCCTGACGGTGACGACGCATCGAAAACCGCTGCGAAGGCTCTCCTGCAGTTCGCCAAAGAGACGCTGTAGGTCCTCCTCGCAGGCCACTGGAACGGGCAGGTAGTCCTGGCGACACGGCACCAACAGCGGTAGACGCCCATCTGCATCGGTCTGCTTGCAGCACATGATGAATGCAGGGACTCACTCTCGTGTCTTGGTAGAGGGTCAAAGTGCAGGTCCAAACAACATTAAGCTGATAAGAACAGATTTAAAAACCATTTATTATCAATAATACTTTAATACATACATATTTCTTTTAAATCAAATTTGTATATCGGTGCAGCAATTTAAATTATAGTTCATAAAAAAGTTAACAACATTTAGAGTAAATATACTGTCCTGCACCACACTGAATATTCATATGCAGTTCTTTAGTGTTCAATGGCACTTCCTTTTTTACAAAATTAGCACATTAAAAGAAAAATACATACTATCGGATTAACTCCGAGCTCTTAAACGCTAATAGTTAAGTACACTTAAGTAAAACATATACAATAACAGGATGTACTTAACTCCCACTAACAGCACCAGCCACGCAAACCAAAAACAAATACAGGTTTAAATTTAATGTGGCTGGTGCTCCCTCCCCAAGACATTAGCAAGCTCGTCTAACCGCAACCTGCCCCAGCTGCTACCATTGTTGCTGACCGGTGATGTGGGTAATATAAATGTCCCGTGACCATCTAATGGCATCCGAAACCATTAGCCTTTTCATAACTTTAGCATAACGTGGAGATATCCTCAACAACCGGATGATCTCCTCGTTACGACGGTCCCAGGAACCGAGGGCTCCTACCACTAAGGCATTAAGGGTCACTACATAACCCTGAGATCGGAGCTCCTCAGCCAGGTGCGAGTATTTATCAATCTTGGCTTGTCGTGATTCGGCCAGAGACTGATAGCGGTTCTCGAAGGGGACCGCTACATCAACAATTGAAACTTCTTTAGTCCCCTCATTAACCACCACCAGGACCGGCCTTAAGTTGGAACTCACACCTGGCACCGTTTGATTAACGCGAACATCACCAGTCCGCCGCGGTACCGCCTTTGATAATCTATTTAAAATCGTGTTGTGGCGACCCTGCAAGGCCGCGCTGTGCTTGAGACAGTGATTCAGCACATGCGGCAGCGTTTCGGACGCATAACCACATCGCCGACACCGCCTGTCTCCCATTCCGAACCGCCGCAGCCGTTAAGTGGCACCGTTCCGAGCCGGGCTCTAAAGACGAACATCCAGTCGGCGAATCGTGCGTAACGTCCGGTGCGAATAAAATGATTTGAAGTGTCGCACCGAACCGACACATCGACCACCTTCCCCTGGTCCGCCTTCCCTATCAGTCTTCTACGGTACCCAGACCTAACAGCCGCCCGCAGTCTTCTCGTGAGGAACTGGCGCGCGTTCTCCGGAACGACCACGGGGTCTATTGGAGCATCGGGTGTCGGAACAACCACTTGAAACTCGCGCAACACCGAGCTCCAACGCCACGTGACCCCAATCCGGCTGTGCAGCCGTCGGGCAGCATTCCTTGCGACAGTCCACACTGACGCAATGTCACCACCGTCTCTGCCGAACTGCCCATCAAGTCTCCCCGATAGGTAGCCGGCAAGGTCTTCTTCAGTGGGAAGCCGCCCTATATGTGTACGGACTACACCGCCAACACGGATAACGCCAAGCCCTTAACAACTGGGTCCCGACAGGTGATCAGTCGGAAGGCACGAACGACAGATGCCACATCCACCTGGTCAGCCAGAGGAAGGAGACCAGCTCCCCCCTCCAACGGGTCCAAGTAGACGAGCTCCGCGCTCGCCCGGCGAGGTAGGTAAAGCCATGATTTGGCCATGCGCCTCACCGCCTTATCCAGTTTAATTAGCGGGGTCTTCTCTACCCTGGCACCCCTAAGTATATACTCTAGACGTGGCAGGATGAACATCCTGACCACCTCTAACTTCTGCCAGGGCGCAAGGAGACTCCGGTCGACTGCCTCCAGATCTTTTACCATAGTATTTATACTCTCCACCGGGGTCTGGCAGATCTTGAACCCAGTGGGGACACCCAGGTGAGAGTATTCTTCGCCTTCCCCGAGGGCCGCCATCTCTTTATTATTAATTTTCAATACCGTAGCGGTCACTTGTCTTTTTACTCGGCAGTCAACGTCGAGGCTGGCACATTTAGTCGAATTGAAATTAAGGCCAGCTCATGACGCGACCTCACCAGTGACCGCGAGCAGCTGGCGCATCTCCTCCACACCAGGAGAGATGAGGGCTATGTCATCAGCATAGGCCAAGACCGAGAAGTCATGGCCTAACAAGCTATACCCGTGACTCGGGGCCAACCTATGAGCCGCCCTCACTACCGGCTCGATGGCGAGGTTGAAGAGGATGGGGCTCAGCGGGTCTCGTTGCTTCACCCCAGCCTCCAGGGGGATTGGCCCCGTATAGCCCTGCTGCGTCCTAATCCTGGTGCACCAGTTGTTGTACATTTCTAAAATTGTATCTACAAGTGCACCAGGCACCTGGTGTAGCAGGAGCGCATTTTTAAATACTCATGCGGGATCGAGCCAAACGCGTTTGAGAGGTCAAGCCACGCAATAACTGCTCGCTTGTTCCTCCGCCTAGCATCATCGATGACAGACTGCACGATGAAGTTGTGTTCTAGGCACCCCTCGTGCTCCGTAAAGCCCTTTTGGGCCCATGAGAGCCGAGAGGTCGCAGCCGCCCACCTACCCAGTCTGTCGGCTAGGACACCCGAATAGACCTTAGCGATGCAACTGGCCAGTGTTAGGGGACGCCAGTTGTCGAGGTCTCCTGGATCTCCTTTCTTGTGAACTAGGACAGTATTACTATCTTTCCAGGAGGAGGGGATTTTCTTCTCAGCCATACACCGATTCATGACAGCTGCCATCACGACACACCCGGGGTCAGCCTTCCGCCAAGCGCTATAGGACACACCGTCTGGTCCTGGTGCCGTATTCGGCATTCTGGCCAGACGTTCGAAGATCTCCTGCGCGTCAATTTCTTGCAGGAGGTTACTCGTCACACTGTCAGCACCAGGAGGCAAGGCGAATTCTCCCACCCCTCCCGGAGCCCCACTCCAAGAGTAATTACTCCTAGAGAACTGGGCCCGGATGTGGTTCTCAACCTCACCCGCCCCCACGGCACAAAACAGGTCATCACCTCCGAGAACCTCCCGCACTGCCTTCTTTCTATTGATCCTGTATAGCTTCTGAAGTCTTGAAGCCTCAACAGGATCATAAAGGCCGCGCTCATTGGGACGACGACGAGCACCGTCCCGACCGCCTTTAACAGGACGGCCACGACAACCCGCACGTCGACCCACTGGAGGCTCAGGACCGACCCCCGCGCCAGCAACAGCAGCTGTCCATTCACACACTACATTCTCAAATTCTGTGAAGGTAACCGCCTGACTGAGCTTACCTATCCAGGCAAGCTGCTTGTCGTTGGCAGTCACCTGTGGCTCCGGCTGCAGAGCCACTCTCCCCCCTTCCACGGGATCCAGGTTCGGGATGGCTCGATCCGCGTTGATCGCGTTTTCCGCATTTGCGGCTGGACGTCCCACCCTATCCTGAGAAACCCCCTTACTTACTAAACTAAAACTAACGTTAAAATCTATGTGACGATGTCATCGCTGTCGTTGGAGATGGTGGTTGACTCCTCGTTGACGGAAGAACAGCAGGAACACAATCGCCAGACTGCAGATCATCCACCTCAGGAACTGGAACAACCTCTCCCTGGGAAGACCCGCCGTGAGACACACCCATGCTGCTTGAAGAAGCGGCAGCGCCCGGAACGTCGACACTTGCAGGAGCATCAGGGCCAGAGTGAACCGCCCTGATGTGAATCTTCATTTTTTTTGCGTCCGGGTAGTCCGCCGCAAGACAAATGCGGCACCGGAGTTGGAACCCGGCATTATGGTCCTTCTTCACGTGTCTGGCAAGACCACCGTGTGTCGCATACCTCCTCCCCTCGCACCAGGTACAAGCGACTTTGACATCCTCGAGGGGGAAGAGACAAATATATGTAGTCCTGTCCTCCATTTAGATAAACAATGATGACAACAAATTAAAACACCAACGGACAAGGCCGGCAGAAGAAAAGGACAACGTGCAGCTAGCTAAAAGTGGTTTAGAGATAATTACACTTGAATGTCTTAAAAGTCCTGCTAAGATTCCATAAAATAACAATTTACACCACCAAAACGCAATAAAATTTCCAAAACAATAACAATAACAATAGAAGAAAAAGAATCAACAAAAACAAGTCAACAACAATAAATTCCTATTATAACTCAACAAATAACAGCTTTAACGAAGATAAATAAGTTTAAAATAAATACAGTGACAGGCAGAAATACCTGTTTTTCAACTTGCCAATTTTTCAAATTGCACATAATCAATTGTCTTTAATTCCATTTATAAAGTGACAAAATAGTTCATTAAAAAAAAAATATACAGTTCTGTGCAAATTTAGACGTTTAGTAACGGAAATATTAACAAGACAAAACAATGTTGTCCGACTTACCAGCCTTGCCCTGTAGATGGCGCACAACACAAGCGAACTAATACAAGTCACTCCCGGCTAAACACAGTAACATTGTCAAGCGTAGATCGCACATATATCTCGTATTAACTTTAAAAACAATTCGCTCTCGGCGTACACCTTACGAATACAGTCCAAAAAATTAAGCTGATAAGAACAGATTTAAGGAAATTTATTGTCAAAGAATTTTTACAAAGAAAACATTACAAATTTAGAAAAAATGAGAAAATTACAATTTACTTAATACAAGGAATAACTTATTTTAATAGGGAGGCTGCTTCCGCTTCTCTGCGTCGTTGCCGTCGCCATGCCCGCTGCTTATTGCGCCACCGGCGTTTAGACCTGAGCTCCTTTGCCTCCTCGTTCATCATGAGGTCTTCGTACAAGTCGATGTTTCCCACTGCAAAGTCTTTGTCCGGGATGCAGACTCCCGGAGCTAGGACGAGCTCGGTTATTTCTTTAAACGATGTAGCGAGCTCGTCGCGTGGGATCAGCTCAGTACACGTGTCGTCGGCTTCTTCGGAGTCCCAGAAGAAGTACTTCTTCTTCAACTCCTCGACACGTGCCGGCTTGGTCTTCAGCCGACGGCGGCGACGCCACACTCTCTCCCAGCCGGTATCCACAGCAGCGGGCTCCTCCCTGTACTCCGTGTTGCGGTACTTCCTCTTACGAGGGGGAGCAGCCTTCTTTGATACCGCAACAACACTTTGATCTTAGCCAAGAGGCCGAGAAGCGATAAATTGTAATTTTTTTTTCCCCCTCCTTCCTTGTCTGAGCCCCCAAAGCCCGCTCAGCCCTCGTGGCAGCCAACCTCTAGCGAGCTGCCTCCGTCTCACATGCGCATGCGGTTAGTATCCCTAACGCGCGTGAAGGATTCAGGAAGACTGTCCATGTACCAAGCTGATGAGCTCTTTCCATGGAAAATCAGGAGATAGTGAAATGAAACAGAACGTTAAGTGTCGCGTAAGGGCGGGATGAAAAAACCTGCCAAGAAATAACCCTGGCAGGAAAAATCCCGCGATAGATCATGCAGGAACCCTGGGGGCTAGGTTGCCTTATTCTATAGGTTAGGGATAGGTAATACCTTTACATATACCTTGTTAGTGAGGCTATGCTGTGGGAGTTTGCGTGCACTTCTTCTTCTGCAGCCTACTCGAAACTGAAATGTGCATGCAATTAAAATTAGTGCGTCCGTTGGGGCGTTTCTGCGTCCCTTTGGATGTGCCCCCGCTTCATCTGAAACAAAGCAGGTCTGTTAGTTCATGCACTGAGTGTAGTGTTTATGTAGTTTCCCGAACGCACAGAATGGACAGCGGCCGTCTATGCCTATCGTGTGTGGGGTCGTATCTACCCAGTGAGGAGATTAGTGTTGATGTAGTGTGTGCGTGAGCCTGTTTGTAGAACCTGAGGGCTAAGTGGCGGATGTGTTGTTGTAAGAAAGGCACTTTCAAGTCTGTGTGTAGTATGGCTAGCCTTGTGCATCTAGGTGCCTTCGTGATTATTCTCAAAACTTTGTTCTGGAATAACTGGAGTCTGCGTGTGCGTGTGTTGCCTGCGTGGCCCCAGACGGGTGAGGCGTAAGTGATAATGCTTCGCAACATGGTCACGTAAATTGTGGTGGCCGCCCGTAATGAAAGCGGGCTTGTACGGTTAAGCATAGGGTACAGTTGTTTCAGTCTGATTGTTGCTTTTTTTAATGTGTGGTCTATGTGAGGTCCCCAGGTCAGGGCCCGGTCCAGAATGACACCGAGGTACTTAGCCTGGGTCCCCCAGTGAATGTTTTCGCCTAGTAATGTTAGTGGAGTTTCAAGTTTGTGTTTGGTCCGTTTGGAGAGCAAGAGCGCCTGGCACTTGGCCACATTGACTTTTACCCTCCAGTGTCTCAGCCATGTTTCGAGTGTTATGAGGTGTTCCTGGAGTCTTGTATGTATCATAAAGGGTTTCCATGACTGAGCGGATAACGCGGTGTCATCTGCAAATATAGCCACCTGAGTGTTTGGTGTTGTTGGTATGTCGTTGATGTAGACGTTGAACAGTACGGGACCAATGATTGAGCCCTGTGGGACTCCCGCCCGTATAGTTCTCAGTGTTGATTGTGATTGATCTACATCAACCCTAAATTTGCGATGGGACAAGTAAGATCTAATCAGGTGTATCAACCCGTCTGGGAAGCCATAGGCTTGTAGTTTATGAACAAGGCCGTTGTGCCACACCCTGTCAAAGGCTTTCTCGATGTCCAGGAAAACAATCCCGGTTGAGCGGTTTTCGTTGAACCCCCTGGTCGCGTGTTCAACTACTCTCATCAGCTGATGCGTGGCCGAGTGTTTGGTCCTGAAGCCGAATTGCTCCGGCCGCAGTATGTTGTGTGTGTGAAGGTGCTTGTTGATCCTCTGGAGCAGTATTTTTTCAAATACTTTGCCCATCGTATTCAACAAGCTGATAGGCCTGTACGAGTCAGCTTTGTTTTTGTCTTTTCCCGGTTTGGGGAAAACCAATATTTTGGCCTCCTTCCAAGCTTCCGGGAAATGTTGTGTTCGGAGGATAGCATTGTATATGTTCGTTAGGTACGTTATTGCTTTCTCCGTGAGGTTTTTAAGAGTTGTGTTGGTTATGGTGTCTGGCCCAGGAGCCTTTTTTGTGCTTGTTTGTGAGATTGCCCACACTGTTTCCATGGCCGTAGTTTCAGTGTTTGGTTGGAATGTTGGTGAGTAGGCAAACTGTGTTGTCTCTAAGTCTATTTGGGTAGTGAGTGCCGCATCAGCTGGATGATCGTTCGGTTGGAACGTAGCTTCCAGGGTGTCTGCAAACAGATTCACCTTGTCCGCCGGGTCGCTTACCTGTCCGTTAGGGCCAATAAGAGGGGGATAGCGCACCGGCTCTCGAGTGAAGTGTTTGACCAGTGGCCAGACCGGGGTGTCTGATGTGTTCAGTGTCGCCAGGTGTGCTTGGAAGCCATCGACTCTAAATTGCATTAGCTCTTTCCTAATTTGCCTTTTAAGGCGGTTTAGTGTTGTGTGCGGTACGCATCGGTTTACTCCTAGTTGCAATGCCCGCCTGAGCCTGTTTCTCCGGGTGATGAGCGCTAGTATGTGCCTTGGAATGTATACGTGGTGTCGGGGCTGACATTTAACTGGTACCGCAATGTCTATTGCGGCCCTAATCGCCGCCGTAAGGCTACCGACGGCTGTGTCTATGTCGTGTGGGGTGTTGACATCGAGGCAAGCGGGCAGTGAAATATCCAGCTGCGACCGGAATAAATCCCAGTCCGCCAGTCGGTAGTTCAATACCCTGCGTGATTCCTTACAAAGAGGGCTCCCTGGTGCCGTCATTATCACAGGATAGTGATCCGAGTTCAGATCCCTATCCACGCGAAGCTCAGGCGAGAGGAGTAGCCCCTTCGCAATTGCCACGTCCAGGATGTCTTCAGAGTGTCTGGTGCTGTAATGTGTTGGTTCTGAGGGGGCCAGCAGTATAGCTGTGGCTGATTGTATGTATCGGTGTAGATGCTGGCCACCAGTGTTTGAAACTCTGCAGCCCCAGCTAGTGTGTTTAGAGTTAAGATCCCCGGCGATGATTACCCTATTTGAGGACTGAAGGAGGACATCTATGTCGCGAGTGTAGTCTTGTTTACCCGGGGGGTGGTACGCTGCAATCAGTGTTGTCAGGTTTCCGTTGAGCTCGAGCTTGATAGCTGTCGCTTCAACGCGTGTAAGGGCGGGCAAAAGAAATTCATGATGCTTTATATGTTTGTTAATTATTATGGCCGTACCGCCGCGGCTGGCATGTGTTCTATCTGTGCGGTAAACTTTAAAGTTGGGCATAGTGAGTTTATCTTGGGGTTTTAAGTGTGTCTCTGTGATTAGCGCTACTTTGAAATTATTTCGCTGCATATAGTGCAGCAACTCTAGTTTTTTTTTATTTTTAACGCCGTTGGCATTCCAGAACATGACTGGCAACCTAACCATGATTGATGGAGGAGACGTATGTAATGAAGGTGGTCAGGAACTCTGAGAAGGTGTTGGGAGGTGCAGTCAGGATCCGTACTAGGAATGCTCTGACGGAGAGGGCGTGGATGAGGTCTGGGCGGGTGTTGGCTCAGGACGAGCTGGAGTTGGCGCTGGACGAGCTGGTGTTAGCTCGGGCTTGGCTGGTGCCACCGATGGCTTTGCTCGCCTCTCCCTCAGGTTCTTGGGCGGGAGAGCTCTCGCCCGCGGAACAGGAGGTAGTACGGGCTGCTCAATTGCGGCTGCAGGAGCTGGGACCGGGGTCGGTGAGGGTGTTGTTGGCACAAAGACAGGCTTTGGAGGAACAGCAGGTTTTTGGGTGGATGGAATTGGCAGTGGTGCCGGCCTCACTGAGGGGGCCGGTTTTGATGCCTGTGCGTAGGAGAGGGTCGGTGTTGTGAGTCTGTGTGTGGTCGCAGGCGTGTTTCTTGTTTTGGCGGGGCTTGTGGGATTGCTTTCCCTTTCAGCCTTCTTCCTAGCCTGGGCCTTGTTCTTGGATGCCTGCTTCATTATGTTACAACCGCGATAGTTCGCGGTGTGGTTCAGTCCACAGAGGACGCACTTGAAGTCCTCTCGACCCTTGGTACAGTCCCTCGAGTTGTGAGAGTCACCGCACTTGACGCACCGAGGATCTGCCCTACAACAGCTTGTTGTGTGGCCAATCCTCTGGCATCTGAAGCACTGTACCGGGCCGGTGGGCGCCCTATAGGCCTCTACTCGTACTTTGCTATAGCAAACTGATTTTAAGCCCATGGCTTTGCTTAGATCCTCTTGTGACCTAAGCTCCGCCAGGTACATTGGGAGAGGCGCCTTCGTAAAGTGCCCCCTCATTTGGGACACCTTAAGGACGTCTAGTCCCGCAACTGTTAGGTCGCTTTCGGCCTCTGTTGGGAGTGTACTTTCGTGCACTCCCCTAATTACTACTTTAAAAGTTTTTTCGTTGTCTAGCCGGTAGACGTGATGGGGCACCCCCAATTCCCTCAAGTGCCTCTGCAGATTGATGTAGTCTTTATAGTTAGACGTCTGGAGCTTAACCCCGTCTCTAACTTTGGTGGCCATATAGAAGTACGGCTCATACTTCTTTTGGAATTCCCTGCTGATGTCTACTAGTCTGTGTTGATCTGGGTAGATCGTAATGGCTGGTATAGCCACTGTCCTTGTTTGTGTATTGGTGGTCTCTACTGTTGTTGTCTGTTGTATTTGTGGCGAAGCACAGCGGATAGGCCCCGGTGGCACAAAAACGTCCTTGGTTCCGGAAGCCTTCCGCTTAGCCTCGTTTCCAGAATCTGAGAGGCGGGTCTGCTGCCTCCTCTTTCTACGGATCACCTTCCGGTACCCGGTGTGGTCAGCTGTGAGAGTGTAGTCTGTGCGTTCTGAGTCTGTTATGTTAGTTGTCGAAGGGTGGCCCTGATAAGGACCCCCAATCGCCGCCGCCGGACCGGGCTCGTCAGTGCCGATCCCCTCCATAAGAGAGGCTCGGCCCCGAAAAGGGCCGGCCACAGCACCGCCCGCCGCGGCGACCGGAGCTCCAGCGGCTCGGTCCCCTGTCGGCTCAGAAGATAATCTCTATTATATCTTATCCGATAAATTGTAAACGTAAAACTCGAAGACCACACAAAGATCAATTATTTTCAATTGACGAGAAGATCGTTTTTAAGTAAATACTGTCGTAAGTGAAACGCTACGTATCACCGTGCCGCCGCCATCGTTGCATACAGCTATAAATTCGCCATAAAATTCGGCCAGGCTTTGTAAATAATTAATAACTTTTGAAGTCGTAATGCCTAAAAATGCTTAAAAACGGTTAAAAACTGAAAATCGCCCAACTACACTTCAAAGAGGTTTCTTGAACAGCACAGAGAGCGCGTCGCGTGCGTTCTTATCGATACAAAAAATAACAATAGCTTAGGTGAAGGAATGTTTTTACCTTCAATTTTTATATCAAACGAATCATTTGTGAAACAATTAATAATCCTTATTGGATCAATTTGGAGGGATAAATTCGAAAAAAAAAATTCAATGCCAACAGCACGTGGTGTTCCCAAGCGGTCACCCATCCAAGTACTAACCACGCCCAATGTTGCTTGACTTCTGTGATCGGACGAGAACCGGTATATTCAACATGGTATGGCCGTTGGCGGGAGTTAGACGTCTTCGTAACCTTAAAGACAATAAGGCGTCGGACCTGTTGTAAACATTTTTCCCTTTTCTTCCGTTTGTTTTCGAACATCGTCTACGGGTTCCGATACGATTTTATCCACCGTCGACTTAGTTCAATTCCCCCCCTCCCCTTAACAAACAAACACACTATTCACAATAATTGCTAGTTTTTTTTTTTTTTTTTTTTTTTTAACCCGGGTCTGAGCCCCCAAAACCCGCCCAGCCCTCGTGGCAGCCAACCTCTAGCGAGCTACCTCCGTCTCACATGCGCATGCGGTTAGTATCCCTACCGCGAATGAAGGAAACGGGATTGATTGCCCATGTACCAAGCTCATAAGCTCTTTCCATGAAGAATCAGGAGATAGTGAAATGAAACAGTACGGTAAGTGTCGCGCTAAGAGCGGGATGAAAAAACCTGGCAAGAAAGAAACCCTGCCAGGAAAAATCCCGCGACAGATCATGCAGGAACCCTGGGGGCTTGGATCACCTTATGCTATGGAATAAGGAGAGGTATTACCTTGCAAATACCTTGTTAGTGAGTCTATGGCAGGAATGGCATGCACCTCTTCTTCTGCTGCCTACTCGAAACTGAAAAGGCATGCAATCAAATTATTACTTCCGTTGGGGCTAAGCTGCGGCCCTGGAGATGTGCCCCTGCGTCACCTGGAACATAACTGTGAAGCAGAGGTCCTTTTCCTCCTCGTTCATCATGAGGTCTTCGTACAAGTCGATGTTTCCCACTGCAAGGTCTTTGTCCGGGATGCAGACTCCCGGAGCTAGGACGAGCTCGGTTATTTCTTTAAACGATGTAGCGAGCTCGTCGCGTGGGATCAGCTCAGTACACGTGTCGTCGGCTTCTTCGGAGTCCCAGAAGAAGTACTTCCTCTTCAACTCCTCGACACGTGCCGGCTTGGTCTTCAGCCGACGGCGGCGACGCCACACTCTCTCCCAGCCGGTAGCCACAGCAGCGGGCTCCTCCCTGTACTCCGTGTTGCGGTACTTCCTCTTACGAGGGGGAGCAGCCTTCTTTGATACCGCAACAGTATCCGGCGGCGACGACGACGACGACGCAGCCTCTCTGCTGTCCGCAGGTGTTGGCGGCAGCACCTCGGGGGAGACTGGAGGTCCCCCGAGGACCTGGCGATCGCTTCTCGGTGCGGGCGTCTGCTTCTGCCTCTTCTGTCGGCGGGAGTAGAGATGGCCACAATAATTCAGGAAAAACCCATTCTCCAGGCGGTTCTGGAGCGAGGTCATTTATCCCACAGGAACAGGGGGGTTTGATCTATACGGATGCCAAGGGAACGACGGGAGTGGACGTGTTTGATCTATACGGATGCCAAGGGAACGACGGGAGTGGACGTTTTAATTTATTTGATGACATCATTTCTGAAAAATCTTTGTATTTGTGTCGTATTCCAAACCCGAATGTCAGTGTTCAAGGCACCGACGCCGCTATCCTCTCGGCCACCACGGTCGATTGAGAAAGTAGCTTCTGTTGCATCTATATAATAATAGGCCCGAAGTTGTTTCGTTTTGATTAAGTGTTTGTACTTTAGAGAATGTCTATAACAGTGCGCAGCAATATTTACTTGTTAACAAAAAAAAATAAAGAATTCGTTGCATCTAAGTCCTGAAATTTCCTTCGATCAAAACGTAAATATTAGAACATTTCGCACTTTATTTACTTGTTAAAAAATATGAATGGTTAGTTTTTATTTTTCTGCTGGATATTTATAAGTATAATGATTGAACTCTATAAACAGAATATTAGAAGAGTCTATAATTTACAATCAACGTAATAGTGAACTTTCGCAGAATTAAGATTTGTATAAATCAGCTTCTTTACAATTTAAGATATTATAACAAATAAATATATGTTTAGTGGTAGGAGTACAAGAATCAATACTTCTTTAATTTTAATTTTCTTTATTTTTCCAAACACATAATACAGAATGTTCAATTTAGTAAATCAGTTTATTAATCTTTTGAATTTCTCTGTTATTGAAACAAAATTAAATACATACATTATTCAACCCAAAATTATCATTTCCTTCTAAACACATGTACACTTTTCGGATTAGATTTTTAAAAATAACACAAACACACGTATCTGGTACATCGCAAGATGTGTAAACTGACCATGGACAAGCCGTGTAATGCTGTCTTGTTGTATCGTACTCTGCCAAACCATGCCTCTCCATTAAAGACGTTGCTTCCATGATGTAATAATGAGCCAAGGTTTTCCCACACGTACATAGCTTAGGGTTAGCTAAAAGTATTTCGATGTCTTCGTGAGCTGCCAACATAGTGATACGGTTATAAATCTTCACGCGTATTTATACATCTCTAGGATTACTTTCTCTTAGGCTTTAGGTCTATCAAACTTATTTATACAAGTTACGTTTTATATTAAGCAAGAAAGGTTTTTAAAAATGATTTTTATTTTTACAAACCTTTGAATTTAATAAACAATTAATTTAGAAAACTGTTACATTAATTTTACTTAATAAAACAATACAATTGATATGCACTCAATCGGAGTGGAAAACGTCTGTGCGATACAGAGGCGACTTACACACTGCCGGGGCTCTGTTCTCACACCTATATAATACTAAAGCTGCGTAAGCAGGAATTTTCCTAGCACGCATTTAATTATGAAATGTTCACATAAAATGTTTATATAACTCCTCCATCCCTAAAGAAAACTTCGGGGGTTGGCGAAGTTTCGGCATCGGTTGAGGTCCTCTTCATCTTCTTGATGAGGGCGAAGTATATAAGCTGCTGAATAGGCCTCCGTAAAGGGCAATTTTCGGCATGGGTTGAAGTCCTCTTCACTGGAGAAAGTCACCAGGCAAAGGTTGATTTCCAAGATCCAGTTAAATGGGTTGTCTGCGATTTCCAACGCAGTATCCTCGTAGTTTGTAGGCGTTATTGTTTTTGATGATGGGCATTTTACAGTCTAAATTTTCTGTTCATTATAATTCAACTGAGCGAAAGTATTTGGAATTGATTAATACAATTTATAATGAGTCTTTTCTATCATAGGATAGATACAAAATGTTTATAACATATACAATTGTTATCAGAATCTAATTTTTGTTCTACAAAGTTTACATTGATTACAATAAAAGTTTTATATAATTTTTCATAATTTTTACCATCATTTACATTCAAATTGCCTGCTATAGATTTGATAAAGGATTCTAGTCAGTTTATAAGAATTCTTTTTTGTTTTGTTATCTCTTTAAGAGTATAGTTTCTAATTTTCTTCAATTACAATTCTTTTTTTTTTGTGATTAACATATTTCAAATAATTAACAATATTTATTATCATAATTAGTTACATATCATTTAATAAATTACAACAGTTTGTAACACATACAATTAATAAAACAGTGTTGTTTAAAGGTTTAATAAAGTTTCTTGCATAGAATTAGTGGACAAAGGTAGGGTTGGGATTTTAATTTGATTGTGTTGAATATGAACAAGAAGGATTTTGGTCATTAATTACATTTTTTATCTTCTTAGGCCTTTTAATTTTCGACAAATGTATCTTGTCTTTTGTGTTATGATGTCTAGGCTTTATTTTTCCAGTTTTTCTTTCTTTATCTATCGAAGCTATTTCCTCCTTGCTATATCTGTTTTTCGTTTTGCTTTGCTTCTGAACTGACTTTATATAAACTTCAGATGGTATTTCTGGAAGTGGTTCTCTGTTTACATTCCTTTTTTCTAAAACTTTTTCTTTAATTCTTTGATTGCTATCCCTAATGTTTTCGTAAAGTATTTTTGTTTTTTCCTTATGGTTTAAAACGTAGTCATTTACAATTTGTTTTTCTAAATCTATATCTAATAAAGAGTTTGAATTTATGTGTCCAAATAAGACTTCGCACGGCGTTAATTTTGTGACTGAATGAATGCTATTGTTATAGGCAATTATAGCATATTTGACTTTCTTAATTATACTGTCTTTTTTAAATTCGATTTGATTGTTTAACAGCCTTATGTGTTCTATTAAGGTGGAATGAAATCTTTCACATAATCCGTTTGATTGGGGGTTTTGTGTACTGATAAAATGGATTTTGATTTTATGCAGGTCTAATATCTCCTTCACAATCCTGTTATTAAACTCCGTTCCATTGTCTGAGATAATAACTGTTGGTAAGCAGAACTGCGCAAAGTAATCTAATAACTTGTCTGCAATCTCTGTAGCTTGAGAGCTTCCCAAGCGATAAGCTTGAGCATACTTTGTGAAACTGTCGACAATGCTGATAAACGCATTCTTTTCTAAAGAGATAGTGTCGATGTGAATTATCTGGAAAGGCCTTGCAGCTGTAGGCGTCAAGTTCATCTCTAATTGTAAGGGGATTCTGTCATATTTGGTTCTTTGACATATGTCACACTGATTTATGAAATTTTGGATTAGTGATTTTAAATTAGGCCAATAATATCTTCGCTTAATTTGTTCGTATGTTTCTTGTATCCCTCGGTGATTAGTTTTGCTGACATGATAATTACTTATCGTTTCTAAGGTATCTTCTTCCGAAGTTAGGTCTAAGAGTTTGTTATTACACTTAACCAAATTTAGTTCAGTTTGTTTGAAATTTTTGGCTACGCATGATGCAAATTTCTCGTAAAAATCGTCTTCAAAATATAGATTATATTTTATTTTGGGTACCAAATATGATTTTACAAAGTTAACTATGTCTTCTTTAAAGTTATTTTCTGATATTTCGACCATTAAACGAATTTTTTAAGTTCCGAATAGTTTTATAATTTTTACTTTCTTTGGTTCGTATTTTACTAATGACAAAAATATTTGATTTCTCCCAAAGTTTACAGGTTCGTCGGAAATTGGTATTTCAATTTGGGTGTTCCCTTCGAAGTTGGAATGCACGGTTTGACTGTCACTTTCTTGATCGTACTCTAAGTTGGCATTATCTGTTGCGTCGAGTTGTACGACCATAGACTCATTATCTTCATTCAATTCCGGGAAGTAACGACTCAGTAAGTTCGCTGGAGATAATTCAAGGTCTGGTTCTACAGTGTGTTGGGTGTTTGTTGACCTTTTATCAGTAACGTTCAATAGTATTCTAGATAAAGCATCGGCGTTTTGGTTTAATTTGCCTTTTTTGTATCTTATTTCATAATCATATTCTTCTAGTTTTAATCTCCATCTTAAAAGCTTGGAATTTGGTTCTTTAACTGAAAATAACCATTGTAAAGGTTTATGGTCTGTATAAATTTTAAATTTTCTTCCAAATAAATAAGGCCTGAAGTGTTTGGTAGACCATACGATTGCTAATAATTCCTTTTCAATCGCGGAGTAATTAGTTTCGCTGTCATTTAAAGTTCTGCTGGCATACGCTATAGGAAGGTCCTTTCCATTTTTGTCCTGGCTTAAAATTGCTCCTAGTGCAAAATTACTCGCGTCTGTCGTTAGAGTAAACTCCTTTTCAAAATCTGGGTATTGTAGAAGGGGCTCGTTAGTCAATATATTTTTACATGTTTCAAAACATTCTATAAAGTCTGGATTTTCTATATTTATTTTTGCATTTTTCTTTAAACAGTTAGTAAACGGTTTTGTTATCTTGGCGAAGTTTTTAATAAATTTTCGATAATAGCCTATTAGTCCTAAAAATCCTTTAATTTGTTTGGTGGTTTTGGGTATTGGATAGTTTTTGATTGCCAAAATCTTTGCTGGGTTAGGTTTTACGCCTTCCGGTGTAACAACATGCCCTAGATACGCTACTTCTTTTCTTAAAAATTCTGTTTTATCCAGCTGTACTTTAAAGTTGGCTTTGCGTAATCTGTCGAATACTTCTTTAAGTCTTTGTATATGTTCTTGAAGGCTAGTGGAGTAAATTATAATGTCGTCTAAATAAACTAAACATGTTTCATTTTGGATGCCTCTCAGAATATTATTCATAATTCTTTGAAATGTAGGGGGGCTATTCTTTAGTCCAAAGGGCATTCTTAAAAATTCGTAGTGTCCTGTTTCTGTTGAAAACGCTGTTTTTTCTATGCTATTTTTATCCATTTCTACTTGGTGAAATCCTGAGGTTAAATCTAAAGTCGTAAAATACTGAGATCGTCCTAATTTATCTAATATGTCGGTAATGTTTGGCAAGGGAAATTTATCGTCAATTGTTTTTTTGTTTAATCCTCTGAAATCTATTACTAATCGAAATTTTCTTTTGCCAGAAGCGTCTTGTTTTTTGGGTACAATCCAGACAGGAGAGTTCCATGGAGAATTTGAAGGTCTAATAATTCCTTGTTCAAGCATGTCCTCAGTTTGTTTATTAATTTCGTTCTTGTAAATCTCTGGATATCTATAATTTCTGGAGTATACGGGAATTTCATCAGTAGTCCTAATAACATGTTTTATTTGGTTGGTAAAAGTTAAATCGTTTCCCTCAATATGGAATAAATCTGCATAATCTTTTATTAAACTTGTTATAGCGGATTTTTCTTCCGAGTTCATATGTTCCATTCTAAATTTTGATAAATCTAAATTTTTTCTTCTCGAATTTTTTTGTTTATAATCTAATAAATTGAAATTAGCGTTCATTTGCATTGCATCAGGTCTAAGGATATTGTATTCTTCTAAAGATTTTAATTCTAATGGTTCATTTACTGTTAATTCTACATTTACTTCTGTGTTGTTTATTATAGGGCAGTAGGCTTCTCCCTTGTGTACTGAGACTATACACTGCGGAATTTCTAATCCATTTAAGTTTTTGTATGGTAAGAGTCCTTCTCCATCTTGAATATTTTGTATTCTAAATTTAATCGTTTGGCTAGCGCGGGCTTGTATAACATAACTTGTTCCCTTTTTTGCTTTCTGTTCCTGACATTCGCTTATATTATTATTATTATTATTATTATTATTATTTTGTTCTTCTGTGTTAAAATATTTGATCTGCATTTGCTTATTGCGAAATATTAATTTATCATTCACAAAATTTAAATTAATTTTTAATTCTTTTATGTTATCTAATCCAAGGAGTAAGTCAAAATCTTTATGGAAATCAAATAAATAGAATTTGGTTGTTTCTTTTCCTAAAAGTGGTAGCGTACAACTGTATTTTTCTTTTGATACTCCATGAGCTGTACTCACTTCAAATGGCTCTTGTTTTAGAGTGTTTTTGAAAAATTGGAAAGCTATTGATTTTTTAATAAATGATCTCGTACTTCCAGTGTCAATCAGCATCTTTAAATTGGTCTTGGGATCGTGGATGTACGGTAGTTCGTTTGTGTCGTCTTCTATATGCATTATGGAAAATGTCTTTTTAATGTGGTTAGTCCTAAAAAATGATTTTGGGTATGATTGTCCTCTTGAGTGACTCCGCATGCGTTTTCCTCTTGCGGGGAATCATCAAAGTCTATGTAGCTGTCAGGGTCCTCTTGCGGTTCATAATCTGTTTGTTCGGTCAGATAAGAGTTAGTCATTTGTTCAGTCAATCGATTCATAGTTTGATCGTAATTTTCCTCCTCTATTGGTTTCCCTGTCATCTGATAAAGTCTATTTTGTCTTATTGTGTTCCCTGTTTGACGTGTGGAAATGCTCATTGGTTCTGGTTCAAATTTTTGATGAACTTTTAATGGTGTGTAGTTGTTAGACTGTCTCGGTTGTTGATTTTGCTGTACGTATGAGTTAGGTTTAGTAAATTGGTTAGGATTATTTTGGTAGTTGGGCCTATAATTTTGGAAGGTTTGTTTGTTAGGATGGGGTTTGCGAATAGGCGGGTATTGTGGGGCCCTAGGTGGAATGTTCTGTTTAACATTTTGAAATAATTTGTTATTTTTAAATTGAAAATCGTTAGTAAGCATATTAAGTGCTTCGCTAAGAGAATCTGGATTTTTGGTTCGCATTAGCGATCCTACAGGTTCATGTAAACCTCTAAGGAGAACTCTTAAAGCTAGTTTCTGAACATATTCTATTAAAACATCTTTGGCCAATTGTCTTTGTGGCTCTTTATTAACAAAAAATGAAATTTGTAAATTTAATAGTTTTTGAATTCTTTCATAAAATTTAAAAGGTGATTCGTTATTCTCTTGTTTTAACTCAGCCATTTCTAAATTTAAGGTAAAACAATCTCTTTTGTCTGAATAGCTGGTTAATAATACTTTTTTAACCTCATACCAATTATATGAATTTGAGTTTACGACCATTTCCAATGCTTGGCCTTTTAGTTTAGCTAGTATAGAAGAAAATAAATATTCATTTTGAAAATCCTCTGGATTTTCGCTTACATAAAACTTATTTACTACTTTGTCACATATAGAAATAAATCTGTGGAGCATAGTGGGCTCTCCACTATACTCAGGAATCATGTCTAGATATTCCTTCTTTAATGTTGGCGTTGCCATTTTAAAATATTATTTTCTTTAAAATAATAAAATTAAAAATCAATTATATAAAATTAAAAAGTATTTACTCTACTTTTTCTTAATTCTATATCTTAAGATCTACTTACAAGTTGATCCAAAATACTTTGCTCATTTGAACAATTTTCACTTTTCACTTACACGATATTCACTCGTGCTCTTAATAGATATTCGCTCTATTAAGTGGTTGTAGATATTCACTCTACTTAAAGTTTCCTCAATTAACGGTTGAAACCGACGGACGTTATATTCACTAACTTCCTTGAGGTGTCCTACCGTTTTCTTGATGTCGTTACAGATATGCGCTCTGTAACGAATCGCGTTTTTGCAGTATCTCGGTTAATCGATTGAAATCGAAAAAAAATTATGTTCATTAATTTTCCCGAGATGTCCTACCGACTGCGCCAGTTACGTTTTATATTAAGCAAGAAAGGTTTTTAAAAATGATTTTTATTTTTACAAACCTTTGAATTTAATAAACAATTAATTTAGAAAACTGTTACATTAATTTTACTTAATAAAACAATACAATTGATATGCACTCAATCGGAGTGGAAAACGTCTGTGCGATACAGAGGCGACTTACACACTGCCGGGGCTCTGTTCTCACACCTATATAATACTAAAGCTGCGTAAGCAGGAATTTTCCTAGCACGCATTTAATTATGAAATGTTCACATAAAATGTTTATATAACTTACATCTATAGCATTACTTTCTCTTTGGCTTTAGGACTATCAAACTCTGTAAAAAAATATTTCTTCTTCTATTACAATGTACAGGTATAATGATTGAACTTTTATAAATAGAATATTAGAAGAGTATATTATTTACAAGAATTATTATTATTTGTGTATAAAGCTTTTTTTTTAAAATTTAGATGTTATAACAAATAAATATAATAAACTTGAAGACATTGTTTCTATAGCTTTAGTAGAATTATTGGAACAGTATAATGATTGAAAATTATAAATAGAATATTAGAAGAGTCTATTATTTACAAGAATTATTATTTGTGTATAAAGCTTCTTTTTACAAATTTAGATGTTATAACAAATAAATATAATAAACTTGCAGTTTTAACCTTAAGACATTATCTCCAAAGTTTTAGTAATTCAATTATATTATGTATTATTATATATTTATTTTTAATTAAAGAAATCAAACTTTATAAATAGAATATTAGAAAATTCCATTATTTACAAAGTATGTGATTCTCAACATTCACCAAATAACTCACGCATTATGTGAATCAAAATCATGAAAACACCTTTAAATTGTTCTTAGTTTCAATGTTGTTAATTCAAACAATAGATAGGAGTATAAGGAAAATGAATAATATTTTAATTTTAATTTTATTTATTTATCTAAACACATAATGGAGTATGTTGCTATAATAATAATTCAATTAATTCCACTTGATCCAAAACCTTTTGAATTTCTCTCTGTCACATCTACACATTTCATTTCATAAAGTTCAGGATAGTAGGCTTTCTCACATATCAATTGTGCAATTCTGTCTCCCCTATTTACAATAAAATCTGTATTAGAATGATTAAACAACAACACGCACACATTTCCCGTATAATCTTTATCTATTACTCCACCCCCTACAGTTATAAAATTATTTATAGCTAATCCTGATCTAGGTGCTATTCTTCCGTAACATTTATCAAGTAGTTTAATACTAATGTCAGTTTTTATTAATTGTTTTCCATTTTGTGGAACAACACTTGAATATGCACTTCTTAAATCATATCCTACTGATAGAGGTGAACATCTTTGTGGAGCAAATCCATACTCTGATAACATAAAGTATCCTAACTTGACATTTGAAGAACATTCCTCCATTTCTGTAAAAAAAAAATAAGAATATTTCTTCTATTACAAAGTTTAATGATTGAACTTTATAAATAGAATATTAGAAGAGTCTATTAGTTACTAGAATTATTATTTGTGTATAAAGCTTTTTTCTTACAAATTTAGATGTTATAACAAATAAATATAATAAACTTTAAGACATTGTTTCTATAGCTTTAGTAATTGAATTATATTTATGTATTATTGGAGAAGTATAATGATTGAAAATTATAAACAGAATATTAGAAGAGTCTATTATGTACAAGAATTATTATTTGTGTATAAAGCTTTTTTACAAATTTAGATGTTATAACAAATAAATATAATAAACTTTAGGATATTTCTATAGCTTTAGTAATTCAATTATATTTATGTATTACGGCAACACAATATTTGTTTTCCATTAAAGATATTAATACAAACAATTCTACTACACATTACGTGAAAACTAATTCGAAACAATATTTTTCATTTAAATACAATACATAGAAATTAAGTCAAACAGAAAATAATATTGTTTTAAATTAAATAAATTTATAAAAGTGTTTATAAATTAAATTTAGTAATTTAATTAGATTATGTATTATTTATCTTTAATTAAATAAATCAAACTTTATAAATAAAATATTAGAAAGACTCATTATTTACATTTGAACATTCATTAAATAGCTCACGCATTATGTGAATCAAATTCACAATATTTAGTTTATGTTTTTTACATTTTAAAATGAAAGAAAAAACTTTCATTTTCTTTACATTACATTTATTTCAATGAAAGAACAAATAACAATTTAAGATAATAAAAACAAATAAATATAATAAAGTTCAGTTTACACTTTAAGGCATTACCTCCAAAGTTTTAGTAATTCAATCAGAATATTATTTATTTTTAATTAAAGAAATTGAACTTTAAAAATTAAAATATCAGAATAGTCTTATTATTCACAAACTACGTAATTCTGAACTTTCACAGAATTAATATTTGTAGGAGAACAACTTATTCAAGATAATATGACAATTAAATTTTTAAACTTCAGTTTTTAGGTTTAAGACATTGTTACTATAGCTCTAGTAATTCAATTATACTTGTGTATTATTGCAACACATATTATTTGTTTTCAATTAAAGATATTAACCCAAACAATTCTACTACACACTACGTGAAACTAATTCGAAACAATATTATTTTTAATTTTAAATACAATACATAGAAAAGAAGTCAGACAGAAAATACAATTGTATTCAATTAAATAAATTTATACAGTAAATACTATTGTTTGAAATTATAAAAAACTTTCTTTCAAAAACTATGAAAATCATTTCATTTATACAAATTTTCATGTTGAAATAGTAAAGTGTTTTTACATTACATATTTTGTATAGATAATATCAAAATACTATATTTGTAAGTAATAAAAAATACTCACTGTATTAGTGTTTAGATAAAGCTCCTAATCCAGTCATTTCTCTTCACTCTTTAATTTCCAAATCAACTGTTCGTTCTTGTTTAGATTTAACAAAAAGCTTCTTCCTATAATAGCTTCTAAATCTTGATCATTTGAAAATAAATTATTATAACGTTTTGGTAGAAAGGCATGAACAGTTTCTCCCTTATTGATAAATTTTACTAATATTGCACGACCGTATTTCGCTTCTACTATTCTTGCTTCTTTAATCACGTATGGTTCCCCTAACGTAAATGATTGAATAGACACTGTGTCTACACTTGTTGACAAATTGAATTTTTCAATAAGATGTTATTTCAGATTTTTGGAGGCATTATTCAATCTAATTCACCTGGTTTTAGTTCAACCGATACTTTCGAGATTGCCTGTACTAGAGTAAGGGTTCCACGCGGACGAGGGCACATAAGACCAGGATTTTTTTAACAATTTCGACGAGGAATGTAATACGAGAAGGGGAATCGTGGTTATAAAAAATTCCGATTCTCTTTGTTTGCCATGTTCAATTGTAGTTGCAAAAGCAAATGTTGATAAAGATATCGAATATCCAGCAATAAGACTAAACCGTCGAAACAGACAAACTATAAAAGCACAGCAGTTAATGACTGACGCTAAAGTACAGATATCAGACACAGGTGCAGGAATAAAAGAGTTACAACAATTTCAAAACTTTCTCAGTGAATATAAAATTACAGTATATGAGTACGGAAACAAGGGACGTAATATTTTTTTCGAAGGAGAAAATGAAGGTAAAAAAATTAATTTGATACTGTATAAGGGTCATTTTAATGTTATTACAAGTTTAACTAGTGCATTTGCTCGTAATTACTATTGTGAATCATGTCACACTCCTTTTGACCACCGTACGAAACATAGATGTTCGGTTACATGTTACTTGTGTAAACGATCTCCACCATGCACTTTGAAAGACAATGGTATACAATGTAATGAATGTAATAGAAAATTTAAAAACAGAGATTGTTTTAAATATCATCTCAATGATATCTGTAATGCTTTAAAAAAATGTCAGTCATGTGATAAAATGATATTTCTGTCTGCACGCTCTTCACCTCATGTGTGTGGCGAGATATATTGCAAAACTTGCAAGTCGTATATGTCTTCATCGCATTTTTGTTACATGAAAATTGATATTCGTAGACCTTTAAATAAAAACTTTCTGTTTATATTTTTTGACTTGGAAACCAGACAAGACGAACCTCTCGATAATTCTACAAACGTTCATCGAACCACTTTGTGTGTTTCTCAACAATATTGTTATCAGTGTATAGGCAACAATTCTTGTAGTGTTTGTCGTACAAATGTGTTTAGAAACGACCCAATTGATGAATTTATGTCTTATGTAATGAATGTGAGAAAGAGTTACAAGAAAGTAACAGTTATTGCACATAATGGACAGGGTTTCGATTTTCAGTTTATATTGAAGTATGTATTGGAAAAGACTCAATTTATGCCCACTTTGATTACACGTGGTACAAAAATCATTCTGATGGAAATAGATAACACAAAGTTTATAGATTCTTTAAACTACATGCCTATGGCTCTATCGAAACTACCAAAGTCTTTCGGACTGTCGTCCGAAAAGAAAAAAGGATATTTTCCTCATCTATTCAACACGTTAGGAAATCAATCGTACATAGGTCCGATTCCTCCTATCGAATTATACTGTCCTGATTCTATGATAGATAAAAAGAGTTACGAATCGTTTGTAAGATGGCATGATGAACAGGTTAGAAATGATTATTTGTTTGACTTTCAAAAAGAAATTTTCGAATACTGTTATTCAGATGTTGACATATTAGCTCAGGCATGCATAAAGTTTAGATTGATATTCTTGAGTCTATGTAACGTCGATCCTTTTTTGGAGGCTGTAACTATAGCCAGTGCTTGTAACCTTGCTTTCAGACGTAAATATTTAAGACCAAATACCATTGGTATTCTACCGAAAAGGGGATATAGGCTTTCAAACAGACATTCTAAAATAGCCTTACAATGGCTAACGTGGGTGGAAGATCAGAGAGGAATCCATATCGAACACGCTGGTCGAGGATGCGAACGTAAGATAGAAGGATTTATGATAGACGGATATTTTGAAGGAGAAATATTTGAGTTTCACGGATGTTACTGGCACGGATGTTCCAAGTGCTTCTCTAATGGACGCAACGAACCGCTAGAAGAAGATCCGTCCGATACACTTAACAACCGATTAGAGAGGACAAATGTAAAAAGAACTAAACTCTTACGTCATCATAGGCTAGTGGAAATGTGGGAATGCGACTTTCTAAGAATGAAGACAGAAAATTCATCAATGTCATACTTAGATACACATCCTGTTCTTAATATGATACCTCTTAATCCACGTGATGCCTTTTACGGTGGTCGAACGGGTAACACGAAATCATATTACGCATGTAAGGTTGGAGAGACAATACAGTATATTGACATATGTTCACTCTATCCCTGGGTATGCAAGTACGGAAAGTTTCCCATTGGTCATCCTTCAATTCACGTAGGCGACAGAGAGTGCAGACAACGAGGAATGGACACTGAAGGACTTTTAAAGTGCAAAATACTTCCGCCCTGTGATCTTTATCATCCTGTGCTTCCGATAAAACTACACGACAAACTGATGTTTGTTCTCTGTAGAACATGCGCTCAGACATTATCAGAAGACTGTGAACATACTGCCGAAGAACGAGTGTTGGTAGGAACTTGGACAATGGATGAAATAAGGAAAGCAATTGAAAAAGGCTATACCATCATAGAAATGTACGAAATGTGGGAGTACGAGATAGCCAGTTTCGAGAAAGGTAACGGCCTCTTTGTCGAATATATCAATCAGTTCCTGAAAATAAAACAGGAAGCTTCAGGATATCCTGACTGGTGCATCAGCGAAGAGGAGAGGAAAAAATACGTAGACGATTATTTCGAACACGAAAACATTAGACTGGATTCAATTGAAAAGAATGAAGGACTCAGATCCCTGGCAAAGCTTATGTTGAACTCATTTTGGGGAAAATTCGGACAGAGGGAAAATCAAACAAAAACCGCGATTGTTCGTCAACCCTCGGAACTGTTTAAAATGTTGACATCGCCTTCGATACAAGTAAACACCATACAAGAGATCAACGAAGACGTGATATTAGTGAACTGGGAGTTTGTCGAAAACGAATGTGACGTAGTGTCTAGCGCTAATGTAGTAATTGCCGCTTATACTACTGCCCAGGCTAGACTTAAACTGTACGAATATCTAGATAAATTAGGAAGACAGGTTTTGTATTACGACACGGACAGTGTGATATATTACCATAGACCAGGAATGCACATGGTAGACAAAGGAGACTACTTAGGACAGATGACAAACGAACTTTCGGCTTACGGTCAAGGATCTTACATTACAGAGTTTGTATCAGGAGGCCCCAAAACGTACGGTTACAGAGTGTTAGCGACTTCTACAAACTCGATAGAGACTGTCTGTAAAGTGAAAGGATTGACTCTGAACCTTTGCACAATTGGTTTGGTAAATTTTGCTTCGATCAAAAAAATGATAATATCCAAAGATGATTTCTTGGAAGTGCCCGCTTCTCGTATCCGCAGAACGAAAGATCGTGAAGTGATTACTGTTAAGGAATCCAAAAATTTTAAAATTACCGGTTTTAAGAGAAAAAGCGAAGGTAAATATGATTCTTTTCCTTATGGTTATATTAAAAAAAAACACGATTAACAGAATAAAATCAATTTATAGTTTAATCAAACTGACATTATATAAAATTGGAACTTATGATAAAATAAATTACAATCAGAATAACATCACATTAATTTTTAATAAAGGAACATGTAAACATAGCAAAATAAAACAAAAAATTGTTGTTGTTTACATAAACTTTACAAATATAAGTTATAAATGTAAAGATAGCAACAACAAAAAATATAATTAAAATTCTTATATCATTTTAAAAATACTGCTGTTTACAAAAATCTACAAATCTGGTTTGTATGCCTATAGGGGAGTCCGCCAGATAAAATAATGGACAACGCATCAAAGGTTATACCTCTTGGGTGATGTGGAAATTAACCTATATAAGTTTGTATTTTTTAAAATCAATCACATTTCTAAAATGGATCTGAGATATGCTATTGCAAATGAATTACATAAACCGGCTAGAAGACATTTCAAAACTAGACGTGTAACCTTGAAAGGCATTCACGATTTATATCAGGCAGACTTGGTAGAGATGATTCCTTATGCTAAACGAAACAGAGGATACAAATACTTACTCACTATGATTAATTGTCTTACAAAATTTGCGTTTGCGCTTCCTTTAAAATCGAAAACAGGTGTCGAAGTGGCTTCTGCTCTAGATAGTGTTTTGAAAAATCATCCAATGAATTATTTTCAAACAGACCAAGGTAAAGAATGGTTCAACGTTCATGTTCGAAATTTAATGAAAAAATACAAAATTAATCACTATACTACTTATTCAGATAAAAAAGCTTCCATAGTTGAAAGATTTAATCGTACGTTGAAAAGTAAAATGTGGAAAGAGTTTACTGCTAGGGGATCGTATGTATGGATAGATATACTGAATAGTTTAGTAAAATCGTACAATACATCAGTTCATAGAACCATAGGAATGAAACCGATTAGTGTAAGGAAAAAACATGAAACGAATTTATTTAAAAAAATATCTGTTAATGTTACGAAACTATTACCCAAATTTAAAGTAGATGATAAAGTAAGAATCTACAAGTACAAAACAATCTTTGCGAGAGGATATTATCCGAGTTGGTCGAACGAAGTATTTTCTGTTTTTGCTGTAAAACCTACAATACCTGTAACGTATGTGTTACAAGATTCTAGAGGTAATATTTTGAAAGGAGGTTTCTATACCGAAGAAATCAGTAAAGCGAAAATGGGTGATGTTTTTCTTATCGATAAAGTGTTAAAGAGAAAAGGTAATAAAGTTTATGTCAAATGGACAGGTTTTGATAAAACACACAACAGTTGGATCGATAAGAAACAACTTATTTAGTATAAATTATAGAAACAAATACTGATATCATTAGTGTTACCTCACAATGCGTACAGAAAAGGCCCTACAATCTTTTACAATGTCAAATTTTGATAAATATGTAGAGTGTACAAAAACAAAATGCGTCAGACATAGTACACTTTTACCAAATACTATTCGATGTATTATTTGTGGACCTTCTAATTGCGGAAAAACAAATGTAGTATTCAATTTATTGTTTGAACCCAATGGGTTGAAGTTTGCTAATGTGTATGTGTTTTCAAAATCATTACATCAGTCAAAGTATAAACTTTTAGAAAAGGTTTTCTCAGATTCTGAAATCGGCTACTTTTCATACTCAGACAACCAAAGTGTACTTGAACCCAATGACGTAAGACAAAATTCCGTAGTAATATTCGATGATGTTGCTTGTGAGAAACAAGACAATATTAGAAAATATTTTTCAATGGGTCGTCACAATAATGTCGATACTTTATATTTAGGTCAATCGTACAGTCAAATTCCAAAACAATTGATTCGTGATAATACGAACTTTTTAGTTATATTTAAACAAGACGACCTCAATATAAAACATATTTATAATAACCACGTGACTCCTGACATTAAAATATCTGTTTTTAAAGACATCTGTGCTGAGGCATGGAAAAATATTTACGGATTTGTTGTAATAGATAAAGACAGTGAAAAAGATCAAGGTCGTTACAGAATCGGATTCGATTGTTTTGTAAAAGATTTATTTTAAATGTATTCACTTGTTCACTATCAGTTTACAACATGACGCCCGACGAAGAACAAGTTATCCTTGAGATATCTAGATTGAAAGAGGCTATAAAAAGAAAATATCGTGAAATGAGATTCGGTGATGTGGAAAGGGAACGAGTAATGACTAAAAAATACAGTCCCCTTATTAGGGAAATTTCGAAATTACGGAAAGATAAACCTGAGAATGAAGAAATAAAACTTGAGCCAATTACATCACACTCTACGCCTCTAAAAGAATCATCTAGTGTAAAAGAGTTAATGACTACTCCTAAAGGACAAGAGGAATACAAAGATACTTTAAATACAACCTTTTCTAATCAACTCACACTTTTGTACATGACAAAAATGATTAACGACTCGAATCTGGTAGATAATGTATATGGACCGAGAATAGAAGGTAATGTTCTTATGGTCGGAGATAAAGAGATTCAGTTTGCCGAAGATGGTGACATTATTATAGCAGGAGAAAATTACAACGGTACCGAAGGACTTTATGAATTATTGTTTATGCGTATACCAAGAAAAATATATACGGACGAAGATGTAGCAGCCTATAGAAAAATTTGTAAAAAGAACTCATGCTCATAAAGTGAATTACAGTTTTAGAAATATTATAAATCGAGATTTTAGAAACGATAAATACAAAAATATTATTCAGTATCTGTTTCCCCCGAAAAGGATTGGTAAAGGTTACGCTTATTGGGACAATCCTAACGAATTATGTGATAGGCTGAGACTTTTACTGTCTTCTTACGAAGCTGGTCATACAGGTCATAGAAACGAAATAGCGTCTGTTATAGAAGAGCTGAGGGAAGTGGGGATTATAAAAGGATGGGGTAATAAGAAAATTAGAACACTGATAAAATGAGCGTCGATAAGTTTGGACGTTATTCTAAACCTAAAGTCGGAGACCCTGTTTCTGAAAATGACATTGTTAATATGCGAACGCTTAAACGGGATTGTTTGACATTCGATAGTTCGAAGAACAAATACTACGCTAATGAACTTCCCTTAGGCGGTCTAGGTGAACCTAAAGATATGAACGATGCAGTAACTAAAAAATATATCGAATCTTTTGTTCCCAAAAGTTGTTTAACTTTCAATACCGATAAGAATTCATATTTTGCCAATGGTGTTTTGTTGGGTGGATTGGGTGAGCCTAATATCAGAGATGATGCAGTGACTAAAGGTTATCTCGAAAAAACGTGTTTAACTTTCGATAATGTAAAGAACAAATACTATACTAACGGATTTGCTATAGGAGGTTTAGGAAAACCTACTGGTCGAAACGATGCTGTGTCTAAAAAATACCTCGAATCATTTATTCCGAAAGCTTGTTTGATATTCAATGACGAAAAGAATCAATACTATGCTAATGGTATTCAATTGGGTGGATTGGGGGAACCTATAAATACTGACGATGCGGTAACGAAGGGATATCTGGAAAAGTTAATTCCAGTTAAAATCGAAAATACGTTTTTCTTTGCTAATCATCGTTTGCGCGATATAGATGCTCCAGAATTTCAGGGAGACGCAGTTAACTTAAAATACTTGGTAGATAATGCTCTTCTTATAACTGGAAAAGAATATGACGGACGATTTAAACGTATAAGTCACGTGGGATCTGGTAAAGAACCAAATGACGTAGTAGTTTTTTCACAGTTAGCTACCTTGTACAATGATATTCAAATTCGAATTAACTCTGAAATAGCGATGTTGAGAGAAGAAATTAAAAAAATAATAAATTAATTCAAATTATAAAATTAGCTTAGAAAAAAAGTATTAAAAGCATACACTTATACGTTTCTGATTAGTAATAAAATGGCATTCAAATGGAAAACTAATGTCAGTCGTAAACGAAAGGTTGTAGGAGGCGGATTGATTTCAAGTGTTTTGAACAAAGCAATAGATCTATTACCAATCGAATTACATTTACCCACTTATAATTACTGCGGTCCAGGAACAAAATTAAGTAAACGTTTAGCACGTGGCGATAAAGGTATAAATGCACTAGATGAAGCCTGCCGTGAACACGATATTACCTATAATAGATTTACCGATTCTCAAAATCGTCGTGAAGCCGACGAAGTTCTAGCGGAAAAGGCTTGGAAAAGAGTTAAATCCAGTGACGCATCTCTTGGCGAGCGTGCAGCAGCCCTAGCTGTTTCGTCAGCAATGAAAGCGAAATCAAAGTTGGGTGGGGGTAAAAGACGTACGCGTCGTCGAAACCATCGTACTCCTCATGTCTTGAAACAGCTATTAAAAAAACTTAAGGGTAAAGGATTATACCTTAAACCATATAAGGGTCGTGGAGGAAAAAAACAAAAACAAAAAAAAAATAATTGAATCGATTCCTATCAGACCATTGACAAATATTGAATTAAAAAGATATGCAAAAGTACTAAACATACCTTGGTTCAGAGGAGTTTATATGAGAGATACTCTGCCAATACGTGCATTGAAAAATGAATCGGGCATTGTAAATTTAGACAGTGTTATTGGAATTGGCACTCATTGGGTTTGTTACAAAAAAAATGGTAAATCAGTAGAGTACTTTGATAGTTTCGGAAATTTGAGACCACCCCTTGAACTAGCAAAATATTTCGGTAGGAATGCTAATGTACACTATAATTACAAGAGATATCAGAAAAACAATTCAGTCATTTGTGGACATTTGTGTCTAAAGTTTCTGACGTCATGAGTATAGTTTTATCTGGAAATACATCCCTTTTATCTAATGACTTTTTTCCTCCGTATGATGTTTCTACTTGACAATGGGAGATAGGATTCATAGACTTAGCTTCCTACAACTCGATTCCAAATATCGTAGATGGTATAAATAACGTTTTTCATTACGGAAAGGATAAATACATCACATTGCCAACGGGATCATACGAAATTGAAGATATAGAGAGGTACATATTAATGAATTTGGATCCGAGTATTTTCTTTTCGCTACGTCCAAACAATAACACTTTGAAAGCTGAAATAAAATGTTCCGAAGAAATACATTTCGATAAAAAAACATTCTATAGGTAAACTGTTAGGATTCTCTGGTTCTCATTTAGTATCAAATAAAAAACATGTTTCAGACAAACCTGTTGACATCATTAAGGTGAATGTGATTCGTGTTGAGTGCAATATTGTAACTGGATCGTTTATAAATGGTGTCGAATGTCATATTCTACACGAGTTTTTTTCCTCAGGTTCCTCCTGGTTACAAGATCGTGGAACATCCTCCAAATGTAATATATTTACCTGTCAACGTAAAAATAATTCATAACATTACTGTTAGTCTAAAAGATCAAAACGGAGATATAATAGATTTTCGTGGTGAAACTATATCAGTTAGATTACATTTACGAAATGGGACTAGTATTTAAAAAGAGTAAAAAAACAAAAAACATCAGTCCACCAAGATCCTTACCAGGATTAACATTAAAAAACGTCAAATTTCTTAGATCTTTAGGTTTTAAAATCGTAAAGAATGGAAGAACTTTTGGGAATTGACAGCAGTGTCGAATACGACAATACTCTATACAGTATGGAGTATCATACTCATAAACCGTATTCTTCATCAACTTATAATAATAACGATGAGATTCGTATACCGATTCATCAACAAGATGTCATTACCGTACCTTTCGAAAGTTTATTACACATAAAGGGCACTGTCAGTGGCAAAAAAGCTAACGGAGAAGAAACTGAAGTATGTTTAGTAAACAATGCCGCAGCATTTTTTTTCGATGACATTCGTTATGAGATTAATGGTAACGAATTGGACCGTACAAGAAATGTAGGAATCACTAGTACCATTAAAAGTATGCTTTCGATTCGTGAACTGGAGAAAAATAAACTGATAAATGCAGGATGGATCGGAGTGGGTAATACAAAAGTAACAAAAGAGTTTACCATGTCGATTCCTTTAAAAATGTTAATGGGTTTTTTTGAGGATTACAGAAGGGTTGTAGTGGGAGCAAAATACGAACTTGTTTTGTTGCGCTCGTCATCTGATTTAAACGCAGTTTACAGTGACAATGCAGATTTCGTTGATTTAAAAATAACCAGCATAGCATGGAGAGTTCCGCACGTCATCTTGGCTGATCCAATCCGATTGAAAATTCTGAAAATGATTGAACGCGATGCTCCTATTCATATAGCAATGAGAAAATGGGAATTGATAGAATATCCTTCTGTTCCTAGAACAAACCGTATATCTTGGACAGTGAAGACAGCCTCCCAAATGGAAAAACCCAGATATGTGATTTTAGCTTTGCAAACAAATCGAAAAAAATCAGATAAAAAAGAACGCCTCTGAATTTGACGATTGTAAAGTTACAAACGTTAAATTGTATCTCAATTCACAGTATTTTCCATACGATAACATTCATGGGGATATTTCTGTTATTTATGATATGTACACTAGTTTTCAAAAATCCTATTACTTTCGTGAATCGTCTCCTTGTTTAGATTTAGATACTTTTATGAATAAAGCTAACTTTTTTGTAATTGACTGTTCAAAACAAAACGATTCTGTGAAAACGGGTCCTGTGGACGTAAGATTAGAAATAGAAGCATCTCAAAATATTCCAGAAAATACTTCAGCCTATTGTCTAATACTCCATGATTCGCATATTGTTTATACGTTACTCACAGGCTCAGTGAAAAAGATTATGTAAAAACAAAATCATTAAACAATTGTTTAGAAACATATAACGGAATGTTCAAACAAGTTTTGAAAGAGTAAGTAATACAAAAATCATTAAGTGAATGTTTGGGGAAACATATATAGACGTGTCTCAACATGTCTCGGTAAATTACGTAATAAAAATAATCATTAGGTGATTGTTTATGAAACATATATAAAGACATGTTCCAACAAGTCTCGGTAGATTACGTAATAAAAAATCAATAAGTGAATGTTTGTATGCTAAGATGTCATTTTGAGTTATGGAATCTATGGATGTGGATCGAACATCTTGTTCAGCTTTGCCTGACTTTCCTTTAGGAATTTTCCTAAAGTCAATAAATTTTTTAAATGCTGAATGTACAAAGTTTGTTGCTACAGGACTTTTTAAACACAAAGATTATGCTCTTGGTGTGCTTATACAAACGAATAAGAAAAAACATATTTTTTTGTCTTATATGGAATTTAACGAATTTCTGACTAAAATTCCTCAAGTAGTAGTAGATGGAAAACAACGTAAGTTTTCAATGATGAAAGGTAACATTACGCTAAAAAAATGTTTTGGAAAACATTATATCAGTTTGTATGACGGTCATAATACTGCTACTCTCAATATCAACGAATGGACTTTACTCATAAATACTATTCCTTTGATAACACGAAGAATCATGGAACTATTTTATAATGAACCTGAACTAATATCTTACATCATTGACTGTATGAACACAGATGAATTAATATCAAGTACTCTTCCTGAAGCTGATAAATTGTACGAAGAAGTAGCACTGTTTAAAAAATATGTAAGTTAAAAAACAATAAATTATTTTACAAACTTTCTATCGAAGCTTCTTTTATTTTTCTTACAAGTCTTGTTCTATTTTAAAAATAATATAAAATATTAATAAATAAATAAATAGTAAATATAATAATAAATCAGTTAATATAATAATTTAACAAAAATTATATTGATAAATTGTACGAAGAAGTAGCACTGTTTAAAAAATATGTAAGTTAAAAAACAATAAATTATTTTACAAACTTTCTATCGAAGTTTCTTTTATTTTTCTTACAAGTCTTGTTCTATTTTAAAAATAATATAAAATATTAATAAATATATGTTTATAATAAATAGTAATTATAATAACAAAAATTATATTTAAGAATAAAAACACATAAAAGATTACAATTTTTGATAAAGGTATCTTTAACATTGAATATTGTATTGAGAGGCTGTTTCTGACATGAATGTATCTCTTATAAACATTTAAAGTTTAAGATTGTCTATTTGAAAAGTGATATTGACAATCTAGTTTTGAATGTCACTGGCATGAAGGAAACTTTTGTAAACATTCAAAATTTTAAAGTTTTAGTGTTAATGTAAAAACAGTTTTGAATGTCACTGGCACGGATGAAACTCTTGTAAACATTCAAAACTTTTAAAGATTCTGTGTTATTGTAAAAATAATTTTAAATATCACTAACACAAAGGACGCTCTTGTAAACGTTCAAAGTATTGAGATAAATAATTTTATTAAATAGAAAAATATTTAGTGAATAAGAAACCTTCAAAAATTGTATTGTTTAAAATAACTTTTGTCTGTAAATATTCAAGCATTGAATAAAATCTTTGTAAAATTACTTTAAATTCTTAAAATAAATTTGTTAATTTTGAAAAATTAAAAATACAAATCTTTGAAGAGTGTGTAACTTCAATATAAAAAAATAATTATTATTTTTAATATAAAACACAAAATATCTGAAGGATAGTGTTACCTTTAGAATAAATAACCTAAAAAATTACTTTGAAATATGGTAAATTTCATAAAATAACTAAAAAATTAATAAGAAATAAAAATTTTTTAAAAAAAAAACAAGACTTGTAATGTGGGCAATGCCAGTTCCAACCCTGGAAAAACACAGAGGAAAAGTCTTTGTAAATGAGATAAAATATTATTATGTCATTTATTTGTAGTACTTCAATATGGTAGGAACTTTTTTTAAAAAAAAAACAAGACTTGTAATGTGGGCAATGCCAGTTCCAACCCTGGAAAAACACAGAGGAAAAGTCTTTATAAATAAGAGATAAAATATTATTATGCTCATTTACTTGTAGTACTTCAATATGGTAGGAACGTTTTTTTGGACAGATTCTCTTTCTATTGAAAAAACTGTTTTTAATGCTTATTCACTATACAATGAGCGGTTAAAGACCTATACCACATGGGAGGGAATATCTAACGAAAATATAAATCCTATACGTTTGAGTGAAGCTGGGTTTTTTTATACTGGAAAAGACGATAAAACCATATGTTTTGTATGTGCTGGTGGACTTGAAGAATGGTCACATAACGATGATCCAATTAAAGAGCACGTTTTGCATTTTAGTTCATGTAAATATGCAACAGCTGTGTTGAATGCAATTAAAACCAAACCAATAGAAGAGAAAGAAGAAGATCCATTTTTATGCAAGATATGTTGTACGAATGAAATGGAAATCGCTAGTTTACCTTGCGGACATATATTTTCGTGTACTGAGTGTTCATTGGAATTACAAGATTGTAGTGTGTGTAGAAAACGAATCTTAAGTAGTATTAGAATTTATATTTCTTGATGTATGTGTTCAATAAAGCTATTCTGACAAGCAATCTCTATTTTTATTTATATTCTACTAAATGTATTGTGTAAAGCAATTAATATTGACCAATATATAGTTTAATAATATTATTTAAAAAAGATATTGACTTATAAATCATTTAGGTTTTTTTTAAATAATAATTTTAGTATTTGTTTTTAGGTGTAGAACGCAGCATGAAAGCAGTGATTGAATTTCAAGCGTTTTACGACAACCATTCCCTTGGCATCCGTATAGATCAAACCCCCCTGTTCCTGTGGGATAAATGACCTCGCTCCAGAACCGCCTGGAGAATGGGTTTTTCCTGAATTATATGGTGGCCATCTCTACTGGCGGGGCCGGGACTCGTGCTTCGGACAGCCGCCGTACCGCTTGGACGCATGTCCAACGGTCCCGCAGTCCTTGCACTGGCCGCTCCGAGTCGTCACCCTTGATGTCCTGACGGTGACGACGCATCGGAAACCGCTGCGAAGGCTCTCCTGCAGTTCGCCAAAGAGACGCTGTAGGTCCTCCTCGCAGGCCACTGGAACGGGCAGGTAGTCCTGGCGACACGGCACCAACAGCGGTAGACGCCCATCTGCATCGGTCTGCTTGCAGCACATGATGAATGCAGGGACTCACTCTCGTGTCTTGGTAGAGGGAGACTGACTTCAGTTTGGACAGCCGTGCGGTGCGGACGTGTTTAAAGTGTGCTCCGTCAGTTTTTCATTTTTTAGTGGGAAAAAGTGGTGCTATTTTAATGAAAAGTGGCAGAGGTGTTGATTAACAGGTGTTCTATACAGTGGTTAAGCGTTTTTGGTTTTTGTTTTGGTAGAACAGGAGTTATTTTGATTTTAGTAGGGACAGCGTAAATATTGTGTTTTTAAGTTTTTATTTTTTGTTAGTATACGTATTAGGACATTCTGTACGTAAGTACAATATTTTATTTTAGTTTTGATTAGTATAAGTACGTTAATTTGGATTATTTAAGAATTTTTATTAAGTTTATTATTTTGCAAGAATAAATTGGTTAGAAAGGAATGTAGGCTATCTTGAATTAAAGTTTGCGTATTGCTTATCAGCAGATAAGGAATAACACAGTGAGTGGAGTTTATTTGTTTAGTTTGATAGTTTGTTTGAACAGTAGAATTGATTACTATACCATTGGAAAGGTAGGAAGTAATTCTAGACTTATGGAAATATAGGAAGGACGTTTTAATTTTGTTTAATTCTCTTAAGTGTTTAGTATTGTAATTTAGTGTTTTTTATTATTGGATATAATTTGATTTATTTAAGGGCTTAATTTAGGGGATTTTTAAATAAATTTAGATTAGGGTGGGAAGTGAGGGTAAGTGAATTACTGTGGACTGGGTTTCTGGTGAATTGAGTAGCCAGAAGGGGTGGTTAAAGACAGTGCATCACACTAGGGGGGGCACAGTGTTCACCAGGGTATAGGGATATTAGGGATTAGAGATGGAGAGGGATAGGGAAAGGGATAAGGGGAGGGATTCGGTATTTGAAACACCAGAGGGGGGATCTAAAAAGAGAGTCAAAAGAAGTAATTCAGAGGGTTCACCAGAGGCAGTAAGGGAGGGGTTGGGGAAGCTTATAGAAAGCAAGGGGAAGCAGGTAGCGGGTCAGGTCGAAAAATGTTTAACAGAGCTGGAAGGTTATATTAAAAATGAGTTTAGTTGGCAGAGACACGGAACGTACATTGGGGCTAGGGTAGAAGGGATTAAGAATGGTTTGAAGGAATTAGTATTGGAGCTAACAAGGGCCGGGAGATTTATGGAAAAAATGGAGGGAAGGGGAAAGGGGATGTCAGAAATAGATTTTGAGGATAGAGTGGGGGACTTAGTGACAAACATGACAGGGCTGGTGCGGGAAGAGAATCAGGGACTATATAATAGGGTAAGGCAGGAGTTAGAAAGATATGAAAGGAGCAATGTGGAAGCAGAGGAGAATAGGAAGAAAGAGTTGGACAGATTAGAGGAGGTGTTTAGGGAAAGGGTAGGCAAATTGGAGGTAAAGCTTGGTGAAGGTCTGAGGAAAGTAAGGGAGGAGGCGGGGTTGGAGAAAGTAGAGGAATTGGGGAAAAAGACTCTGGAGGAACAGAAGAGGGTGTCAGAAAATTGGGCGAAAGTATCGGGGAGGATACAGTCCATGGAAAATAAGTTGGAAGACATAATGGAAGTGAGGGGGGATGTGAAAGAGTTGGGAAGGAAGGTAGAGGAGTGGAAGGGGGGGATGGGAAGATCAATAATAGGAGAGATAAAGGACGTGGTACAAGGGGAGATGAAGGGAGTGGTCAATTTAATGGAAGCGAAGAGGGGAGAAGAGAAGATGGAGGTGGACGAGGAAGAAGGGGGTTTGTGGAGTCAGGTTGTTAAGAGGGGAAGGGGGCAGGGAGTGAGAACCAGGGGTCCACAGGTGATAGTGGAGGCACCGGGGAAGGGGTCAGTGGGAAGGGAGAGGGAAGAGTTGAGGGGTTTACTAGGGGTAAAGGATGGGGAAATAAGGGTAAGGGGTTTAAGGAGGGAGGGGAAAAACTTTGTATTGGAGTTACACAATGAAGAAGATGTGGGAAAATTAAGGGGGTTGGAAAGTTTGGGGGAAAAGGGATTCAAGGTAGATGGGGAACCAGAAATGAGGAAACCGAGGGTTATAATATATGACGTTGATAGGGAAATAGGGGAGGAGGATTTAGTAGAGAATTTGGTAAGAAAGAACGGGGAAATTTTTGATAATAAGGGGGATATAGGTAAGGAGATGTTGCCGAAATTTAAGTTAGGGTCCAGGGAGGGTAACACATGTAATTGGGTATTGGAGGTCTCAGGGAGGGTTTTTACTATGCTTACAAAGAGAAGGAGGGTGTACCTGGGGCTAAGGTGGTGCAATGTTAAAGAGTACTTAGGGATACAGAGGTGCTACAGATGCCAGGGGTTGGGGCATACCACGAAGTTCTGCAGGAGGCCAGTCACATGTGGCAGATGTGGGGAGCAGGGTCACCATGTGTCGACGTGTGGGTACAGGGGGGAGGGGATGAGATGTGCAAATTGTTTGAGGGCGGGTTTAAGGGAGGTAAATCATTGGGTGGATTGGGCGGGTTGTCAGGCTAGGGAAATTATGGTGCGTAGAATGATGGGACGAACGGGGTATGAAAAATAAATATGGGGGTAAATGTAATGCAGATAAATGTAGATAGAACAAGGAGGAAGGTGGACGAGGTAAGGGTAAGGGCAGTAAGGGAGGGGGTAGGGGTACTTGCGGTCCAGGAACCGTATATGTGGGGAGGGAAAGTCAGGGGTTTTGGGGCTGGGACAAGGGTTTTCTATGGGGGGCAGGGCAAAGGGGACATGGGGGCAGCAGTAGTGGTATTAGATAGGGCATTGGGGGTAATGGGGTTGCAAAATTTATCTTCAAAGAACTGGGTTGTTGTGGAAATATGGGGAAGGGGGGTGGGGAGTTTTTACATTGTTTCTATGTATTGCAAGTATAATGAAGAAATAGGGGGGTATTTAAATGCAATAAGGGAAATAGGGAGGGTACTGAGAAATAGGAAGGTCATCCTCTGCATGGATGGGAATGCTAGATCAAGAGGGTGGGGGACAGGGTAACGGATCAAAGGGGGAGGGATTTGGAGGAACAGGTAGTGGAGCTGGGGTGGGAGGTGATAAATGAGGGAGGGCAAGGGCCGACATTTATTAAGTATGGGAATGAGGGGGAGAGTTTTATTGATTTAACTGTGGTGTCAGGGGAAATGAGGGACAGCGTTGGGGGGTGGGAAATATTAAGGGAGGAGTTGGGGGAAGGGCATCAGCCAATTAAGTTCCAGGTTGGACAGCGGCTAGGGAAGGGAAGGGGAAGGGGGGACAACGGGGAGAGAAGGTTCAGGTTAAAGGAGGGGGACTGGGATGGGTTTAGGGATAAGTTAAGGGAAGGGTTAGGGGTAGATGAACTCCAGGTTGGGAATAAAGAAGAGGTTTTGGAACTAGTTAGGAGGGTGGGGAGGGGAATTATGAAGGCAGCCATGGCAACCATACCCAGGGCAAAGGGGGGATTAGTAGGGGTTAAATGGTGGAGTGGGGAGTTAGATGGGTTAAAAAGGGATGTTAGGAAAAGTAGGAGAGCCATGCAGAGGATTAGGGGTTTAGGGGATGAGAGGGAAATTAGGAAAGCTAGAGAGGAGTATAGGCAAGTAAGCAATAGGTATAGGGGGGAGGTGAAGAAGGCGAGGAAGAGGAGTTGGGAGGATTTTGTAGAAAGGGAAATGGGGAAGGACACATGGGGAATAGTTTATAAGTTGGAAAGGGGAAAGGTGGGGGTGGAGGGAGCCATGGCTGCGGTAGGAGGAAGCGACGTGATTGAGTGGAGTCAGTCGGCGGAACGAATGTTGGGGGGGTTGATTGTGGATGATAGGTGCGAGAATGACGGTGAGTATGAAAAGGGGGTTAGGGAATGGGTGAAAGGAATGAGGGTAGGTAGAGAGGAGTTCAGGGTAAGTGAGGAAATGGTAAGGGGGGCTGTATGGGAGTGTAAGAGCGGAAAGGCCCCAGGGCCAGACGGTGTGCATGTGGAGTTTTTGAAGGAAGGGTGGGGGGTTTTAGGTAAAATTTTGGTGCGAATGTACAACGCGTGTTTTAGGTGGGGGGTGTTCCCAAACGAATGGAAAAGGGGGAGGGTTGTTTGTTTGTTAAAGGGGGAGGATAAAGACGCGGGGGGAGGTTAAATCATATAGACCGGTGTGCTTGTTGTCGGTTTTGGGGAAGGTAATGGAGAGATTGTTGGTAAGGGGAATGGGTGGGGTGTTTTACGGGGGTGTGAATGAGAGGCAGTATGGATTTATGAAAGGGCGGTCGACTGTGGATGCGATGAGGAGGATGAAAGAGGTAGTAAATGGGAGATGCGAGAAGTACTGTATGGGAATGTTTCTGGACATGTCTGGGGCGTTTGATAGGATGTGGTGGCCGGGGGTTATTAAAAGGTTGGGGGTTTTGGGGGTAAGGGGGGATAGGATGAGAGTATTAAGGGACTATTTGAGAGGGAGGTGGGTTTTTATACGCGAGGGGGGGAGGGAAGTAGGCAAGGTGGTGTCCAGGGGCTGCCCCCAGGGGTCGGTTCTTGGCCCACAGTTATGGAAGGTTGTTATGGATGAATTGCTGAATGAGATGAGTGAAAGGGGGATACAGGTAATTGCTTACGCGGACGATGTTGCGATTGTGGTGAGTGGAAGGTCGCGCAGAGAGTTGGAAGAGAAAGCGAATGAGGCAATGAGAGTGGTGGAGGGATGGTGCGAAAGGAGCATGATGGAGCTGTCTGAGTCTAAATCGGTAGGACTAATGCTTAAGGGGAAGTTTAACGTGAATAGGCAGCCAAGGGTTTTTGTAAAAGGGAAAGTCCTGTGCATGGCACAGGAAGTTAAGTATCTGGGTGTAACTTGGGGTAGAGGTTTAAATATAACTAGGCATTTAGAGGCTGCAGGAGATAAGGCCTTTAGGGCCGTAGTGGGGATGATGCGTTTGGCTAAAGGGTACAGGGTGGGATACGGGAGGGTAAAGGAAGTGTACCATGGGGTGTACCTGGCTATAGTTTTGTACGGGGTGGGAGCCTGGGGGGATCTTGTAAGGAAATATCACAGCAGGATTCTGTTGAAACAGCAAAGAAGGGTTGTGCTGATGATGGGGAAGTTATATAGGACAGTGTCGACTGAGGCAGCTTTGGTCATTGCTGGGGTGTGTCCGTTGAATGTTGAGGTCAAAAGGGGATGGATGAGAGAGAAATTGAGACGGGAGGGCGAGATTGAGTGGGGGGGGCGAGGTCGTAAGGGGAAGCAAGCGTAAGGGCAAATTAAGGGAATTATTAATGAGAGAATGGGAAGAGAGGTGGGCCATCACAAGTGTGGGTCTGTGGACGAAAAGGTGGTTTGGAAGTGTGAGTGAAAGGGCGAGACTGAAGTGGGTGGAGCCAAGTTATCATGTCTCTCAGGTTCTGAGCGGACATGGCGACTTTGCTGAGTATAAATGGAGAAGGAAGATTGCGAGTGTGGATGGTAGGTGTGTGTGTGTGGTGAGTATGAAACGTGTGAGCATGTGGTGTTTGAGTGTGTTAGGTGGGAGGGTAGGCGTGAACAACTGAGGGGCAAAATTGGGGAACTGGGGGGTGAGGGATTAAGTATGGAATGGATGTTGAAGGAAGGGGTTTATGGGGAATTTGTAGCATTTGTGGGGTATGTTCTAAGGGAAAAGGAGAAGGAGAGGGGAATTGGGGTGGGAGAAGTATGAGAGGGCGATTGAGTGAGTGAATGCTGTGAGGGAGAGGATTGACTGATGTTGAAAGGGAATGTATGGGATGGCTGGACCGACTGAAGTCTGGGGGTACGGCGTCCCGCCTAGCCTGGAAAGCGCGGTAAGTCCCAGCCGGCGTCTGGAGGGCTAGACAAGCTGTAGCGATCCCTGGCAAGTGGCTTGGGATCACGGGCCCGCGACCATTCAGGGCTTCGGGGCTTCATTGCCAAAAATGGTACCACGGGTCATGTACTCAGCCCACGGAGGTTCTGTCCTCCGGGTACATGGATTGAGGAAAGGTTTCGTGGGGGTAGTGGTTTCACATGCTAGGGTAGACTCTCCGTTTCTTTCTTATAATGTGTATTTTCGGGAGGAGGATTAAAGTCGCGAGGCTAGGTATCCTCCTGCCACTCTCTTCTTCTTCTTTTCTATGTTCTACTTCTATTCCATTCTATTATACACATCTCAGCACACTGGTAGAGGGTCAAAGTGCAGGTCCAAACAACATTAAGCTGATAAGAACAGATTTAAAAACCATTTATTATCAATAATACTTTAATACATACATATTTCTTTTAAATCAAATTTGTATATCGGTGCAGCAATTTAAATTAAAGTTCATAAAAAAGTTAACAACATTTAGAGTAAATATACTGTCCTGCACCACACTGAATATTCATATGCAGTTCTTTAGTGTTCAATGGCACTTGCTTTTTTACAAAATTAGCACAGTAAAAAAAAATACATACTATCGGATTAACTCCGAGCTCTTAACGCTAATAGTTAAGTACACTTAATTAAAACATATACAATAACAGGATGTACTTAACTCCCACTAACAGCACCAGCCACGCAAACCAAAAACAAATACAGGTTTAAATTTAATGTGGCTGGTGCTCCCTCCCCAAGAACTTAGCAAGCTCGTCCAACCGCAACCTGCCCCAGCTGCTACCATTGTTGCTGACCGGTGATGTGGGTAATATAAATGTCCCGTGACCATCTAATGGCATCCGAAACCATTAGCCTTTTCATAACTTTAGCATAACGTGGAGATATCCTCAACAACCGGATGATCTCCTCGTTACGACGGTCCCAGGAACCGAGGGCTCCTACCACTAAGGCATTAAGGGTCACTACATAACCCTGAGATCGGAGCTCCTCAGCCAGGTGCGAGTATTTATCAATCTTGGCTTGTCGTGATTCGGCCAGAGACTGATAGCGGTTCTCGAAGGGGACCGCTACATCAACAATTGAAACTTCTTTAGTCCCCTCATTCACCACCACCAGGTCCGGCCTTAAGTTGGAACTCACACCTGGCACCGTTTGATTAACGCGAACATCACCAGTCCGCCGCGGTACCGCCTTTAATAATCTATTTAAAATCGTGTTGTGGCGACCCTGCAAGGCCGCGCTGTGCTTGAGACAGTGATTCAGCACATGCGGCAGCGTTTCGGACGCATAACCACATCGCCGACACCGCCTGTCTCCCATTCCGAATCGCCGGCAGCCGTTAAGTGGCACCGTTCCGAGCCGGGCTCTAAAGACGAACCTCCAGTCGGCGAATCGTGCGTAACGTCCGGTGCGAATAAAATGATTTGAAGTGTCGCACCGAACCGACACATCGACTACCTTCCCCTGGTCCGCCTTCCCTATCAGTCTTCTACGGTACCCAGACCTAACAGCCGCCCGCAGTCTTCTCGTGAGGACCTGGCGCGCGTTCTCCGGAACGACCACGGGGTCTATTGGAGCATCGGGTGCCGGAACAACCACTTGAAACTCGCGCAACACCGAGCTCCAACGCCACGTGACCCCAATCCGGCTGTGCAGCCGTCGGGCAGCATTCCTTGCGACAGTCCACACTGACGCAATGTCACCACCGTCTCTGCCGAACTGCCCATCAAGTCTCCCCGATAGGTAGCCGGCAAGGTCTTCTTCAGTGGGAAGCCGCCCTATACGTGTACGGACTACACCGCCCAACACGGATAACGCCAAGCCCTTAACAACTGGGTCCCGACAGGTGATCAGTCGGAAGGCACGAACGACAGATGCCACATCCACCTGGTCAGCCAGAGGAAGGAGACCAGCTCCCCCCTCCAACGGGTCCAAGTAGACGAGCTCCGCGCTCGCCCGGCGAGGTAGGTAAAGCCATGATTTGGCCATGCGCCTCACCGCCTTATCCAGTTTAATTAGCGGGGTCTTCTCTACCCTGGCACCCCTAAGTATATACTCTAGACGTGGCAGGATGAACATCCTGACCACCTCTAACTTCTGCCAGGGCGCAAGGAGACTCCGGTCGACTGCCTCCAGATCTTTTACCATAGTATTTATACTCTCCTCCGGGGTCTGGCAGATCTTGAACCCAGTGGGGACACCCAGGTGAGAGTATTCTTCGCCTTCCCCGAGGGCCGCCATCTCTTTATTATTAATTTTAAATACCGTAGCGGTTACTTGTCTTTTTACTCGGCAGTCAACGTCGAGGCTGGCACATTTAGTCGAATTGAAATTAAGGCCAGCCCATGACGCGACCTCACCAGTGACCGCGAGCAGCTGGCGCATCTCCTCCACACCAGGAGAGATGAGGGCTATGTCATCAGCATAGGCCAAGACCGAGAAGTCATGGCCTAACAAGCTATACCCGTGACTCGGGGCCAACCTATGAGCCGCCCTCACTACCGGCTCGATGGCGAGGTTGAAGAGGATGGGGCTCAGCGGGTCTCCTTGCTTCACCCCAGCCTCCAGGGGGATTGGCCCCGTATAGCCCTGCTGCGTCCTAATCCTGGTGCACGAGTTGTTGTACATTTCTAAAATTGTATCTACAAGTGCACCAGGCACCTGGTGTAGCAGGAGCGCATTTTTTAAATACTCATGCGGGATCGAGCCAAACGCGTTTGAGAGGTCAAGCCACGCAATAACTGCTCGCTTGTTCCTCCGCCTAGCATCATCGATGACAGACTGCACGATGAAGTTGTGTTCTAGGCACCCCTCGTGCTCCGTAAAGCCCTTTTGGGCCCATGAGAGCCGAGAGGTCGCAGCCGCCCACCTACCCAGTCTGTCGGCTAGGACACCCGAATAGACCTTAGCGATGCAACTGGCCAGTGTTAGGGGGCGCCAGTTGTCGAGGTCTCCTGGATCTCCTTTCTTGTGAACTAGGACAGTATTACTTTCTTTCCAGGAGGAGGGGATTTTCTTCTCAGCCATACACCGATTCATGACAGCTGCCATCACGACACACCCGGGGTCAGCCTTCCGCCAAGCGCTATAGGACACACCGTCTGGTCCTGGTGCCGTATTCGGCATTCTGGCCAGACGTTCGAAGATCTCCTGCGCGTCAATTTCTTGCAGGAGGTTACTCGTCACACTGTCAGCACCAGGAGGCAAGGCGAAGTCTCCCACCCCTCCCGGAGCCCCACTCCAAAAGTAATTACTCCTAGAGAACTGGGCCCGGAAGTGGTCCTCAACCTCACCCGCCCCCACGGCACAAAACCGGTCATCACCTCCGAGAACCTCCCGCACTGCCTTCTTTCTATTGATCCTGTATAGCTTCTGAAGTCTTGAAGCCTCAACAGGATCATAAAGGCCGCGCTCATTGGGACGACGACGAGCACCGTCCCGACCGCCTTTAACAGGACGGCCACGACAACCCGCACGTCGACCCACTGGAGGCTCAGGACCGACCCCCGCGCCAGCAACAGCAGCTGTCCATTCACACACTACATTCTCAAATTCTGTGAAGGTAACCGCCTGACTGAGCTTACCTATCCAGGCAAGCTGCATATACGAATCCAGTCTAAAAAATTAAGCTGATAAGAACAGATTTGTGGTTTTTTATTCAAAAAATTTTTATACAAAGAAATACATATTTAAAAAGAATAAGAAAAAATATAATTTTATTTAGATACAAAAAATTACTTATTTTAATAGGGAGGCTGCTTCCGCTTCTCTGCGTCGTTGCCGTCGCCATGCCCGCTGCTTATTACGCCACCGGCGTTTAGCCCTGATCTCCTTTTCCTCCTCGTTCATCATGAGGTCTTCGTACAAGTCGATGTTTCCCACTGCAAAATCTTTGTCTGGGATGCAGACTCCCGGAGCTAGGACGAGCTCGGTTATTTCTACACTTTGATCTTAGCCAAGAGGCCGAGAAGCGATAAAGTGTAAACGTTAAACTCGAAGACCACGTATTGTGACCATGTACGGGCCACCCGTTTAAAACAACGGTTGTGTTTTATATATATATATATAGACTTTTGCAAAATCTATTTTCCTACTTTTTATAACACTCTTTTCGAGCCCTAATCGTCAGTCTGCAAATGAATAGAGAGGAAAAATACTAAAATGCAATCCCCCCAACCCCCCCAATCCGCGGTTATATTAGATAACACCGGGGCTTATAATTTTACATTCGTACTGCCTACTGTCGGTCGCGTTACGTGAAGTTAGTTTACGAACAGGCAGATAGCATGGCATGTATTTTTCTTTAGGCAAAATAATTATTAGAAACAGGAAATGTGCGCGCGCGCGTGTGTTAACACGGGTTGAAGATAATTAAAAACGATATTTTATAATCGTACCGCTCAAGGCATCACACTAATAGCCCAAAAAAGTAGATTCATAGTATATATACCGTGGGCAAGGTAATATTTTTCCTCATATTAATTTTTATACGTGTATATACACCTTACTTTCTAATAATTAGCCTCGCAAAAAAGAGCCGTTTAATCAGAATATAACTATATATATAGAAACAAATCGAACGGTTAGTTAATATATGCTTAGGACTTTTGAAATCGAAAATTGAATGAAAAGAAAAATTATGCCCGCATTTGGCACACAAATACGAGGATTATATTTTACAATGGCCTATACAAAAAGAAAAAAAAACTTACAAAGAGAGGATATGTATTTCAAAGAAGGGTTTGTGTACATGTATAGCGCTGTAGGCAAGTAGCAATTTTTTTTTTTTTTTGTATATATTACACATATATTTATAATGTGTATGGCAGGGTTATTATATGCTCTCTGTTAATAAAACTACTACTGATGAAATTTCTTATGGGTAGGGACAGCGCGAACGCAGTCCCCGCTACCAAAAATTACGCGCCCGAGATACCCACATTTGGGGCATTCGCAGGGGTCAGCCCAACCGTAGTGCAATGGAAGGGCCTCGTCCTGGGGGAACCGCCTTCTTGATCACGGTAACCCCTACGCCAGGTAAGTATGCCTTTGGACGCGGACACCCGACACCCAACCGAAAACTGGACCGACACTACCGGCGAGAAGATCTTTTTTGCGTCCGCCTAACAGGTACGCGCTTACGTTTTACGCCCTCCAGCCCAAATGACGTAAAAGTGAATTTGAAACACTATTATGTTCTTTTTCGGCGACGTTTTTGGCGGATACCAAGAGAAAAGTGCAAAAAACTCGATATCCGGGTCAAAATGATATTAGTCGGCGGTCCGTTGCGCGTAGTTCGTGGAATCGCCGCTACGAGACGCTGCTGATCGAATCTTTAGAAAACTAGCAATTATTGTGAATAGTGTGTTTGTTTGTTAAGGGGAGGGGGGGGAATTGAACTAAGTCGACGGTGGATAAAATCGTATCGGAACCCGTAGACGATGTTCGAAAACAAACGGAAGAAAAGGGAAAAATGTTTACAACAGGTCCGACGCCTTATTGTCTTTAAGGTTACGAAGACGTCTAACTCCCGCCAACGGCCATACCATGTTGAATATACCGGTTCTCGTCCGATCACCGAAGTCAAGCAACATTGGGCGTGGTTAGTACTTGGATGGGTGACCGCTTGGGAACACCACGTGCTGTTGGCATTGAATTTTTTTTTTCGAATTTATCCCTCCAAATTGATCCAATAAGGATTATTAATTGTTTCACAAATGATTCGTTTGATATAAAAATTGAAGGTAAAAACATTCCTTCACGTAAGCTATTGTTATTTTTTGTATCGATAAGAACGCACGCGACGCGCTCTCTGTGCTGTTCAAGAAACCTCTTTGAAGTGTAGTTGGGCAATTTTCAGTTTTTAACCGTTTTTAAGCATTTTTAGGCACTACGACTTCAAAAGTTATTAATTATTTACAAAGCCTGGCCGAATTTTATGGCGAATTTATAGCTGTATGCAACGATGGCGGCGGCACGGTGATACGTAGCGTTTCACTTACGACAGTATTTACTTAAAAACGATCTTCTCGTCAATTGAAAATAATTGATCTTTGTGTGGTCTTCGAGTTTTACGTTTACAATTTATCGCTTCTCGGCCTCTTGGCTAAGATCAAAGTGTAGCAACACGGAGTACAGGGAGGAGCCCGCTGCTGTTGCTACCGGCTGGGAGAGAGTGTGGCGTCGCCGCCGTCGGCTGAAGACCAAGCCGGCACGTGTCGAGGAGTTGAAGAAGAAGTACTTCTTCTGGGACTCCGAAGAAGCCGACGACACGTGTACTGAGCTGATCCCACGCGACGAGCTCGCTACATCGTTTAAAGAAATAACCGAGCTCGTCCTAGCTCCGGGAGTCTGCATCCCGGACAAAGACTTTGCAGTGGGACACATCGACTTGTACGAAGACCTCATGATGAACGAGGAGGAAAAGGAGCTCAGGGCTAAACGCCGGTGGCGTAATAAGCAGCGGGCATGGCGACGGCAACGACGCAGAGAAGCGGAAGCAGCCTCCCTATTAAAATAAGTTATTTTTTGTATTAAGTAAATTGTAATTTTCACATTTTTTCTAAATTTGTAATGTTTTCTTTGTAAAAATTCTTTGACAATAAATTTCCTTATCTGTTCTTATCAGCTTAATGTTGTTTGGACCTGCACTTTGAATCTATACCAAGACACGAGAGTGAGTCCCTGCATTCATCATGTGCTGCAAGCCGACCAATGCAAATGGGCGTCTACCGCTGTTGGTGCCGTGTCGCCAGGACTACCTGCCCGTTCCAGTGGCCTGCGAGGAGGACCTACAGCGTCTCTTTGGCGAACTGCAGGAGAGCCTTCGCAGCGGCTTCCGATGCGTCGTCACCGTCAGGACATCAAGGGTGACGACTCGGAGCGGCCAGTGCAAGGACTGCGGGACCGTTGGACATGCGTCCAAGCGGTACGGCGGCTGTCCGAAGCACGAGTCCCGGCCCCGCCGACAGAAGAGGCAGAAGCAGGCGCCCGCACCGAGAAGTGATCGCCAGGTCCTCGGGGGACCTCCAGTCTCCCCCGAGGTGCTGCCGCCAACACCTGCGGACAGCAGAGAGGCTGCGTCGTCGTCGTCGTCGCCGCCGGATACTGTTGCGGTATCAAAGAAGGCTGCTCCCCCTCGTAAGAGGAAGTACCGCAACACGGAGTACAGGGAGGAGCCCGCTGCTGTGGCTACCGGCTGGGAGAGAGTGTGGCGTCGCCGCCGTCGGCTGAAGACCAAGCCGGCACGTGTCGAGGAGTTGAAGAAGAAGTACTTCTTCTGGGACTCCGAAGAAGCCGACGACACGTGTACTGAGCTGATCCCACGCGACGAGCTCGCTACATCGTTTAAAGAAATAACCGAGCTCGTCCTAGCTCCGGGAGTCTGCATCCCGGACAAAGACTTTGCAGTGGGACACATCGACTTGTACGAAGACCTCATGAAGAACGAGGAGGAAAAGGAGCTCAGGGCTAAACGCCGGTGGCGTAATAAGCAGCGGACATGGCGACGGCAACGACGCAGAGAAGCGGAAGCAGCCTCCCTATTAAAATAAGTTATTCTTTGTATAATAGAATTGTAATTTTCTCATTTTTTCTAAATTTGTATAATGTTTCTTTGTAAAAATTCTTTGACAATAAATTTCCTTAAATCTGTTCTTATCAGCTTAATGTTGTTTGGACCTGCACTTTGAATCTATACCAAGACACGAGAGTGAGTCCCTGCATTCATCATGTGCTGCAAGCCGACCAATGCAGATGGGCGTCTACCGCTGTTGGTGCCGTGTCGCCAGGACTACCTGCCCGTTCCAGTGGCCTGCGAGGAGGATCTACAGCGTCTCTTTATCGAACTGCAGGAGAGCCTTCGCAGCGGCTTCCGATGCGTCGTCACCGTCAGGACATCAAGGGTGACGACTCGGAGCGGCCAGTGCAAGGACTGCGGGACCGTTGGACATTCGTCCAAGCGGTACGGCGGCTGTCCGAAGCACGAGTCCCGGCCCCGCCGACAGAAGAGGCAGAAGCAGACGCCCGCACCGAGAAGCGATCGCCAGGTCCTCGGGGGACCTCCAGTCTCCCCCGAGGTGTTGCCGCCAACACCTGCGGACAGCAGAGAGGCAGCGTCGTCGTCGTCGTCGCCGCCGGATACTGTTGCGGTATCAAAGAAGGCTGCTCCCCCTCGTAAGAGGAAGTACCGCAACACGGAGTACAGGGAGGAGCCCGCTGCTGTGGCTACCGGCTGGGAGAGAGTGTGGCGTCGCCGCCGCCGGCTGAAGACCAAGCCGGCACGTGTCGAGGAGTTGAAGAAGAAGTACTTCTTCTGGGACTCCGAAGAAGCAGACGACACGTGTACTGAGCTGATCCCACGCGACGAGCTCGCTACATCGTTTAAAGAAATAACCGAGCTCGTCCTAGCTCCGGGAGTCTGCATCCCGGACAAAGACTTTGCAGTGGGACACATCGACTTGTACGAAGACCTCATGATGAACGAGGAGGAAAAGGAGCTCAGGGCTAAACGCCGGTGGCGCAATAAGCAGCGGGCATGGCGACGGCAACGACGCAGAGAAGCGGAAGCAGCCTCCCTATTAAAATAAGTTATTCTTTGTATTAAGTAAATTGTAATTTTCTAATTTTTTCTAAATTTGTAATGTTTTCTTTGTAAAAATTATTTGACAATAAATTTCCTTAAATCTGTTCTTATCAGCTTAATGTTGTTTGGACCTGCACTTTGAATCTATACCAAGACACGAGAGTGAGTCCCTGCATTCATCATGTGCTGCAAGCCGACCAATGCAGATGGGCGTCTACCGCTGTTGGTGCCGTTTCGCCAGGACTACCTGCCCGTTCCAGTGGCCTGCGAGGAGGACCTACAGCGTCTCTTTGGCGAACTGCAGGAGAGCCTTCGCAGCGGATTCCGTTGCGTCGTCACCGTCAGGACATCAAGGGTGACGACTCGGAGCGGCCAGTGCAAGGACTGCGGGACCGTTGGACATGCGTCCAAGCGGTACGGCGGCTGTCCGAAGCACGAGTCCCGGCCCCGCCGACAGAACAGGCAGAAGCAGACGCCCGCACCGAGAAGCGATCGCCAGGTCCTCGGGGGACCTCCAGTCTCCCCCGAGGTGCTGCCGCCAACACCTGCGGACAGCAGAGAGGCTGCGTCGTCGTCGTCGCCGCCGAATACTGTTGCGGTATCAAAGAAGGCTGCTCCCCCTCGTAAGAGGAAGTACCGCAACACGGAGTACAGGGAGGAGCCCGCTGCTGTGGCTACCGGCTGGGAGAGAGTGTGGCGTCGCCGCCGTCGGCTGAAGACCAAGCCGGCACGTGTCGAGGAGTTGAAGAAGAAGTACTTCTTCTGGGACTCTGAAGAAGCCGACGACACGTGTACTGAGCTGATCCCACGCGACGAGCTCGTCCTAGCTCCGGGAGTCTGCATCCCGGACAAAGACTTTGCAGTGGGACACATCGACTTGTACGAAGACCTCATGATGAACGAGGAGGAAAAGGAGCTCAGGGCTAAACGCCGGTGGCGCAATAAGCAGCGGGCATGGCGACGGCAACGACGCAGAGAAGCGGAAGCAGCCTCCCTATTAAAATAAGTTAGTCTTTGTATTAAGTAAATTGTAATTTTCACATTTTTTCTAAATTTGTAATGTTTTTTTGTAAAAATTCTTTGACAATAAATTTCCTTAAATCTGTTCTTATCAGCTTAATTTTTTAGACTGTATTCGTAAGGTGTACGCCGAGAGCGAATTGTTTTTAAAGTTAATACGAGATATATGTGCGATCTACGCTTGACAATGTTACTGTGTTTAGCCGGGAGTGACTTGTATTAGTTCGCTTGTGTTGTGCGCCATCTACAGGGCAAGGCTGGTAAGTCGGACAACATTGTTTTATCTTGTTAATATTTCCGTTACTAAACGTCTAAATTTGCACAGAACTGTATATTTTTTTTTTTAATGAACTATTTTGTCACTTTATAAATGGAATTAAAGACAATTGATTATGTGCAATTTGAAAAATTGGCAAGTTGAAAAACAGGTATTTCTGCCTGTCACTGTATTTATTTTAAACTTATTTATCTTCGCTGTTATTTGTTGAGTTATAATAGGAATTTATTGTTGTTGACTTGTTTTTGTTGATTCTTTTTCTTCTATTGTTATTGTTATTGTTTTGGAAATTTTATTGCGTTTTGGTGGTGTAAATTGTTATTTTATGGAATCTTAGCAGGACTTTTAAGACATTCAAGTGTAATTATCTCTAAACCACTTTTAGCTAGCTGCACGTTGTCCTTTTCTTCTGCCGGCCTTGTCCGTTGGTGTTTTAATTTGTCGTCATCATTGTTTATCTAAATGGAGGACAGGACTACATATATTTGTCTCTTCCCCCTCGAGGATGTCAAAGTCGCTTGTACCTGGTGCGAGGGGAGGAGGTATGCGACACACGGTGGTCTTGCCAGACACGTGAAGAAGGACCATAATGCCGGGTTCCAACTCCGGTGCCGCATTTGTCTTGCGGCGGACTACCCGGACGCTAAAAAAATGAAGATTCACATCAGGGCGGTTCACTCTGGCCCTGATGCTCCTGCAAGTGTCGACGTTCCGGGCGCTGCCGCTTCTTCAAGCAGCATGGGTGTGTCTCACGGCGGGTCTTCCCAGGGAGAGGTTGTTCCAGTTCCTGAGGTGGATGATCTGCAGTCTGGCGATTGTGTTCCTGCTGTTCTTCCGTCAACGAGGAGTCAACCACCATCTCCAACGACAGCGATGACATCGTCACATAGGTTTAACGTTAGTTTTAGTTTAGTAAGTAAGGGGGTTTCTCAGGATAGGGTGGGACGTCCAGCCGCAAATGCGGAAAACGCGATCAACGCGGATCGAGCCATCCCGAACCTGGATCCCGTGGAAGGGGGGAGAGTGGCTCTGCAGCCGGAGCCACAGGTGACTGCCAACGACAAGCAGCTTGCCTGGATAGGTAAGCTCAGTCAGGCGGTTACCTTCACAGAATTTGAGAATGTAGTGTGTGAATGGACAGCTGCTGTTGCTGGCGCGGCGGTCGGTCCTGAGCCTCCAGTGGGTCGACGTGCGGGTTGTCGTGGCCGTCCTGTTAAAGGCGGTCGGGACGGTGCTCGTCGTCGTCCCAATGAGCGCGGCCTTTATGATCCTGTTGAGGCTTCAAGACTTCAGAAGCTATACAGGATCAATAGAAAGAAGGCAGTGCGGGAGGTTCTCGGAGGTGATGACCTGTTTTGTGCCGTGGGGGCGGGTGAGGTTGAGGACCACTTCCGGGCCCAGTTCTCTAGGAGTAATTACTCTTGGAGTGGGGCTCCGGGAGGGGGGGGGAGACTTCGCCTTGCCTCCTGGTGCTGACAGTGTGACGAGTAACCTCCTGCAAGAAATTGACGCGCAGGAGATCTTCGAACGTCTGGCCAGAATACCGAATACGGCACCAGGACCAGACGGTGTGTCCTATAGCGCTTGGCGGAAGGCTGACCCCGGGTGTGTCGTGATGGCAGCTGTCATGAATCGGTGTATGGCTGAGAAGAAAATCCCCTCCTCCTGGAAAGATAGTAATACTGTCCTAGTTCACAAGAAAGGAGATCCAGGAGACCTCGACAACTGAGGTCCCCTAACACTGGCCAGTTGCATCGCTAAGGTCTATTCGGGTGTCCTAGCCGACAGACTGGGTAGGTGGGCGGCTGCGACCTCTCGGCTCTCATGGGCCCAAAAGGGCTTTACGGAGCACGAGGGGTGCCTAGAACACAACTTCATCGTGCAGTCTGTCATCGATGATGCTAGGCGGAGGAACAAGCGAGCAGTTATTGCGTGGCTTGACCTCTCAAACGCGTTTGGCTCGATCCCGCATGAGTATTTAAAAAATGCGCTCCTGCTACACCAGGTGCCTGGTGCACTTGTAGATACAATTTTAGAAATGTACAACAACTCGTGCACCAGGATTAGGACGCCGCAGGGCTATATGGGGCCAATCCCCCTGGAGGCTGGGGTGAAGCAAGGAGACCCGCTGAGCCCCATCCTCTTCAACCTCGCCATCGAGCCGGTAGTGAGGGCGGCTCATAGGTTGGCCCCGAGTCACGGGTATAGCTTGTTAGGCCATGACTTCTCGGTCTTGGCCTATGCTGATGACATAGCCCTCATCTCTCCTGGTGTGGAGGAGATGCGTCAGCTGCTCGCGGTCACTGGTGAGGTCGCGTCATGGGCTGGCCTTAATTTCAATTCGACTAAATGTGCCAGCCTCGACGTTGACTGCCGAGTAAAAAGACAAGTGACCGCTACGGTATTTAAAATTAATAATAAAGAGATGGCGGCCCTCGGGGAAGTGGAAGAATACTCTCACCTGGGTGTCCCCACTGGGTTCAAGATCTGCCAGACCCCGGTGGAGAGTATAAATACTATGATAAAAGATCTGGAGGCAGTCGACCGGAGTCTCCTTGCGCCCTGGCAGAAGTTAGAGGTGGTCAGGATGTTCATCCTGCCACGTCTAGAGTATATACTTAGGGGTGCCAGGGTAGAGAAGACCCCGCTAATTAAACTGGATAAGGCGGTGAGGCGCATGGCCAAATCATGGCTTTACCTACCTCGCCGGGCGAGCGCGGAGCTCGTCTACTTGGACCCGTTGGAGGGGGGAGTTGGTCTCCTTCCTCTGGCTGACCAGGTGGATGTGGCATCTGTCGTTCGTGCCTTCCGACTGATCACCTGTCGGGACCCAGTTGTTAAGGGCTTGGCGTTATCCGTGTTGGGCGGTGCAGTCCGTACACGTATAGGGCGGCTTCCCACTGAAGAAGACCTTGCCGGCTACCTATCGGGGAGACTTGATGGGCAGTTCGGCAGAGACGGTGGTGACATTGCGTCAGTGTGGACTGTCGCAAGGAATGCTGCCCGACGGCTGCACAGCCGGATTGGGGTCACGTGGCGTTGGAGCTCGGTGTTGCGCGAGTTTCAAGTGGTTGTTCCGGCACCCGATGCTCCAATAGACCCCGTGGTCGTTCCGGAGAACGCGCGCCAGGTCCTCACGAGAAGACTGCGGGCGGCTGTTAGGTCTGGGTACTGATAGGGAAGGCGGACCAGGGGAAGGTGGTCGATGTGTCGGTTCGGTGCGACACTTCAAATCATTTTATTCGCACCGGACGTTACGCACGATTCGCCGACTGGAGGTTCGTCTTTAGAGCCCGGCTCGGAACGGTGCCACTTAACGGCTGCCGGCGGTTCGGAACGGGTGACAGGCGGTGTCGGCGATGTGGTTATGCGTCCGAAACGCTGCCGCATGTGCTGAATCACTGTCTCAAGCACAGCGCGGCCTTGCAGGGTCGCCACAACACGATTTTAAATAGATTATCAAAGGCGGTACCGCGGCGGACTGGTGATGTTCGCGTTAATCAAACGGTGCCAGGTGTGAGTTCCAACTTAAGGCCGGACCTGGTGGTGGTGAATGAGGGGACTAAAGAAGTTTCAATTGTTGATGTAGCGGTCCCCTTCGAGAACCGCTATCAGTCTCTGGCCGAATCACGACAAGCCAAGATTGATAAATACTCGCACCTGGCTGAGGAGCTCCGATCTCAGGGTTATGTAGTGACCCTTAATGCCTTAGTGGTAGGAGCCCTCGGTTCCTGGGACCGTCGTAACGAGGAGATCATCTGGTTGTAGAGGATATCTCCACGTTATGCTAAAGTTATGAAAAGGCTAATGGTTTCGGATGCCATTAGATGGTCACGGGACATTTATATTACCCACATCACCAGTCAGCAACAATGGTAGCAGCTGGGGCAGGTTGCGGTTGGACGAGTTTGCTAAAGTCTTGGGGAGGGAGCACCAGCCACATTAAATTTAAACCTGTATTTGTTTTTGGTTTGCGTGGCTGGTGCTGTTAGTGGGAGTTAAGTACATCCTGTTATTGTATATGTTTTACTTAAGTGTACTTAACTATTAGCGTTTAAGAGCTCGGAGTTAATCCGATAGTATGTATTTTTTTTTACTGTGCTAATTTTGTAAAAAAGCAAGTGCCATTGAACACTAAAGAACTGCATATGAATATTCAGTGTGGTGCAGGACAGTATATTTACTCTAAATGTTGTTAACTTTTTTATGAACTTTAATTTAAATTGCTGCACCGATATACAAATTTGATTTAAAAGAAATATGTATGTATTAAAGTATTATTGATAATAAATGGTTTTTAAATCTGTTCTTATCAGCTTAATGTTGTTTGGACCTGCACTTTGACCCTCTACCAAGACACGAGAGTGAGTCCCTGCATTCATCATGTGCTGCAAGCAGACCGATGCAGATGGGCGTCTACCGCTGTTGGTGCCGTGTCGCCAGGACTACCTGCCCGTTCCAGTGGCCTGCGAAGAGGACCTACAGCGTCTCTTTGGCGAACTGCAGGAGAGCCTTCGCAGCGGTTTCCGATGCGTCGTCACCGTCAGGACATCAAGGGTGACGACACGGAGCGGCCAGTGCAAGGACTGCGGGACCGTTGGACATGCGTCCAAGCGGTACGGCGGCTGTCCGAAGCACGAGTCCCGGCCCCGCCGACAGAAGAGGCAGACGCCCGCACCGAGAAGCGATCGCCAGGTCCTCGGGGGACCTCCAGTCTCCCCCGAGGTGCTGCCGCCAACACCTGCGGACAGCAGAGAGGCTGCGTCGTCGTCGTCGTCGCCGCCGGATACTGTTGCGGTATCGAAGAAGGCTGCTCCCCCTCGTAAGAGGAAGTACCGCAACACGGAGTACAGGGAGGAGCCCGCTGCTGTGGCTACCGGCTGGGAGAGAGTGTGGCGTCGCCGCCGTCGGCTGAAGACCAAGCCGGCACGTGTCGAGGAGTTGAAGAAGAAGTACTTCTTCTGGGACTCCGAAGAAGCCGACGACACGTGTACTGAGCTGATCCCACGCGACGAGCTCGCTACATCGTTTAAAGAAATAACCGAGCTCGTCCTAGCTCCGGGAGTCTGCATCCCGGACAAAGACTTTGCAGTGGGACACATCGACTTGTACGAAGACCTCATGATGAACGAGGAGGAAAAGGAGCTCAGGGCTAAACGCCGGTGGCGTAATAAGCAGCGGGCATGGCGACGGCAACGACGCAGAGAAGCGGAAGCAGCCTCCCTATTAAAATAAGTAATTTTTTGTATCTAAATAAAATTATATTTTTTCTTATTCTTTTTAAATATGTATTTCTTTGTATAAAAATTTTTTGAATAAAAAACCACAAATCTGTTCTTATCAGCTTAATGTTGTTTGGACCTGCACTTTGACCCTCTACCAAGACACGAGAGTGAGTCCCTGCATTCATCATGTGCTGCAAGCAGACCGATGCAGATGGGCGTCTACCGCTGTTGGTGCCGTGTCGCCAGGACTACCTGCCCGTTCCAGTGGCCTGCGAGGAGGACCTACAGCGTCTCTTTGGCGAACTGCAGGAGAGCCTTCGCAGCGGTTTCCGATGCGTCGTCACCGTCAGGACATCAAGGGTGACGACTCGGAGCGGCCAGTGCAAGGACTGCGGGACCGTTGGACATGCGTCCAAGCGGTACGGCGGCTGTCCGAAGCACGAGTCCCGGCCCCGCCGACAGAAGAGGCAGAAGCAGACGCCCGCACCGAGAAGCGATCGCCAGGTCCTCGGGGGACCTCCAGTCTCCCCCGTGGTGCTGCCGCCAACACCTGCGGACAGCAGAGAGGCTGCGTCGTCGTCGTCGTCGCCGCCGGATACTGTTGCGGTATCAAAGAAGGCTGCTCCCCCTCGTAAGAGGAAGTACCGCAACACGGAGTACAGGGAGGAGCCCGCTGCTGTGGCTACCGGCTGGGAGAGAGTGTGGCGTCGCCGCCGTCGGCTGAAGACCAAGCCGGCACGTGTCGAGGAGTTGAAGAGGAAGTACTTCTTCTGGGACTCCGAAGAAGCCGACGACACGTGTACTGAGCTGATCCCACGCGACGAGCTCGCTACATCGTTTAAAGAAATAACCGAGCTCGTCCTAGCTCCGGGAGTCTGCATCCCGGACAAAGACTTTGCAGTGGGAAACATCGACTTGTACGAAGACCTCATGATGAACGAGGAGGAAAAGGAGTTCAGGTCTAAACGCTGGTGGCGTAATAAGCAGCGGGCATGGCGACGGCAACGACGCAGAGAAGCGGAAGCAGCCTCCCTATTAAAACAAGCTATTCTATGTATTCAAATAAATTGTATCTTTCTAATTTTTTCTAAATTTGTATTGTATTCTTTAAGTAAAAATTATTTGTTAATAAATTTCCCAACATCTGTTTTTATCAGCTTAATTTTTTTGTTTGTGTTGTGCGCCATCTACAGGGCAAGGCTGGTAAGTCGGACAACATTGTTTTGTCTTGTTAATATTTCCGTTACTAAACGTCTAAATTTGCACAGAACTGTATATTTTTTTTTTTTTAATGAACTATTTTGTCACTTTATAAATGGAATTAAAGACAATTGATTATGTGCAATTTGAAAAATTGGCAAGTTGAAAAACAGGTATTTCTGCCTGTCACTGTATTTATTTTAAACTTATTTATCTTCGTTAAAGCTGTTATTTGTTGAGTTATAATAGGAATTTATTGTTGTTGACTTGTTTTTGTTGATTCTTTTTCTTCTATTGTTATTGTTATTGTTTTGGAAATTTTATTGCGTTTTGGTGGTGTAAATTGTTATTTTATGGAATCTTAGCAGGACTTTTAAGACATTCAAGTGTAATTATCTCTAAACCACTTTTAGCTAGCTGCACGTTGTCCTTTTCTTCTGCCGGCCTTGTCCGTTGGTGTTTTAATTTGTTGTCATCATTGTTTATCTAAATGGAGGACAGGACTACATATATTTGTCTCTTCCCCCTCGAGGATGTCAAAGTCGCTTGTACCTGGTGCGAGGGGAGGAGGTATGCGACACACGGTGGTCTTGCCAGACACGTGAAGAAGGACCATAATGCCGGGTTCCAACTCCGGTGCCGCATTTGTCTTGCGGCGGACTACCCGGACGCAAAAAAAATGAAGATTCACATCAGGGCGGTTCACTCTGGCCCTGATGCTCCTGCAAGTGTCGACGTTCCGGGCGCTGCCGCTTCTTCAAGCAGCATGGGTGTGTCTCACGGCGGGTCTTCCCAGGGAGAGGTTGTTCCAGTTCCTGAGGTGGATGATCTGCAGTCTGGCGATTGTGTTCCTGCTGTTCTTCCGTCAACGAGGAGTCAACCACCATCTCCAACGACAGCGATGACATCGTCACATAGGTTTAACGTTAGTTTTAGTTTAGTAAGTAAGGGGGTTTCTCAGGATAGGGTGGGACGTCCAGCCGCAAATGCGGAAAACGCGATCAACGCGGATCGAGCCATCCCGAACCTGGATCCCGTGGAAGCGGGGAGAGTGGCTCTGCAGCCGGAGCCACAGGTGACTGCCAACGACAAGCAGCTTGCCTGGATAGGTAAGCTCAGTCAGGCGGTTACCTTCACAGAATTTGAGAATGTAGTGTGTGAATGGACAGCTGCTGTTGCTGGCGCGGCGGTCGGTCCTGAGCCTCCAGTGGGTCGACGTGCGGGTTGTCGTGGCCGTCCTGTTAAAGGCGGTCGGGACGGTGCTCGTCGTCGTCCCAATGAGCGCGGCCTTTATGATCCTGTTGAGGCTTCAAGACTTCAGAAGCTATACAGGATCAATAGAAAGAAGGCAGTGCGGGAGGTTCTCGGAGGTGATGACCTGTTTTGTGCCGTGGGGGCGGGTGAGGTTGAGGACCACTTCCGGGCCCAGTTCTCTAGGAGTAATTACTCTTGGAGTAGGGCTCCGGGAGGGGGGGAGACTTCGCCTTGCCTCATGGTGCTGACAGTGTGACGAGTAACCTCCTGCAAGAAATTGACGCGCAGGAGATCTTCGAACGTCTGGCCAGAATACCGAATACGGCACCAGGACCAGACGGTGTGTCCTATAGCGCTTGGCGGAAGGCTGACCCCGGGTGTGTCGTGATGGCAGCTGTCATGAATCGGTGTATGGCTGAGAAGAAAATCCCCTCCTCCTGGAAAGATAGTAATACTGTCCTAGTTCACAAGAAAGGAGATCCAGGAGACCTCGACAACTGGCGTCCCCTAACACTGGCCAGTTGCATCGCTAAGGTCTATTCGGGTGTCCTAGCCGACAGACTGGGTAGGTGGGCGGCTGCGACCTCTCGGCTCTCATGGGCCCAAAAGGGCTTTACGGAGCACGAGGGGTGCCTAGAACTCAACTTCATCGTGCAGTCTGTCATCGATGATGCTAGGCGGAGGAACAAGCGAGCAGTTATTGCGTGGCTTGACCTCTCAAACGCGTTTGGCTCGATCTCGCATGAGTATTTAAAAAATGCGCTCCTGCTACACCAGGTGCCTGGTGCACTTGTAGATACAATTTTAGAAATGTACAACAACTCGTGCACTAGGATTAGGACGCAGCAGGGCTATACGGGGCCAATCCCCCTGGAGGCTGGGGTGAAGCAAGGAGACCCGCTGAGCCCCATCCTCTTCAACCTCGCCATCGAGCCGGTAGTGAGGGCGGCTCATAGGTTGGCCCCGAGTCACGGGTATAGCTTGTTAGGCCATGACTTCTCGGTTGGCCTATGCTGATGACATAGCCCTCATCTCTCCTGGTGTGGAGGAGATGCGCCAGCTGCTCGTGGTCACTGGTGAGGTCGCGTCATGGGCTGGCCTTAATTTCAATTCGACTAAATGTGCCAGCCTCGACGTTGACTGCCGAGTAAAAAGACAAGTGACCGCTACGGTATTTAAAATTATTAATAAAGAGATGGCGGCCCTCGGGGAAGGCGAAGAATACTGTCACCTGGGTGTCCCCACTGGGTTCAAGATCTGCCAGACCCCGATGGAGAGTATAAATACTATGGTAAAAGATCTGGAGGCAGTCGACCGGAGTCTCCTTGCGCCCTGGCAGAAGTTAGAGGTGGTCAGGATGTTCATCCTGCCACGTCTAGAGTATATACTTACGGGTGCCAGGGTAGAGAAGACCCCGCTAATTAAACTGGATAAGGCGGTGAGGCGCATGGCCAAATCATGGCTTTACCTACCTCGCCGGGCGAGCGCGGAGCTCGTCTACTTGGACCCGTTGGAGGGGGGAGCTGGTCTCCTTCCTCTGGCTGACCAGGTGGATATGGCATCTGTCGTTCGTGCCTTCCGACTGATCACCTGTCGGGACCCAGTTGTTAAGGGCTTGGCGTTATCCGTGTTGGGCGGTGTAGTCCGTACACGTATAGGGCGGCTTCCCACTGAAGAAGACCTTGCCGGCTACCTATCGGGGAGACTTGATGGGCAGTTCGGCAGAGACGGTGGTGACATTGCGTCAGTGTGGACTGTCGCAAGGAATGCTGCCCGACGGCTGCACAGCCGGATTGGGGTCACGTGGCGTTGGAGCTCGGTGTTGCGCGAGTTTCAAGTGGTTGTTCCGGCACCCGATGCTCCAATAGACCCCGTGGTCGTTCCGGAGAACGCCCGCCAGGTCCTTACGCGACGACTGCGAGCGGCCGTGAGGTCTGGGTACCGTCGAAGACTGCTAGGGAAGGCGGACCAAGGGAAGGTGATCGATGTTTCGGTACGGTGCGAGACGTCTAATCATTTTATACGCACCGGTCGATACACTCGATTCGCTGACTGGCGGTTCGTCTATAGAGCCCGGCTAGGAACGGTACCGCTCAATAGCTGCCGGCGTTTCGGGACCGGAGACAGGAGGTGTCGGCGGTGTGGTTATGCGTCAGAGACGCTTCCGCACGTGCTGAACCACTGTCTGAAGCACAGCGCGGCCCTGCAGGGTCGCCACGATGCTATCTTAAACCGATTATCAAAGGCGGTGCCGCGGAGGACTGGTGATGTTCGCGTAAATCAAACGGTGCCAGGTGTTAATTCCAAATTGAGGCCGGACCTGGTGGTGGTGAACGAGGGGACGAAAGAAATTTCAATCATAGATGTAGCGGTCCCCTTTGAAAACTGCTATCAGAGTCTGGTGGAGGCACGTAGTGCTAAAATCCAAAAGTATTCACACCTGGCAGAGGAGCTCCGCTTACAGGGTTATGAAGTGACCATCAATGCCCTAGTGGTAGGAGCCCTCGGTTCGTGGGACCAACGTAACGAGGGGGTCATCCGGTTGCTGAGGATATCGCCTCGTTACGGAAAGATTATGAAAAGGCTAATGGTGTCGGATGCCATTAGATGGTCCCGGGACATATATGTAACGCACATCACCGGTCAGCAACAGTGGTAGCAGCTGGGCATGTTGAGGGACGAAATTTTTAAATGTGTTTGGGAGGGAAGCACCAGCCACATTACATTTAAACCTTTATTTGTTTGTGGTTTGCGTGGCTGGTGCTATTAGTAGGATCAAAGTGTATATTGTTATTGTTAATGTTTTACATAACTATTAGCATATAAGTGCTCGGAGTTAATCCGATAGTTTGTATTTTTTATTGTTATTATACTTGTAAAAAGGAAGTGCCATTTAAATCTATGGAATTGTATTTGAACATTTTGTGTGGTGCAGGACAATATATTTTTACTCATTGTTGTTGAAATTTTTATGAACTGTTGTTACTTGCTGCGCCTGTATACAAATTTGATTGTAAGGAAATATCTATGTATTCAAGTATTATTGAGCAATAAATGGTTTTTAAATCTGTTCTTATCAGCTTAATGTTGTTTGGACCTGCACTTTGACCCTCTACCAAGACACGAGAGTGAGTCCCTGCATTCATCATGTGCTGCAAGCAGACAGATGCAGATGGGCGTCTACCACTGTTGGTGCCGTGTCGCCAGGACTACCTGCCCGTTCCAGTGGCCTGCGAGGAGGACCTACAGCGTCTCTTTGGCGAACTGCAGGAGAGCCTTCGCAGCGGATTCCGATGCGTCGTCACCGTCAGGACATCAAGGGTGACGACTCGGAGCGGCCAGTGCAAGGACTGCGGGACCGTTGGACATGCGTCCAAGCGGTACGGCGGCTGTCCGAAGCACGAGTCCCGGCCCCGCCGACAGAAGAGGCAGAGGCAGAAGCAGACGCCCGCACCGAGAAGCGATCGCCAGGTCCTCGGGGGACCTCCAGTCTCCCCCGAGGTACTGCCGCCAACACCTGCGGACAGCAGAGAGGCTGCGTCGTCGTCGTCGTCGCCGCCGGATACTGTTGCGGTATCAAAGAAGGCTGCTCCCCCTCGTAAGAGGAAGTACCGCAACACGGAGTACAGGGAGGAGCCCGGTGCTGTGGCTACCGGCTGGGAGAGAGTGTGGCGTCGCCGCCGTCGGCTGAAGACCAAGCCGGCACGTGTCGAGGAGTTGAAGAGGAAGTACTTCTTCTGGGACTCCGAAGAAGCCGACGACACGTGTACTGAGCTGATCCCACGCGACGAGCTCGATACATCGTTTAAAGAAATAACCGAGCTCGTCCTAGCTCCGGGAGTCTGCATCCCGGACAAAGACCTTGCAGTGGGAAACATCGAGATGTATGAAGACCTCATGATGAATGAGGAGGAAAAGGAGCTCAGGTCTAAACGCCGGTGGCGCAATAAGCAGCGGGCATGGCGACGGCAACGACGCAGAGAAGCGGAAGCAGCCTCCCTATTAAAATAAGCTATTCTATGTATTCAAATAAATTGTATCTTTCTAATTTTTTCTAAATTTGTATTGTATTCTTTAAGTAAAAATTATTTGTTAATAAATTTCCCAAAATCTGTTCTTATCAGCTTAATTTTTTGGACTGTATTCGTAAGGTGTACGCCGAGAGCGAATTGTTTTAATTATTTTGCGAAATTTGTTTGTTATACAGCGTACAATCATACTGTGTTTAGCCAAGAGTTGGCGTAGTTGTTTAATTGTGCGCTATCTACAGGACAAGGCTGGTAAGTGTTCAACATTGTTTTATCTTGTTAGGAACGTCTGCATTGGATATCATTTTTTAATGAACAATTATTTCTTTTTTCGATTTTATAAATGAAATTAAAGACAATTAATTAAGTGCCATTTGCAGTTTTAGCATGATTTTAACAACAGAGTTATATATTGTGACAGAATATTCTAATCAACGAACTATTTCTGCTGTCACTGTATTGTTTTTTTAAATCTGTTATTTGTTGTTGTTAAATCTGTTATTTGTTGAACTTTTATAGAATTTATTGTTGTTTTATCGGAGTTATTTATTGTGACAGAATATTCTAATCAACGAACTATTTCTGCTGTCACTGTATTGTTTTTTAAATTATTTATTGTTGTTAAAGCTGTTATTTGTTGAACTTTTATAGAATTTATTATTGTTGAATATTCTTCTTCAAGTGCTAGTGTTATTGATTTGGAAGTCTATGGAAGCTTAGCAGGACATTTAGCTAGCTGCACGTAGTACCTTTTTTTTCTGCCAGCCTTGTCCGTTTTAATTAAATTTTGTTGTCAAAGTTGCTTGAATGGAGGAGAGGACCACTTATATTTGTTTATTCCCCATTGAAGGCCCTAAAGTTGTGTGCACCTGGTGTGAGGGGAGATCGTTTGCTACACACAACAATTTAGTCAGGCATGTCCCGAAAATCCACAAGGCGGGTTTTCAGCTTCGCTGTCGCATTTGTTTGGCGGCTGACTATCCAGATGCGAAGCTGATGAAGAGGCACATCAGGGCGGCCCATCCTTCTAATCGCAGTTCAGCAGATGAGGCTGTCAGTGTCGCTGTTCCGGAAACCGCCGGTCCTTTTCATCCTGTGGGCGTCTCTTCTGAAGTTGGCGGTTTTTCGACTCCTGCTTCTGCGCCTGATGATGCTCATCCTCTGCCTTGTGCCGTTCCTGAGGACCCTTGTCGTCTCCTTCATCAAGACAATCTTCCGCCACCACGAGTCCCTCCAGTGGATGCAGACATTTTAACTAGTTGTAGTTTAGATTTAGTTAGTTTTAGTAGTAATTCTTTTATTGGGGAAAACGTTGTTGGGGAGGGTTGTCCAGCTGCAAGTGCTGTTGAAGTAGTGAGTGGGGATCGAGCTACACCGGAAATAGGTCATATTTCAGAGGGGGGATTGGCTCTGCAGCCTGAGCCAACGGTGATCGCCAATGATCAACAGCTTACCTGGTAGGGTAAGCTCAGTGAGGCGAGTACTTTTGAAGATTTTGAATGTGTTGTGAATGAATGGACGGCTGTCGTTGCTGCGTCTGGGGTTAGGTCGGAGGCTACGGTCGTGGCCGTCCTTCAAAGGGCGGTCGGTCTGGTGCTCGTTGTCCTCCTCCTGAGCGCGCCGTATATGATCCTGTAGAGGCTTCCAGAATACAGAAGCTCTACAGAATAAATCGTAAGAAGGCCGTGCGGGAGGTGCTAGGTGGCGACCAGCTGTTCTGTGCAGTGGGGGCGGGGGATGTTGATCACTACTACCGGGGTCTTTTCTCTAGGGGTGAATACTCTTGGAGTGGAGTCTCGGGGGTGGTTGGAGACTTTTCCCTGCCTCCTGGCGCTGACGGTGTCACGAGTGACCTGCTGCAACCGATTGACACCATGGAGATCTCGAACCGTCTGGCTAGAATGCCGAATACGGCCCCAGGTCCGGACGGGGTGTCGTACGGTGCGTGGCGGAAGGCCGACCCCGGATGCGTGGTGATGGCAGCCGTCATGAATAGGTGTATGAGTGAGGGAAGGACTCCTTCAGCCTGGAAAGTATCAAATACAGTTCTGGTTTACAAGAAAGGAGATCCTGGTGACCTTGACAACTGGCGACCATTGACTCTGGCCAGTTGTATCTCTAATGTGTATTCCGGTGTCCTGGCTGACAGACTGGGTAGATGGGTGGCTGCCACTTCTCGTCTCTCATGGGCCCAGAAGGGCTTTACGGAGCACGAGGGATGCCTGGAGCATAATTTTGTTGTCCAGTCTGTGATCGACGATGCTAGGAGGAGGAACAAGCGAGCAGTTGTTGCGTGGCTTGGCCTCACCAACGCGTTTGTCTCGATCCCTCATGAATACCTGCGTAACGTTCTCCTCCTACACCAGGTACCTGGTGCACTTGTTCAAGCTATTCTCGAAATGTACCAAAACGCTAGCACCAGGGTTAGGACTGCGGCAGGCTATACGGGATCGGTTCCATTAGAGGCCGGGGTGAAGCAAGGAGATCCGCTGAGCCCCGTCCTCTTTAACTTAGCCATTGAGCCGATAGTAAGGGCGGCTCAGAAGTTGGCCCCGACTCACGGTTATAGCCTATCAGGCCATTTCTTTTCAGTTTTGGCCTATGCCGATGACCTTGCCCTCGTTTCGTCTGGTGTTGAGGAGATGAACCAGCTGCTCAAAGTCACTGGCGATGTCGCGTCTTGGGCTGGCCTCAATTTTAGTGCAAGAAAATGTGGCAGTCTTGACGTTGACTGCCGTATAAAACGAAAAGTGACGGATACTATTTTTACTATTAATAATAATGAAATGGTGACCTTGCGAGAAGGGGAAGAGTACTGCCACCTGGGTGTCCCCACTGGCTTCAAGATCAGCCAGACCCCGGTGGACAGTATAAACGAGATGATCCGCGATCTAGAAGCGGTTGATCGGAGTACAATATTGACGGTCTCGAGAGACGGATCTACATTGCATTCCTGCAAGTATAAAGCACGAAACTTTATACAGGCTTGAGCTAATATATCAATATCAGAGAGGCAATATTCGAATATGTTCTTTTGGAAATTGAATACATAACCGCTGGAGACCTTTTTATCGTATCATTGTAAGAATTTTGTATTGTTCTTTTCGAACATTGAGTCAGGACAGTAGTATTAATTTGCAGGAATAGGACCTACATAATTTTCATTGGCTACCGTGTTGAAAAGGTGAGGAAAGTAACCCTTCTTTTATTCGGGAGGTAGGTCGAACGTTTCAGGGAGTTTAGAAAATGCCATTGGAGCATAGTTTAGAGAATCGTTAAACTTTATGTTATCGATCTCCATCAAAATAATCCTAGTTTCACGCATTATCAATTCAGGTGTAAACTGAGTTTCTTCCAGAATGTATTTCAAAAGAAATTGGAAATCAAATGCCTGTCCATTATGAGCGATAACGCACAGTTTTGTATACGTTTTATGCACATCCATTATGTAGGCTAAGAACCCGTCAACTGGTCTCTCTTTAAAAACAAAAGTTCGTGGTGTACAATTACGGCAATGGTCGCCATTTACGCACTTCCAACAGTACTGTTGAGAAATGCATATATTTACCCTGTGAATGTGAGCGCTATCAAGGACTTCATCCTGACGCGTTTCCAGGTCGAAAAATAGAAACATGAAATCCTTAACTTGAGGTTTTTTGGTAATTGATTTTCATGTAACACCGACGGTTAGCCGGCTTGTATTCTAAGCACATTTTACAATAAACCTCTCCACACTGATGCGTGGTTTTACGATCTAGAGTAAAAATTACCTTTTCACACATTAGACATGTTCTAATATACTTGTAAACGCTTTCGGAATGTGTGTTGTAACATTTCTGGTTCATAAAGTGATGGTTACTGTCACCGCATTGAATACCGCTGTTGTCATCTAGCACACACGGTGGAGATCGTTTACAAGAATAACAGATAGTTTAACATCTATGTGTTACAAAAGTGTTGTATGGGGTTTGACAGTAGAAAATACACGCAAACGCACTACTTAAACTGATTTTTCACTTAAAATGGGGATTGTGAAATAGCAAATTTATTTTATACTTGTGATTGTTCACATTACCTTCAAAAATACATGTCTATCTCCACTACCGTAACTGTACCCCGTAATTTTGTATTCAGTCAAATGATTTTGAAACTCCTGTAACTCATTCACACCCACACCCGACTTCTACATTAATTTCTACATTAGCGTCAGCCAAAAAGTTACTGTGACCTAAACGTCTAACGTTTACCTTTGTTTTATAGTATAGCTTTATATTCTATGTCATTTTGTGCCCGAACAATGCCAAGAACACAGGGGAGCACAAAGCATTTTTTAAAAATTACAACGATACCCGTTCTGCTGTGACACTTCGTCAAAGTCATTATAAATCCTATGCCTACGTCAAACCCGGCCTACAGGTACTCTAACCTTAGTACACGATACCTGGAAGGTATCACCTGACATAAAACCCTCGGCGTTACTCTGGACTATTCCGAAAAAAAATCCCCCAAAGAATGTCTGACTTTATTTCCGAAGCAGGTCTGAAGGCTTCGTAACCAGGTGCACGATTTTTAAAGTTTATGCTAGTCAAGGTAGAACCTAGTCGATCTTCGTCGGTTGTACCCCTAGTCACAGATTCATCGAACTCTCGAAGTCCCTGCCCAACCCATTCAATTTCTCCTACGCCTTCAGGGGGTGTATTGAATTTTAAAATAATTTTGGTTTCGTATAAATGGAATTTCTTTACATAGGTTTGTGCATTAGAAAAAATATACACGGCCATAATATAAGCTTTTTTTTTAAAAGAAAAAGTCAGATTAGAAACAGCGATAGGATAACAATCACACTTACCTCCTTGCAGACAGAATAAGGCCAGAGGAACCTGTGCACAGGGTTTATGTAACTACCTGCTAAGAGTATGAGAAATACGTTATTGATTTGGAAACTTTCTACTACATGACTCAATCAATTGGGCATATGCGGTTGGGTAGCAAATACGTCATGGAAAATTTCCACTACACAAAGTACACGGTAGAGGGGAGAAGTGAATAGGTGTAATGTATATAAGCCGGTATGTTCATACAGAGAACACAGCGTTTTTGCAGTTAATTGTGTTGCGTTATATTGTATAATTATGCCAAGTACTTCAAGTCAGCTCTTCAAAAATTTATCAGTAAACTGGTTAAACGCGGCTTCGGTTTACGAACGAATTTTTATGCCTTTAAGGTCGTTAGCATTGAATAAAGAATACGTTAATATCTTTGCAAAGCTCGTAACAACTGTTCACGGTTCACCTATTCAAGTGGACTTCGATGATGACGATACAAAAAAGACTTCTTTTCCCGAAACGATATACTGCTATAATGAAAGAATCTGATCTTCCAGAGTTGGAGAATTGTAAATTTGTCATTACACGTCTGTCGGTAATAATGGAAATATGACAGTAAGTCATAATTATTTTCAGGAGGTGACATATTTTAATGGAGTGGCCACCACTGAGGCAAGCATTTTGTTGGAGCTGTTTTCACCGGGACTAACTATTAGAGTTTATCCCACGGGGAACTGACTTGCTTGTGGAATATTTACTCTTTTAAACAAATATTTAATTATTGATTTATTTCAGATTAACGATGACTGATAGATGTAATCAATCAGAGGTGAGTAGAAAATAGTGTGTTCTGTTTTTAAATTTCTTGTGTTTCGTTATTTCGATTTTTTGCATTGGTTTCAAGACTAATGACACATTGAAAAACGGTGATTCTGGCTACGATGAAACGGGTATTGGGGAAGAATTAAGTAATCATGCTAACGTAATCGATCGTAACAGACTTAGTCCATCAATTTTACGAAGGCGAATGGACAACGTACTATAGACGTCAATTGATAGTTGATCTAACAGAACCAAGTGGAGAGACCCCTGCAAATGATACTACATCACAGGTAATTATAAACAATTTAGATCTTAACAATCTTATTTTCCTATCTAATAAGATTTGTTCATTCAGGAAACAAACAATACGACTCCTTTCATAACCATTGGTCCTTTAACTGAACGTTTACTCACAGCTAGGGAAATTGCTATTGTGGAAGATTTCAAGAGCTTTCCTTGTCAGGAGGTTATCGACCTCCTATGCTCTGTAACAAAAGCCGGTGCTCTTGTTGCACTATTACCGACAACCGAAGTGAGGGGAGGGTCTGAATAGACCCTAGAGTAAACAGTTTTTACCGATTTTAATAACAGAACCGATTTTAATAGTGAACCTACTGTGTGTCAGAGCACCGGATGACAAATACATAAGTACCCACATACAACACTACAACAAAACTACGAAGTCGTAGCTCAGTCGGTAGCGTTCCACGCCATGAACCCAAACGTTCACGGGTCGAATCCCAACCATACACCTTACCTTTGGCAATCGTTTGGAACGAGCAGTTTTATGTTTCCGTTCAAGTTGTTACATTTTCCAATACTCTTAATGTTCTGGGATTGAATGAAAGAACCTACTTTCTTACTTTTTTTTATGGGGACTTATACTAACAGCGAATGACTTTAAGTCATTCACAGACCTAGGAATAACTGATTTTCGACACCTATTTTGTCTCCAGTAATTATATTCTATCATTATATGGGCATGCACTATTAGGTTCTTAAGCTAGCTGTTATATGTAATAAGTGCAGTATCAAGAAAACATTATTTGGTAAAAATTGATTTGAAACTTTACTACTAACCAATTTACTGTAGGACAGAATACATGTTTTTATATCAAGGTTGAGATTTTGAGAGCCACTGTTGTAGCCTACTCTTCGAAATAATTAATAAATCTTATACATTTTAAGAAACGTTTTTTGTTTAGTAAGCTTTAAACATTTTCTGATTTTCTGCACGTGAAGTGCACTTTTATCTTTATTCTTCTCTCCTTTTAAAGTCACAAAAATTCGAGGCAGTTTTTTAAATTTTCGCAATAACTTTTATTTGAAATATATTATAATTTTATTTTAGGAGTTTTTTATCAACAATCTCCGTTACCTTTACAAAACATCAATACAATTTCTTATAGAGAAGATTTTTAGTTTCTTTACTGGATTAGATTTACATTTATAATTTATCAAACCTAATACTTTCCTTAATTTTGTCCACTCTTGTTACCTTACTAACAGATAAAAGTATATTATTTATACACGTGTTTATCTGATTTATTTAACTCTCTCTCTGTTAGGTCAATGAGAATATAATTATTTGAATACTTTTTATTTAATTTCCCTATTGTTAATCCACTCTTTTTTATCCTCATCCTTGCACAGTTTGATAAGATAAAACAATCTTTTCATTTTTAAATATGTTTTAATATGTTTAACGAATAGAACTCAAACTACCTAAGGTTAGTATAATTTGGGACAGCATATACTTGAACTGGTTTCACCGTCTCCATGACGTAAGCAGTTTTTCTTAAATATCTTTGTCTGTTCAACCTTTTAATTCTTAGTTCTGAGAAGTTCTTTAATTCTGAGTGCAAACCGACGTGAGCCAGGTTGGTTTCTATCTTTAAATATAATTATTAATCACTTAAACAATAGTTTATGGCTATCCGTCATAAGTAAGTTTAAAAAAAGTTCGGATAGTCATAAACTATTGTTTAAGTGATTAATAAGATTCATCGAACGTAATGGACTATAAAATTCAAGAATTTAAATATGTCTTATCTCTGAAGCCGAGCCTGGTGTTTTCGTTGCTAAGCCTTATATACTTAACTATAATAATACAAAATAGTTTATCTTTAAAAAAAACTATTTAATTTTTGTAACAGCTGCAATATGTTTTGGTAACGCGGTTGATTATTAACGAGTTACCCATAAAACAAACAGAGGTTAACAAACAATTCTCTTCTTCTCTTGTATTACGCAGCAAGGTCCCAAAGTTGGATCATTGACAGTTTCTAAGCAATACCCAGGTTCTTTATACAAAATATTATCAATTTTTAAAATGGAATGTGGAGAAACGGAATAGTTTCCCCTAGTATCTTGCTAGGATCAATTTTATAATCGCGATCGACCCAGCTTTTAGGAACCTTGTTTACCGGTAACTGAATAGATTCAAAGTTCGCTTAAAATATGCATAGAATGGAGGCATAGTAATAGGCACTTGGAGAACCCTTTATCCTCAATCAGTAGTGACAGTAAAAATGTAATATAATATGTCAGTTAATTAGAGTGTAGGAGCATAATTTGATTAGTTGATTTTGTTAAGGGTTTATGTTTATTACAAAATAGTATATAGACAGGGGTTTTTTACAATAATTAGGAAATTTTTACAATATAAAATATATATATACATAAGGTTAAATAACAGTAGGATAAAATATTTAGTGGCCTTAATTTCGTTTACTCTGTTGGTCGACCTCTTCATCGTCAACGCAGTCTCCTTCGTCTTCGCTGCAGATTGCCACTAAGCCGAGCATGGTGAGCAACAAAATAGGGATCAATATTCTGGATAACCTCCTTCGCTTAGGAAGACGTCCTCCAGGAGGGAAACAGGGACCGTTTGGCTTCGGCGCAGGAGGACCAAGCATGGTCTTGCACACCTTTTCATTCTTTTTCGAATCTTCTGAACATTTTGGTTCATCACACTTGGACTGTTTGCCTTTAAGGAAGTTTGGTTTCCTGCAAGGATCGTTTAAAGGATTTTTTGCAATACCAACTCTTAACATCAACGTCTCGACATCTAAAGATGGCCACATACCTTCTGGCTTGATTGCATCAGGCACAGGGCACAGCGGGTAAGGACTTATCCTGTACTGGAAGTTAAGTCCACATTTTGATCTCGGCCTGGTTCTTACTTTCAGTATGCGCGCCCTTTCTTCGCAATCCTGTCCAGACATCCAATTTACAATGGGCAATCTAAACATACCGCCTTTGCTTCTACCTTTGTTATATCTTTCACAACATGTCGTTGCCATTTCTGAATCAAACGATTTATTTTCTTTACCTTGTACATTTTTCTCATCCTCTTCACTTTGATGACATTCTAAAACTCTGTTAATACTATCGCCCATATTTTTTGCTACAATTGGTTTTTTCTCATCAACAACTTCTTCAAATAAAGTTGTGTTATCACAACCATCGATTGTTTCAACATCTTGTTTATTATTTTCCCGTTTGTATTGGTAAACGATAGATTTCGTCACTTTAGTTTCAACTTTTGAATCATTTTCATTGTTAATATTTTTGTTGCCAGGAATGTTTGTGTTTCGGGACCAAAAGCTAATGCTTGAAGTTTCTGCATTAGGTAAAAAAGGTAGCTGTAATTTCCACAATTTTCTCTAAAACATAACAATAAAATAGCTGGCAGTATAACAAGAAAATTTTTTTTAATGACTTGAAATGTGACAAACGCTAACAAATATTTTAATAACAGACACACACACACACACACACACACACACACACACACACACACACACACACTGTAACGGACTTAAATTGAAAGTTTAAGGGTTACAATAACAATTTAAATTTGAACTTTTAAAAAAATATTATAATTCGTAAAAATAAATATTAAGGCCGAAATGTAACGTCATAAGCATAAAATAAATTATCTTAAGAAATATAAATGAATAATAGACAACGCTGAATAATAATAGAAACGAAAAGGGGTTTTATAAAAATGAAAGAGTTGGAAAAAAAATTGAAACCATTAGAGAGACCATCGACACTCGAGGAGAAACAGTTTGGAAAAAGAAGAATCAAATCAAGAGAAAAAGAACCTCCGAAAAAGTAATTAAAAAGTTATATCGAAATAAAGGTTTTGGACAAGTTTTGAGGAAGTGACGTATAGCACGATACATCACACCACCCCAGGAGGCATCCCATTGGTTGAACACGACAAAGAAAGTCCGCTGCTGGAACTACGGAGTCAAAAAGGTCTCAGCGGGAATCTAGTGTTCAAACAGCAAGAACGTAGCTTCGCTCCGATTTTCCAAAGTTCGTGTTAAAAAGGTGTTAGATTGCAAAAAATGCAGTGTTGGACTTGTTCAGGGTGGATGCCTTAACATGTAATCTTGTGTTTCAAAAATCACTTTCGGAGAGGAAACTCCCTACTAAACTCCCCGACTAAAGTGGTCGGCGTTTTCCGACCAAAAGGTTTTAATAAAAATAACAAATGTTTAAATGAGTGAAGTAAAAAATTTAAAGATGAGCAATGATCGAAATATGTAAACAGAAGTGAAATTTAAATAAACTGAAACAGATTGTTACAGAAAAATTTTGATTAATGTATATTTGTAAATTCGGGCTAAATTAGAAACAGTAACATACTCAGTTCGGAAAATTATAAACGATTATCGTTTGAAAGAAAAATAAAACTTGTACGTTTGTAAAAGGACAAGAAATCGTTGCTAGACTGCTAAAATAATATATTAAGAGAATTATATGATAATAATATACAAACAATTTAATTATTACAATTATTGAAAAATAATGAAAAGTAATTAGGAGAGACAATATGATGAGAAATATAAAATTATAAATTGTATTGAATAACTTATAGACCTAAATATTGTTTAAAAATATAAGTTTTCAAAATGTGTAATGGAAGCCTAAAGAGAATGATGTATTGAAGTTTATTTAAAGTTGATCTAAAAGTATAACTAATGTATGAAAGTATACATAATGTAGAAAAGGGGCTTTTATAAACTGAAGTGTGCTGTTGTAGAAATTGGATTTTTAGAAAAATAAAAACGATGTTTTTTGCTAACTTGCAACTTGAGTAACTATTTAATTTTATTTAAACTCAACTCTTAAATAATCCTAAATCATTGAAAAGTACACATAATGAAGAAAATGTGGTTTTATAAACTCCAAAGAAATTTCATTTTAAATATAACGAGATGAAAACAATAATGGGATAATTAAAATTTCAATGCCATAATTAATTAGAGCAGTAGCATATAACCAAAAACAATATATAAAACAGTATTTTTCCTATGTAATAGACCATCGTCAGATAATAGGAGAAATCAAATATCCATAGGAGTGGGTCCACCAAAGTAGTAGCCTATAACAAAGACGGCCAAAGTTGAAGGATATTTTTATTGTTTGCCAAAATAATAACGTTGCATTTCGTTTTGAAAAACTGTAAAAATCCATGCTGGGAATATATTGCGGCTTCTCCGAATTAATTTTTTTCCAGGTGGTCCAATTCTTCAATTTTGAATTTCTTACAGTTTAGATCGTTATAAGATGAGCCTAGATCCATCCAAACTAGCGCTCACCACAAGATGCAGGACGTTTTCTGTTAAAAAATCCTCCGCTAGTTTGCTATCCTGGCGGAAAGGTATAATTTTACTTAAAAAAACTTTTATTGGAACAAAAATACGTAAATGTAAAAATACTCTAGGTTCTTCAGTTTTTCGTCAGAGATGGTTTTCATCTCCGTATCATCGTACCGCGATGGATGTCTACTACCAACCACGGTATCTATCATTCCAGTGAAAACCCAAGCAGACTTGGACGTAGCAACCCATATGATGACATTTTATGAAAAGACAAGTGAGCTTGACCGTTTTTAATGATAAATAAAATTTTAAAATATTTTATCAAATCTAAAAGTTTTTGCAGAACTTTCAATAACAGTAAGTGCCTTTACTCCGAGATATTAAAATATTAAAAAAGACATTTAGTTCTAGCACTACGGGGAATCCAGAGAGAATAATGCTATTAGTTTCCCAAACGTTTAAACGAGAATCGCCAAAATGATGAATTTATACATATTACATTGAATTTTTACATCTTTATTTGAGGAATGTATTTAATAAAGACTAATATTTACTGTAGTCATTAATAAAAAATGTGGGTAACAGAAAACCATAATTAGATATTTACTTAATACAAATTTGTTTAACAATATTTCAAATCTCATAACCTAAAACAAAAAATCAGCAGTTACATAAAATCTTATGTTGTAAGGTATAGGCTGTGAGGTATGCGTTTCAGAAATAGCGTGACGCGAAAGCAATGATTTAATCTCATGTTTTGTACACCCACCTTAAAGAAGTTTGTCAATAATTTCTTTACTGTCGTTCAATAATTTCTTGTGTAATAATCCAATAAATATCAATGTATGTTTTAAAAAAATATAAGTTAAATTATACAATAATAAAACACAAAATATTAAAGCGAATACCATTTAGTATGAACGAGATTTTATTTAAAATAGAATAATCTATCTAAACAAGCAGTTATTATGATTCGATGTTTAGAAATAAGTAAAACGTTATTTTAATTTTATATAATTTAGTTGTATGTGAAAAAACATGGAAATAAAATTTTAGTTTTACGTTTAAGCCAGATTAAATGTAAGACTTTAATTATATTACAGGAAAAGTTAACTTCAAGTTCTTATTTAAAATATACACTAGCAAAATATGTAAAATCTAATGTATAAAATTAATAAAATGCTGGTTTCGACCCAAAATGGGTCATTTACATAAAATAAATTTACAAACAGAATAATTAAAAGGAAATTAAGAGTTTATTATAAAAATATATTTCTGAGTAGACAAAATTTCGATTATATTCGAAATTATTTAGTAATACGAGTAAAGAATAAAATTAAAATAAAATTTTAATAAAATATCATTTACGATATACGTTTTATTTTTCACGTATTAATGACCAAATATATATAAATATACAAATATATATATATATATATAAATTAATCCACATAACTTATATATATATATATATATATATATATATATATATATATATATATATATATATATTTGTTTAGTTACATACATTTTATATATGTGGTTTTACAGGATGATATACTCGTATATTGATAAGGTGTAAATAAGAAATTTTATGTTATGAAAATTAAATAGGTATCACACTTTATTGAATAAAGAGGGATATTATTGGCTCAAAAGTGGTAAATTTAAATAAAATTTTGTTAGTAAAAAATTAGAAAAAATGTTGTCACTTTACAAAAAACCTGTAAGAGAAAGTGTGCATGGAACAAGTAATGTAATTTATAAAAAAAGTGTTTACTTACCGACTAGCAGATATTAGTTTTATGTAAATACACATCATGCATATTTACATATATCTTAATCAAAAGAATTTCAGGCAACAAAAAAACCAGTGGCAGTACTTTACTAGCTAATGGTTTTTTTAATGAATTTCTTAGAGTTTTTAGTTTGGGAAGTAACAGGCTTCGGTTATAAGATCGCATTCCTTTTACCACTAACGGACCTGACCGGTATGTATTACGGAAAGTGAGAAAGGTTATTTTCGTCGACAGGATGCGAGAAAATGAGGAAAGGTAATATGGGGGAGAAGTATGAATTTTCGATATCTATAGACATCAAAGGAAGTATCCCGAAATAGCCACACAACAGGAAGAAAAGTACAGGATTTATAATAAAAGTCACAGACACAATTGCATAAATAATAAATAACCTATAATTACCGGGATATAAATAAAACAATACAAAATAAAGTCATATAAAAAATTACTACATGGTCACATATTTAAGGTGTCAGATTGGCCCGTTGCAACACACACACACACACACTCTCTCTCTCTCTTTCTCTCTCAAATGGGCAGAAATGCAGTTTGAAGGCACATGAGCCGAAATTGACTATAAGAGTATAAACATTTTTAATTCACAATAATGTTAAAAAAATAAAATGTAACATATATAAAGTAGTAAATATTAAAAAACAGTAGTAAAATATTTAATAAATGTAAGGTAAAGCCAAAATGTTACAATATACTACTTAAAATGTTTATTAAGTTTTATATAAAACTACTGAAGATGCGTAGCGATAAGAAATACTGACCGGAAAGAACAGAATCCAGAGAGATAACGGCAGGAGTGGGAAGAATTTTTCAGCGGCAGTTAAATTTTTTAGTCAGAAAACAGCGACCTATTCAGAGAATATAGAATTTCCCTTTACAGAGAATGTCTTTTTTAAATGAAGTCATTACAAAAGGGAAACCTGGCAGGCTACGACTTAAATCTTTAGTCTTGCCAGGCAACCTATCTTTTAGGAAAACTTCTCAAAGTATAACCGCCGCAGAAGATTTATAAACAGATAGAACTATTTTTCAAAACTATTCGATTTTGTAATACGAATTTCGTACCGAGTTAACTTTAAAATATAATTCATTCACAACTTTCAAATCTGGAGGTAAAAGCCGTTTCAATACGCAGCCAGATAACAGCAGAAGAGGATGTCACCGCCAGACCCACAGAGAAGGAGTACCGGTACGTAAGCAGTTCTGAACCACGACAGACAGGACCAACACCCATTTGCCGGAACAAACCGGAATATGAAGATGACGTTTTCCAAGAGGAAAATATTAAGTAAAAACCAGAAATACTTGAATACTTCTTCTAGAAGCTTAATTTTGAATAGATATGCAAAAATTAAATTACCAATTTCACAAACACATTTGGCTTTACCGAAAATTCAATAATAATTTATTAAATGTAAAACTATGTAAAAATTTTGTCTAGACGATTAAAATGTTAAGGAAATATATACAGAAATAATAGTTAAATAAATTCATTAAAAATTTAGTAATAATTAAAATAAATTTTGGTTATAAAAGTAAGAATTTTGGAGGAGATATATAGAAATAATAATTACGAAACGTCATGAAATATTAATGGTCTAGAGAAATAACTAAATGTTTGTTCAGAAAATAAGATTTTGTGAAATGGCATTACTAAGCACTTATTAAGAATTGTTAGAGATAGAAAATGTGAATTGCACTCAAAATGATTCGAAATTTAACTAATGAATACAATTATAAATCTATTAGAATATTACTTTACAACCATTTGGAATATGTGTGATGTTTATTTTAACTTGTTTTTTCTTTAAATTATATGAGCGCCTAAGATTTGTTAGAAATTATTTTTAATTATTATTCAAGGTGTCACATAAAACATTTTCAACCATGATTATTTTAAAATTTAGTTTATAATAGTAATGATTTAAAATTTCACTAATATAAAAGGATAACTGACATTAGTTTACTATACTAAAGTTCAAAAGAGAAATAATAGTTTAAAAATGTTATCAAGGGGGTAACTATGCTCAATAAAAGAATTGTATAACGCCTATAAATGTTTGCATGATTTATCATCTCATAAATAAAAATTAGTATTTCCCAATTAGCTGTCGTTAGTGCTGATATAGCTAAATGACACATATATTCTTAATAAAAGGTTTCCAAGTACCAAACCCCTCAAATAGCAGACACCGCCCCCTAGTATTATGCTGGTATAGGGAAATACTCCCCTAATTAGTTTTTGTATGAAATCTAGGAATTCATTCCAAGGAGATCTAGGCAGGGATGTTACAGGTTTCGGTTGACTGACCGAAATCTCTCCTAGGTCATTATACCATTGCAGGGAACTAGTAAGTATTATGTAGACCTATGGTTAGGGATAGAAGCATATTGGTAAATGGCATTAGGAAAGGTAGGTCCTAAAACTTACCAGGTAAAAAAGAGAGCTACAACATCATCGATATTATTTTGATTGCAATTTTGAACTGGATATTTTAACCCTTACTTAGAAGGTTAGTTTAATCAGAATTAAAGGAATGGTTTGATTCATTTTTAACTAAAGAAGAAAAATCGTTTGTGGATTTGACAAATTTCTCTTCCTTAATTTTAACATTAGTAAGACCCAAGAATTTTTTATTCAATTTCTCTATATTCAATTTCATTTTAAAATCTCTGATATAAACCTTATTACAAAAATCATCCAATACTTTAATTTTACAATGTTTAGATATCTTTTTAATGAAATCTATATAAACTCAATTCAATGCTACTAAGTTTACTATAAAGATATTTAATTTGTAGATTTAGCCATTTTTCTTTAGCCAATTCTAAAACTTTCAAAGTGCGATAATTTTAAATTTTAATTTTAATACCAGTGATGAAATTTGGGTAAACTTTATGCACTTTACATTGGTTTAAAAACTTAATATCTAACTTAATTAATCCCAGTTTCATATTCAACTTACGAAATAAATTGAGCTCAGATGACAGGGAAGCCATTAAATGAAATTTTATACAAAGCACAGTAGCGTAATTATGATAAATAAATAGCAATAACCCTTGCTACAAATATTTAAACACCCTTAAATTTAACAACAATTATTATCAACAAATAGATGATACAGGGGTGGGAAATTGTCTATCACCATTTGTGCCTGAACTTTTTATGAGTGAATTTGAAAAAGAATTAGAAAAAAAGTCGAACATATTTTCCTGGAGTTTGGTTACGGTATGTGGACGACATATTTGCTTTGTTTGATTGAAGTAAATCTAGTATTGAGAATTTCTTATGTAGTATTAACAGTAAGCATCAATCGATCAAATTCACTTATGAAGTAGAAGCCAATAATAGGTTAGCATTTTTAGATATTATGTGTATTAGTAACAACTCAAAATTGAGTTTGACATATTTAGAAAATCAACCAACAATAATAGAATAATTCCAAATGATTCCAACCATAGCCACGCCCACAAATTAGCGGCATTTAATAGTATGATTGAAAGAGCGCTGATGATTCCCCTTTCCTCTCAGCGTCTAGTTAAAGAAATAGAATGTGCCAAATCTATAGATCAATTTAATTGGTTTGATCCTAATATTGTAAATAATATTGTAAGAAAATGTAAATTTAGAAAATTAAGGAGAGATTCCACCACCTTTCAACCGGATGATAACCCTCAAAAATTTATAACCTTACCATTTGACAATATTATTATCAATGGTTTAGACAAAATTTTCAAAAATTTTAATTTAAGAATTGCATATAAAAATCCTAATAGGTTAACCGATTTATTAGGAGATCCCAAGGATAAACTTCCGATGTTGGATTGCTCTGGAACCTACACCATTACTTGCAAAACTTGTGATAAAATGTATATTGGTCAGACAAGGAGAAAGACTATAAATAGATTTAAAGAACATCTAGCCCATATTAAATATGGGAGACAGGATAAGTCCAGCGTGGCTGAACATATCCTTAGTAATGGCCATGAATTGGATATAAATAGTGTTAAAGTGGGTAAAACGGTGTTCTGCAACAGGTTGCTGAATAGTTATGAAAGTATATTCATTGCTAAAACTTGGGGCGATTTGTTGATGAACGTTGATAAAGGCCCAATGCCTGGTTCTAGTTTATTCTCTTTGTTACGACCAAATGGATGATTTTTAGCTGTATTTATAGTTTAGTTCAAGTTGGCATGATAATTTATTATTGTTTATGTTACTTTTATAATTTTAGTTTATACTAGTTTGTAATTAGTTTTAATTTAGAGTTGCCACGACAAGTCAGTGGTGGGTTTGGTCTTGTTCCACGTGCAGCGCTGGTATAGGTTAACAAACTGGTCGCTGGGCGGAGGAGTGGGAGTAAGCCCATCGTGAGTTTATTTTAGGTATACTGTTGCTTTTTAGTCCCAGAATGTTTGTAACCTTCTGATGATGCTAACTGTGTAGGCGAAATGTACATCAAGGGTGTTTAAATATTTGTAGCAAGGGTTATTGTTATTTATTTATTTTATAAAAAAAATAATGTAACAAAAAAATCGTGTTTCAGAGGTCATAAGTGTCTGTAGAAAACAGGTAGAGTAGGGTAAGGTCATATTTTGGTCCAGTCTATTTGATTGTTTCTTTGTTAAGCTAGTCATCGTCAGATATACGGTGAGCCGATGTATGACATGTATTTTGTGATGGATTCTTTTCAGGTGTGCTGCTTATGTAGCAAAGATAGATTTTTCAATCTTTAAATATAAACACCCCTAAATTTAAACAACTAACCGAACTATACATTTGCATCGAATAGGCAGGGACAAAGAAATATGTGTGGAATAAAAAAAGGGTGGACGTGCCGACACAAACACCGCCCACACACACACACAGACACACACACACGCGCGCGCACACACACACACACACACACACACACACACATACACACACACACACACAGAAATAAACAATTATAAGCAAAATCCCTAACCGTATTTTTAAAACGGTTTCTTTCTATACGTAATTGTCCTAGTAGGTCCTTTAAACGTTATGTAATTGTAGCCAGATATACAAATAAGCATGTTTTCATGTTTTTATTTGTTACAACTCAGGCGTATATTAATGTAATCAATAATACTTACATTATTAAGATTCCAAGGTTTCATTTCTGCCTCATCAAGTAACTGTTAATCTAGTTAATTTTGTAACAATATATTCAGTTTTTAATCTAAACGCTGCACATTTTCAAAAATAGTGGAAATCGTTGTTGCAACTATGGAAACATTTTACATTGTTACAATTTGTAATTGTATTTATTTAAAAATATTTATTCATTAGATAAAATAGGGAATTTTAAATTAATAATGTGTTTGGTGAAAATGTTACTTTTTAATTTATGATGCCCAGTATATGGCAATTTGTGAAAGGCTTGATGCAAATCCGACGCCACTGCAAAAAGAGTAGATCCTTTGCTTAGGTAATTAGTAAAAGAATTGCTGCAACTCCGACAACACTGAAGAACGAGGAGGTACATTGCTAAAACAATACGTAAAAAAAAATATTTTATGCCAATAGCAAGTAGTGTTCCCAAGCGGTTTCACCATCCAAGTACTAACCACGCCCAATGTTGCTTGACTTCGGTGATCGGACCAGAACCGGTATATCCAACATGGTATGGCCATGGTATGTCCATATGGCTGTAGCTTCACGTCTTCTAAACCCTAAAGACGATAAGGCGCTGGACCTGTTTTTCCGTTTTCCCTTTTCTTCCGTTTGCTTTCGAACATTGTCTACGGGTTCCGATAACATTTTATTCACCGTCGACGTATTGCATTTTTGGTTTTTTCTTACCAAACAAACACACACACTATTCCCAATAATAGCTAGTTTTTTAAAGACTCGATCAGCAGCGTTTTAATGGTGGGCTGGTCCCAGCGGTACTGCAATACCGGGTCAACCAGTGACGGAGGTGGATAAAAAGTGGGAAAATAGATTTTGCAAAAGTCTATAACACAACCGTTGTTTTAAACAAACCCTGTACATTTTGCTACCACTGTTGCTGACCGGTGATGTGTGTTACGTAGATATCCCGGGACCATCTAATGGCATCCGACACCATTAGCCTTTTCATTACCTTTGCGTAACGAGGAGATATCTTCAACAACCGGATGACCCCCTCTTTATGTTGGTCCCACTAACCGAGGGCTCCTACCACTAGGGCACTGATGGTCAATTCATAACCCTGTAAGCGGAGCTCCTTTGCCAGGTGAGACTATTTCTGAATTTTTGTACTACATGCTTCTACCAGACTCTGATAGCGGTTTTCAAAGGGGACAGCTACATCTATAACTAAAATTTCCTTTATCCCCTCGTTCACCACAACCAGGTCCGGCCTCAAATTAGAATTGACACCTGGCACCGTTTGGTTTACCCGAACATCACCAGACCGCCGCGGCACCGGCTTAAATAAACGATTTAAAACAGCATCGTGGTGACCCTGCAAAGCCGCGTTGTGCTTCAGACAGTGGTTCAGCACGTGCGGATGCGTCTCTGACCCATAGCTACACCGCCTGTCTCCGGTCCCGAAACGCCGGCAGTCGTTGAGCGGTACCGTTCCTAGCCGGGCTCTGTGGACGAACCGCCAGTCAGCGAATCGGGTGTAAGCTTATAAAATGTTTAGAGAATAACATCGTAATGCAGGGAATCTGCCACATCATGAACCGGAACATCCTCTCCCTGAGAAGACCCGCTGTGAGACGCAGCCATGCTGGAAGAAGAAGCGGCAGATCCCGGATCGTCGACTCTTGCAGGAACATCAGGACCAGAGTGAACCGCCCTGATGTGAGTTCTCATTGTTTAGGAACACAGCCGTCGGGCAGCATTCCAGGCGACAGTACACACTGATGCAATGTCACCACCGTCTCTGCCGAACTGCTCATCAAGTCTCCCCGATAGATAGCCGGCAAGGTCTTCTTCGGTGGGAAGCCGCCCAATATGTGTACGGACTACACCTCCCAACATGGATAACGCCACGTCCTTGATAACTGGGTCCCGATAGGTGATCAGTCGGAAGGCACGAACGACAGCCGCCACGTCCACCTGGTCGGCCACAGGAAAGAGAACAGCTCCCCCCTCCAACGGGTCCACGTAGACGAGCTCCGCGGTCGCTCGGCGAGGCAGGTAGACCCACGACTTAGCCATGCGCCGCACCGCCTTATCCAGTTTCATCAGCGGGGTCTTCTTCACCCTGGCACCCCTGAGGATATACTCTAGACGTGGCAGGATGAACATCCTGACCACTTCAAATTTCTGCCAGGGTGCAACAAGACTCTGGTCGACTGCTTCCAAATCTTTGACCATGGCATTAATACTTTCCACCGGGGTCTGGGAGATCTTGAATCGAGTGGGGAAACCCAGGTGAGAGTATCCCGAGGTCCACTATCTCTTTATTATTAATTTTAAATACCGTAGGTGTCACTTGTCGCTTCACTCGGCAGTCAACGTCGAGGCTAGCACAATTATTAGCATTGAAATTAAAGTCAGCCCATGACGCGACCTCGCCAGTAAGCGCGAGCAGCTGGTGCATCTCTTCCACACCAGGAGATAAGAGGGCTATGTCGTCAGCATAGCCCAAGACCGAGAAGTCATGGCCTGACAAGCTATACCCGTGACTCGAGGCCAACCTATGAGCCGCCCTCATTATCGACTCGATGGCGAGGATGTAGAAGATTGGGCTCAGCGGGTCTCCTTGCTTCACCCCAGCCTCCAGGGGAATTGGCCCCAAATAGTCGTGCTGCGTCCTAATCCTGGTGCACGAGTTGTTGTACATTTCTAAAATTATATCTACAAGTGCATTTTCAAGGTATTCGTGTGGGATCGAGCCAAACGCGTTTGAGAGGTCAAGCCACGCAATAACTGCTCGCTTGTTCCTACGTCTAGCATCGTCGATGACAGACTGCACAACGAAGTTATGTTTAAGGCACCCCTCGTATTCCGTAAAGCCCTTTTGGGCCTATGAGAGCTGAGAGGTCGCAGCCGCCCACCTACCCAGTCTTTCGGCTAGGATACCCGAATAGACCTTCTGCGATGCAACTGACCAATGTTAAGGGACGCCAGTTGTCGAGGTCTCCTGGATCTCCTTTTTTATAAACTAAGATTGTATTGCTTTTTTTCCAGGAGGAAAGGATTCTCTTTTAAGCCATACACCGATTCATAACGGCTGTCATCACGACGCACTCGGGGTCAGACTTCCGCCAAGCGCTATAGGACACACTGTCTGGTCCTGATACTGTATTCGGCAATCTGGCCAGACGTTCGCAGATATCCTGAGCATCGATTTCTTGGAGGAGGTTGCTCGTCACTCTGCCAGCACTAGGAGACAAAGCGAAGTCCCCTAAGCCTCTCGGAGCCCCACTCAAGAGTAATTACTCCTAGAGAATTATGTTCGCTTAAACCGGGTTTAGCAGCCCTTGTAGTTTGGTATCATGTATGTATGAGTTCTCTACGTATTTAGCCAAAAATGTGTGTTTTCAATAACCTGGTTTACCCGGTTTTGTAGTTTTTTAAAGTATGTAGGTTATGTTTTTTTTACCTATATGGCCTGAAATATGTGTTTTATACTAGATGGTTTATTTGCCTTTGTAGTGTTTATGAAGTATGTTTTTTTCTACCTATATTGTCGAGACTTTGTTTTTGCGTACCATCTGGTTTAGCCGCCTTTTTAGTTTCTACGAAGTATGTGTTTTTTGTCTACATATATAGTCAAGACTGTGTGTGTTTAACCTAGTTTTTGTGCCTTTGTAGCTCGTATGAAGAATGTATGTGTTGACTTTATACTTATATGGCCGAGGCCTCTTTAGCCGGCTTTGTAGTTTCTATTAAGTATGAACGTTGTGTCTGCTGATATTTCCTAGACTATGCGTTTGTATACAATCTGGTTTAGATGCATCAGTAATTCGCATGAAATATGTATATGTTGTCCATCTAAATGGCCGAAACTGTGTTGTTGCGTAGAAACCGGTTTCGCCGTCTTTGAAGTATGTATGTGTTGTTTGCCTACATTGACTAGAATATGTGTTTGCCTACTAACTGGTTTAGCTGCCATTGTAGTTTCTATGAAGTAATATGTTATTGTTGTAAAATTAAATACGTTTATAAATCAAGTATGTAAATAATTCTGTAAACAAAAATGTATGAAACAATATCACGTAAATCAAAGATATAACATCGGCAGAGAAGCTCCTCTGATTTCCATTGATTGCGCAGGCCGGGAAGGAGATGCAATGAATTGTCTGTTGCATTTCCCGTCCGAGTCGATGCTAGCGCTAAATTCTGTTTGACGTGAAGCGAGACGTCCGCAGTTGGGGAAACAATATCGAGTAAAAAGGGTGTCTTTTGAAACAGTCCTCTGTTGCGAGTTTGTGGCGTTTAATTAGACAACTGGGTGAGGTAAGGATATATTTTTTCAAGGTAATATTCATAAGTTATGTTTATCAATAATTTTATCGTTTATTTTTAAATAAGTATAAGGATTTTTAAAAGTTTGAAAATTTATTTCTTAATAAAATATTTAACGGAATTTTTGTATTTGCAGAATGTAAAATTATTGTTTATGAAACTGTGTTTTTTATCTCTTATTTCTGTTGTTAACTACTTACTGATTTGCCAAACAATATTGTTTTCTGGTAGAAAATTTTTTAAATCGAAACCGGTGAATTAAAATTTTAAACGCCCATTACGTTTTGAAGTATTACAATACATTTAAATAAATTTAACTCGTCAAACAATAATTATAAAACTACATCAGCATAATACTTAATACTACTGCTATTCATCCAATAAATTTGCAATGCATGAAAAAAATAGCTAAACATGTTTGATGCTAAATAAATTTTAAAAAATAGCAAACGCCAGTGGGGACTAATTTTATTAATAAATATTTATCGAAAGAAAATAATAACAGTCTCGGTAGCACAAAAATAAAAGATATTGCAAGATATGCGTCTACAGTATATAATTAAAAATTCACAGTATAAACACATGATTAGAAATCAAATATAAAATTTATAAAGGCAATAATGGCAAGGTTTTGATATAATGCCTTAGAAATGTTCTTAGTTATTAAATGTAATTAATAATTGTCAAGGCCTTAGGACATCAGTGTTGTTTTATACTTTGAAGGATGTGTATATATATGCTCCAGCGTAAGGAGAGAGCATTATATTGTATTTTCTACTCGTGCCTTATGAAAGTTTATTTCAGAAAAACATTTGACATTTTATTTTTTATCGAATTTATTGTTTTAGAAGAGCTTTATCTATAGTGGGAAATAATAATGATTACTGCAGTAAATAATAGTATTATTAATAATAACATTGAATACTTTGATAAGAAAAACTAAGAAGTCAAGCATCAAAATAATATTTTTTATCGCTCTAAAGCCAATATATGTCATGACGACGCATACGTTAATGGGGACAAGAAATAAAAATGGTTATAGCCTTTGCTCCTTCACTGCATTGTGAATACTGCGGTCTTAATACGTAGCAAAACCTTTTTTTTATCGGGTTGCCGCTTCTAAAAACGTCTAGTTGCTCCTACGTATCCATTTAATTCTAGAAGGTCCTAGCCCTTACTCCTTCACTGCATTGTGAATACTGCGCTCTTTATACGTAGCAAAACCTCTTTTTATCGGGTTGCCGCTTCTAAAAACGTCTAGTTGCTCCTACGTATCCATTTAATTCTAGAAGGTCCTAGCCCTTACTCCTTCACTGCATTGTGAATACTGCGCTCTTTATACGTAGCAAAACCTTTTTTTATCGGGTTGCCCGTTCTAAAAAAGTCTAGTTGTTCCTACCCATTTACTTCTAGAAGGTTCTAGTCATTACTCCTTCGCTGCATTGTGAATACTGCGCTCTTTATACATAACTAAATCATTTTTTACCGGGTGCAGCTTCTAGCAAAGTCTAGTTATTCCTATCCGTTTACCTCTAGAAGGTTCTAGTTATTACTCCTTCGCTGCATTGTGAATACTGCGCTCTTTATACGTAACTAAATCATTTTTTACCGGGTGCCGCTTCTAGCAACGTCTAGTTATTCCTATCCGTTTACCTCTAGAAGGTTCTAGTCATTACTCCTTCGCTGCATTGTGAATACTGCGCTCTTTATACATAACTAAATCATTTTTTACCGGGTGCAGCTTCTAGCAACTTCTAGTTATTCCTATCCGTTTACCTCTAGAAGGTTCTAGTTATTACTCCTTCGCTGCATTGTGAATACTGCGCTCTTTATACGTAACTAAATCATTTTTTACCGGGTGCCGCTTCTAGCAACGTCTAGTTATTCCTATCCGTTTACCTCTAGAAGGTTCTAGTCATTACTCCTTCGCTGCATTGTGAATACTGCGCTCTTTATACGTAACTAAATCATTTTTTACCGGGTGCAGCTTCTAGCAACTTCTAGTTATTCCTATCCGTTTACCTCTAGAAGGTTCTAGTCATTATTTCTTCGCTGCATTGTGAATACTGAGGTTCTTATACGTAAAAAAACTTTTTTTATCGGGTTGCAGCTTCTAGCAACGTCTAGTTATTCCTATCCGTTTACCTCTAGAAGATTCTAGTCTTTACTCCTTCGCTGCATTGTGAATACTGCATTCATTATACATAACAAAACCTTTTCTTAACGGATAGCCGTTTCTAGCAACGTCTAGTTGCTCCTACATGTTTACTTCTAGGAGGTTGTAGTCTTTACTCCTTCACTGCATTGTGAATACTGCATTCATTATACATAAAAAAACCTTTTCTTAACAGATAGCCGCTTCTAGCAACGTCTAGTTGCTCCTACACGTTTACTTCTAGGAGGTTGTAGTCTTTACTCCTTCACTGCATTGTGAATACTTCGCTCCTTTAACGTAACAAAACGAATTTTTAACGGGTTGCCGCTTCTAGCAACGTCCAGTTGCTCCGATCCGTTTACTTCTAGAAGGTTCTAGTCTTTACTCTTTCACTGCTTTGTGAATACTTAGCTCTTTATACGTAACAAAACCTTTTTTTGAAAAGGTTGCCGCTTCTAAAAACGTCTAGTTGATCCTATCCGTTTACTTCTAGAAGGTTCTAGCCTTTAGTACTTCACTGCTTTGTGAATACTGCTCTCTTTACATGTAACAAAACCATTTTTTATCTGGTTGCCGCTTGTAGAAAGTCTATTTGTTCTTATCAGTTTACTTCTAGAAGGTTCTAGTTTTTACTCCTTCGATGCTTTGTTAATACTGCTCTCTTTATACGTAAGAAACCTTTTTTTATCGGGTTGAAGCTTCTTAAAATGTCTAGTTGCTCCTACATGTTTACTTCTAGAAGGTTGTAGTCTTTACTCCTTCACTGCATTGTGAATACTGCGATCTTTATACGTAAGAAAACCTTTTTTTAACGGGTAGCCGCTTCTAGCAACGTCTAGTTGTTCCCACTCGTTTACTTCTAAAAGTTTCTAGCCTTTGCTCTGTCTCTGCTTTGTGAATTTTGCGCTCTTTATACGTATTAAAACGTTTCTTTATCGGGTTGCCGCTTCTAGAAACGTCTAGTTGTTCCTATCCATTTACTTCTAGAAGGTTCTAGTCTTTACTCCTTCTCTGCTTTGTAAATACTTCGCACTTTATACTTAACAAAACCGTTTTTTATCGGACTGCCGCTTCTAGCAACGCCTAGTTGTTTCTATCCATTTACTTCTAGAAGGTTCTAGTCTTTACTCCTTCTCTGCTTTGTAAATACTTCGCACTTTATACTTAACAAAACCGTTTTTTATCGGACTGCCGCTTCTAGCAACGCCTAGTTGTTTCTATCCATTTACTTCTAGAAGGTTCTATACTTTACTCCTTCACTGCTTTGTAAATACGTCGCTCTGTATACGTAACAACACCGTTTTTATCGGATTACCGTTTCTAGCAACGCCTAGTTGTTACCATCTGTTTACTTCTAGAAGGCTCTAGCCTTTGCTCCTTCACTGCATTGTGAATACTGCTCTTTTTATACGTAACAAAACAGTTTTTTATCGGGTTGCCGCTTATAGCAACGTCTAGTTGTTCCTATCCATTTACTACTAGAACATGGGTTCCAAAACTAACTGTGGGGCGTGGATACACGTCAGGGGGGCGCTAGACTACTTGGAAAATAACAAGATAAACAAAATATTTTTAAATAATATAGGATAACTTGATATTGTTATTGACTTGGGTTGTGCCCTTACTAAAATAGAACCTCAAATAGGCAAGCTATTGTAAAACATTTAAGCTCTGGCATATCAATTATTAACTTAACTCAATTGGATTTTTCTATTATCAGTTAAAAATTTCCTTTGCAAACCTTGAAATGTTACACCATGTTTCTTGAGGATGTATGTATAGGCCTGAATAAATTGTTTTAAATATATATATATATATATATATATATATATATATATATATATATATATTATAACTTAAGTTAAGTTATAATTTTCTACACATTATTCCTAATTTATATTAATATTCTGCAGTGACAGGCTTGATATCTTATCTAAATTTACAATAATAAAGGTGGACTTCTGAGGCTTTCGATTCTAATAGAATAGCATAAAAACAGTATTAAACTTTTATTCTTGCTCTCGGGGTCGCTATTACGGGAACTTTGCTTTTAAATTTGAAATGGTGACTAGAATAATTTTTATAAATTTTGATGAACTTAAAATTTGTTTTAACTAAAAAATAGATGTCTGTTGGCTAAACGTATTTTCAAATATACTTATTGTTCTGAAGAGTCCCTGGATTCCTGGCCTGTTCACTTCCGCGCTAACACTTGATACAAAAAAAACTTACTTTATAAAAAAACTTTTACGTCGCACTTTACTAAATTTTACTTATAAAAAAACTTTACTTAATTTAACAAAATTCTCCCTTTACAACACTTCCATCCTTGTCCTCACCAACCTGTCTTCCTTTCTCCGAGACTCTCGTCCAACCTCTTCCAACTCCCTATCATTTAGTTTTTATGAATTCCCTAATCTCTCCCACTACCACCAAAACGTTCTTTGTCAGTTTCCCACAGTTCTACTATTAGCTAAACCTAACGGTACACGGTTAATTCCCCAGGCTATATCGGCCGCTGGATTTCCCGTCTTAACAACTATGGACCTTTCTATTGTCAATTTGCCGTACTCACTTATAGGTTTCCTGGAAAGGATAACGACATGGTACCTGTTTTGTCCCTAGAAACTATTTGCGTTTTTCTTTGCTAAATCCTATAGATGATTTATTTTCGCAACTAACTTAATTTAGTCTAAAGCCTCGTACTTTAAGTTATAGAGTCCCCAGAATTTTAAAATTAATTATCTTTGATTTCTTAAATTTAAATTTTACAATATTTAAATGCTGACATCAAAGAACAATTTGTTTTAAATTCTTCACCAATCTTAAATTTCTAATACATTTAATTTTACTGTAGTTAAACCTCTTATATCCTAAAACATTTCACTTATAATTAGTACATAATTATGAATTCACGTCATACAAATTAATACTCCTTCTTTAAAATTAAATGTGAAAGTTTACAATGCCATTGTTCATCCTACGATTCTAACTATTAATTATTTATAAAATCTTTTATACAATTATTTAATTACTTAATATGGGTTTGTGATACCTTTTTAACATTCTACAATTAAATTTACCCTTAAGTTTACCATTAATTATGGAAGTAAGTTGGTAACTGCTATTACCAAGACATTTCTTAATTTCGTAGGGCCCTTCATAAATTTCTAAGAATTTGCTGTTTACCATATTTGAATGCTATGACATAAAGAACAATTTTGTTTAAATTATGTACCCAATCTTAAATTTCTAATACAAATATAACCAACTTAATAAGGTTTATTACCAAAAAGGAGAATATTAATTTCTTTTACTAAGACGAGTATTTTGTTACAGGGTAAAGATTCATTTTAAATAAAACAAACAAGCAATTGCGTTTAGCTAAAAATACATATTAAAATCACTAACAGTTAATTATCATTATCTTACAATTTTAAAACATGTCATTAAATATGCTGCATAATTAATTATTAAACTGGATAAAATAATTCAATACTTAATGTTATTAATACTAAACAAACCAAATTGTCGCAAATATAATGCTATAATTATAGATTAAATTTACTCAGTTTTGTGAAATGTTTTAGTGATTAAATGTTTCAGTTGATAGTGTCTTACTTAAAACTATTACAAATAGCTGAGAGATGAAGTAACTTAGTTGAAAGCCTTACAAGTTTATTAAGAAGTTAAAATTATATGCATACGTTCCTAAATGGTTTATAATTATAATACTGGTATACCTTCTCAATTAACCTCCATTTTAATTAGTTATAATAAACAAATATAATTATTCTCCCATTTATACTAGAAACATTATGTAGATCATTTCTGTTATCAAATATTCCATAATTACAAAATCACATCATACAAATTAATACTCTTCTTTAAAATTAAATGTGAAAATTTTACAATCATTTTACTTGTTTAACTAAATAATAATTTTATAACTTCCTAATTAAATTTCCCCTTTGGGCAGTTTATTAAATTTAAGTTCGTTATTCATTGTTTATTATTTTTTTTTCGTAGCACAAATATTATTATTAGTATTATTTATTTCACGAAGTATTATATGAGTCTGAATAATTACACATATGATCAACAAAGGGTCGAATTGTCCTTGACTATTGCAGTGGTTTTCCTCTCTCAAATAAGGTAATTTTTTGTCTTTGGCTAAATCGGCCGGGTCTATTGTGTCCTGTAGATAGAAAGTGTTCCTTCTGCTGAAAGTGAAATTCCGTCATTGGGTTCACAAATGCACTTTTACTTTTTTTCGCTCTAGTGATTAAAGTTGCTGCAGCATTTAGTTCACAAAGTTGTGCCAATTTTTCAATTATCAATCCCTCTGGTATCTTTGGTGATATATCTTGGAAATACAATAAATTTTGTTTACGTAACCTAACATGTTGACATGTCCCTCTCGAACTTCTACTGACGTTATTTGATTTTGGTTTTGCTTAAGGTGGTAGTCTAACTTTTTTAACTCAAGGTTGTCAGTAATACATTGTCCCGTGTTAATTTTGAGTGTGTTTAAATCTTCGGCTTGATTTTGTTGTTGATCTTCGCACATTATTTCCACGTCCGCTAATTTAGTTCGTGTTGTATACATTTTATTGTTTAATTCTAAGCTTTCATAATTCAATTGTTCCTTGTCCTTAACTAATACATCATTAATTTTTACCTTAAAGTCTCCATTATTCTTAACTAATCTATCATTAACTTCTTTAACTTCATCGTTGATTTCGTTATCTTTATTATTTATTTTATCTAATTTGTCATTTATTTGACCTAATTTACTATCTAATATACTATTTAATTCATTTTTTTGCTCTTCGAATTTTGTATTTAATAATTGCATTAACTGTAGCATATCTATTCCGGAGTTAACACTAGTCTCTACAATTGTCTTTGTCCCCACAACCAAATTTTGTTCTTCTACTTTATTCATGATTTAAAGTCTCTTCCCTAATAATGTTATATAGTCTTATTAATGTTCACAGTTTTTTTTTATTTATTATTTTTTTAAAATTTTTTTTTAATTAACACTTTTACTTAAGCCAACAGATTAATAAGTTAGTTTATTAATTTATGATTTATATTCACCATTTCTATTTAACTTTGCCAACTAGTTGGGCGTCAAATTATAACTTAAGTTAAGTTATAATTTTCTACACATTATTCTTAATTTATATTAATATTCTGCAGTGACAGGCTTGATATCTTATCTAAATTTACAATAATAAAGGTGGACTTCTGAGGCTTTAGATTCTAATAGAATAGCATAAAAACAGTATTAAACTTTTATTCTTGCTCTCGGGGTCGCTATTACGGGAACTTTGCTTTTAAATTTGAAATGGTGACTAGAATAATTTTTATAAATTTTGATGAACTTAAAATTTGTTTTAACTAAAAAATAGATGTCTGTTGGCTAAACGTATTTTCAAATATACTTATTGTTCTGAAGAGTCCCTGGAATCCTGGCCTGTTCACTTCCGCGCTAACACTTGATACAAAAAAAACTTACTTTATAAAAAAACTTTTACGTCGCACTGTACTAAATTTTACTTATAAAAAAAACTTTACTTAATTTAACAAAATTCTCCCTTTACAACACTTCCATCCTTGTCCCCACCAACCTGTCTTCCTTTCTCCGAGACTCTCGTCCAACCTCTTCCAACTCCCTATCATTTAGTTTTTATGAATTCCCTAATCTCTCCCACTACCACCAATACGTTCTTTGTCAGTTTCCCACAGTTCTACTATTAGCTAAACCTAACGGTACACGGTTAATTCCCCGGTTAACAACTATGGACCTTTCTATTGTCAATTTGCCGGACTCACTTATAGGTTTCCTGGAAAGGATAACGACATGGTACCTGTTTTGTCCCTAGAAACTATTTGCATTTTCTTTGCTAAATCCTATAGATGATTTATTTCGCAACTAACTTAATTTAGTCTAAAGCCTCGTACTTTATGTTATAATATATATATATATATATATATATATATATATATATATATATATATATATTTATTATTTGATTCTTTTTCATATGCCAATGTATTATTTAATTATTTTTCATATATAAATACCAATTATTTATAGTGTAATGTGGAGGGTTGTGGTAGGATTTTATCTTGAAAGGAGGGGGCGTGAACCCAAAAAGTTTGAATACTCCTGTTTCGAAAGGTATCTAGCCTTTACGAGATGGAGCACTGTTGCGGCGTTTCAATTGTAAATGGACCGGTAAAAAAAAAATCATGGCTGGGAATTTGCTTTTTTGCATAATATATATTTACGAGAATATATGTGTGTATATAACATGAACCCTTTGTTACTTTTTATCATGTTATTTTTAATTTGATAAATCTGTCTTTATAATATTTATAATAGTTTGACCTCAGTTTACCTATTGTTCGATTTATTTATCTGTAATTTAATTGTATTACCTTACTTTGACCCACCTTAAATACGTTCGTCTTAACTCCTTTCTTTATAAAATTAGCACAATATGTATTAATAGCATTCACAAATTAACAACTTGCTTACAATTCCTTTATTACTGAACTATTATTATTACATTCGTTTAAATATAAAAGAAACAAATCAGATGAATTTATCTTCATAAATATATCCTTTATAATTAGTTTATTGAACAGATTATTTAGATAAACAATATATAATTATATTTAGTAAAGTAGTTTTCATGTTCCCCATACCTTTTTTTCTCAGAGCGTTTAATAAGTTCTTACCTCTTGAAATTGCATCTTAGAGATATGATTATTTATTTGTTTAAATTTAACAATTGCCTCTATTTAAATGAATTTATAATTGAGCTTAGTTTTTGTAATGCATTCCTAATGACCAGAAAATCTAGTACTTTTTGTTTTAAATGAAGTTGTACTTGCAGTGATGTTTATGCCTTCAAGTGTGTGTTCAGCCTAATCCTTGCTGCTTTGTTAGGTGATTCTCCTTCTCTGGCACTTTACACTGAAGCTAGTATCCGTCACTCTGGCTCAAAGATTCTATTCTTAACACTTGGAAAATATATTCCTCTTTCTTTATAAATAAACTACTTAAAAAAAACTTCATTTTACGCAACAAACAACTTTTCTCGAGATATTAAATTAAATTTCTTTATGATTCTACTTTGGATACACTGATAACAACATTTCTTTATTCGTTTTAACCTGTTTCCACTATGCGTTTGCTGCCTTTTTCAGTCGAAGGAAGACTATCCTATTTTTCGGTCAAAACAAGACTAACTCAGCTTTTCTGCACTAATGATTTTCTAGCTCTTCCTTTCCTTCCCGCTAAATTTTCTAGCCAATAAAGAAGAGAGGTTTTGGCTTCTACCAATCAAATTTGAAACTTTTACGTTAGTATTATCAAAATAGCCGCTACTTTGTGAAAGTTCGAAGTAAACTGCTCTATACATTATTTTTTTTTTTGAAGGGGAACATGCCATATCTGCCGATTTCTCCTGTCCCTTTTTAGTTTCTAAATTATAACAAAAAACTACCCTAGTCCTTTATGTCCTTTACGAAATTTCTTATTGTCGTAACTAGTTGCAGATTTCAACCTCTTTTATTTTTAATTTCTTTGTCTGTTTTTTAAATAACTAAACTTTTGCTTTGCTTGCTTATACATTTCACATGGCTTGCTTCGTTTTCATACATTTAACTTATAAATTTATATGTTATATTCATTGATTTTAATAAATACCATTTTTCAATTTATTAAAAAAACTAATTTAATAATTTTGAAGCTTATTAATAAGTAAATCATTATTGTTAGTTAAATATTATTATTAGTATATTTTTCATATCACCATACGTGAGGGAATCATTAATTCTAGTTATAAGAATATTAGTATAAAAAATGTAATAAATATCTCTTCGAAATAAAGTAGAAAACAGGTGCTTTGTGAAATCTTGTTTGTTGCCATAGTTTCACGTAGTCCGCACCCGTTCTCTCTCTCTCTTTAACTTTACTTTCAACCCATTTACAAGTTTACACTTCGCAATTATGATCCACGCATTGAAGGTTAATAAGTTTGTTTAAGTGGGACAATACCATTTCTTTGGCCAAAAGAAAAAGTTTCTAAAACGGCTATTTTCTAAAATGGTTCATATATATTTGCACTAAATAGTGTAATTATTGGGATAACTCATTGTAAACGCAGAATTCATTTTGGACATTTTAACTAATAATGCCAAACAATATTAACAACAAACAGTATGCCTATATCTTTAATTTAAACCTTGTCACATTTTTCCGTATTTCATTTTTAATGATGTATTTTTTTTAATGATGTATGTTAAACAATGAGATGTATTTGTTGTTGATAAAAGATGTGAAAAACTCATAGTTATTAGTTTATTTACTCAAATGACTTTTCGATGAGAATGTCATTATCTTCAGTGAGTTTAAAGACTATAAAACTAATTACAACTGAAATGAATGTATAGTTACATCCCATATGGTTAGTGTACAAATCTATTTAGTGTACATCTATTTATTAATTGTTACCAGCACGCAACAAACTAATCCCAATGAAATTAGTTGTTGATGTATTCTTGTTTAGTGTTTTTCGCCTCATGCACTTACACAGTGGCATAGCAAGTACTATTCATATAATCGTAAAGGATTTCTTTATACAGTAAACGGCTTATTTGTAGATGTGAATAATAATAATACCATACGGGCTACCACACTTTCATCGAGGAGGTAGTGTTAGCGTTGACATTTGGTAGCTGGTAAGGAGTTACGACGAAATACTAACTACCAAAATAATAAAAAGTTGTAATACTAATGAAGTATATTATTATGTTTTATTATGATGCATTAAATAATATCCTCCTCGTAGTTGGAAAATCAAATCTATACTATTATATAAAATCTAATGGTTGTGTGTGTGTGTGTGTGTGTGTGTGTGTGTGTGTGTGTGTGTGTGTGTGTGTGTGTGTGTGTGTGTGTGTGTGTGTGTGTGTGTGTGTGTGTGTGTGTGTGTGTTACTCAATCACGCAAAAACTACTGGCCTACTGAGCTGAAATTTTACACAGATATTCTCAGGGTCCCTGGTTAACACATAAACCTATTTTTATTTAGAAATAGTATTTGGGCATGGCCTCACTGGCCCTAAAAACTCCCTTAACACTCAATTATCTATACTCCATTATATAAATGGCTTAATTAACTTATAGACCCTAGTAAATGTGTTTGTAATAACCTTAAAATGTCACTTTTAAACACAATCAAGCAGGAGGTACTAATTGTTTGTTGCTATTCATATTTCTAGGTTAGTTATACTTTACAAATGTCATGTTCCAGACGTTTTTCCTTCTTTTGGTTTTTCAAGATAAATAGTCGGTAAGTTTGAAAGCTATAGTTTGATATATTTATTGAGAAATAATTTCAGTAAATTAAATTCAACCCAAATACAAATACAAATTAATTCAACAGATATATTTCTCAATCTCGTACGAAAGACGGTTACTCTGCTAGTAATTTTATAATTCAAAGATAATTTTCTTTTCTGTAAAGTTTGCTAGTTATTAAAATGTAATATAATAATTAATTTTAATGAAATACTTTATGTTATTTTTCTATTTGACCCCTCTAATACTTTTCAAATAACAATTTCAATTTATTTATCAATATACTCACGAAACTTACAATTTTATTTGTAAAATTTATTTTGTATGATAAAGCCTTCGTGAACCAAATATGTTTAAAGTTTTATTACAACTTTTTATTTAGTTACTAAAAGTTTATGAAGTTTTGAGAAAATTAGTCTTACCACACCTTCTTTCATTTTAGGTCCTCGTGCATTCCATTAGGTTTGACTATCTAAGATTGTGGTACCCTGAGACGGTTTTTTAGTTGCTGGAGCTTTTTTTGTAGCCTTGGTAATTCCAATACCTTTAGAGAAGTCTTTTTGGCTTGCAGGAAAGATATACTAAACACACTTGTTACGGTTTTTAAAATATCACATTCTATAAGGAAAGTGACGGCAATGACTATGTACCGGCTAAACCATCTGGGACATACTATCCCACACCAAAAGCGCATGGCAGCGCCACCAAAACTTGCCACTTAGCTCAACATGGACGCTTCAGGCACTACAGTGTAGTCTTCCTAGATATCTTCAGAGTCCCCATCTAGTCCACAGTAACGGAGTTTATATAGTTTAGTACCCGAACATTGAAGTAGTAGACAAAAACAGAGTACTTACGGTAAAAGCGACCAATGAAATCCCCGAGGATAGTTCCCTTAAATCCTTCCACATAAAGATAAAGTTTCATCTTTCAACAAGCCCCATAGGAACATGAACTTAAGGATGATTTATAGCTTGACATGGTCTTCTTAATTTATGCCTCTATTTGTGAGAGAAAATCTATGCCATGAGTTTCCACTCAGAGGGGGTTTTTCAAATTAAAGACAATAGTCCCAACAAAAGACTGTAACTCGCCCACCTCGACCACTACAAACGCTTGCAAACTAAACTAATTTCTTAGTGTTTACAAAATAAACGTTCGGAGAGTCGTTCATTTTGTAACAATTAAAATAAATTTTATACTCAAACCAAAGGTGCTCTCTACAATCAAAGTTATTAAACTTATATTGAAATAAGTCATTTTAATCAGTTATAAATAGCAAAAACAAGCTTTATAGACAGCAATCCCTCCCCAACGTTCAACAAGTTGCTTAAAAGTCAATTACTGCGATCGATCCAACAGTGTGTTAAACACACTCAGCGAACACAGCCTAGAGGATCAAGTTTGTTGCGATATAGAAATAAGAGTAGCAGGGGGTAACAACAATTTCCAACGCATTGGGTGGCTTCAAAAGGACCTTCACAACTTTACTAGCATTTGAAAGCAAGAGGTTATATGTTTTTACATCTGTTTTACTTATTCATTTTCATATATTAATTTATTAATCATTATAATAGTTATAGCATTGCTCTTCCTATTTCATTTCACCTAAAGCGC
>JBAIZL010000009.1:19665681-19833181 GCA_036971475.1 Prosapia bicincta
TATTTGCACTAAAAGTTTTCCTTTTATTAGTTTACACTGTATATCATTCTACAGTGTTCCGATTATTTTCCAATATTTTTAATTCTGTCCCATTTTACTTTTTGAAAGGTTTCCATAATGTAAACACACCGTACATTGTTTTGTGAGTATAAGTTAGAAGTTACGATGTCTCAGCTAAACACTTAAGGACACAGCGGCCAGCCTAGCCTCCATTACCAATAACCGCCCGACTTTCCACTGTAGATTCTATACTTTTAATACTTGAGACCAATTAATATGCCCAGGAAAATAACTGCAGATTTCGTGTATGCAGAGGTTACATGGTTGTAGCTAAGTTGTATATTTCTCGTAGAACAATTGTTAAGCCTAACGGCGCATATTTAGGAATATTTAACAAATATAATTTGGCATAATAAAAAATAGTCTTGACTCCACAGTTGTATTGGAAAAGGGTTTATTTTGAAAGTGCTTGTGATATGGGCTACCGTACATGCCACTACTTTCCACTACTTGAAGAAATGCTGGTGCTCACTTCGCGATACCGTTCCGTCGTCTCTTGTTGCAATACAAAACCCATGGCTTTTGTCTCTTTAATTCTTACGTATAACCTTCGTTCTCATAACAGCGCATTAATACAAGAAAAAGCTATTATTTTTATTCGAAAATATTTTTATTTCGAAAATGACTTTTAAATTAATATTTTGTGTAATTAATTATGTGTAGGCTGTAAATTGTAATATTTTTATGTTGCCGTAAAGATTATAACGAAATGGGGATAGCTTTATAAATATCCTCTAACAAAAAATGTCTAGTACAACGAGTAGGAAACTGTAGCTAAATACATTTACATATGTTTCACCATAGGTAAGAGAAGGAAATGGTTTCATTTCACTCTATTTATTGTTATTATCTAGTGGTTGATGTATCCCAGAGATACGAGTGAAGAAAGGGATTCGCACTTCAACTAGAAACGATTGTTTTTTTTATTATCTTTGCGTTTGGTTTATATATCTTATATAATTACAAAATTTATATAAAAATGAATGACAAAATCTACCACAAATTATTACTAACAAAGATTGTGTTAGTTTCTTTGTTGTTATATTATTTTGTTTACCCATTTAAGTTATCTTTAGTCACAATCTAAAAATAAGTCTTTAAAAGAAAGATTTAGGAATATTTACATTTTTTTCACAATACACATACTACCTTGATAAATCAACTCCTGATAACCAATTATATAACGCTGTGTAAAGGAAGCCGACTACGAAATCAGGTTGTTGAACTGGGACTGAATGCTCATTCAATATATTGTTCAATAATTTTTTCTCTTTTCCAGAACCATTATAGTGAAAACTATTTCCGATTTTTGGTTCAAAGCATTTTTTGTCACTACTGTCAATGTAAATAGGTGGGTTTAATTAAATCAAATTTTTATAAAACGATGTACTTCAAAATACAAAAGGCAACAAAATTGAATTAAGTTTTAAAACAAAAGCCCTAATAACTGATCCTAATGTAATTTTTTGGCGGAACTCAAATATGTGATTAGTTTACTACATCACATAGGTTTTTCTGTGACGTGTAAAATTATATTTTCAGTGATGACATTCATACATTCTCAATAAATTTAATACAAAATTTAGTGGTACTAAAATGTAGTTTTGTTTTCTATTTGACATCGGGATTGTGGTTTTACAGTGTCCAGTAGTGATCAGCAAGCATTTTTTCATTCAATTTTTCGTGATAGCTCATTTGTCTATGGAGATACTGTGAGTGTCAGGAAAGAAATCCAGATGGAAGTCCTAATAGTGCAATTTGCGGGAAATGCTAAAATCAAAATTTTGTGTGACTATAGCAATTCGTCTAAAATGTCACTAATATTCGTGGATTTGTGGTTTCATAAAAAAGCATCTAGCCCCCTCTTTAAACGACATTCATCCGGCATTTTCAATTTATAATACCTGTTTATCGCAAATTCCGTTAGTTTTGAAAATACTAGTTTTTGAAACTGTAAAATATCTTAAATTTTAGCATTACGTAATTGAAAGAATTTTTTTTAAATAAAGAAACTTGTTTTACCCATTGCTTACACAGGTGTTTTAAAAAAATCCGCGTTTAATATGAAGTAAGGGCAGACGATAAACGTTAGGTGATCACAAAAGAAACACACTCCAGCCATTTTTAGGCATCCCGAGGTTTCAAACTAGAAATTTGTTTGCTACTACTTCGTACTAGTTTATTTCCTTGTTTTGATGGTTATCTAATTCACTTTGGTTTATAAAGATGAGACCCATCGGGGGTAAAACCCTGTGGGGACGCTGGCCACATTAATGTATAAATACACCGGTAATGGGTTAAAAATGAGAATGTGCAAGAACTATTCGTGATGAAAAGTTTTGATAGAATATTTGAAATTTGCATGGAAAGTTACACACAAGTATTGAGATAAAACACGACAAAATTTTATGTGTCAGAAAATGTATGTACCAGTGGCATTGAAAGATAATTATTACCCATTACAACATGACTGTATAATGTACAAGCTGTTGATATACATTATATTTTACATGCTATAGTTTTACCATTATATCGTGCTAGGGTAAAAATTGTCTTACCAGGCAAGGATTTCGGAAGAAAACATTTTAGATAAACCAATTTTTTCACCAACTTGTAGGTTTTGTTGGTGGTGAGGATTTTCCATCAGATTTCATTAAAAATTGTCTGAAATTTAATAAACATCAGAGAACATTATGTAAGGGTTGTTATCGTTATAAAATAACGTAAATATATTAAACCAAATAAGTTTATAGGTATCTAAAATTGCTGCCAGAACTTAGAAAACACACAAAATAATAGTATTTAAAATGAGTTATCACATTCATTTGGGTCAAATATTTTCCTTTTAAATTGAGATTCCATAATAGCTAACCTTAAAATAACAAATAGAATGAAAAGAATGTTGGCCTTAGATAAGAACGCTCTTCCTCCTCATTTCTTTTTTTTTTTAAATAAAATGTGTTTTATGATGAAAACTTTGCATGCAAATTCCAAGAGCTTAATATTTAAGTAAGTTTGTTAAAAACTTTCTGAATCACTACGATATGCATTGTATTTGGTATTATCATCAGTGCTAGAGTTGGCAACCAGGGGGTGTTGTTAAGGAGATTCTAAAAATGAAGTGTGAGATTTATTTATTAGGTTTGATACGTTTTGATGTAATTGTGAATTTCGTACTGCTACAGTGTATCGAGCAAGGGTTCGGTTTTAAGGATGTGAACTAGACATTTTTTTGAATGTTTTCTAAGTTGTAAATTTGGACAACGGTGACCATGTTTTTGGTGTACGATAACCAGTTAGAATGAGTTCAATATTTTTGTTTTTAATTTATAATTTAAAATCGATTTAAAATAAAATGAAACTATAATAAAATGCAAACAATTAGACCAAATAAAATGATTTATATTAAAGAAAAACTTAGAATATGTATATTCAAAACATGTTATTTTTCTTTATTTTGTCCAATTACAAAGTTTTTTTTAACGTTCATCTGTCATTTCTTATATATGCTCGTAGACAGTGTGATTACATCATGCAAGCAACACCCCCTTGGACGATTCTCCATGTAGAGCATCTAACCGAGAAGTGCAAAATATTTAAGTTACAAATGAATATTTAATCTTGTTATTTATCATTATTTGTCACTTCTGTTTCGAATTTAAATTTACATTTATTAAATAATAATCATATTGTTGTTCAACAAGTTTAATCAATTTCTATGTAATTATTCTGCGTTGTTGAAACTTAACATAAATTTAAACGGTAAGAGGCTCTGTTTGAAATCACCAGGTTTAAGGAGAAGCATTGTTGGTTCATTAATAATAAAGGCAAAATGTTTACCTTTGTCTTATTAATCGCAACGTAGGTAATCGCAACGTTGCTAAAATGTATTTGTATTTTTTATACGAACGTACTAGCGCCTTTCGATATAATAACTCTTGGATCACACTCCTGAAATAAGGAGTGGAAATAATAAAAGCGCCACAGTTGAAATAACCAGTTGAAAGTCAGAAACCGAGACATATAGCTTGACACCAGGCTACGGCTCAAGAAACATCTCCATAAGCTTTCCCCCATGCCACCCAAAACCAAATATTCTCTTCTACTGCCATATGCAAGACGCACATCTGACGGACCAATCCTTGGGCCTGCTTGGTAAGGACTCTTAAGAAAACAGAAAGCTTTACCCTATGCTATCCGGAAACCAGTCTTCGCTTCTACTGCTACATACAAGATGCACATCCGACTGACCAATTCTCGTGCCTGGTTGTTACGGCCTCCTAAGAAAGCAGAAAGCTTTGCCCCATGCCCTCTGGAACTAAATCTTCCCATTTACCGCCACGTACAAGATTCACACCCCACTCGCGCCTGCTTTGTACTCCTTTCTCAGCAATCAGTTATCTTAGCTCCATGCTATGTGGAACCAAAACTACCCTTCTACCGCCACATATATGCGCATATGTGACCGACCAATCCTCACGCCTGCCTGGTACTTCATCCGCAGCAAGAGAAAGCTTTGCACAATGCTATCCGTAACCAAATCTTCATTTTTACTACTCATACATAATCCAGATCCGATTGACCAATATTCACGCATGCTTGGCCCACTCTCCTTCCTCATTAAAACAAATCATTTTCCTATGCTATGCGGAATCAATTCTTTAATTATACAGCCCCAAACATGATCCATATATGACCAATCCTCACACCTGCTTGGTACGGCCTCCTCAGGAAGAGAAAGCGTTTCCCCAGAACCAAATCTTCCCTTCTACTGCCACATACACGATGAACATTCGACCTACCAATCCTTGCTCCTGTTTGGTAAGGCCTCTTAAGAAAGCAGAAAGCTTTGCCCCATGCTATCCAGAACCAAATCATCCCTTCTACTGCCACATACACGATGAACATTCGACCTACCAATCCTTGCTCCTGTTTGGTAAGGCCTCTTAAGAAAGCAGAAAGCTTTGCCCATGCTATCCAGAACCAAATCATCCCTTCTACTGCCACATACACGATGAGCATTCGACCTACCAATCCTTGCTCCTGTTTGGTAAGACCTCTTAAGAAAGCAGAAAGCTTTGCCCCATGCTATCCAGAACCAAATCATCCCTTCTACTGCCACATACACGATGAACATTCGACCTACCAATCATTGCTCCTGTTTGGTAAGGCCTCTTAAGAAAGCAGAAAGCTATGGTCCATGGTATCCGGAACCAAATCTTTCCTTCTACTATCACATAAAAGATGGCTATCCGACCCATCAATCCCCGCGCCTGCTTTTATGGCCTCCTTTGCAAGCAGAAATCTTACTCCAATGCTACCTGGAACCAAATCTCCGCTTCTACTGTCTCAAACTAATTGCACAACCGACACACCAATCCTCGTGCCTGCTTGGTTTCACCATTTTCATCAAGAGAAAGCCTTGCCCTATGATCTCTGAAACTAAATTTCCCCTATCTACTGCTACATACATGATATACATCCGACTCATCAACCTCGCGCCGGCTTGGTAAGCAAGAGATGTTATGCTATGTCCAGAACAGTTTTTGAGGACTATCACAGACTCCTCGTGGTGCGACAGAAACGTCACCACCGCACGTGGATTTAATTTCCCTTTCATCACTGACTTTGTCTTCATCCTCAAAACCACGGTAGCTCCCACTGATCGAGTATCTACATTTGCCCAATCATTTTTTATTTCTTTAATTATGTATTACTAAGCAGTCATCCGCATATTCCAAATGACAAATATATTATTATCGACATATTTTTATGGCGTTAGCACATGAGGTCTGTACCCTATTATAAACCGGTAACAAACTGTTTTTAACTTAGCTTAAAGTTGGTGATTGAAAAATTTACTTTTCCCTCATTTTCTTACTCTTCAATTTTTTATTTTTTAAAACTTATTCTGTTGTGAATTTGCACAATATTCTTAAAATTTAACAGCAATTTCTACTCTTCTATTGGGTTATTGTACTCAAAGTTCTAATACTGCATTTACAAGAAAGAATCGGCTTTGCTTGACCTTATCAAGCATAAATCCCCCCCCCCCCGGTAACGTTTTATTATCAGTTCAATCGAACTTTTTTTAGTTTTCAAAACTCAACATCATTGAAATTCCAGTTCGTCAAAACTGTGAATAATAAATAAAAATAAACTTCAAAAGGTGTTTGTTATGATAAGCATTATATTCAAAGCAAACTCTATCTTAGATTTAAAGGAATCATTTTTTAATGATAATATTTTTTCCAAAACCTTGATTGCTCCTATGTTCGTATCCCTTGATGTGAAGTGATTGATTCGGCCATAAATAAATCAGGAGCAAATATTTACAGGATTTGAACAAGACGTGTTTGATTCCAGGATTACCCCTATGAGAAAGGTTAATGCCAGTAACATTTACACTTGTAAGTCACGGGAATTTTCTACAAGACTACCTTCACGTTCACACCCTTTAACTTGATTCAGTTGACACGAGGCATATTTGACATTGGATCTGTTGACAATGGCGTATATTTTACACTCAGCATTCACATATCCCATGCGTACTGATGAATCTTGTGTTCAAAATAAGCCGTTTTTTGTTATTGATTTTATTAACGATTAGTTACGATTGAGTTGATACAATAAATGTTTTAAAATTTAAAAAATTATTTGTTTTGTATATTATTTTATATCTGGATTGTCATGTCCAGCAATACTTCAGTTTTTGCTTGTCAAAAATATCATCGAGTTATAAGCTCTTAGTTTCAGTAAACAAACCTTTAAGCGATATGAAACCTCCAAAATCAAGTTGAGATAAATAGTACGTTTTATTGAAATCGAGGGTATTATAGTAGCGCATCGTGTTAAATATTTTGTCTATTCATATTTATTTTAAATTCTGAATTTTGAATATAGTGAAAATACTTTTGAAAAATTTAGCGAATAAAACATAAGAATGCTTTAAGTACTTTAAAAAAATTTACTTAAAAGGAACGAAAAAGAGTAATATACTTTATAAATAAAACAAATTTTCGCAGTTCTTTCATTTATAAGACTTTATGATTCGTGGTATGTAAGCAAATCCCGGAGTTGACTCCGGCACTCAACTGGAAAGATGCAATTTAGAGTTAGTTTGTTGGGCTAGATACAGATATTTGTCTCTTTTAGGGTCTGGCTTACTCGATGTTTCGTAAGACACGTGATGGAAACGTATTCTAATTCAATATAGCTCCACTCTTTTATACTATGAGTTTTCTCCCATCCGCTATTTAATTGGACTTTTACGGTTCAATCGATATTAATTTGAACATGATATAAATCACATGATTTATTCCAGAAGTTAGGTGGAAATAGAATATAATATTAGGTATCTAAAATAGGTATCACATTAGGTATCACATGATTTATTCCTTCTGGAAGTTGGAATTTCCAAGTTAGGTGGAAATAGAATATAACATTAGGTATCTAAATTAGGTATCACATTAGGTATCACATGATTTATTACAGAAGTTAGGTGGAAATAGAATATAATATTAGGTATCTAAATTAGGTATCACATTAGGTATCACATGATTTATTCCTTCTGGAGGTTGGAATTTCCAAGTTAGGTGGAAATAGAATATAATATTAGGTATCTAAATTTGTTATCACATTAGGTATCACATGATTTATTCCAGAAGTTAGGTGGAAATAGAATATAATATTAGGTATCTAAATTAGGTATCACATTAGGTATCACATGATTTATTCCTTCTGGAAGTTGGAATTTCCAAGTTAGGTGGAAATAGAATATAATATTAGGTATCTAAATTAGGTATCACATTAGGTATCACATGATTTATATCAGAAGTTAGGTGGAAATAGAATATAATATTAGGTATCTAAATTAGGTATCACATTAGGTATCACATGATTTATTCCAGAAGTTAGGTGGAAATAGAATATAATATTAGGTATCGAAATTAGGTATCACATGATTTATTCCAGAAATTAGGTGAAAATAGAATATAATATTAGGTGTCTAAATTAGGTATCACATGATTTATTCCAGAAGTTAGGTGGAAATAGAATATAATATTAGGTATCTAAATTAGGTATCACATGATTTATTCCAGAAGTTAGGTGGAAATAAAATATAATGTTAGGTATCTATATTAGGTATCACATGATTTATTCCAGAAGTTAGGTGGAAATAGAATATAATATTAGGTATCTAAATTAGGTATCACATGATTTATTCCAGAAGTTAGGTGGAAATAGAATATAATATTAGGTATCACATGATTTATTCCAGAAGTTAGGTGGAAATAGAATATAATATTAGGTATCTAAATTAGGTATCACATTAGGTATCACATGATTTATTCCAGAAGTTAGGTGGATATAGAATATAATATTAGGTATCACATGATTTATTCCAGAAGTTAGGGGAAATAGATAATATTAGCTATCTAAAGTCGCCCATTATTTGTTTTTGTTTTTACATCTGTTATAAAGACAAGGTTGAAGAATATGAATAGTATGAGATTTTACTTTAGCTTTGAGAATAAATGGGTTTTGATGGAAGCAATATGCTTACTTATTTTTACTTTGTAGCTAGAGCTTCCGATGTCGATAAACACGTCCTCAAGATGGCGTAGCTGCCACAGACCAGAAGTACTTCGTTTTTAGAACCTCCTTATATTTAGCTTTTCGGCGCCATTTTGCTTTATTATGAATTCACAGTCCGATAAAATTGTATACAAAGATTTTTTTTCTTTTGACAGTCGGACAATCACGAGAGGAATCAGATAATATCTAACTGATATAAGTTAGTTTTTTTTAGTTTCCAAACAACCCACTTTGGCCTCTGACAACATTCATCGAAATTCCAAAATTCTTCCAAAATATTTTATAAATGCTTTAAAATCCTTCAAATCTTCTAGGTTCTAAATGTACAATTCTTAGAAGTGGTGGATGTCAGCGTTGTCAGACGAATGTACAAGAATACAGATCTTTCGTCATTGGTGCTACACACTAATAGTATGTAAATACGCTATGAGTTCAGTTTGAAAGTCATAAAATGGAGACCAAATCAATCTTTATTGAGTCATTCAATCTTTACTTCTCCTTAAAAATATGACAGTTATAATGAAACTTCGCCTCGTTACGTAATTCCCCAAAACATATTGGTTATTGTTTTTAATTACGTATACATAGTACGGTAAGTCAACTTGACTCATACAAGTATAAATTATTTAACTAAATTACTTAGTTTTATTAAAGGTTTAAACGTATTAATTCTAATATTGTTTTTCAGTATTATAGAAAGTGTACCAAAATTATTCCTACAAAGAGTACATAGAGACTAGAATAATGGTACGCGCCATTTAAATACTTTTAGTCTGAAATGTATTGTAATATCCACGATAGTGTCTTTTACGGTGCTTATATATGGTCTTGTTTTTATTTTTCAACAATATAAATGCTATTTTTGTTTATTTTAATTATGCAGTGCTATTGCCTGATAGTTATTCCTGGACTTAAATGTAGATACTGCAATGGTCGTATTATAATGGGCCCTTGTTACCTCTTATTTGTTGAAATTTCAACCTATTGGTTTGAACACCCTACCACCACTTTGAAGTCCAACAACGAAATCATCTTGACTAACCATACCAAATATGGCCCTATCCAAACTACTTCTCCCAGGCACCTGTGGTTTGCTAAGCAGGATCTGTCAGCGAAGCCCATCCCTGGACTTTGTGTAAAACCAACTGTCTTACCTTCAAGTTCTATTTTTACTTAGTATCAAGAGTGAGTTCTTACTGTGTCATGAATCTTAGAGTTACGTAAAGGGAATCTTCAGGAGCAAAATTTAAAATATACGAACTGTTCTAGGTGATTTTTTTTTATCAACCTAAGACTAATTCTTAGTTTGCAAAATCAGAAATATTAAATAAAAACTTTGTTGGACGCCAAGGAGCTTTATCCGGTTACAAATAGCATAGTTGCTGATGCAAAAGCTTATAGCAGGACTGATGTTACAATAAGCTCAAAACCCAAGTTGCCAAGATCCTTCAATTATTTTATTGTGCAATTGGGATTACCAATTTCAATGACTATGTTACAATAAACACTTCCTAACTTACTGAACAACCTATCTCTTGTTAACGCTTTTGCAAACTCGAGATTCTTAAACAGTAAACACAACAATTAAATTGTGTTCAAACAAAACTTCTGGGAGTCTCGGTATTATTTACATTGTATGAGTTGTTGCGGAGCGTGAGAGATTCGGTGTGATTAGATTTCCTTTAAATAAACAACCGGTGTAGCTAGTGGCTTTGTTTAGAAATTTAGAAAGAAAAACCTGGCAGTTTATATTAATAACAAAAAATACCAATACCTATTCGGTTTTACTTAAAAACGTAGGATCTGTGTGTTCCATTACTGTGACGATAAATGCCCAGTCTATGTGTCTGTGAAGTAAAGATCTGGTCGTATCTTCTTAAAACTAATACTTGCTTGGTCTTACATCTTGTTTCCTAACCTTCTGCACGTGACCTTCTTTACCCTTTTGCAAGTGACCCTGAAACCGTTCAAAAATTAATCTCACAGACTGTTACTTCGTTGACATGTGTTCCTAGTTAAATTATTAGGATATGACGCTCAACTAAATTTATTTATATATATATATATATATATATATATATATTTATTTATTTATTTATTTATATATATTAGATTTAGGTTATATTATAATTACCTTATATTTCTATAGTCACACCTTCAGGTTTCTAAATAATTAACAACCACATAAATTTAGCATCACTTGCATTTATTTATCTGACATCCAATTATTACAAGCTATACCAATTTACATTAATACGATGCAGTGACAAAGATTAATTGCTTGTCTAATACTACAACTACTAAAAACGTGGACTCTTGAAGCTTTAGATTTTAAATACAATAAAGTTTAATAGTTACAGTGTTAAATTGCTCTTTCTCTCTTGCTGTTATTACGGGATCTTCTATAAATTAGAAAGTGGTGACAAAAACTAGATTAATATTTATAAATACAATGAAATTAAATTGGTTCTGAACTTACTCATTTATAAATATCTGTTGGCTAAATCTAATGTGAGACAGGTTGTACATATTGTTGAGTTCCTGTGATCGGTCGTTACGTTAACTGCTTCACTGCAATTTTACCCATAAATAACTTTCTTCCCTAATTTCTTTACTATCTGCCTAATTCATTCACGTCGCAATTTTAAATTTTTACACATAAATAAGTAACAATTCCCTTAACTCTTCTAAGCCAATTTACCCCTTTTAAACATTGCTTACAAGTTTGTCTCCTCCCAATACGTCTGCACTCTTCTGAAGTTCTCCAATAACTTAGTCTCTTTCCCCGACGATTGTAGTTTCTAAGAACCCACATAGTACCCCCCCTTACGTATTTTAGTTATTTCGGTGGTTCCCATGCCTTTTACAAATAGTTTAACACGGTACAGTGTTTATTTTCCAGGTTATTCTGGGACACTTGAAATACTTAAATCTTAAAATACTTGGACCCAAATACTAATTTCTTTATTTTAATTTAGAACTTGTTACCAAAATTAACGTGTCTCCCCCACGAGTCCTGGATTTTTGACTAACTCCTGTTGTGCTTCCCTTGGATTGCTTTCGTACGGGTTTTCCTTCTCCTCTTCAGATTTGATTGGCTACCTTATAACGTTAATTTTTCTTCTGCCATATCAGAACGTTTCTTTACAAGGTTTCCCTTTAGCGTGGGTGGGAACTTCTTGAAAATTTCCAAGCTATATGTGTTGGTTTTTCCTGCTTTTTTCCATTTTTTGAGATTTTTCTCAATAAATTTGCATGGTTCCCTAAATATCTAGCTAACTCTTCCTTCCAGTGATCGAGTTACGTACAAATTTTCCTGCAATGTAGTCTTTCGAGGTGTATTAAAATTTATGATTAACGATGTGAGTGCAGTAACCCCTTTTTGCCTAAAGATTTACAACTGACTGCCCGACGATCTCTTAGAGTTTCAATATTCTACAAATATTTTCCTAACTTAATGAATTTCGTTATAGTATGTATAAATATATATATATATAGGTTACAAGTTTTATCCAAAACAATAAATAGGCTTTTAAAAACAATATTATTCTTAATAAACCTCTTTATCTTTTATCAATTATGACTTAATCTATATATTTAAATAATTATAGAGACTGTTTCACAAATAAAACTTAAATTCAGAGTTTAAGGAAGGGATTTTCTACCACTAACTTAGCAAAGGCTTTGCACATGTACAATAGAAAGATGTATCAGCATATAACTACTTTGTTGCGTAAGATCGATGGTTATTGGTTAATTTCGATGATACAGTTGTTTAGGTTGCCAATGGGTTTCAATACAGTATATTCACAATTGTTTGCATGATTTTTTCCTGATGATGGACGTTTCACAATCTACAGGAACTACAAGGTTAAATGAGCAAAAGTATTTAGTCTATCTTTACGTTTTACCTATTTCTATACCATCATATCGGTCGTGTAATAAAGTTTTTTATACATACATTCAAATAAGAGTAAGTAGAATAATAAGATTTAGTTAAGGTTTGCTGAAAAGATAATATAAAATATATTTTATTGTATTACTAGAAACAATTATTTAGGATTTTTAGTATAAGGACTTTTTTAAAGTAAAATTAGTCAGTTTGTTTAATTTTTTAATTTATTTAAAAGAGTTTAACAAAAATCTTTTAAAAATTAATGAAAACTATAACTATTTGTGTTAAATAAATTTCTTAGATAATGCTCAAACATGGGTACTAGATTATTGATATTGTTGTGCTATTAATAAAGGTATGTATCATTTAAAAGTTAGTAAGAACTTATTACACTTTTAGTTTAGTTAACTCAGAATATTAGTCCATATAATTCTTATTAATTACTATACTTTATGGTTTTCAGTAAATTAAAAAATACTCTTCACATTGCCCAACTCTAAAATCTACAACTATATAAAGCTACACAACATGTACGAGCGAGAGTTCTAGGGCTCTCTAGAATGTCTAGTACTTTATGTTCTTATGTATAGTACTAGAATATCTCTGAAATGTTAAAGTACTTTTTGTATTGAAGACTAATATCTAACATAATGTCTAACATAAATAGACGTTTTCATTTAAATTTTAATCACAAATTTTAATTCATTTTCCTAGAACTATTTACAAATCAATCCCGTCTTAGCTATCTTAAATTCTAGTTCTAGATATTAAATTGAAATATATACTATAATATCTTTATAACAATAGTATATGGTTAGGGTATACCAATTATCACCATATTGAAATTTTACCTTTTAAAAATGTCAATTAAATTGTATTAAAGTTAAAACCTGTATTAATACAGGTTATACATGTATTAATACAGGTAATAGAATCAAAGTCTGATGAACATAGCCTCTTAAATAATATGATTGTTGCATATTGTATTGTAATATGATTTTAATTGTACGTTTTATCTTTAGCGTCCTGTTCAATTTTTTTTTGACATTTTGAAATATGTTCATTGTTTGAAACAATATGTTTTCATTAACCATTTTGATTTGCGTCAGGAAAATGATCTTATGTGTTTTTCAAGCGAACAGTAAAACAAACTGGGTAACAGCTTAAACATATCATTACAACTTGGGATTCTATAGTTAATTCATATTTCACACGATCGTTGCTTTATAAATAATAAGTTATTGTATACATTGTTAGGTTGTGATTTATTGACAAATGTTACCTTTTTTTGTGTCGGTTAATATCTTTTCTTTTTCTGTTTAAGCTCAAAATTAAGTTTTGTAGATTATCCATTCGCACCAACATTACGAAAAATGTTACTATAGATTATTTTTAATAAAATATTTAACAGAATATTATCTTATCTCAGAAAATTATTTTCTTTGTTCAGTTTTATTTCAATGTAATATGATGATAAGACAATTTAATAACAAAGCAAAGTAATATCTAATAGATCCAATAAAATGTGATGGCAGTAATCTTCCAATTTTCCTATTGTGATATCTATATAAAAATTTGGGATTAATGTTTGTCAGTTGTACAGTCTTGACTAAGACAAAAGAAAACAACTGAATACACATAGATTTATAAAAGTGTTTGTACAACGTGAACGTTAGGTTTATCGCTTGTTTCAGAAGAAAACCCGGGTCTTTTCTAATATACAACCGCATGGCTCAAAATATTCTCTATGAAAACATAGCAATATAAAAGCTTTTTTTCTTACCTCAACTGATAACATTATCCATAAAATGAAAGGTTTTAGACAGGGTTTTTACCAAAAATAGTAATACACTTTATTTCTCAAAATACATAAGCAAAGAACATTTAGCACACAAATTTATTTCTTTAATTTATTAAAATTAAACATTGATACGATATTCAGGCTTCTGGTGGCCAAAATACTTTAATATACCAGATAATTTGTTCGAAGAGATCATTTCCTTGGTTATGTTTTCGTCAAAGAAACTCACACAAGTAAGAGTCGATTAAGTTTCTACTGGTTCCACACTCTTTACGGTTACGCCTTTTGGCAGCTGACCACAATGATTCTATTCTTTGGGTATGAGCTCCGCTTATGGGGTCAACAAAGTTTTCAAAAGGATTAACTGTAAGATGGATATACTTCATGTCAGGTATACTTGTTATGCCACTGTAAGATTTCCACATATCTGAAATGATAGTACTCAATATAGTCTTTTATAGTTGTAAGTAGGATTTCAGCTGATCAGAGTGGTAGTGTACTCTTTTGACCAGGGGTAAATGAAAAAAATAATAGTTTCAAAAGGAAGTTTACTTGCTTCGAGCCACTTACCTTTCCTTAGGCCAACTGAAACGTGGCAATCTTTTCTGTTACACCGCCACCTATCATGAGCATTTGTCAAACTTGGCGACATTTCGTGCCCGTCATCACAATTACGCGTGTTATGTAGTATTCCTTTATTACGAAAATAACTTACTGCGTTTTCCTTACTATCTATCTCACGAACTAAACGTATCAGTGACATGATCAATACTGAAGCACTAGCAGGACACTGATGGTCAAAGTACGGTGAACTGATGGTCGCAGTAACTGATAAGATAAGGAAACTTGCTGCATTTATTTTATGTACAAATCAATATGTGGTAATAATTAGTGTTCCAATTTCCATAAAAAATATTTTGAGCCATGCGGTCGTATAATAGAAAAGACCCGAAAACCCAATTATTTATGAAAGAGCAACTGGCCATTACTACTTTACTGGCCTATAGTTGCAAGTTATTTTTTACAAGAGATTGATCAACATTAAAAATTAATTCTAATCAAAATCAAACATTTACGCCTGTAAGTAATAAAGGGCACTAAATGATATCATAGTGTGGAGAGAGTACTTAAGTACAAGTTAGTAACAGTGGTAACTTGGAGGTAAAACAGACTGTTAAAATAATTATCTGCTATTCTAGACACAGCCTCTTCTTAAAGCATTGTCGCCTGCCTCTAGATATAATTATTCTAGTATGAAATATGAAGCATTGCCACAAAATTCCATTTCTGAATAGACTAGTAGTAGTTTAAACACTTTAACAAATCATCAAGAACGGAATGTTTAAAAGTGCACAAGATTTAAAATTAAGGTATTAAACATACAACCAACTCACACCACCTAAAAATTACGTATTTGCCATGAAAACAGTGATGGGTAAAACCAAGGTGTATTCTACCAACCTTGGGGTGAAACTAAGTAAGAAAAAAAAATCCATTTTAAATTTTGTCAGGAGTGGAGAAACTTAAGGGACAATAGTATGTGACTACCTGTCTTAAAAGGCTGTCGAAAGGACATTCTTTTCGAAAGAAAAAGGGTTAAAACCAATTTATAAAGGTTGTACATGTCTGGAGACATGTGATTCTATTATTTACGTCAAACAACTCTAAAACTATACGTAATTGTTTTGACCACATGATTACCAAGAATCCGAAAGTTTTATTTGCAAAGTTAGATTCCAAGATGTCACGTCTCAATCACTTTTAATAAGGCAATTGCATTGTGGAAATATGTAACATGATTTGGATGTAGATCAGGATTTTTTATAAATCCTCAAATCCTTGTTCAACATATAAATTAAGGTATTTAACACCAAAGAAATCATATAAAATTATGAATTTGAAAGGTTTTTTTAAGGGCTCAAGCATATAGTTTTAATTCCAGCTGCAACAGTCAAACATTCTGCACGCTTTCACAAGTATTTATATTTTGCGATGTTCAGTCCAGGTATTTTCCTGTCAATCAAAACGTGATTGGAACAACATAGAACCGATCACACATAAAGGCATGAACATATTTATTACAATGTACAAGTGTTTAGTGTTGAAGCGAAGGTAGAGGCAAAAATCACGTAAACACATCAACCCTAGGCATTATCCTATGTTTATATAAATAGGAGAGGAAGCTGCAGTAAAGAAAGGGAAACATGTTGACGTAACAAAATACGGTATTAAAACTTTCTGTACAGGATTTTACACTAAATAAAAACTGTTTGTCCCAATGTTAGGCTATTTAGATGTCTATGCGAATTTTTGATAAATACAATATCTGGCACTTTGAATCAAATATAATATTTAACTCATATATTTGGTGTGGAGGACAAAAAAACCTTGTGAATTCAGTTAGGTTTAAATCAATTTTGTAAAAATTCTGGAATTATTTGGAAATTAGAAAGCAAATATGTATGTAAACATGGAAAACAAAGGGCTGTGTAATTGTGGATCTTAACATAATAATTCTTTATTAGAGGAATTATTACTTAATAATTTTAAAGACTTTTCTCCTAGCAAACCGCACACATTCAAGCTTGCAACAGTAGTCATTTCAAAAATAAATTACTAAACAGGAGTAATTTTAAAGACTTTGCTATATTCCTGGAAAATTGTAATAACGATTTACTTGTTATGAATTAATACTGAATTTCACATAAATAATACTTTGGTAAATAATACATAATACTTTAGTAAATATATTTAACAGGGTATTCGTCACAGTAAAAACAAGCATTTTGTTATGAGAACTGTTGTCTGTATCACAATACAGTTTACGCTTTCTAAAAGTTGGGTATAATTTAAATAACCCGTTGCAAACTTCCTTTACTAGATTTAAAGGAATTGTAAAACCTGAATACAAAAACAATATTAAAAACCAGTTTGACAATTCAATTCCTTTTGTTATTGAAAAGCCAACATTATGACATTTGCTTTAAGCTTTAAACTTTAACATTACAAACAGTAAGCATCTATTGTTTAAACATAGAGACTGTGAAAGCCCCAATGTATTTAATTATTTTGTTTAACCTGCTTTGATTTGTTAGCTTTTATTTTGTTTTATAATAATTGTTAATCAGTCATAGATCATATATTTCTTATTATTTCTTCTAACTTTTATGGTAATAATTTTTATCATTACTGTACTATTTTAGTAAAACTATAGCTCGTTCTATTTATTATGTTTTATGCTATTTTAGGATATCTCCGTGTTGTCTACACCATGTTGTAATTCACCCCTTTCACTCTTACATTCATCTCGACTGCTGCTCATCCTAACTACGAATATTTACGGACCGTTGAAGTATTGACCTAAGTCAGGAATCATATCTGTGGTGTCGCGAAAACGGCGAGCAGTGAAATAAACGACCATTACAGACTTTCTATCTGCGACTTAAGTCTTAATATTCAGTGAAATGAGCAGTAAACGAAATAAGCGACCATCACAGAATTATACCTTCCCTGGGTATTTCACACTCTTCTTTAGAGAGTTTGAACTGTTAGATGATGTTATATTTGTTTTCTGATTTACGTCATAATTCAACCAGGCTTTGAAGCGGCTAAATGATAAATCATTTCTATCATTTAGGCGTGTTTAAAATGAGCTTCAAGAAACCTTCGTCAATGGTTTTCCTTATATTTATGCTTTATAATTTGTTGTAACTTTGTTAAGGTTACAGCTTTTGAAGGTAGGAGATAGTATGGAGGGAAGCCTTTATGTCACCATTTTCTTCATATTTCTTCATTGTTTTTTCAATAGCTGTATCTACTTTCTCATGCTTTCTTCGTTTTCCTTCCAAGTTCAACTTTAATGCCATAAACATGAATGCTGAGTTTATAGCTTCGGTCTTCAAACAATGAATAAGCTCTTTGATTCTGGGCTGGGGTTTTTGAAACATACCATTAGATTTATTGTTGTAACCTCCAACTGAATAATTTTATATAATCTTTTTCACTTTTTACTTATCATTTTCTGGTTTTTCAGAGTAGGTCTCCAACCAACCCTATCTTAAGAAATGGAAGAGATTAACACATTTACATGAGTGTATGAACTTCTTAATTTTCTTTGTATTCTTGTGTAAGGCCCAGATATTCTACTGTTGGGAAGATACCTTTCACAGCCGATATTGCTGCGGCTTCTACATTTATTTGTCTTGGTGACCAGTAAAGTATAGCTTTCAGTATTAGTTGAAAAATGTCTGACTTTTTATTTGGCAACAAAGCAAAAACCACTGGATATATATATTTGTTTCCTCGGTTAATCTTTCAAAATCAGCATGAATCGAATAAATCTGTGCAAATTGTTTACTTGAGCTTTTAAAGGTTTGATCCATGAAAAAGTCTTGACTCTTAGGAAGGTCCTACTGGAAATTATGATTCTTCCGCCTGATTTATCATCCGTTAAGAGAAAACTGCGGCCATCTTTCAACTTCAGAGTCTCTTCTTCTAAAGGTACGTCGTCACACTTCTCTGGCTCGAACTGATTTTTTAAAACTTTATTGCTTTACTGGTACAGAACCGTCTATGTAGTAAGCTGAGCTGGCATGTCTGTGTCTAGATCATAACCTTTGTTGTGAAGCTCGCCTAACTCCTGACTGTAGATTTTGGAGATAGCAATATCTTCTTCCCGGGCACGCTTCTTCGCCATTTGAAGAGTTTTCGTGACCTTCAACCGGGCTTCATCTGAGGCGTCACATTGATATTCACTCGTACTCAAAACCCCGTCATTTTCCGTTCTCATGACACCTCGACACCATTTTTGACCGCTCGTTTGAACATCGCCAGAATATCGATTCCTGCAAATTTTGGCACTTCATCATACAGCGCACACTGTTTACCTTTGTTGGGTGTAGTGAGTTCCATAGAAGCAAACAAAGCTGGTAGCATACACGAATATAGCACTGGATCGGCCTAGTTCACTTAACCGCACGATCTTCACACAATGAATATTACAGTAATAGTGACACAGATAGAGTGATATGGGGTGAGGAGCGACAGGGGGGGAATCTCTGGTTGTATGAACTTACTCTTTTGTAGGGGCAGTGGAATTGTACATTAATTCGCTTATTTCGCGCATCCCGGATTCCATATTCCTTGGTTGAACGAATTTGGCCATATTAGGGGTAGTTTGGCCGCTTATTACGCACATTCCGTGATTTTCGCTTATTTATTTCATTGGTCGCTTTTTTCATAAATTCTTCCAAAGCTAGCAAAAAAAAGAAATACGTATACTGAATGCTTCATCTCAGGTTTACCATGCGATGCTCGTAAGGCTTGCGTTAATGACTGTTGTAGCTTAAAGCAATAAATAAGCTTTTAAAAGAAATAGTGAACTACCTTCACCCCTCTGAGTTTACGGACTAGACATAACAACACTACGAATAGAGCAAGAGAACAGTAACAAAGCAGTTAACCAAATGGAGGCACTTGATACAATATCTCGTCAATTGGTATTATAAAAACGTAATTTGTCTCTTGTAATTTCGAAGTTAACAGAAGAGTATAGATATTCTAATTTTTCTAAGCGATATTTCACTTTTATTTGTGCGCTTTGGATATTTATTAGTATAAGTAAAATGTTTAATAGGTATATTTAATAATATTATGATTACAAATGACTAAAATTGGTCTAAGGAAATATTAGAATAGTGCAGTAAGTAAACTAGGCAAATATTATTTTAAAATTTGAATCAGAAGTTGAAATTCGGATAAACTACCGTTAGTATCAGAAACTAAAAAACCGACTTGATATATGAACAGATATCAGAATCCCCAACATTTCTCTAAAACCCTCCCTCTCTCTTTCGTGAGAGGGAGTGCACACACGGACGCACACAAGCGCGCGCAGTAGGAGACACACACACACACACACACACACACACACACACACACACACACACACACACACACACACACACACACACACAAACAAAGTATCACATAAGCAATAAGAAAATAGACATTGGATAGAGATAAATAATCACATTTTAGACGGAGTCATACGTAATACATTACTAATGATCAATAGGCCTAACATGGATGATGAGGTAAATTAGAATCCAACGCTATCTGAGGTTGGATATCTGCAACTGGTCGGTTCATTACGATGTTATCTCAATTTCTACCAACGAAACAAAATCGATTTATCAATCTAAAATTCCTACTTTTAAATGAAGGGACGTTTAATTATAAAATTAACGCTGTAAGAGTACAATGTTTATAGTAAATGGAACTGTTCCGTATGAGTCACAGAGCAGCAGGTGAACAGAGGATTACTTTCGTATTCAACAATAGAACTATCTGAATTCTAACAAAAGATTAAACTATTTCATTAAGACATGATGCCTTAAACCAATATGACATCTCAATGTTGTTTTACACATATATCGTGTTTTTTTATTTGAATAAATACCTTCCTCGTAGTGAAATGTAATGAAGTGACAAAACTGGTCATGCACCTACGACGACATTGCTAGTTATTTTCTGAAAGATATAAGAAAGAAATTATGAAGCTATTTACAAGTAGAATGAAATAAATGTAAGGCAATTAGAATAACTAATAATAATCATAGTAAAAAGAAAATATCCACGTAATAATTATAAATCAATACGAAATATACATTTCAAATACTTTATAAAATCCTATAATTTATTATAAATCCTAAATCCTATTGAAATTAAAATATCAAATAATTATTCTATTTCATAAAACAATAATAATTGTATTTATTACTATTGAATGCATTGATTGATTGTAGTATTATTTTTTACTCTAACCTCAAAGAAATAATTTGTTTTACTCTTTATTCTATGTTATTTCTATTGTATGATATGTTTAAACTCATTTTGATTTTAATTGATAGTATTCTATCACGTTAAAAGTTGTATTTTAGCTGTAAATTGTTTATTGAAATGTGTGTGTTTTAACAAATAAATATTTAACAAAAAACTTCTTGTACAAATCATATATAGGCCAGGTTTCATTTAGTTTCGGTTTTAAAGCTATGCATTTAACGCTTAACTAAATAGTTCCATTTTACCAACAGGGGTTATTAAGCAAAAATTATTTCCAGGTTTTATTACACTACGGTTTTCTCATAAGTAATGAACTTGTCGCTTGTTTACTGAATTAATTCTGTAATTAGGTGTTTGATTAAAATTTCCAATTAAAAAAAATTAATTTTATACAAATACTGCTTTTTAACTGATATGCGTATTAACCTTGATTACATCTGTGTGACTCATGAAACTATGAAATATTTAAGTTTTAGTAAATATGGCTAAAAGAGGAATAATTGGAACGTAATCAACAAATTTAAGTGTCCAAACGTTTTCTGTAAATGAGGGTAGGTTTTATAAATCATAATGGGAAAACACAAACAGATTTATGTCACTATGTATCCTTAAAAGCCTTGCTGGATGAGTATTTCCAGTATAAAGAAAAGTAGTCCTATATGGATAGAAAATACAATAAAAATCCACGTCAATAACTAACGTTTTGTGTGATAGAAAACGGAGTTTAAAGATTTCCTATACGTATTTATTGAAGAAGGAATTATAGACTTTACAGCCTTATTTAAAAACATACACATGTCGCAGCAAAATCTGCCTAAGTTACGTAAGAAATAAAACGAAAGGCCTTTGTTATGCGGACATTAAAAATTAGCAAAACTACGAAAGGATGGAAATTACGTCTTAAATGGTTATCAACAAAAATACAGCAATGTCGTCAAACTAGCCCTAAGAAAACGAATATTGAAGAGACACTAAGAACCAACGTGCAAACTTAAATAAGTCTGTTCAATAAATGCTCCAACCAGCGAGCACGGGAACAACTGATCCAATTGCCGGCTATGGATGGAGCCCGGTTGCGGAATCACTGGCCAATGACTCTGCATCACGTTTCTAGTGAAGTTTGGTAAAAGCTCTCAAGAAATGTCGATAAGTTGAGGGTTGTTTATGGCGATGAAACCGAAAACTTGCCAAGGATGAAACTTGCAAGATCAGGACCACTGTGTTTGAGAAACCATAGATCGTATGCGCTTCCTTGTTATTCGCGATTGAAAATAAAACTGCCAATTTATACCTAATAAACCATTTTTGTAAATAAATTGTTCACACTTTCGTGACAGAATATTTGTATGAAACGTTCATGCCCAAATTAAGCTCGGATCAAATGTCGAGATGGAGTGAATTTGATGGCGACGAAACAAAATCAGTTGAAAAAATAGTTGCATTTTGAAATATAATGACCACTAAATATGAACTATGGTTTTTCTAACAAACTATATATCATCGAGCACAACAATAGATGAAATATTTATTCATTTAACCAACAAGTACCTTCACAAAGGCCTTTACAAATAGCCCAAATTTTATCAGGGTTCTATGATGATAAAGGCAACCAAGCACAGTTGCTGTGGGTAATTAGTTGAAAAGGGGCTAATCTTACCCTGCATGAGATTAAGATTAGTAAATTGGGACGTATGAGCCGCTCTCTTATCCGGTCATTGTTCAAATTTATTCTAAAGTTATACAGCATAATGTCATAACTGTGTGAGGTTGGTGCATTTTGTGTTTGTACCTAACTACAACCAACGTACTCAGCTCAATACAGTACTTAAAATGTAACAGACCCATATATCTAACTATAAACTTTAGTTAACTGATTTACAAAGTTTCTAAACCAAAATGAATCTAAAGTGTTACCTATCATATAGTAACCAGTAAGTTCATAATTTTGTTTTATTTGCATGATTCCCGTTTAATATTTGTTTAACTTATTTAAAAATAGAATAACTCTAAAAAATACTATAGACAAGCATGAACTAAACCTGAAAAGTTATGACAGGTTTTAACATTTTTTCTAACCAACCACAAATATTTTATCCTAATTACTTTCATAAATAATACACCCGTTAACCCAATTTGTGTAAAGTGTGTTATAGTGTACCTACAGAAATAAATTAAATGAACATCGAGATCGTCTTCCCCAATTACATGCATTTCTCCTTTGTCTCCATTTCTCCAATCCATATACTTTCATTCATATATTTTTATCCTCTTATACTCTTAATCATTGAATATTCTAATTTACTCACTACAAGTTCCCACATATACTTTCCTTCATATATTTTTATCCTCTTATACTCTTAATCATTGAATACTCTAATTTACTCACAACAAGTTCCCACATATACTTTCCTTCATATATTTTTATCCTCTTATATCCTTAATCATTGAATATTCTAATTTACTCACTACATGTTCCCACATATACTTTCCTTCATATATTTTTATCCTCTTATACTCTTAATCATTGAATATTCTAATTTACTCACTACATGTTCCCACATATACTTTCCTTCATATATTTTTATCCTCTTATACTCTTAATCATTGAATATTCTAATTTACTCACTACATGTTCCCACATATACTTTCCTTCATATATTTTTATCCTCTTATACTCTTAATCATTGAATATTCTAATTTACTCACTACAAGTTCCCACATATACTTTCCTTCATATATTTTTATCCTCTTATACTCTTAATCATTGAATACTCTAATTTACTCACAACAAGTTCCCACATATACTTTTCTTCATATATTTTTATCCTCTTATATCCTTAATCATTGAATATTCTAATTTACTCACTACATGTTCCCACATATACTTTCCTTCATATATTTTTATCCTCTTATACTCTTAATCATTGAATATTCTAATTTACTCACTACATGTTCCCACATATACTTTCCTTCATATATTTTTATCCTCTTATACTCTTAATCATTGAATATTCTAATTTACTCACTACAAGTTCCCACATATACTTTCCTTCATATATTTTTATCCTCTTATACTCTTAATCATTGAATACTCTAATTTACTCACAACAAGTTCCCACATATACTTTCCTTCATATATTTTTATCCTCTTATACTCTTAATCATTGAATATTCTAATTTACTCACTACATGTTCCCACATATACTTTCCTTCATATATTTTTATCCTCTTATATCCTTAATCATTGAATATTCTAATTTACTCACTACATGTTCCCACATATACTTTCCTTCATATATTTTTATCCTCTTATACTCTTAATCATTGAATACTCTAATTTACTCACAACAAGTTCCCACATATACTTTCCTTCATATATTTTTATCCTCTTATATCCTTAATCATTGAATATTCTAATTTACTCACTACATGTTCCCACATATACTTTCCTTCATATATTTTTATCCTCTTATACTCTTAATCATTGAATATTCTAATTTACTCACTACAAGTTCCCACATATACTTTCCTTCATATATTTTTATCCTCTTATACTCTTAATCATTGAATACTCTAATTTACTCACAACAAGTTCCCACATATACTTTCCTTCATATATTTTTATCCTCTTATATCCTTAATCATTGAATATTCTAATTTACTCACTACATGTTCCCACATATACTTTCCTTCATATATTTTTATCCTCTTATACTCTTAATCATTGAATATTCTAATTTACTCACTACATGTTCCCACATATACTTTCCTTCATATATTTTTATCCTCTTATACTCTTAATCATTGAATATTCTAATTTACTCACTACAAGTTCCCACATATACTTTCCTTCATATATTTTTATCCTCTTATACTCTTAATCATTGAATACTCTAATTTACTCACAACAAGTTCCCACATATACTTTCCTTCATATATTTTTATCCTCTTATATCCTTAATCATTGAATATTCTAATTTACTCACTACATGTTCCCACATATACTTTCCTTCATATATTTTTATCCTCTTATACTCTTAATCATTGAATATTCTAATTTACTCACTACAAGTTCCCACATATACTTTCCTTCATATATTTTTATCCTCTTATACTCTTAATCATTGAATATTCTAATTTACTCACTACATGTTCCCACATATACTTTTCGGAGCAGACATCGGTATAAACCCCACCACATAGACACTGCAACGATCACGACCTCACTATATGCCAGATATTAACTGTAACTGTCAGCGTGGATATTCAACGGTAAGATTAGCTGGTTAAGTAATATAAGTACTCTGTTTTGAAAATACAACTTAATTACTGGACATAATTTACACCCTACCATTTACCATTCGTTTGATGATGACTTATTCAGTACTAAAACCATTCAGTCTGACAATACAAAATATAACGTACCATTGCACATTTTGCAAGCTCCTTAAGGAGGACCTGCCAGAGGAACACATCCATGGACTTTACTTAAACAAATCTACTACTTTACTACTAACTCAACATTGATTTGTTTACTTGCAGCAGCGAGAATTTGCGGAGTAAAAATAAGCGTCGGTTATATGCATTGGAGGTAATATAACTTTAATACTTCGAGTATGGTAGTTATTTCGAATATGGTAGTTATTTCGAGTATGATAGTTATTTCGAGTATGATAGTTATTTCGACTATGGTAGTTATTTCGAATAGGGTAGTTATTTCGAGCACAGTAGTTATTTCGAATGTGATAGTTATTTCGAGTATGGTAGTTATTTCGAGTATGATAGTTATTTCGAGTATGGTAGTTATTTCTAGTATTGTAGTTATTTCGACGGTAGTAGTTATTTCGAGCATAGTAGTTATTTCGAGTATGATAGTTATTTCGAGTATGGTAGTTATTTCGAGTATGGTAGTTATTTCGAGTATGGTAGTTATTTCTAGTATTGTAGTTATTTCTACTGTAGTAGTTATTTCAAGTATAGTAGTTATTCTGACTGTAGTAATTATTTCGAGCATAGTAGTTATTTCGAGTATGATAGTTATTTCGAGTATGGTAGTTATTTCGACTGTAGTAGTTATTTCGAGTATAGTAGTTATTTCGACTGTAGTAGTTATTTCGAGCATAGTAGTTATTTCGACTGTAGTAATTATTTCGAGTATAGTAGTTATTTTGACTGTAGTAGTTATTTCGAGTATAGTAGTTATTTTGACTAGTAGTTATTTCGAGTATGGTAGTTATTTCTAGTATTGTAGTTATTTCGACTGTAGTAGTTATTTCTAGTATTGTAGTTATTTCGACTGTAGTAGTTATTTCAAGTATAGTAGTTATTTTGACTGTAGTAGTTATTTCAAGTATAGTAGTTATTTTGACTGTAGTAGTTATGTCGAGTATGGTAGTTATTTCTAGTATTGTAGTTATTTCGACTGTAGTAGTTATTTCGAGTATAGTAGTTATTTCGACTATAGTAGTTATTTCGAGCATAGTAGTTATTTTGACTGTAGTAGTTATTTCGAGCATAGTAGTTATTTCGAGTATGATAGTTATTTCGAGTATGGTAGTTATTTCGAGTATGATAGTTATTTCGAGTATGGTAGTTATTTCTAGTATTGTAGTTATTTCGACTGTAGTAGTTATTTCGAGTATAGTAGTTATTTCGGCTATATTAGTTATTTCGACTGTAGTAGTTATTTCGACTATAATAGTTATTTCGACTCTGATAGTTATTTCGAATATGGTAGTTATTTTGAGATGGTATAAATTTAACTCAATAGATATCCTAGTTAATAAAAATATAAAATTATAATACAGTATATATTTTTAACACAGAATAACGTTAAAGTAATTTATACAGTTGTGTGACTTTTAATTGAAAAATTTCTTTGAAATAAATTTACCGTAGTACAGTCTACTGATTTATTAAAAATAATATTTCTTCTTTTTTTAGAAAATGGGGATATTTGACTCATTTCTAACTTTCTACTAATAATATTTAAATGTCTTAGTAGCTATTGATTGTTTTCACAAAATGTAGCTATTTGTTTAGTTCAGATCATACACTGTTTAGAAACTATCTTCAATTTTGCTTAAAACGGTTTGTTCTGTTGGCATTTTATTGATATTAAATTGAAAAAAAGACATACAAATTTAACATATTGCCTTAAATTTATCACATGCAATAATATTTAACATTTATTTTATGCGTACAAATATTAATTAGTTATTTAAATTGATCAAAATCAATAAATTAAATCAAAAATAGGAATCATAATATACAAGAGTTAATGACATTTAAAACAATTGTCTTATGGTTTAAATTTATACTACCTTTAACATATTTGCTGAAATGAAACATTGGTGCTCTTTTCATATCTTTTAAATATTTTTAAAGCTCTATTTTACATATAAATAACATGTTCTAAAAACTGATGCATGTATTACATATATTTATGCATACTTTACTACATTTATATGCAGCACGTTAATTATTTTACAATAAACTTGCTTCTGTTTGATATACTCGTACTTCGGCTGGATCCGATTTTATTTTTCGATTTTATAATTATTTTGGTGCATTTACATCAAATAATTTACATCTCAATTTTCTTAAAATATTCAACTGAATTTATTGTATTGCATTCTGCATGATTCCATAATTTTATGTAATTGAAAATGACTTGAATTTTGGTCAACATATTTTTTACTTTGGTTTATGATTTCTATTGATAACATTTATGAAATAAGTCATGTTTTACAGATATAAAGTAGTATTTACATAATTAGTCCTTTACAAAATGTTTTAAGTTGACTTGAAACATTTATTTTTATAACTTTGAAAATTATTTTCAAGTTATTAAGGGAGTATTTTCTGCACATTATATATTTTTAGATTCTTTTAAGCTTCTGTATCAAATAATTTAAACTTTTATTTTTAGTAAAGTCATTGTTGATTTAATTTTGAATAAAATTTATTTAAAAAAAATAGGTTGAAATTATTGAAAAAATTAAATTTAATAAATAAATTTAACTTTTAAATGACTTCGTGGAATATTCGCGCTGATTCCTTCCCCGTTCCACCATCATCATACATTAACTCATTGATCCTTATTATAGTGGACAACTCAACAAGCTTCTTGTCTTTCTTCTACTGGTTTTCTCACAGCGAGAAATATTCAAAACTGCCATTAAATGTCTTCAATGCCTTTTTGTAATGGCATATTACAAAACAACTATCGTGAAGCCAGATCTTATAACTGTTTTTTCATACGAGTTATGGACTGAACGTTCTAGCCACAGACCAACACTACTTGATGAAATTATTTTAATTTTCCAGCCTCAACCCTACAAAACTCTGACTTTTATGATTTGAAAATGCCCTTCTCTCTGTTTCCTTTTCGGCCCCTATCTCGAAGGTCCCGATTGGTAGGAAACCAGTTCAAAAAAAATTTTTATAAAATACCGTACATTTGGTCCCTTAATCAAATTTTCTACAGCGAAATGGTTCAGTTTTATTAATTTCCATATATTTGTGCAACTGTTGATATTTTAATATTTGATGGCTTTTATTTATCATTTCACACTTATCTGAGTCATTGAAATTTCAATGATTATTTGACGTGACGTTGTTCACAAGATGGTTTCCAAATATTGTTTATAATTTTACGCAGTGTTTTTACACGTAAAAACGATTTAATAGCTACAATTTTTATATTTGTGTTCAATACTCACACACACACACACACACACACACACACACATGCACACACACACGCACACACACGCACGCTGCAACGAACCCCCTCCCCCTCCCCAACGTCGGCCCTACTTGCACTCTCCAGCTCACACACTGCACAACCACCTGCCTACTATCTAATATGCACATAAACGCATGCAATGACACGCAGACCTGACTTGTTGTTCTTAAAGACCCCCCCCCCCTACTGTTGATTAATAGTGTGAGGGCTATATAGTCATTATGTCAGTATTTTGTCAGCTGAAAAGATACATATTAGCATTAACAATCATCACATACATTATATTTTACCATCCAGGTTGACCCATGCAAAATATGATTCAGATTAATTTTACCCTTTTATAGGCTCCTGTGTTACACTTAAGCAGCATCTGCAGTGGTACTTGGCTCTGGACTTTTATTTAAAAAGCAAATATTTCAAATAATTTACTTTAATTTACTCACAACACACTCACACACACACAAACACACACACACACACAAAGACACAGCAACGGACTGGCCCAACGACTCAACGCCCTCAACCCTTTTCCCAAACGCTAACGCCAGCCCTTCCTTCCGTTGCTAGGTAAAAATTTTTAAACGAGCCGGTCCGGCCCACTGCCAGAACCCTGTGCAATGCTCGCCAAAATCTGCCAGAGAATCGGTCACTGGACTTTTCTCACTTCATTCTTTTGCAAAATTTACTATAACTTAAATTTTCAATTTTAAACTCAGAATTAATCCTTTCTTTGTTAATATTTAAAAGTCAAAATTTATTTCTTAATTATTTCTTCAATTTAAAACGTCTAGTTTAACCGCAAAAATTTACTTCAATTTTCTCTATAAGAATTTATTTTCTAAACTTCATTGCAAATTATTTATGTAATAAATCTTTTCATTTGACTTTAATATCTTAAACCAAATATAAAAAAACAACAGACATTTACAAAAGAAGATTCTTTTCTTTTATTATAAACTTTGTAACTTCTTTTGTAAACAAACAAGTTTTATATCACCTTCTCTTACCTTCATTCTTTTCTATAATTTTAAATTTAATTTAAAATCAAATTTAATCCTTTCTTTGTCAATTTTTAAAACTCAAAATTTATTATGAAATTGTTTTTTCTATTTAAAACTTATAATTTAATTTGCAAAAATTCTACTTTACTTTTCTGTACAACTTTGTTTTCCAAGACTTATTTACACAACCTTTTCCTTGTACCATAAAGTCTCTTAATATTTGCCTTTAGTATCTTGAACCAAATGTAAAACACAACAGATATTTATTAAGTTCGAATTATCACTTTGCTGAAGCCATGAAACATGGCTATTTCGTAACGTAACTTATTTAGAGTTCAGGTTGTCCCGGAAAAACGGGTATATGAAAGAAAATAATTAGTTTCCAAAATATTTAAGAATTTTAAAATAGAAAAAGCGTTACAAAAAAGACTGAATTTTTAATTACCAAAATTGCAAAGTAAATTATGTTAAGTATATATTATCCCTTAAATGAGTTTAAACATTTGGGTAGGTTTTTTAAACAAAATCCAGGGATTTATCCACTGGCAGATCACGTTCGACATACCACAGGTACCAAGATACGGTAAGTGGGATGGAGTCATATTTTGACCGTTGTTGAAATGCGAGTTTCAGCCATAAAGAGGTCATTATCAACAAGAACGGCTTACGAGAAAAAGGCGTAAATGTAGGAACCTTGTCGGTAGGGTGTGGAACGCGAAATCGGGGACAGAATCTTCTCCCTGAGATGGTGCAGACTTAGTAGTGGATTGGCCGCGGCAACACACACACACACACACACAAAACGCACACAAACATATTTTATTTTCTCTTTCTTCTTTCTCTCTCTCTCTCCCTCTCACACACACACACACACAAACAGACACACACACACACACGCACACGCACACACACACACACACACACACACACACACACACACACACACACACACACACACACACACATGCACGCACGCTGCAACGAACCCCTCCCCCTCCCCAACGTCGGCCCTACTTGCACTCTCCAGCGCACACACTGCACAACCACCTGCCTACTATCTAATATGCACATAAACGCATGCAATGACACGCAGACCTGACTTGTTGTTCTTAAAGACCCCCCCCCCCTACTGTTGATTAATAGTGTGAGGGCTATATAGTCATTATGTCAGTATTTTATCAGCTGCTGAAAAGATACATATTAGCATTAACAATCATCACATACATTATATTTTACCATCCAGGTTGACCCGTGCAAAATATCATTCTGCTTAATTTTACCCTTTTATAGGCTCCTGTGTTACACTTAAGCAGCATCTGCAGTGGTACTTGGCTCTGGACTTTTATTTAAAAAGCAAATATTTCAAATAATTTACTTTAATGAGTAACTCTCCTAGTGTAACATTAGACTTTATTTTAATGAATTCACTGTATTATGAATTTAACCACACTTGATATTTAACTTTTCGTATGATTTTAATGGCCTGTATTTTTGTCGAAGTCTGTCACTCGGCTGCTTGATTTAACTTACCTGAAGGACCCTTGTCGTTCTTTTAATTTCTAAATGTCTCTTTTATTAAATTTTGCTCTAACTTTTGTCTTAATAAAGTTTAATGGTTTATTATTGCACTATTAAGTTTTTTACACTCTGCTCGTTATTTACAAATATCAATGGTGTTTGTAAGTGGTCTGGTTCACTAGTTAGTATTTTTTAGTTATTTTATTTCATCTATAATTGTCGGCACTGCACTCCCAGTTGGTCAAATTTATTCGTTAATTACAATTTTTAATTACTGACAGTAGAATGTTGGCTTTTCACTCTGTAATTATAGATTTTCCTTTACTTAAATTTTAATATATAAATTTTAACATTTTTTCTTATTTAACAATTTTCTTTGTGAAATTCAAATAAATACAAAATATTAATTTCTGTAGATTGCATGGGCAATCTGTCCGTTGCAACACACACACACACACACACACACACACAAACACACACACACACATATACACACAAAGACACAGCAACGGACTGGCCCAACGACTCAACGCCCTCAACCCTTTTCCCAAACGCTAACGCCAGCCCTTCCTTCCGTTGCTAGGTAAAAATTTTTAAACGAGCCGGTCCGGCCCACTGCCAGAACCCTGTGCAATGCTCGCCAAAATCTGCCAGAGAATCAGTCACTGGACTTTTCTCACTTCATTCTTTTGCAAAATTTACTATAACTTAAATTTTCAATTTTAAACTCAGAATTAATCCTTTCTTTGTTAATATTTAAAAGTCAAAATTTATTTCCTAATTATTTCTTCAATTTAAAACGTCTAGTTTAATCGCAAAAATTTACTTCAATTTTCTCTATAAGAATTTACTTTCTAAACTTCATTGCAAATTATTTATGTAATCAATCTTTTCATTTGACTTTAATATCTTAAACCAAATATAAAAAAACAACAGACATTTACAAAAGAAGATTCTTTTCTTTTATTATAAACTTTGTAACTTCTTTTGTAAACAAACAAGTTTTATATCACCTTCTCTTACCTTCATTCTTTTCTAAAATTTTAAATTTAATTTAAAATCATATTTAATCCTTTCTTTGTCAATTTTTAAAACTCAAAATTTATTATGAAATTGTTTTTTCTATTTAAAACTTATAATTTAATTTGCAAAAATTCTACTTTACTTTTCTGTACAACTTTGTTTTCCAAGACTTATTTACACAACCTTTTCCTTGTACCATAAAGTCTCTTAATGTTTGCCTTTAGTATCTTGAACCAAATATAAAACACAACAGATATTTAATAAGTTCGAATTATCATTTTGCTGAAGCCATGAAACATGGCTATTTTGTAACGTAACTTATTTAGAGTTCAGGTTGTCCCGGAAAAACGGGTATATGAAAGAAAATAATTAGTTTCCAAAATATTTAAGAATTTTAAAATAGAAAAAGCGTTACAAAAAAGACTGAATTTTTAATTACCAAAATTGCAAAGTAAATTATGTTAAGTATATATTATCCCTTAAATGAGTTTAAACATTTGGGTAGGTTTTGTAAAACAAAATCCAGAGATTTATCCACTGGCAGATCACGTTCGACATACCACAGGTACCAAGATATGGTAAGTGGGATGGAGTCATATTTTGACCGTTGTTGAAATGCGCGTTTCAGCCATAAAGAGGTCATTATCAACAAGAACGGCTTACGCGAAAAAGGCGTATATGTAGGAACCTTGTCGGTAGGGTGTGGAACGCGAAATCGTGGACAGAATCTTCTCCCTGAGATGGTGCAGACTTAGTAGTGGATTGGCCGCGGCAACACACACACACACACACACACACACACACACACACACACACAAACAAAACACACACAAACATATTTTATTTTCTCTTTCTTCTTTCTCTCTCTCTCCCTCTCTCACACACACACACACAAACAGACACACACACACACACACACGCACACGCACACACACACACACACACACACACACACACACACACACACACAAACGTACACACAGCACGCTGCAACGAACCCCCTCCCCCTCCCCAACGTCGGCCCTACTTGCACTCTCCAGCGCACACACTGCACAACCACCTGCCTACTATCTAATATGCACATAAACGCATGCAATGACACGCAGACCTGACTTGTTGTTCTTAAAGACCCCCCCCCCCTACTGTTGATTAATAGTGTGAGGGCTATATAGTCATTATGTCAGTATTTTATCAGCTGCTGAAAAGATACATATTAGCATTAACAATCATCACATACATTATATTTTACCATCCAGGTTGACCCGTGCAAAATATCATTCTGCTTAATTTTACCCTTTTATAGGCTCCTGTGTTACACTTTAGCAGCATCTGCAGTGGTACTTGGCTCTGGACTTTTATTTAAAAAGCAAATATTTCAAATAATTTACTTTAATGAGTAACTCTCCTGGTGTAACATTAGACTTTATTTTATTGAATTCACTGTATTATGAATTTAACCACACTTGATATTTAACTTTTCGTATGATTTTAATGGCCTGTATTTTTGTCGAAGTCTGTCACTCGGCTGCTTGATTTAACTTACCTGAAGGACCCTTGTCGTTCTTTTAATTTCTAAATGTCTCTTTTATTAAATTTTGCTCTAACTTTTGTCTTAATAAAGTTTAATGGTTTATTATTGCACTATTAAGTTTTTTACACTCTGCTCGTTATTTATAAATGTCAATGGTGTTTGTAAGTGGTCTGGTTCACTAGTTAGTATTTTTTAGTTATTTTATTTCATCTATAATTGTCGGCACTGCACTCCCAGTTGGTCAAATTTATTCGTTAATTACAATTTTTAATTACTGACAGTAGAATGTTGGCTTTTCACTCTGTAATTATAGATTTTCCTTTACTTAAATTTTAATATAAAAATTTTAACATTTTTTCTTATTTAACAATTTTCTTTGTGAAATTCAAATAAATACAAAATATTAATTTCTGTAGATTGCATGGGCAATCTGTCCGTTGCAACACACACATACACACATACACACACACACACACACACACACACACACACACACACACACACACACACACACACACAAACACACACACACACATACACACACAAAGACACAGCAACGGACTGGCCCAACGACTCAACGCCCTCAACCCTTTTCCCAAACGCTAACGCCAGCCCTTCCTTCCGTTGCTAGGTAAAAATTTTTAAACGAGCAGGTCCGGCCCACTGCCAGAACCCTGTGCAATGCTCGCCAAAATCTGCCAGAGAATCAGTCACTGGACTTTTCTCACTTCATTCTTTTGCAAAATTTACTATAACTTAAATTTTCAATTTTAAACTCAGAATTAATCCTTTCTTTGTTAATATTTAAAAGTCAAAATTTATTTCTTAATTATTTCTTCAATTTAAAACGTCTAGTTTAATCGCAAAAATTTACTTCAATTTTCTCTATAAGAATTTATTTTCTAAACTTCATTGCAAATTATTTATGTAATCAATCTTTTCATTTGACTTTAATATTTAAACCAAATATAAAAAAACAACAGACATTTACAAAAGAAGATTCTTTTCTTTTATTATAAACTTTGTAACTTCTTTTGTAAACAAACAAGTTTTATATCACCTTCTCTTACCTTCATTCTTTTCTAAAATTTTAAATTTAATTTAAAATCAAATTTAATCCTTTCTTTGTCAATTTTTAAAACTCAAAATTTATTATGAAATTGTTTTTTCTATTTAAAACTTATAATTTAATTTGCAAAAATTCTACTTTACTTTTCTGTACAACTTTGTTTTCCAAGACTTATTTACACAACCTTTTCCTTGTACCATAAAGTCTCTTAATATTTGCCTTTAGTATCTTGAACCAGTTGTCCCGAAAAAACGGGTATATGAAAGAAAATAATTAGTTTCCAAAATATTTAAGAATTTTAAAATAGAAAAAGCGTTACAAAAAAGACTGAATTTTTAATTACCAAAATTGCAAAGTAAATTATGTTAAGTATATATTATCCCTTAAATGAGTTTAAACATTTGGGTAGGTTTTGTAAAACAAAATCCAGGGATTTATCCACTGGCAGATCACGTTCGACATACCACAGGTACCAAGATATGGTAAGTGGGGTGGAGTCATATTTTGACCGTTGTTGAAATGCGCGTTTCAGCCATAAAGAGGTCATTATCACCAAGAACGGCTTACGCGAAAAAGGCGTAAATGTGGGAACCTTGTCGGTAGGGTGTGGAACGCGAAATCGGGGACAGAATCTTCTCCCTGAGATGGTGCAGACTTAGTAGTGGATTGGCCGCGGCAACACACACACACATACACACACAACGCGCTAACGTAACGGGATTGCAAACGATTTTATACCGATTGTAACGGATATTTATATTTGAAATATTGTTTTTTAAATGTTATTTCAACTACCTGTTTTAGAGTCAAGTTTTTGTTCATTGTATCATTTATATTCATTAAGTTATATTTTTATTATATTGATTTTTTAAAACTTTGATAGTGTATTACTATTTATATTTAATGATCCAAATTGATTAAATTGATGTCCTGGTTTATTATGATTTAAATAGTTTAATATTAATTATTTAAGCTCATTGTTTTTAATAGTTTAATACTAGTTTAATCTTATGTTGACGAAATTTTCCCATGTTCCAGAGGTGATGTCTTCAAGTTGAAATCCAGAATGCAGTTCCCTCCCTTTCCGGTCGATCGCTCCCCTCTTCGTTATTATTTTAGCACTTGACAGTTTCCCTGATTATTTTCCTATCTGGTTGATGAGAGAGCAAAAAGAATTATACGTGATCGCTAACTTCACATCAAAGAACGTTAATACAAACTCGAATGGTAATTGTACGTGAGTAGAGAAGGCTACAGGGTAGATGAAGCGCTTGGGCGGGAGCCAATAGGAAAGCCGGATTTGCTACCCCAACCCCTTTCCAAGATGGCGGCGCCCATAAGCGCGGGAACAAGATGGCGGCGCCCATAACCGCGCGAACAAGGTGGCGGCGCCCATAAGCGCGGGAACAACATTTACACCAAGTTCAAATAGTCAACAGTCTGCGCGGGAATCGGCCCATCACATTGCAGGCGCTCGGAATGCTTACGCCTGACGGACACGCAACACACGGACGCGTTGCTGCAGGCGCACTCACAGGAGGGAGATGTGTGAAGAGTATGAATATCAGTACACCGAACTCTATGTCTGTTTACAGGTGTACCGAATAACAAGGTCGATTCTCTGTAATGCGTAAAATTGTGTGTAGCAAATATAGAAGTTTATTGGTATCTAGATACTTGTATTCCTAACAGCTATTTGTAGAGGTGAAATAATAATAACTCCAATATCTCTTAGCATAAGGTTAGTCTCGGAGCTCCTGCATGCTCTGTCGTGGGTGTTTCCTAGCTTTTATAAAGGGAAAAACAACGAAAAAGCCTGTACCTGTTCAGACCTGCACACCCCTACGGAAAAAGGGGTTGCAAATACACCCCACAGAGGCGCTGACCTCGGATACATAAAGACTGACATAAAAGCCTACATAAAAAAAAGAATGACCTCCTTGTATCATTTCAACTACCTAAACCGATGACCTCAAAACCGTCATGATCAATATTATCTCGTACGGGGTAGTCGTCAAAAAAGAAAGTGCAGCCCCGCCACTTTCCCTACCCTTAAGATATCGATATTGCACTGGTATCTTGAACATTCCCGACAGACTTCGTCAGATTCCATGCTAAAATACATACAGCATTGATTTGAGCCACCGCTCATCCCAAGTGCAGCCCCGCCACTTCCTCCATCTTCTTGTTCTACTTCTGTAGTTTACTATTACATTAGACAAATAACTTTAAGAGAGGTAGGGTCCGACAGAGTGGAAAATACAAACGGATACGACCGGTTATTTCCGTAATCAGATAACAAGCTCTGGTTAAAAACCTGAATATTATTTCTGCCTTCAGAATTATTCCTGAAACGTAGTTGTTTTAGAAAAACCTGTATACGTAGGACTATGGTAAACACAGAGTAACTTAAAACTAAGTAAACATAAATTATGAGGTATTTCATCAGCAATAATATAGACTATAATTTTTCAAAAGACAAAGCTTTATAGGCAAATTTCCCCATCACCCTAGAGGTATAGCCTTCGATGCGCTGTCCGTTTTTTTACCTGGCGGACATCCCCTTGTAGGCCTACATCACCAGGTTAGCTTATTGCATGAGCTTAGTTTGAAAAGCGCTTGCAATGAGCATCAATTTTGAAAATTTTTATTATTGCTGTGTTTACATTACTTGTACTATCAGTAGTAAAACATTTTTTAGGGTAACACATAGAACAAGAATAAACCTATTTTATCACACAACGCGATTAAAAGTACAGATTAATCACTTTTGTTTACTAAAAATTAGCTTCCAGGCCATGACGAAAGCAAGAAGTATCAATTAAATCTCGTTGACGATATGTAACTATGTTTGATGCGCAAATCTACTTTAAGGTTAACACTTCAGGTATCAAAAATCATATAACCAATTTTTATTTATTTTTAATTTTTTTAATTTTTTATATTATACTTGTCTTTGTTTACGGAAAAATTAACTTCATGCCAGTGACCCAGACACACCTTGGTTTACGGAAGAATTAACTCCAAGCCAGTGACCCAGACAAACACACAGGTTCAACTACACACCAGTGACACACACACACACGGGTTTACGGAAGAATTAACTCCACGCCAGTGACCCCAAACACACCTTGGTTTACGGAAGAATTAACTCCACGCCAGTGACCCAGACATACTTTGGTTTACGGAAGAATTAACTCCACGCCAGTGACCCCAAACACACTTTGGTTTACGGAAGAATTAACTCCACGCCAGTGACTCAGTCATACTTTGGTTTAACTCCATGCCAGTGACACACACAGGTTTACGGAAGAATTAACTCCACGCCAGTGACCCAAACACACAAGAATTAACTTCAAGCCGCCGACAAAAACAATCATTTCTTATTTTATAATAATACACTGATTTTGACCTTTCATGCATGACCTTATCGTATTACACAACGTGACTTAATCTCTAAGCTTTCGTTCTTGCCTTTGATTACGGAAAAATTAATTTCGGTAGCAAGAGACAGGATGAAGATCACACTGTACAAACTCGATTTATTAATAATTACGTATCTACTTTTTAACGGGGATCTCAAACACCTTTTATGAAATTTTTCAGCTAAGAAATAAAAATAATTTACATTTGCTTTGATGTTACCCTTAAAGCATGGTCTACGTGGAAAATTTAAAACTCATTTGAACTGATCGTACGCTTATGTACGTCGTACTTTTTTATTATAACCACAAGGAAAGGAGTCATACTTACCCTCCCTTTTTCTCTTGAATCCTGTTATTTTAAACTGTTTCGATTCCTGGACAGTAACCACCTCACGATCTTTTGTTCTACGAATAAGTGAAGCGGGCACCTCCAAGGATTCGTCTTTGTCTGTAACCATTGATTTTAGAGATTGAAAATTAACCAAACCAGATGTGCGAAGGTTTAAAGTCAGTCCTTTTACTTTGCAAACTGTCTCTATTGAGTTTCTAGCTGTAGAGAGTACTCTGAAGTCATAAGTCTTTGGACCTCCCGATACAAATTCTGTAATGTATGATCCTTGTCCGTATATAGCAAGCTCGTCAGTCATATGTCCTAAGTAGTCACCTGTTTGTACCTTATGCATTCCAGGTCTGTGATAATATATAACACTATCAGTGTCATAATACAATACCTGCCTCCCCAAATCGTTCAAATGTTCGTACAGTTTCAATCTTGCCTGAGCTGTAGTGTATGCAGCAATTACAACATTTGCAATAGATAAGGGATCGCAATCGTTTTCTACGAATTGCCAGTTAACTATGATCACGTCGTCGTTGATTTCTTGAATATTGTTTACCTGTATAGATGGTGATCTCATCATTTTAAAAAATTCGGACGGCTGACAAAATATTGTAGTTTTAGTCTGATTTTCCCTTTGTCCAAATTTTCCCCAAAACGAGTTTAACATCAACTTGGCCAAGGATCTAAGACCTTCGTTCTTCTTTATGGATTCCAATCTTATGTTTTCATAGTTGAGATAATCACTGACATAATTCTGTTTCTCCTCTTCATTGACACACCACCCGGGATATCCTGAAGCTTCCTGTTTGATCTTCAAGAACTGATTAATGTATTCGACAAAGAGGCCATTACCCTTGTCGAAACTAGCTACTTCGTACTCCCACATCTCGTACATTTCTAATACAGTGTAACCTTTTTCTATAGCCTTCCTTATTTCGTCCATGGTCCAAGTTCCTACCAACGCTCGTTCTTCGGTATTGTGGTCACACTCGGTTGTGCTCAGTTTGAGTGCACATGTTCTGCAGAGGACCAACATTAACTTCTGATGAAGTTTAATAGGTAACACAGGATGATACAGAGCACGTGGAGGAAGGACTTTACACTTCAAAAGTCCTTCAGCGTCTATTCCACGTTGTCTGCACTCATTTTCACCCACGTGTACATTTGGATGGCCAATAGGATACTTTCCATACTTACACACCCAAGGATAGAGCGAACATATATCAACGTAATCTATAGTCTCATCATTCTTACACGCGTGATAAGATTTAGTGTTTCCTGTTCGCCCTCCAAAAAATGCATCACGTGGATTGAGAGGTGCTTTGTTCAGAATGGGGTGTGTGTCCAGGTAGGTCATGGCCGTGTTTCCTTTTTTCATCTGTTTAAATTCGCACTCCCACATCTCCACGACATTGGAGAGTTTAGCCGATTTGACCCTCGTCCTCTCTAAACGTAAATTAAGTGTATCGGAGGGATCATCTTCCAAAGGTTCGTCACGTCCATTAGAGAAGCATTTGGGACATCCGTGTCAGTAGCATCCGTGGAGCTCAAATATTTCTCCTTCGAAATATCCATCCACTCTCAAACCTTCTACTTTCACCTCGCGTCCTCGACCTGCGTGTTCAATACGAATTCCTCTCTGATCTTCTAACCAAGTCAGCCATTGCAAAGCTATTTCGGATTGTCTGTCTACTAGTCTGTATCCTCTTTTAGGAACAATTCCAATGATATTGGGTCTTAAATAGTTTCTTCTAAACGCAAGGTTACAAGCACTGGTGATGGTTACGGCCTCGAGGAAGGGGTCCACATTACATATGCACAAAAATATCGATCTAAACTTTATGCAGGCTAAAGCCAGGATCTCAACATCGGAACAACAGTATTCGACTATCTCCTTCTGGAAATCAAACACATACCCGTTACGTATCTGTTCATCGTGCCAGTTAACGAAATGATCATAACTATTTTTGTCCATCATAGAATCAGGACAATAGAATTCTTTAGGAAGGATAGGGCCAACATACGATTGGTTTTCCAGCGTGTTGAAGAGATGGGGGAAATAACCTTTTTTCTTTTCTGGCGGGAGACCGAAAGACTTGGGCAGTTTAGATAAGGCCATGGGCATATAGTTTAGGGAATCGATGAACTTTGCGTTATCTATCTCCATTAGAATCACCTTTGTCCCACGCGTGATCAGAGTGGGTGTAAATTGTGTCTTTTCCAGTACGTACTTCAGTATAAACTGAAAATCAAAACACTGGCCATTATGGGCTATAACAGCTACTTTCTTGTACTGTTTCCTCACGTTCATCACGTATGTCATGAACTCGTCGACAGGATCCTCTTTAAAGACTCTAGTTCTATAACATTCACAAGAATGTCCTTCTGTACAACGGAAACAATACTGCTGAGAAACACACAAGGTAACTCGATGAACCTTAGTATCCTCGTTCTGAATATTTTCGTCTTGTCTGGTTTCCAGATCGAAGAATACAAAGAGGAAATCTTTCTTCATAGGACTACGAGAATCGACCTTCATGTAGCATGAGTGTGATGAAGGCATATACGATGTGCAAGTCTTGCAATACACCTCACTGCACTCATGAATTGAACTGCGATTAGACTGATATATTACTTTCATACATGATGGACACTTTTTTATAGAATTACAAACATCAACAAGATGATTAGTGAAGCAGTTACGGTTTTTAAATTGTCTATTGCAAGCGCTACAATCAATTCCACTGTCAATCTGAGTACATGGGGGAGACCGTTTGCAAGAGTAACATGTTACCGAGCACCTGTGCTTCACACGATGGTCAAAAGGAGTATGACAGGTTTCGCAATAGTAACCACAAGCGAACGCAGCAGTCAGACTTGTAATCACGTTGAAATGATCGTTGTGAAATATAAGATTGATTTTCTTTTCAGCATTTTCTCCTTCGAAAAAAACGGTGCGACCCTTACTGCCGTACTGATACACAGTAATTTTATAACCACTGAGAAAATTCTGGAACTTTTGTAACTCCTCTAGACCAGAGCCCTTGTCGGAAATTTGAACTCCTGCAGCGACCATCAACTGCTGTGCTTTCAGTGTCTGTATATTACCGTAGTTTTTTCTTATTGCATTATATTCATTATCTCTGTCGACATTTGCTTTTCCTACAACAATCGAGTGAGGTAAACAGAGAGCATCGGAATTTTTAATCACTACGATACCTTTCCTTTCGTGACATTCCTCTTCGTAGTTATTATAGAAACCTGGTCTGGCACGTCCACTTCTAAATGCTCGTTTAGGACATGTGTGATGGTTGACGTTAAACGGAGTGTGACAAGATTCACAATAATGATTACAATGAAATGCCGATGTCAAACTGGTAATGACATTAAAATGTCCGTCATGATACAACAAGTTTATTTTTTCCGAGCATTGTCACCCTCGAAAAGAATGTCACGTCCTTTGTTTCCGTACTTATACACTGTAATTTTATATCCAGAGAGAAAATTTTGAATTTTTTGTAAATCATCAGATGTCTGAGCGTCAGCATTGTTCCTTAACTGTTAATCGTCTGTATATTTCTCACGTTGCGTCTGGTGTCACGATATCCGGGATCTTTGTCGACGTACGCTTTTGCAACAACAAGCGAACACGGAAGCGAGTCGGCATTTTTAATAACCACTATTCCTCTTCTCCTGCGACACTCTTCATCGTAGCTTTTAATAGGCGCTATACGTCCTCGACCCTGTGGTACTCTGACTTTGGTACAGGTAATCTTAAAGGTGTCACTCGAACCAAAACTTATCGAATTACTTTGAATAATCCCACCAAATACTTGCCAAAGTATATCAGATGTGATTTGATCAGCCTGACGAAATGAAACATAGCCCGGTTCTCGATTTTTGAAATTTAAACTTGTCATCATGAACCCCAGTTGATCCTCTTCATTCGTGTCTGATTTCATCTTGTCGACAATATCGGCAAGCCCTTTTTTAATCCACTCAATTTCCTCCACATCGTCAGGTGGTATATTAAATTTGAACAAAAAACTATTTCCGTACATACGGAACTTCTTTACATATGATTCATTACTAGAAATAAGCATTACAGCCATTATGTCAAGCTCTTACCCGTTCTCCACTTAACAGCAGCGTAACAGGTTCTAAAATCAAAGTTGAAATGCCGTGAGATTAATTTTGTTTAGTAGAAAGTGTGTTCCTTTAAATTAAATGTGTGTGTGTGTGTGTGCGCGCGCGTGTGTGTGTGTGTGTGTGTGTGTGTGTGTGTGTGTGTGTGTGTGTGTGTGTGTGTGTGTGTGTGTGTGTGTGTGTGTGTGTGAGTGTGTGTGTGTGTGTGTGTGTGTGTGTGTGTGTGTGTGTGTGTGCGAGCTTATTTTAGTTAGAAACGGTTAATTTAACTTACTCAGCTATATTTAATAATATATATAATAATTGTTTGGATGGGTATGTGTGCGTGCGTGTGTGCGCGTGTGTGTGTATGTGTTGTGTGTTTGTCAATGATTGGCTTAACGGTTGTAACGCTTTGTTTACTATTACACAACACACCTAAGTTTTATCACACAAAACTCTCAAACAATTGAGTTAACAATTGTATCGTATTGCTTACTATTACTATACTGCAAAAGTATTTGTACATAGGCAGGGAGTACATGTAGACTACTAAGAAAAATCTCCTTCTTCACTAGAGATAATATACACTTGTACACCTCTCAAGCAAATGACCTAATGACTGTAGCGCATTGATTAATATGACTAAACTCCGTAAGTATTTGCGCCTGCCCAGAGAATACATGTATTAGGTAACATGGAAAATCACCTTCTTCACTAAAGTTGTTATACCCTTGTACACATCTCAAACAAATGACTTAACGCATGTATAGCATTGCCTAATATTACAAGATTATCTGAGTATTTGCGCCTGCGCAGAGAATTCATGCATTATTAAACATGGAAAAATCATCTTCTTTACTAAAGCTGTTATAGTTTTGTACACATCTTAAAACGAATAACTTAACGCATGTATAGCATTGGTTATAATTACAAGACTATCTAAGTATTTGCGCCTGCGCAGAGAATACATGCATTATTAAACATGGAAAAATCATCTTCTTCACTAAAGCTGTTATAGTTTTGTACACATCTCAAACAAATGATTTAACGTATGTATAGCATTGCCTAATATTACAAGATTATCTAAGTATTTGCGCATGCGCAGAGAATACATGTATTATGTAACATGGAAAATCCCCTTCTTCACTAAAGCTGTTATAACCCTGTACACATCTCAAACAAATGATTTAACGTATGTATAGCATTGCCTATTATTACAAGATTATCTAAGTATTTGCGCATGCGCAGGGGATATATGTAAAAAAATCATGGAAAATCACCTTCTTCACTAAACCTAATCTACACCTGTATTTCACTCAAACGAATAGCATAATGACTGTAACGCATTGCTTATTATTACAATGACTAAAGTATTTGGACATAGGCACGGAATACATATCTGATGATAAGACGACATGATCATGAAAATGTACATATGGGTTTAATCTTAGTTACCTTGTATTAGAAGCTGTTTTTGATTATTTTGCGGTATTTGTGGAGTTGTTTTCAATAATTTCATTGTAGTATGTTGTAGCACTGTGCTCTTGATATTGTATATACTAAACTGAACTAGGTTAGAAACATAGATAGTAAAAATTAGAATGAGATAAATTTAATGAGTTATTTAATTATAATTTTAATTTAATGAATTAATATTGTTTAGGATATTAAAATTTGAGATAATAGCCTAGATTTGTAAATAACAATCAAATAGATAGTTTCACTTTCTACCCACAAAAAGATTAGACAAAAACTGTTTTAAAATAAATAAAGTTACATTGAACGTATTCATTTCTTTTAAGGTTTATAAAATCTTGTGACACATTAGCGCTACTAGCGGCTAGCTACGAAAGATTAGAGAATGGAATTAAGTTTATCATTACATAAAGAAACGGGAAAATTGTTAGAACAAATTATATAAATGCATCTCATAAAATTACCTACTCTTAGCGTCTAGAAAACCGAATTAAAGTAAAACTAATGAGAAAGTGTAATGTTTAGAAATAAACAAACTGGATACTTTGACAGCACTAATGTAATTCGATGAAATGGAAAAACAGGATTACAAGAGATTACACGTTTAGTGAGAGTTTACATGAGTTTAGCGAAATCAAGGCTGTTGACACGGTGTGATGTATTTTAATAGTACTCAAGATAAGCATGTATTACCTGCATTTTTAGTCGCCTGTATACTCTTGACACCTGTAAATATAAGTCAGTTAAAGGTTCAAGTCACCTGTATAGGTAGTCACCTGTATACGTAGTCACGTGTATACTTAATCACCTCTATTCACTAGTATACGTAGCAACACGATTACACCAACATGTATATTTAGTCACCTGTGGACATAGACACACCTATACGTAGCCGCTTATATATGTAGACAGTTTCATAGTCACGTGTATATTTTATCACCTGTATACGTGGTTACCTGTGGACGTAGACCCCTTGCATACGTAGTCACCTGTATAGATAGTCACCTGCATGTGTCGGTAGTCACATGAATAGGTATCTCATATGTATACGTAACTAACTGTACACGTAGTCAAAGTAAACAAATTAGTAAAAGTGTAAATAATTGTATAAAGCAGTGATTTGCATACGTAGACCTTTCTATTCGTAGTCACCTGTATTCCTAATCCCCTGTATATGTAACGACCTGTTCACGTTGTCATCTGTAAACGTAAACATCTGCATACATTGGCTACTACTACTACATTAGTCACCTGTACATTTATGACACCAACATAGGTTTAACGGTTTTATGAGTACTATTACCTGTATAGGTAGTTATATACTTGTTTTAAGCCTATACTTATTTTGACATTAGTCATAACATTAAGTATTAGTCAAAAGTGTAAATAATTGTATAAAGCAGTGATTTGTATACGTAGTTGACCTCTATACACAGGCATCTATATCTATAATGAGTTACCTATATGAGCTCATCAAGTTTGTGATATCAATATAGGTTTATCAGTTTTATTGATTGGTCACCTATACAGTTAGTCACCTGTACATGTAGTCACCTATATATTTACCCACTTTTATACATAGACTCCTATATACGTATGCACCTTTTAATGTTGTCACCTGTATAGGTAGCCGTCTGTATGTATAGTCGCATGTATGTATTTATAAGATTTGTTTGTGTTTGTGACCGACAGGTTGTACAGCTTTATTTAATATTACGAACATTTAATTCAGACGTAACTAAGAGAAACACCTATTGAAAATAATAATAATACCAATTAACATATGGTTGAGTTGTAGTACGTATGATTTATTAGCTGTAAAAACTTGTCGTTGTTTTTCAAAGATACACATAATTAATATAATATTAGGAGATTATTTTAGCTCTTTAACGAATAATGCAGTGTTAGTTTGATAATAAAAGAGTGTCGTTAACGTTAAATCTTTTCTCTTTATGATTGTAATGTTTGAGTTGTTACTATATTAGTACTTACATGTTATCCTGAACGAATACAACTGCACAACTGCATATCATACGCACGGTGACGTCAAAGCGCACATGTTCTAAACCTCCTTTACCCATTTAGAATGAATAATGAACTATTCCACTCAGACCGGAAGCTTCCTTATCACGTAGATGTCATTCTACGGCTGTGGTTTCTATAAGTCTACACTATTGTACAATTTAAACTCTATTATAATTAATTTAAAGACATAAATTCTCCTTCTAACACAGGTCAAAATTATATTCTACATTACAAGATTGTTAATTCAAAGATAATTGCGCCGTATAATATAGAGTAATAATATTTAGACATAATAATTACTCTAGCTTTCCAGCTTTTTCTTCTTTTCAAAATAATAAATAATTTATATAAACAGGGATCCTAAAATGTACTGCCGGCAAGTTATACAGTGTCTGGGGTTTACCTCTCTCACTGATAAACCACGCCATAATTATAACGGAGTATAAGGATTATAGACCTACGTATACAGGTTTTTCTAAAACAACTACGTTTCAGCAATAATTCTGAAGGCAGAAATAATATCCAGGTTTTTAACAAGAGCTTGTTATCTGATTACGGAAATAACCGGTCGTATCCGTATTTTCCACTCTGTCGGGCCCTACCTCTCTTAAAGTTATTTGTCTAATGTAATAGTAAACTACAGAAGTAGAACAAGAAGATGGAGGAAGTGGCGGGGCTGCACTTGGGATGAGCGGTGGCTTAAATCAATGTTGTATGTATTTTAGCATGGAATCTGACGAAGTCTGTCGGGAATGTTCAAGATATCAGTGCAATATCGATATCTTAAGGGTAGGGAAAGTGGCGGGGCTGCACTTTCTTTTTTGACGACTACACCGTACGAGATAACATTGATCATGACGGTTTTGAGGTCATCGGTTTAGGTAGTTGAAATGATACAAGGAGGTCATTCTTTTTTTTATGTAGGCTTTTATGTCAGTCTTTATGTATCCGAGGTCAGCGCCTCTGTGGGGTGTATTTGCAACCCCTTTTTCCGTAGGGGTGTGCAGGTCTGAGCAGGTACAGGCTTTTTCGTTGTTTTTCCCTTTATAAAAGCTAGGAAACACCCACGACAGAGCATGCAGGAGCTCCGAGACTAACCTTATGCTAAGAGATATTGGAGTTATTATTATTTCACCTCTACAAATAGCGGTTAGGAATACAAGTATCTAGATACCAATAAACTTGTATATTTGCTACACACAATTTTACGCATTACAGAGAATCGACCTTGTTATTCGGTACACCTGTAAACAGACATAGAGTTCGGTGTACTGATATTCATACTCTTCACACATCTCCCTCCTGTGGGTGCGCCTGCAGCAACGCGTCCGTGTGTTGCGTGTCCGTCAGGCGTAAGCGTACCGAGCGCCTGCAATGTGATGGGCCGATTCCCGCGCAGACAGTTGAATATTTGAACTTGGTGTAAATGTTGTTCCCGCGCTTATGGGCGCCGCCATCTTGTTCCCGCGCTTATGGAAGCCGCCATCTTGTTCCCGCGCTTAGGGCGCCGCCATCTTGGAAAGGGGTTGGGGTAGCAAATCCGGCTTTCCTATTGGCTCCCGCCCAAGCGCTCCATCTACCCTGTAGCCTTCTCTACTTACGTGAGATTTACCACCGTTACCACAGTTTACAGCTTTTCAGTTCTATAAGATTGTTGGCAAGACAGCAGTTTGCTAGATATTTATATTTGTATTGAATTTTAATAATATTTCTAATAACTTCACATCACAAAGACATATTATGTAGAAAATAAACTTTATTAATTTATAACTAGTGGTAACCTATTTGGAAAACATTTATTTCGGTTAACATTTTTTATTTAGTTTTGAAAAAAGATCTTCTTAAATAATTTTGTTTATATTTGGAAGTTTATAAAAAGGTTCATTTGTAATCTAGCGTTTGGAAATTTCGTTGCAGATATTTTGGGCGGCCTTCGTTATCTGATCAATAACCCTCTTTTATGGGCCGGAACAGCTATTTTATCATCGGAGGGTATTATTACAAAATTACAATCTAGATAGCAATAAGTTACAAACTATACTGATCTCAGAATAATAGCGTCAGTATAAATTCAATCAGGTTACGTTATGGGTCATCAATAGATTTGATACTGTATGTATATATATATATATATATATATATATATATATATATATATATATATAAGTATATGCCTTATAAGTTATAACAGGTATATAAATTATGTAAACAATTTATGTGAACCTTTCATAATAAAATGCGTGCTAGGAAATTTCCTGCTTACGCAGCTTTTGTATTATATAGGTGGTGAGAACAGATCCACAGCAGTGTGTAACTCGCCTCTGTATCGAACAGACGTCTTCCACTCCAATTGAGTTCATATAAGTTGAATTGTTTTATTAAGTAATGTATGTAACAGTTTTCTAAATAATTGTTTATTAAATTCAATAAAGGTTTATAAAAATAAAAATCATTTTTAAAAACCTTTCCAGCTTAATATAACAGGTAACTGGCGCAGTCGGTAGGACATCTCGGGAAAATTAGTGCATATAATTTTCATCGATTTTAATCGTTAACCGAGATAGTGCAAAAACTCGGTTCATTACAGAGCGAATATCTGTAAGGTATAAAGAAAACTTTAGTAGAGTGAATATCTACAACAACTTAATAGAGTGAATATCTACAACAACTTAATAGAGTGAATATCTATTAAGAGCACGAGTGAATATCGTGGAAAGTGAAAAGTGAAAATTTGTTTTAATGAGCAAAGTCTTTTGGATCAACTTGTAAGTTAGATCTTAAGAAGTACAATTAAGAAAAGTAGAGTAATTACTTTTTATATTATTTTATATCATTGATTTTAATTTTTATTATTTTAAAGAAAATAATATTTTAAAATGGCAACGCCAACATTAAAGAAGAAATATCTTGACATGATTCCTGAGTATAATGGAGAGCCCACTATGCTCAATAGATTTATATCAGTATGTGATAAAATAGTCAGTAAGTTTTATGTAACTGAAAATCCAAAAGACTTTCAGAACGAATACCTATTTTCTTCTATACTAGCTAAGTTAAAAAGCCAAGCATTAGAAATGGTAGTAAATTCAAATTCTTATAATTGGTATGAGATTAAAAAAGTATTTTTAACAAGCTATTCAGACAAAAGAGATTGCTTTACTTTAAATTTAGAAATGGCCAAATTAAAACAAGAAAATAATGAATCACCCTTTAAGTTTTACGAAAGAATTCAAAAATTATTAAATTTACAAATCTCTTTTTTTATTAATAAAGAGCATTAAAGACAATTGGCCAAAGATGTTTTAATAGAATATGTGCAGAAATTAGGGTTAAGAGTTCTCTTTAGGGGTTTACATGAACCCGTAGGATCGCTAATGCGCACGAAACATCCAGATTCTCTTAGCGAAGCACTTAACATGCTTACGAATGATTTTCAATTTAAAAATAACAAATTATTCCAAAATATTAAACAGAACATCCCACCTAGGGGCCAACAATACCCGCCTACTCGCAAAACCATTCCTAACAAACAAACCTTCCACAATTATAGGCCCAACTACCAAAATAACCCTAACCAGTTTGCTAAACCTAAGTCATACGTACAACAAAATCAACAACGGAGACAATCCAATAATTACACACCACTAAACGTTCATCAACAATTTGAACCAGAACCAATGAGCATTTCCACACGTCAAACAGGGAACACAATTAGACAAAATAGACTTTATCAAATGACAGGGAAACCAATAGAAGAAGAGAATTACGATCAAATTATGAACCGATTGACTGAACAGATGACTGACTCTTATCTGACCGAACAAACGGATTATGAACCGCAAGAGGACCCTGACAGCTACATTGACTTTGATAATTCAGCGCAAGAGGAAAACGCATGAGGATTCACTCAAGAGGACGATCACACCCAAAATCATTTTTTAGGACTGACCACAATAAAAAGACATTTTCCATATTGCATATCGAAGACGACACAAACGAACTACCGTACATCCACGATCCCAAGACTAACCTAAAGATGCTGATTGACACTGGAAGCACGAGATCATTTAAAAAAATCAATAGCTTTCCAATTTTTCAAAAACACCCTAAAACAAGAACCATTTGAAGTGAGTACAGCTCATGGATTATTAAAAGAAAAATACAGTTGTACACTACCACTTTTAAGAAAAGAAACAACCAAATTCTATTTATTTGATTTCCATAAAGATTTCGACTTACTCCTTGGATTAGATAACATAAAAGAATTAAAAATTAACTTAAATATTGTGAATGATAAATTAATATTTTGCAACAAACAAATCCCGATTAAATATTTTACACAGAAGAACAAAATAATAATAATAATAATAATAATAATAATAATAATAATAATAATAATAATAAAGGCGAATGTCAGGAACAGAACGCTGAAAAGGGAACAAGTTATGTTACACAAGCCCGCACTAGCCAAACGATTAAATTTAGAATACAAAATATTCAAGATGGAGAAGGACTCTTAACATACAAACACTTAAATGGATTAGAAATTCCGCAGTGTATAGTCTCAGTACACAAGGGAGAAGCCTATTGCCCTATTATAAATAACACAGAAGAAAATGTAAAATTAACAGTGAATGAACCATTAGAATTAAAATCTTTAGAAGAATACAATATCCTTGAACCTGATACAATACAAACGAACACTAATTTCAATTTGTTAGATTATAAATACAAAAAATTCGAGAAGAAAAAATTTAGATTTATTAAAATTTAGGATGGAACATATGAACTTATAAGATGAAAAATCCGCTATAACAAGTTTAATAGAAGATTATGCAGATTTATTCCATTATGAGGGAAACGATTTAACTTTTACCAACCAAATAAAACATGTTATTAGGACTACTGATGAAATTCCCGTATACTCTAGAAATTATAGATATCCAGAGATTTACAAGAACGAAATTAATAAAGAAACTGAGGACATGCTTAAACAAGGAATTATTAGATCTTCGAATTCTCCATGGAACCCTATTGTCTGGATTGTACCCAAAAAACAAGACGCTTCTGGCAAAAGAAAATTTCGATTCGTAATAGATTTTAGAGGATTAAACAAAAAAACAACTGACGATAAATTTCCCTTGCCAAACATTACAGACATATTAGATAAATTAGGACGATCCCAGTATTTTACAACTTTAGATCTAGCCTCAGGATTTCACCAAGTAGAGATGGATAAAAATAGCATAGAAAAAACAGCGTTTTCAACAGAAACGGGACACTACGAATTTTTAAGAATGCCATTTGGACTAAAGAATAGCCCCCCTACATTTCAAAGAATTATGAACAATATTCTGAAAGGAATTCAAAATGAAACATGCCTAGTTTATTTAGATGACATTATAATTTATTCCACTAGCCTTCAGGAACATATAGGAAGACTTAGAGAAGTTTTTGACAGATTACGCAAAGCCAACTTTAAAGTACAGCTAGATGAAACAGAATTTTTGAGAAGAGAAGTAGCATATTTAACACATGTTGTGACACCGAATGGAGTGAAACCCAATCCCGAAAAGATATTAGCAATAAAGGACTACCCAATACCAAAGACTACCAAACAAATTAAAGGATTTTTAGGACTATTAGGCTATTATCGAAAATTTATTAAAAACTTCGCCAAAATAACAAAACCGTTTACTAACTGTTTAAAGAAAAATGAAAAAAATAAATATAGAAAATCCCGACTTTAAAGAATGCTTTGAAACATGTAAAAATATATTAACAAATGAGCCACTTCTACAATAACCAGATTTCGAAAAAGAATTTATTTTAACGACAGACGCTAGCACTATGCATTGGAAGCAATTTTAAGCCAGGACAAAAATGGAAAAGACCTTCCTATAGCGTATGCCAGCAGATCTTTTAACGACAGCGAAACTAATTACTCTGCGATTGAAAAAAAGCTATTAGCAATCGTATGTGCAACATAACATTTCAGGCCTTATTTATTTGGGAGAAAATTTAAAATTTATACAGACCATAAACCTTTACAATGGTGTTTTCAGTTAAGGAACCAAATTCCAAGCTTTTAAGATGGTGGTTAAAATTGGAAGAATATGATTATGAAATAAGATACAAAAAAGGCAAACTAAACCAAAATGCAGATGCATTGTCCAGAATACAATTAAACGTCACCGATAAAAGGGCAACGAACACCCAACACACTGTAGAACCAGACCTTGACTTATCTGCAGCTGACTTGCTACAACGCTATTTCCCAGAACTAGACGACAACGAATCTATGGTCGTACAACTCGACGCAACAAATAACGCCAACCTAGAGGACAATGACGAAAGTGATAGTGGTCAAACAGTTCACTCCAATTTTGGAGGAAACACCCAAATACAAATACCAATTTCTAACGAGCCTGTAAACTTTGGGAAAAACCAAATATTCTTATCTTTAGTAAAATATGAGCCAAAAAAAGTAAAAATAATAAAACTATTTGGAATTTTAAAAACTCGTTTAATAGTCGAAATATCAGAGAATAACTTAAATGAAGACATAGTTAACTTTGTAAAGTCGTATTTGGTACGACAAGTGCTTTCTTGGACATATAGGTAGATTCCGGTACGAAATAGACATACCTTATCTTTACACCGCTTTTTAATATAGAAATTAAGCAATTTCCACGGATAATCATTACGTAGCAACCTTTTATATTAATTGAATATTTTTTTCATAACAAGAAGGATGAGACAAGAGCAGGTCTTTATCAACTAAAGAACAAACCATCCCCATCTTTTGTGATTGAGGATGGTTAGAATTAAAATTTTAAAAATGACCAGAAAACGTAGGTTTATGGTACCGGTATGTCAGAATATTTCCATTTTCCCTAATAATTTTATGTCTGTCACATTCATTAGTACTGCAAAAGATTCAATATTTTTAATAAAATTAATAAAAGATCGACTAGAAAGTAACTTGCCACTATTGAACTTGTTCCCAATGAAAGAACGACAACAATATCACAATCTAAACCCAACGAATAAACGTTAACAAACCACTTATTGTTTAATAAAAACAATAGACTCCCTATCACCAATACCATTATATCTAGCAATATCAACTTGTGTTGTCAAGATGTACAGCATATTGAATGCGTAAGGGATGATTACATACGATGCAGAAGCGAGCCTAAAGTACAGCTGGAACACTTAAAATCAAAAGTAAAACAGCTAAATATTTCCTTCTTTTATACCGGCAGTTAGGATAAGAAATCTACATTGCATATAAGGTATTGCGTCTGCAATATACGTATTGCGTATACATGTGTTGACAAGTTATTTAGCAGATTCGAGCCGAAGGAGATAAATTGAATCTAAGCAAAATTAAGCCCAATTCGTGTCTAGAAAAGTTTCAACCCGAAGAATAACAGCTTAATATATCTCAGCTTAGTCATAGCAGCTGCCAAGTTAAGGAATCTATGTTGCGTAACAGAATCTACCTATACGTATATGAATATGAGTAATAGATATTTTAATTTTCTATCCAAAGAATAACAGCCTAATATTTTCCCTCTTAGTTATGGAGGCTGTCAAGATAAGGAATCTATATTGCGTACCAGAATCTACCTATACGTATGTGAATAATGGGTATTTTATATTCTATCCGAATAATAACATCTTAATAATTCCCCTCTTAGTTATACCGGCTATCAAGATAAGGAATCTATATTGAGTACCAGAATCTACCTATACGTAAAAGAGGATTAGATACTTTAATTTTCTATCCAAAGAATCACAGCTTAATACTTCCCCTTTTAGTACCGGCTGCTGTCAAGATAAGGAATCTATATTGAGTATCAGAATCTACCTATACGTAAAAGAGGATTAGATACTTTAATTTTCTACCCAAAGAATCATAGCTTAATACTTCCCCTTTTAGTACCGGCTGCTGTCAAGATAAGGAATCTATATTGAGTACCAGAATCTACCTATACGTAAAAGAGGATTAGATACTTTAATTTTCTACTCAAAGAATCATAGCTTAATACTTCCCCTTTTAGTACCGGCTATCAAGATAAGGAATCTATATTGAGTACCAGAATCTACCTATACGTAAAAGAGGATTAGATACTTTAATTTTCTACCCAAAGAATCATAGCTTAATACTTCCCCTTTTAGTACCGGCTGCTATCAAGATAAGGAATCTATATTGAGTACCAGAATCTACCTATACGTAAAAGAGGATTAGATACTTTAATTTTCTATCCAAAGAATCACAGCTTAATACTTCCCCTTTTAGTACCGGCTGCTGTCAAGATAAGGAATCTGTATTGAGTACCAGAATCTACCTATACGTAAAAGAGGATTAGATACTTTAATTTTCTATCCAAAGAATCATAGCTTAATACTTCCCCTTTTAGTACCGGCTGCTGTCAAGATAAGGATTCTATCTTGCGTACCAGAATCTACCTGTACGCAAATAAGTAATGGGTATTTTAAATTTCTATCGAAGAATATCAGCTAATATTTCTCCTCTATTGAGGCTTCTGTCAAGAAATGGAATCTATATTTCGTACCGGAATCTACCTATACATATATGAGTAATGGATTTTTTAAATTTTAATCCGAGGATTTAACAGCTTAGTATTTCCGCTCTTAATTATAGCGACTGTCAAAATAAAGGATCTACATTCAGTAGCAGAATCTACCTATACGTAAATGAGGATAGGATGCAATAATTTTCAATCCGAAGAATAACAGCTTATTATGTTTGCTTTTAGTTATGGAGTCAGTCAAGATAAGGAATCTATGTTGAGTACCAGAATCTACCTATACGTTAAAGAGGATTAGGTACTTTAATTTTCTACCCAAAGCATACTAGCCGCACCTACTAAGAGGGGTGTGTTGTCCCCAGCCAAACATATATACTACTAACAACACCAACTTCACTATTACACACTAATACACTTTCTACACACACCACATATTTAATCTCTAAACATTTAAACACTTAATCTTCTCTTAGGGATTCTTGACTGGTCAGAACCGTTGCTCGTTGGGAGTGCTGAAAAATTCAGAGCTTGACAAAATCTGGTCTGGGATGTATGCTTGCTCTGCCGAAGACGTAAGCGCGGTTTCTGGTCTACCAGCTTTTATCTACCCGCTTTTATGTCAGTTTTGTGAAAATACCATCACAATCTGTCATATACTAGTAGATTGTGGTTGTTTAAAGCATGTTCGCGACAGCTTTAATTTACAAAGGAGTTTAAAGGTGGTGTTGGAGGACGATGGTGCGGCCGTCGACCGTGTCATCGCATTCCTTCGCCACCTAAATATTCTATTTAAAATTTAAATAATTTAATTTTTGAAAAAGAAACATTTTCACTTACATATTTATTTATTATAGTATTCATGTTAGTTTGTGTTTAGAGTCTTATTATTGTTAACCTATTTATTTTCTACATCATTTGTTATTTATATTGTTATAGATTTATTGTTACGTTGTTTTGTTATGTATTGTTTTGTTGTCAATTGTTATGTTTATTCTTTATTGATACATATTTATTGTTGCATATTTATTTTTATGTTGTTACTGTTTTGTTTCGAAAATTTTGTTTTGTTTTATTTAATTATTTTTTAATTTATGTAACTATTTTGGTTTTACTTTTGCTGTTGTTTGGAGATGATAACCACACTAGATTTTTCGCCAGGAAAAAAAATTCAATTTTTTAGCTGAAGAATAACAGCTAATATTTCCCTCTTATTGAGGCGGCTGTCAAAATATGGAATCTATACTGTGTATCATAAACTACCTTTACGTATATGAGTAATGGATATTTTAATTTTCTATCCGCAGAATAACAGCTTAATATTTCCCCTATTAGTTATGGTAACTGTCAAGTTAAGGAATCTATATTGTGTACCATAATCTACCTATAAGCCCTACGTGTATTAGTAATGGATACTTTAATTTTCTATTCCAAGAATAACAAATTAGTATTTCCCTAAATTAGTTTTAGCGGCTGTAAAGATAAGGAATGTCTATTTCGTACCGGAATCTACCTATACGTCCAAGAAAACACTTGAATAAAAATCACATTCATTTAGGATTTCGAGACGTTGACTAGTTTTAAAATGTTGCATTCTAATAATTTACTGTTATTATTTTGTTGGAAAAGGTAAAATGGTTGCTAAATTAAACATTTTTAACTATTTATAAAGTTGTTACTATATTTAAAGTTCAGTTAAACTCAAATATTTGTTAATTAACTTCTATTTACATGGTGGCGTTTTATTACTCAGAGTCCAATATAGGCTTCATGACTCTATAGGTCAAAGGGTTTCTGCACCATTGAAATTTTAAAAGCCTTTAGTATCTAAATAGTTTCAGTGCGCTGTTGCGTCACCGAGTAAAAAGGGTTCTATTTATTTCCAATGACGAATAACGCTTCGCTAAATCCGTCTGCATTTCCATTCCCAGTTTTTTAAAAAAACATTTAAACACTAACGGCTCATCAAGTAAATGAAGTTTATGTTTACAAATTCATTTCACCTATGTTTTTCACTTAATGCTAAGTTGTTCTGAAAAACATATAACTAGGCATTTCTTTTAGGCTTTAATCAGCCTTTATTGGTCGTTTGTAAATAATTTCCTGCCTTGACAATTGCATTCACAGCGTACAGGGATCTCAAGAGAAAGCAATATTGTTGTTCTGTGACAGTCACACCTGTTACCATGTAGATGTGACATAATAGCTTCTACAGAGCGTAGATCTACGTAGGTTGGCTCACCCATAGCACCAACCTATGGTAATTTTCAGAACTTTTAAGCTCTTTTGTGAAAAAAAAGTAATAAATGTTTTTTGAAAATTTAAATGTTTAAAGTAATAGGAATTTTTATTTGTTTCAGAGATTTTGGACGATCAGAAAATGAAGAAACTTATTGGCGTCTTAGTTGTAGTAATTATCAGAGTTTGCGGAAGAGAAAATCCCGAAAAGAATCAGACGGATACGGCGTCTCCCGGCAATTACAGTCCCACGACCATGCTCGATATTTGTGACCTTAAGCTCCAGCAGTTAAATATTATTTGCAACTGCGATAAGCAACAGAGCGGTTTTACCGTCTTATGCCTGGTATTTAATGATGGGGAATCTGCTGACGCTGAAATCTGGAATGTTTTCAGTACTCAGCCTCAGATAGAAAGACTTGAATTTATCATAAAATCTAAGGATTCTTTAACCTTCATTCCTACCAAAGCGTTACAGCACTTGAAGGAAATTAAGGCACTAAATATATTATTCGCTAATATAACTTCTGTCGATCCTTTTGCTTTCTCAAACTCATTTTCCCTTCAAGAACTGAATTTGAAGAGAATTGAAATCACAACGCTACATCCATATTCCTTCGCAAATCTCCCCGCGCTTAGGGTCATTGATCTTGACGGTAACAAAATACGCGAAGTTCAGAGAGATGTCTTCATCGGTCTTCCTTCCTTAAAGAGACTGTTCATCAATGACAACAGCCTAACTGATCTGCACGATGGATGTTTCAGCCAGCTGCGCGCATTGGAAGTACTAGATCTAAGCAATAATAAACTGATCTATGTCACAAAGAAGACATTCTCAGGACTGAACTCACTGAAAATTCTCTACATGAACCATAACTTTCTCACCATCATTGGAGATTATAGTTTTTCGGAAGTTCCTGTTTTGGAAGAGCTTATTTTAGAAGACAATCAGCTGGAATGCATATCTGAAAAGGCGTTTCATGGCTTATCATTCCTTTCCAAATTACTCCTTGGAAACAATATGATAAAGTCCCTTCCCGACAACGTCTTCATCCAGTCAACTAAGATTAACTATCTGGATCTATCGAAGAACCGGTTGGAAACCCTTACTCAGGCTACAATGACCCCATTATTACTCAACTTTAGAAACATGGCGGCCGACATCGTTTTACAAGGTAAGCACCCACAATATGTATAATAACCTATATATAACGTTTAATATAGATTATAATATAACTCGTATTACATTTCAATTTTAATATATATTACTGATTTTGTTATGTTACTAAATATAATTATGGATCACACAATTTTAACTTGTTTTCCTTACTATTAAATAAATTTATTGTTGGGCCCAAATCTGTATTTTAAAGTCATTAAAGCCAATGAAAGATTTTCTTGACCTAACAACCAAGCAAAACTCACTGATTAAAGCTTAAATTGAACTTTAATTTATTAAATGATTTAATACTCCTTTACATTTTAAGTAATAGCCTAATTTTTAGCGATTTCCAGATAGTTTCAGCGGCAAAGCAAACACAAAGAGGATCTAAAAATAAAACAGTTGTTAGTCTTCAACCAAGTATTATATTACAACTTATGTTAAATTTTATCTCTAGGCTTGAGGTTGCTGTGTAATGGATTGTAATTCGAAATTTAGTTACTATGCTCGTTTTCTGAATCCACTTATCGGCTTTAAATTTAATTTTACAAACATTTAAATTTCAATAATTGGTTAACTGGTATTTATTTCAAATGGAGTAGCTTGGACGATCCTCAGAGTTTCCATGCTTTGGCTTCATAATCCTTTTTGCGCCCAATAATGCTTTCTTTTTCTCCTCTAATATCCGGAACTCATGGTTGGACTCCTTCTCCAGCTTCCGCGAACTGCTGTCTTCTTCAACTCCAAAAACGTGACTGATCTCCATCTTTCCGATCTTCTGTCGTCTCCGGCTCCCGGAGCGTTACTCAACGACTGCCAAAACTTCGCTTCTTCCTCGACTCCTTGATCTTTCCTTCCTCCATAGATTTCCTCTCTTCTCTCTTGTCTACCAGTCATTTTCTTTCCTCTTAATTTAACCAATCCTGACCTGTCTTGTATTTGTTTGGTCGTGCTAATCAAAATATCTTGCCCCCCTTAACTCGGGCCTTGTTTTGGAGAGTACGGTTTTTGTCGACAGAGAATCTACTTTGGTAACTAAAAGTTTAAGTAAGAAATTTACCTGTATGTCAGCTCGTTACTCTAGTTCGCTGTTTAAAAGTTTCTATGAATTTGAATATTTTTTATCTCCTAAAACTAACTGTATTTTTTAAACATAGCAACCCTCGAGATTTAATATAGTTCTATTACTTATTCTAGTCTGCTTCATTGGTAGGTTTAAACAATAGTTATTTCTTTACCAGTTACGAAAACACTCTTTCATTTTACCTATACTTTTTTTCGTATAAAATTAGGACTATTTGTATACATTCTCTATAAAATACACTTATACATTAGATTGCTACATCTTTTATTTAATTTGTTTTTAAGAATAATTTTCTTTTAGCTCCCTTATTTAATTATAATCACATATTGCATTATATTGTAATTATCTGTTATAAATAAAAATAATATTTAGCTTACTAAACATTACCTATTCCCTAACACACCAGAATTTATGTCGACACTCAATAAACAATTACGTTTGGTACAATATTTAACAATTGAACTCTTAGTATTGCAACACACTTCCTTATGTCTTTAAAATGTTCACTGTACTTTGTCAACCTCTTTCACTTTATCCCAACTCTTCTGCTCCATGGTCTCCATTGTCCCCAACCCTTAACGCAGGTAGGCACATCTTACAACACACTTCCTTATGTCTTTAAAATGTTCACTGTACTTTGTCAACCTCTTTCACTTTATCCCAACTCTTCTGCTCCATGGTCTCCATTGTCCCCAACCCTTAACGCAGGTAAGCACATCTTACAACGCACTTTATTATGTCTTTAAAATGTTCACTGTACGTTGCCAACCACTTTAACTTCATCCCAACTCTTCTGCTCCATGGTCTCCATTGTCCCCAATCCTTAACGCAGGTAGGCACATCTTACAACGCACTTTATTATGTCTTTAAAATGTTCACTGTACGTTGTCAACAACTTTCACTTTATCCCAACTCTACTCCTCCATGGTCTCCATTATCCCCAACCCTTAACGCAGGTAGACACATCTTACAACACATTTCTGTATGTCTTTAAAATGTTCACTGTACGGTGTCAACCACTTTCACTTTATCCCAACTCTACTGCTCCATGGTTTCGATTGTCCCCAACCCTTAACGCAGGTAGGCACATCTTACAACGCACTTTATTATGTCTTTAAAATGTTCACTGTACGTTGTCAACCACTTTCACATTATCCCAAATTTACCGTTCCATGGTCTCCATTGTCCCTAATCCTTAACGCAGGTAGGCACATCTTACAACACACTTCCTTATGTCTTTAAAATGTTCACTGTACTTTGTCAACCTCTTTCACTTTATCCCAACTCTTCTGCTCCATGGTCTCCATTGTCCCCAACCCTTAACGCAGGTAAGCACATCTTACAACGCACTTTATTATGTCTTTAAAATGTTCACTGTGCGCTGTCAACCACTTTCACTTTATCCCAACTCTACTGCTCAAAGGTCTCCATTGTCCCCAACCCTTAACGCAGGTAGACACATCTTACAACACACTTCCTTATGTCTTTAAATTGTTCACTGTACGTTGTCAATCACTTTCTCTTTATCCCGAATTTACCGTCCCATGGTCTCCATTGTCTCTAACCCTTAACGCAGGTATTCACGTCTTAGGAATCTAACAAGAGACTATCTTAAAACACAGCTATCATTTCGTAAATATAATTAAATTTAGATATTTTATTTATTTAATATTTTACAATACATATTGTATTTGAAATAATTACATGGTATATTGTATTCTCTTAAAAGGCTAGAATTAAAGTCTTTACACTCTATTTCCTTCAATTCTAATTGTATGATAACTCAAACAACACATTTTTTTCTCTTTCTTTCATGTGATAACTTTTTACCATTACTTCTAATATTTATTTTCCCCTCATTTCTATTAGATAATTAACCAATAGTTATTCACGAAACGTATAATCATCTTATAAATGAATTAGTCATATGTTTTCTCCCTTACAGTAACTATTATTATTATTATTTTGTTCTATTTCTTCCGAACCTTCCTTCCTTACGTGTAGAACCTAATCTTCATTTCTTTTTATTCTTTTCTTCTAAATCCATTTTTATTCCTTTTAATTATTATGTATTATTCTAATAAAGAACTGGACTCTAGGCATCACTAATACAGCAAGCTTTATCTTTTTTATAAAAGGTACGGCACCTTAACATTGCCGAGATTTGACCTCATATGCCTTCATCTGAGAACAGAAGAAGTAGGACTGCTCACTAGGCATTACTGATACAACAAACTTTTTTTTATGAGAGTTGCGGGACCTCAACATTAGCGAGATTTGATCTCATATGACTTCAACTGAGATCAGAGGAAGCAGAATTGCTCACTAGGCCTCACTGACACAGCAAACGTTATTTTTTTTTTATGAGAGGTGCGTAACCTTAATATTACCGAGATTTGAACTCATATGCCTTCAACTGAGATCAGAAAGAGCAGGACTGCTCACGAGGCATATTGGCACAGTAAAACTTTATATTTTTTATGAGAGGTGCGGGACCTTAACGTTACCGAGATTTCCGTCATATTCCTTCAGCTAAGATGAGTGGAAGCAGGACTGTTCTCTAGGCCTCACTGACACAGCAAGCTTCATCGTTTCTATGAACATTGTAGAGATTTGGCCTCATATGCCTTCTTCTGAAACCAGAGGAAGCAGGACTGCTCACTAGGCATTACTGACACAGCAAGCTTTATCTTTTTATGAGAGATGCGGGACCCTAAAATTACCGTGATTTGGCGTCATATGACTTCATCTGAGATCTATGGAAGCAGGATTGTTCTCTAGCCATCACTGATACAGCAATATTCGTCTTTTATTGAGAGGTGGGGGACCTTAAATATACCGATAATTGGCATATGCCTCCACCTAAGGTCAGTGGAAGCAGGAATATTCCCTAGTAATCACTGACACAACAAGCTTTATCTTTTTTATGAGAGGTGCGGGACCTTAACGTTATCGAGATTTGGCCGTCATATGCCTTCATCTGAGATAAGTTGACGCAGGACGGCTCTCTAGGCAAACCAAACGCAGCATACTTTATCTTTTTATAAGATGTGCGGGAACTTAACGTTAAAGAGATTTGGCCGTCATATTCCTTTTGTTAATATCAGTGGAAGTAGGACTGCTCTCTAGGCAACACTGATGCAGCAAACTTTATCTTTATCATGAGAGATGCGAGACCTTAATGTTAACGAGATTTGGCCGACATATGCCTTCATCTGAGATAAGTTGAAGCAGAACTGCTCTTTAGGCAACACTGATGCAGCAAACTTTATCTTTATCATGAGAAATGCGAGACCTTAATGTTAACGAGATTTGGCCGACATATGCCTTCATCTGAGATAAGTTGAAGCAGGACTGCTCTTTAGGCAACACTGATGCAGCAAACTTTATCTTTATCATGAGAGGTGCGGGACCTTAACGTTAACGAGATTTGGCCGACATATGCCTTCATCTGAGATAAGTTGAAGCAGGACTGCTCTTTAGGCAACACTGATGCAGCAAACTTTATCTTTATCATGAGAGATGCGAGACCTTAATGTTAACGAGATTTGGCCGACATATGCCTTCATCTGAGATAAGTTGAAGCAGGACTGCTCTTTAGGCAACACTGATGCAGCAAACTTTATCTTTATCATGAGAGGTGCGGGACCTTAACGTTAACGAGATTTGGCCGACATATGCCTTCATCTGAGATAAGTTGAAGCAGGACTGCTCTTTAGGCAACACTGATGCAGCAAACTTTATCTTTTTTATGAGAGGTGTGGGACCTTAACGTTAACGAGATTTGGCCTTCATATGCCTTCTTCTGAGATAAGTTGAAGCAGGACTGCTCTTTAGGCAACACTGATGCAGCAAACTTTATCTTTTTTATGAGAGGTGTGGGACTTTAACGTTAACGAGATTTGGCCTTCATATGCTGCCTTCATCTGAGATAAGTTGAAGCAGGACTGCTCTTTAGGCAACACTGATGCAGCAAACTTTATCTTTTTTATGAGAGGTGTGGGACCTTAACGTTAACGAGATTTGGCCTTCATATGCTGCCTTCATCTGAGATAAGTTGAAGCAGGACTGCTCTTTAGGCAACACTGATGCAGCAAACTTTATCTTTTTTATGAGAGGTGTGGGACCTTAACGTTAACGAGATTTGGCCTTCATATGCCTTCTTCTGAGATAAGTTGAAGCAGGACTGCTCTTTAGGCAACACTGATGCAGCAAACTTTATCTTTTTTATGAGAGGTGTGGGACCTTAACGTTAACGAGATTTGGCCTTCATATGCTGCCTTCATTTGAGATAAGTTGAAGCAGGACTGCTATTTAGGCAACACTGATGCAGCAAACTTTATCTTTTTTATGAGAGGTGTGGGACTTTAACGTTAACGAGATTTGGCCTTCATATGCTGCCTTCATCTGAGATAAGTTGAAGCAGGACTGCTATTTAGGCAACACTGATGCAGCAAACTTTATCTTTTTTATGAGAGGTGCGGGTCTTTAACGTAAACGAGATTTGGCCGTCATATGCCTTGAGCTGAGATCAGTTGAAGCAGCACTGCTCTCTAGTCATCACTGATACAACAAGCTTTATCTTTTTTATCGGAGGTGCGGGACCTTAACATGACTGATATTTGCCCTCATATGCCTTTAGCTATGATTAGTGACAGCAAGACTGTTCTCTAGGCATCACTGACACAACAAGCTCTATCTTTTTTACTGGCATTAAATTATTGGCTACGTGTAAACACCTCTGGCCAATTGGCGTGCCAACTGCCCTGCCAGTTGTATTGAAATTTAAGGTCTCCAGGAGTAGACTGAGGAAAATTGACTGGGCGCAGTGATACCCCCACCACTCTATCAAGACAGTTATCCAGACAATTGGTGCCGTGTGAATGTTGTAGGGGAGTAGATCTCTCGTTTCGGGCCAGTTTGCAATAGTCAGTCGAGACTGCTACGTATGGGGTTTAAATTGTTTATTTTAAAATTTTCTGTTGTTTATTTGAAAAATATAGCTCCTAAATGGAGTGATGGCTTAAATTTAAAATTCTTGGAGTTATATAAGGAGCATAGGTGGTGCCTGTGGGACCAAAGAGAAGAATTATATAAGGGGCATAGGTGCCTGTGGGATCAAAGAGAAGAATTATACAAAGAGTATAGGTGCCTGTGGGATCAAAGAGAAGAATTATATAACGAGCATAGGTGCCTGTGGGATCAAAGAGAAGAATTATATAAGGACAGAAATGTTCGCGAGACAGCACTTGCTGCAATGGTCGAAAATTTAAACATTGAAGGATTCGGTGTAGCAGAAGTAAAAGCAAAGATAAAGTCATTTCGCAGTACATTTAACATTCAGTTCTCATAAAAAACGGAAAAGTGTCAAATCTGGATGTGGACTCTTCTTATTTAACTCTTCCTCGAGAACTTCTCAAGCTTCAGCTATAAATTCCCAACAAATATCCTCACTCATTACTTTCAATTCATAACGAGACACAACAGACGATAAGCACTCCGTCATTTTTCGTCACTAACTGGCGTGCCAATAGTTTCGCCGTGTGAACAAGTTTTCATTCAAGGACTGGCCTCAGACATTCACGCAACTGGCGTAAGACAACTGGCCCCGACAATTGTGTCTTCGATTGGCATCGTGTAAACCCGGCTTAAGCTGGATTGTTCTCTAGGCATCACTGACACAGCAAATTTTATCTTTGTTATGAGTGGTGCGGAACGTTAACAGTACCGAGATTTGGCCTCATATGCCTTTAGCTGTGATTAGTGTGAGCAAGACTGTTCTCTAGGCAACACTGATGCAACAAGCTTCATCTTTTTTATGAGAGGTGCGGGACCTTAACATTACCGAGATTTGGCCTCTTATGCTCTTAGCTGTGATTAGTGTGAGCAAGACTGCTCTCTAGGCAACACTGATGCAACAAGCTTCATCTTTTTTATGAGAGGTGCGGGACCTTAACATTACCGAGATTTGGCCTCTTATGCTCTTAGCTGTGATCAGTGGAAGCTGGAAGGCTCTCTAGTAAGCAACTGTTCTCTAAGCTTTACTGACACAACAATCCTTATCTTTTGTATGAGAAGTTCGGGACCTTACCATTACCGAGATCTGGCCGTCAGATGCCTTTAGCTGTGATTATTGGAAGCTAGGCTTCTCCCTATACATTACTGTTATTTGAAGCATTATCTATGTTACGTATTATGACGGTACCATAATAAACCAGGGATCCTGCTTACAAGAAGCATAACTGTTCTATGGAGGGTACCATAATAAAACAGGGATCCTGCTTACAAGAAGCATAGCTGCTCTATGGAGGGTACCATAATAAACCAGGGATCCTGCTTACAAGAAGCATAGCTGCTCTATGGAGGGTACCATAATAAAACAGGGATCCTGCTTACAAGAAGCATAGCTGCTCTATGGAGATAACTGTTAATCGGAGCATTATCAACTTTATGTAATATGGCGAAACTGTAACAAAAAAGGGATCCTACCTACGAGAAGCAGGGTACTCTCTGGACATCACTGTTAGACGCAGCATTATCTATGTTACGTTTTACGACGATACCGTAACAAAACAGGAATACTGTTTACATGAAGCAGGGCTGCTCTCTGGACATTACTGTTAGACGAAGCATTATCTATGTTACGTATTATGGAGAGACCGTAACACAAAAGGGATCCTGCTTACAGGAAGAAGGACTGCTCTCTTGGCATCAATTTTACACGAATCATTATCTATGTTACATATTATAGAGAGTCCGTAACAAATAAGGGATCCTGCCTACAAGAAGCAGGGCTACTCTCTGGATATCAATGTGAGACAAAGCATTATCTATGTTACGTATTATAGTGGGGCCGTAACAAAAAAGAGATTCTTGTTACAAGAAGCAGGGCAGCTCTGCTACGCAGGGCTCTCTGTGTTACGTATTACTGCTAGACCGTAATAAAACAAGGATCCTACCTACAAGAAGCAAGGGTGCTCTCTGGACATCACTGCTAGACGAAGCAATATCTATGTTACGTATTATGGCGAGACTGTAACAAAACAGGGATCCTGCCCTCAAGGAGACGTACTGGTCTCTATACATCACTCTTAGCTTTATCTACGATGCCTATTATGGCGAGACCATAACAAAAAGGGATTATGCTTACAAGAATCAGGGATGCTCTCTCGACATCAATGTTAGAAGAAACAATACCTATGTTACGTATTATGGCGAGACCGTATCAAAACAGGGATCCTACCTACAAAAAGCAAGGTCACTCTCTGGACATCACTGTTAGACGAAGCATTATCAATGTCATGATTTACGGAGATAACGTCACAAATAAGGGATCCTGAGGGCTGCTCTCTGGACATCACTTTCAGACGAATCATTATCTATGTTACGTATTTTTGAGAGACCGTAACAAAAAAGGACCCTGCTTACAGGAAGAAGGACTGCTTAATTGATTTAATCGCGGTAACTTACAGTATTTATAATATTATTAATACTTTCACAAAATCCAATTGAAACTGAAGGTTCACATGTCCCTCGATGGTTTTACTTTTTTTAACTGTTTAAATTCCTGAGTGTAATTTTTTCAATATGTAAAAATAGCTGGAGTAGTTTTTGTTACTATGTCTTTTATAATAAATGAACAATGGTTTGTTAGATTACGTTTTTTAAATATTTTTGTAAAGTAAGTTCAGTGGATTCCTTGTTAATTCTTTTTTGTTCAACAGGCAACCCATTTGTATGCCATTGCCACCTATCGTGGTTGTATCATCTTTTGAACCATAGTCATGTAGATATACTCAACGTACTCAAAGAAACGAAATGTCTGTGGTATGAAAAGGAAAAGGTGAAGGAAGTTTTAGCCCAGCCTGATGTCAACTGTGTCAGCATCGACCGTCAACATCCGGAAAAGGAGAAGTACGGCGACCACGTTCCTAAAATTTCTCTAAATAAGTTATTTTTTAATATCTCCCTAAGTGATCTCCCTTGTGATCAAACGCAGACAAAAGCATCCACTCCCAAGTCATCGGGTGTCGAAAATGACCGCGCGAAGATATCGATTTCATATCAGAGTCACCCTACTCTGTCCTTGATAACACTCAGCCTAATATTGCTCATTTCGTCTATTTTAAAGGTCTAATCTATCCATAGGCCAATTATAGAATCCAAGAATAGGTAAAATATGTAATTTATCTCCCATTGTAGGAATTATATTATAAATATGTATATAAATAAAAATATGTTTGATATAAATAATATTGTGTGTCTTAAGCATTTATGTGTGATTTTATATTCATATGTTCATATTCATACAGAAAATATTAAAAGATATATATGAAGAACTTTTAAATACTAATAGAAACCAGATATATAGAAATCAAATTTTGCAAACCATTGTAATAATAACACAAAATTCCAAATATAGAATATATGAAATTTATTTTAAAAAATAATAATTGATTAAGAATGAACATATATCTATAACATTCGAAATTTATAAGACTAGTATGAAAAATAATTATTGTATTAACAAATACAAATACGATTTAAATATTATATTATATTTAATGATTATAATGTTATTACAACTATATAAACTTGGCAATATAGTAATAAATTTAGAACAATGACGCTGATTCTAATCTAACATACGTCGTACTGTATAAATTGTATTATTGCATTATTCGTTCCTGATGTAGATACTGTTTGCAAACGAAAAGCTTTCAATAATAAAAATGAAAAAATAATTCTTCTATTTGTATATCGTCAGTGGTTTAGATTACTATACAAGAAAACCTATAGAAAACCTATAATTGTATGTATATATATATATATATATATATATATATATATATATATATATATCTTTATAGTATTTATTTCTTCACGCATGAAAAATACGATATCCGGAGTACATACAATACGTTCATTTCGTCGTGCATACAACGTAGTTCCTACTAACTAGTAGGTGAGATTCTATCGAAACGTCGGAGCTACGTTGTACACACGAGTAAATGAACGTATTGCATGTACTACGAATATTACTACTCATTATACATATTATACAACAACTTTCTAAAGTCAGGTTATTGAAACCTTAACGGAAATATTGCTCACTAAAGATTTTCTGAATTTTCTTTATTAAGTTTACCATTTATTATATAATTCTAACTTGTTTAAAACAACCTATTTTGTTTTTAATAACTTCAGAGTAGTTTATCAATAATTCTGAATCAAAATAATGGTACATTTAAAAATATAAACAACTTTTCAACAATTCAAATTATAATACCCTGTTTTATTTGCAATATTAAAAATTGAAGCTTTTAAATGTCCAACATGTCAACTAATTAACATTCAAATAACCAACTTAAGCGACCATCAAATAACCAACTTACACGTCGTTCAAAAGACCGACATTTACACGACGTTGTAACATTTCCAAAACGTGCAAGACACGGATTCTTATCGTTTTGCCACACTGAAGGCGCTCACCATACTCAATGGAATTGTTCTTCAACACAACTATAGTGTATATGTTCTATTTACGAATACAGTTTACACGTTCTATTTATTATTACTCATATATAAGTTAGACTCTTATGGTATGTATAAGAAACGTAGGCCTATATCATGAAAACAATTAAAGATTACCGACTTTTTAAAAAACTATAAATATGTACAGAATGTAAATTTAGCTTATGTAGTGTTCTTCTAGCACTGTAAAAACTGTATTATTATATATTCTATCCATTGTAAATAATATATTTTATAATTCACAGAATATGTACAGTATATAATTTTTTTCATTAAACTTTTTTTTAAATGTAAGGAAATGTTATTGTTTTAACTACCTTTTTGTGAATTGTTTAATTTTATAGTTTGGATAATTCGAACTTTTAATGATTGCTAGAGATTCGAAATATCCTAATTCCATTGTACTTCAGTTTTGAAGCAGTCTGCAACTGCCAAATTAACCATTACAAAAATCGGTAATTGAATAGAACAATGATTAAGGCCAAAGGGCTAAATATAACATTTCTAGAGGAAAAATATGAACCTACTTACCTGAAAGCTATCAGGTTAAACCAATTTCTTCTTATAGGCTATTCTAACTGTCCTGATACCAAATCAAGATCCATTAATGTATTTACTCTTGCAATGTTTATGGCAAAAATTTTTTATGGCAACATTTCACAACGTGGAAAACGTCATTATCTGGGACATTCAAAAAGAGAAATCAGGTGTAGAAACTTTGAAACTAACAAAAATATGTTGAGTTTCCATTTGAGTTTTAATTAGTATGTAATTTATTGAAAGATTTTTTGTTTTAAAAATATTATTTTACACTTTATTAATAGCAAAAGTTTATTCCAATTTTCAAGTATTTCCTTTATTCCCTTAGTCAACTAGTTATATGTGTTGTGGGCCTACATGAATTATTATTAAAACTGTTTTTTTTAAACTGGAATAGTTTAGAAAACAGTTCCAGTTGTTAAAGTTTTTTTTTCAATTATTTGAAGTTTAATGAATTATGAAATACTTGAAAGTTGCAAATAATGAATTAACGTATTACTTTACATGATAAATGCAAAAGTTAAAAAGTTTACAAAACTAACCAATAAATGTGTATTGACACTATCAATATAAAATTAAATGTACAGCGAAAATATTGACAAGTTTTTTTTAAGTTACTGTACAGAAAATGATCACATACTTTTATTGTTGATATTAGGTTTACCGATAAGTATAACAGGTTAAATACACATTACATACAACAGTATGTAACAGTACACAATACACGTTACATTCAGTATACACTATAACTGTAACTTTATGGTGGTTCAGAGTACACTAAAAAGCACTTATACAGTGTTAAGGTTATTACCTATCTCATACCGTTGGTTAAATGCCAAGTACTAAATACCTGCTTCAGGCTAAGACACGTGTGCTGTGGCATTTCGACGTGAATTACTAATTTAATTTTGCATGTTCTATTCCAGTTTCTAGTTGACAGGAGAAGACGAGGTGTTCGACACTCAATCAATAAACTCAATAACAAGGTGTTTGTAAGGTATTACCTTTTCCCTACATCTAGCAAGTGCATACCCTATCCACCTGAGTTTAATTCCTGTTCACTATTTTCCGATTAACCATAGAATGAGTTAAACAGCTTAGTAGGGGGACAATCAATTATTCCTGAACCCTTCCTAAGCAGTAGAGATTATAACTTGCAACGGCCAAAATGACAATTTCCAAAAATTTAGTAATTGTCTAGAAACGCCACGTTAGATAAATTCGGAAAATAATAATTTGAGGGGAATAAATTCAAATAAATAATAAACAAAATAACAATCTAGTAATGTTAGGCTGTAGAGAAGATCATATTTTAGGTCAAATAAATAGATTAATAAGTTGAAATGGTATCAAATAACTATTTTTGGGAAAGTGTAGCCTAAGAGCTAAATTCATTTACGAGGTCTCTACTTTTGTATTATACATTATCTCACAGCAGGTCCAAAGAAATTATATTGAAAAATGGTGTTCATCTACGCTAGATGTTTGTAAAGATTTGGCAAGATAAGTGGCTGAAGCATCGATGGAAGACGAGGACGCAGATGTTAGAATAAATACATTGGACAAATATAAAATAAAATTTAGCTACAAAATGGAAAATAATAAACCAACTCATAAAATCATCGACCTTTTAAAAAGCCTAGTAATTAAAATTAAGTAAAAATCCCAGAGAAGGAGGCCAAACAACCAGTTGTATAAGAACTTTAACTGAATTGGTCTCAATTGAAGAAAAAAAAGAGAGGCTAGTTTTTATAACGAAACGATCCAACCACACAGGGATACAAACACTATCAGACACTCTGTAACCTTTGAGGAGGGTTAATAGGAAAAGAAATCGTTTCGAAAGCATCGTTTTTCGATATTTAAACATGAATGGTCTGATATCACAAGAATATTTTATGTGATTAAAAATCAGTTACTATATCTTTTCCAGGTACCATGTAACTTCATTGAGATAGAGCAATGAGACTTTACAATACATAATATGAAATTAATAAATGTACATTATTTCAGTATTTCCAAAAGCTACTGCTTCTCTTAGCTGACTAACCGATTTGTGAAATTGTGAAGAATTTCTTTAGTTCTCATCTTATCCTGAAATCCATTTACTACTTACATCTAAATCACAATTATAACCATACTCCAAATCATAACTAGCTATGAGCAAAAACTTAAAACATAGGCTCCTTTTTTCAATTTCGGTTTCAAATTAACATTTATTCAGTTATAGATTTCATCTTCCTATACTGTAAAAGATGTAAGAAGTTTACAGTTTTCTATGCAATTCAGTATTTCTAATACAAGTAAGAAAAATAAACAATTACAGTAATTAAAAATTTGAACCGTACATACTGTTAGGATTTATAAAGATCTGGGTTTTCTTATTTTGAAAAAAGGTTTTATTAATAATTTATTTAAACTGTTGCTTTAGTTATAAAAGAATGTTAGCCCAAAGTCTTTATAGGCTCAACTTGCCCCTTGGCCTTCAAAATTTATTGTTCCATGAAGCACCCCTTGAATACCTTGCTGCTCTCTCACAGAAGCGTACATCAGAGTTATACTTATAACATTCTATCCAAAGTTGCATGTATACGTAACACATTGGCACAAAAAAAGAAATGTTACCACTATTCTTATTTTAAATAGCGTGACAGTTTAACGTCAGGTAAGTACGGTTGTCGTCCAGGCTAGCCATCATCGCTTCTTTCTAATTTAATATTGGCATCCAAATATTGCAGCAATGTTAGTTACAACATTATTTGTATACATAACACGCCCTAAATTCGTTGTATATTTTCTAGGCTCGTTTAACGATTGGTGGTATTGGTAGGTACGGTTTTCGGCCGGGCAATTTGTTATTGATATCGAAATATTGTAGCAATGTTAGTTATAACGTTACATGTTATAACAGTTATGTTATTTAACAAGCCTGTAAAACATTTCATCCGCATTCTTATTTTCTAACCTCTAGAACCACTAAACGTTAGGTAGGTACAGTGAGAGTCCGGGCTAGATATCACCGCTTGTAGCTAAGAACATAAGTCAAAATACAAATACAAGAATTATAATTGAATTTACAATTTAAAGCTTTTCGTTGGCTAACTGTACTAACAAGTACTGTTTAACAGTACTAATTATAAATTCAATTATAATTCTTGTATTTGTATTTTGACTTATATTCTTTATATATATATACATGCACATAGTGTTTCTGGAGTAATATGCCATACCTGCCAAGCTTATTCCTCTTACCAAAATATTGAAAATTTTTCATTTAAACATGGGTCTGAAAATGCATCATTGTCGAGTTATACAGGGTCAAATATTTAGCCTAAAATTCAGCTCCATCAGCGAAATTAACTCACACTGAAATTCTTTGGTCGTTTATTGAGTTTGTAAATTAGAAATATTTTAGGTAAAAGGAGCTGAAAAACGTATACAAAATGCCCCGGAACTCTATTTCAAATAGTTTAGGAAAAACATTTTGGGTAAAGCAAAAAAGGTTGTGGTCGAAAACATACGTTTTTGCGTTTGGACTATAATAGCTATTATTATAGCTAATATATAGCTATAATAACTATAACTCTGAAGGCTGAAGCGGTTTTGAAACGTAAAGTAGAATTAGGTAATGATTGTTTTGTATTGCGATTACATTTAATCGAGAATTAGTGAACAATAACGTAGACCCCTACAACCTCCAAATACTTTAGCTTCACTCCAGGTAAGGAGTGATGACAAGAATAAAAATAATAATCGACCGTAAGAATACAAGAATAGAAAATTAGTGACGGCGAAGGAAAGCCATTAACAATTCACATGTTATATCAAACAACAGACATCACGTCAAGAGATGTGCTTAGACATATACGCGACACCATATCACGAAAATGATCTGATAAACAAATGAAGAAAACACAACATTTTTCCAAAACATGTAGCTACCGTGATGAATATTGTATTCTAAAGCACCTTAGCTGTTCTCCATCTATTTTACACGATTTTACTTTTGACCTTTTCAACTTGAATCTAAAAACCTAGTGCCTCTCTGTCCGATTAACATCTATCGACGCTTTCCCGCCAAAATATTACTTATTTAATTTATTTTTTTTATTTAGGCTGTAAGTTTTATTCATGTTTGTTTTCTACTGATTACACATTAAGTTCTACATATTTTAACATCTCTTAGTTTTGAAACACTTTGTTAGAAATTAAATTATAATGAAAACTTTAATGAAAAAAATACTGTTCTCCAAATTGCAAGAAAGTGTTTTACCCTCTCAACTAATCACCCTAGTGAAGTGGTAGTTTTGAAACTGATCAACAAGCTTGAAAAAACCAACAATATGTCCATTTTCTGCTTGAACTTTATGCACGGCGTATTTGATCTATAATGAATTTTGTTTGCAGGTTATTAAAAACTGTCTGGTTTAACGTTAATCAATTGTACATTTATTTCCAGGTGTTTGTCCATCCAATTTATTTCTAGAAACGATTTCTATTTACATCAAACAAACCGTTTCTGTGTACTATAGGCCTACATTATACTTTTATATTTTATACTTCGTGTTCTGAACTATCTTTTCAATTTTAACCACCTAATACAAATTCAAATAAAATTCAATACTGATATTTTCTTAGTTAACTTTCGTTTTACATCAGTTAGGAAATTATTCAAGAAATTGTTTACTTGACACGTACCTTTTTTTAGATTGGCAACTACTTTTAGAATTTAGCATTTCAATACAATATATGTTTCTATGATACATTTTATTCAATTTTTTTCTCAAATCTGGTGCATCATATATTCCTTGTATGATTATTATTTCTGTTTATTATTACAGTTGCAGCCATATAAGTACGTCTTCTTAATTTTCGTTGTTCACCCTGGCTTTTTACTAAAGGCGACCAAAATTTTACTTAACAAATTTTGTAACTTTCCAAACTCTTGTTTCTTTATATCGATTTGTTATTTTGTTTAATTGTAATATTATTTGATTTAAATCCAGGTAGTTCCTTTTTGCGCTTTTTTCGTGGCCAAAAGTTACGCTAGATATTTTCTCTGTTTCATTTTATATCTAGGTTTATTTGATTTTATCACACTATTTTTTATTAGTTTTCAATATATAATTATTAATTTTGTGCTTAAATAATTTTATTTTTTAAATTTTATATTTAATATTTTACATTTAAAAAATTAATGCTGCCTACAAGTATTTATCATAAAATTACAGTTATTTTCAAAATATTGTCAACATGAAGGATCGCATAACTGCTCCCCAAGTAGTTGCATTGTTTCACTAATTGGTGATGATAGTGCAATTAAACTACGCACAAAACGGAGGCTTGTGACGTCACTAATTGAAGAAGACATCAATACACTTCAGGTAGGTTGTATCCACAAAGCTTTGCCGGTCTGAGTCACGTGTCTATGGCTAAGAGGCTTTAAGCTGTAACTGGCTAATCCCTGCTTGTTTGATACTACACGCTGTTTGTTACTTGTCTGTGCGATTTTAAACGTGTTGAAAGTTTGATATTCCATTCACACGAAGTGGTTGACTCGTTGAACGTGTATGCTTATCTATCAAGACATTTTTACGCAATAAGCAAACGATCCACGCAATAAACAAGGAATCCAGGACAAAGTTTAAACATAATTGTTTTACTAACGTATTATAACAACGTACAATGAATTAATTCATATCGAGGAACTTTTAATGTAAACATTATTCTTAGTGTAACAAAAAATACATAATTTAAAAAATTTCTAATACTATATTTCTTGAAATAGAATTGTCGAATTGTATAAAAATGAAATTGTAGCAAGTCTGAAAAATATTCTCCAAATAAATATATACACAACTAAATGGTGATGTTTAAATCGCTGACTAAATATGAATTCTTATTCGAGATCAAGATGATGACTCAAACTATTTATTTATTTTATGGGAATCCATAAGAATTTGCGTTGTAAAAACAATTAATGTAATATAAAAATTGAAGTAAATTTCTACTGAGGTCAAGAAAGAAAATTTTTATTATTGTTTATTTATTTCCAGTCTGTTTATTTTTTTCGTATCGTTCATTTTTAACCATACAGCACTATTTATGATATTTTGTGGTAACCATGGCAACGGTTTAATGTTGTACAGTGGAGGCTTCGACGACAACCAGATGGGGAAAAAATTCATATACCTCTTAGAGAAATTTATCTCTTGGTATTGGAAAGTTGGCGTAGTGCCAAAGCGCGCTAGACTTATTCCTAGTTCGAATCCGGATAGACCTCAAATTTTTATAATTTAATTATTGAATAAATATATGAAAACTCTTTTTAAACATCAGTTCTCATCCACTATAGGTTTTAAAAAAAATGCATTTCAACTTAATGAATATAAACTTATATTATTAACGATTGAAATTTTGTACATGATATAGTCTATATATATATATATATATATATATATATATATATATATATATATATATATAAGGAGAGTGTGAGCTAATAGAAGGAATTTAATAAGACATGAAAGCTTCACAAGACAATTTCTCCACATTGGTTTCTCGTGGTTTATTATTGCCAACTCTCAAGTTACCGTTAACGGTCGGTATAATCTGACAGTTCCAATCAACCAAAACATTTGCTTGCGCTATCGAAACATTTATTAGCTGCAGTCATTTAAACAAATTAATAAATTAACAATATATAATTAAAATAATAATAAATTAATTAATATATGTTAAATAACAATTGAAAAAACCAAATCACTTAATACTAAAACTTAATCTAAAGCGTTGATGAAAAAGTAAATCCCTCCAGATTGAAGGGGTGCAAGAAGCGATTTATAAATGAAATTAAATAAGCAAGAAAAGGGATGCGGGTGTTAGTGTTTTACAGTGGAAGCTTGGAGGACGCCGGCCGAAGTTGAAAAGGGACTATATACGTTTCATTTAAATTCTGTAAGTATTTTATTTTTCTAAATACTGTAACTGTATCCTTAATGGTAAGAAGATAACTGAAAATTAAGCATTTAATTACTACACAACAATAATAAAATATAGTCTAATCGTTTTTTGAAACATCTGGAGATATATACAGTATATATATATATATATATATATATATATATATATATATATATATATATATATATATATATATATATATATATATTTTTTTTTTTTTTTTTTTTTTTTCCTAGTGAAAACTACCAAGCATCTTATTTGGAAATAAAATGTAAGTTCGCGTCACAATTCGATTACTCATGACCAAAAACTAAGAGTTATTAGGGTATTTATTCAAATAATATCTCGGTAGTTTAATCGCCATTACTTGCTGTACTTAATTAACTAAATTTACGTTTAAGCTATACACGAATTATGTAAAATTAAAGTTATATTAAGAAATAATAATAAAATTATTATCATAACACATTACAATAAAATCAATGTTATAATAACAAATAAAAAAATTAAATAAATTTATTACTTCAATTTTTCCATTATTTTAAGAACAATAGATATTGTGACTTTCCCCAATGTATTCTTTAATTAAATAAGAATTATCAGTAAGTTAAAAAAAACTATCCGTTTACTGGAGGCGAAATAATAGATAAATACTGTAGTAACAAATGAAGATTTTTCTTAAGCCACTCTTAAATTATCTGATCTTTAATGTTAAGGACGATAATTAATTGTTTACATTTTTTATCAAGTAATTTATGTTAGAATGAGTAAGTAGGAATAAATTCTGAAAATTGTTTAATTACATATTACGAGAGTAAAATTAATTAGAGCAAATACCTTTCCAAGCTATTAATAGACGACCCCTTCTACAAAACAGGAATAAGTAGTTGCTAAAATTCTGAGGAAAAAAGCGGTGAGGAAATAGCAGGATAATGATGACGAGTAACCTCATTATACACTTACGAAAGGTAAATCATAAAAAAATTCACAAATATTTCGCTAAATACCTGTTAAAAAACCCGGACTAGTTTTGAGTAAAATATCTCTTTTATAGGAGGTTGGCAGAAGCAGCATACCTCATTAAAATACATCGATATATTTAAATAACCGACTGCGCTCATCTAGTACAATTCATGCAGAAAACAAATAAGATAAAACAATTAGTAGTCAAATAACAAAGTAAACCCAATCTACAAAACAAAAACTCCTTACTCAGTATAGTCATCTATTTTGTGCTATTATTTTCCGTGACTATATTTATATAATAAATTTGACAAATAATAAAATAATTAGAGCTATTATAAAAAGAACATTAAAAAAATCGGTAATCAAAATACAAGAAATTTCTAATTTAAAGAATAATAAACAATTAAGAAAAATTTTCACTTTCTTCAAGACGTTTTGACTAGTAGCAATTTTTAACTCTTATTAAGTCCTTAACAGAAATCAAAGTACTTAATTTAACTAAAACAATGAAATAACCACACAAAATCACCAGACGATTGCAAGAACATACCACCGATACAACAAATAAAACTGTAAATGATTAACGAAACAACACTTAATTTGGAAAAGAAGAGAAACCTCTGGACAGCGTCCAAAACGTTATTGACAGCGTCACCTTGGAATCTGTTCACTAATCAGGTCTCCCAAACATCAAGATTGTTGTATCTCGTAACAGGTTTTAACAACTAGGATTGTTAGAATTTATAAATACTGGTTGTCTAGACAATTATTGGTCATCGCTTAGTATTCAGGTCGATTGTTTCTAATTTGGTCAAATGCTCCTTGCTTTTTCTTTTATTACCCCTGCAGGTTAGACCAATCTAACGCTCCAAATTTTCACAATTATCTGTGAAGTCATTAAGAGAATCATGCATTCTACTCAAACTCCATCCCGAAGCCGCTTCATAAGATTTCTTAATCTGACCTTCTCCTATGATTCTCTGTATTAGTTGGTTCCTAAAGCCTATTCTGTACTCCCAAATCTACATTAAAACACTACAGAATGATACCAGCTTTCTACGACGGGTTACAGAGCGTTGTCTAGTCTGTACTCTCAAATCTATAATAAAGCATTTCTAAAGTAGACCAGCTTCATACGACGGGTTTTTAGAGTGTTATTTACTCTGTGCTAGCATATCAACATTAAAGCACTCCTGAAGTAGACCAGCTTTATGCGACAGGTTACAGAGTGATTACTAGTCTGTTCTCTTAAATCTATAATAAAGCATTCCTAAAGTAGACCAGCTTTATACGACGGGTTTTTAGAGTGTTATTTACTCTGTGCTAGCATATCAACATTAAAGTACTCCTGAAGTAGACCAGCTTTATGCGACAGGTTACAGAGTGATTACTAGTCTGTACTCTTAAATCTATAATAAAGCATTTCTTAAGTAGACCAGCTTTATACGACGGGTTTTTAGAGTGTTATTTACTCTGTGCTAGCATATCAACATTAAAGCACTCCTGAAGTAGACCAGCTTTATGCGACAGGTTACAGAGTGATTACTAGTCTGTACTCTTAAATCTATAATAAAGCATTTCTAAAGTAGAACAGCTTTATACGACGGGTTTTTAGAGTGTTATTTACTCTGTGCTAGCATATCAACATTAAAGCACTCCTGAAGTAGACCAGCTTTATGCGACAGCTTACAGAGTGATTACTCTGATTTCCATAGAAAAGTGTACAAAAAGGTTAGTAAAAAAATGTTGCAGTTCGAGGTTGTTTATGTGTTAATAAAACCTTCCTACGGTTTATATGAGTTTTATGATTTTGTCTTTGAAGGTATGTTAAAAGCCCTTCTTTTACTGGGTTTGTGTGAAGGCAAGGCAGTGGGGGAGGGGGGTGAGATCAGTTGGAAAATAATCAGATAAATTAAATATGTTTAATATTAGAAACAAACTTGATGTTGTTAAGAACTTGGGTTGTGCCCTTACTAAACAAATACGGCCTCATAAAGCCATGCTATTGTAAAAAATGCATACTCAAGCATCTCACTAACAGATTTTTTTCTTATCACTTAAAATTTTCCTTGCAAATCAAACCTAGAAATGATATATCATTTTTCTTGTGAAAGTGAGTATAGGTAAATTGTTTTCAATATATATAATAATTGATTCTTTTTCATATGCCCATACTATATGTTTATAGTGTAAAGTGGAATGGGCGTAGGGGGATTTTATCTCAAGAGGAGGGGTAGTGACTCCAAACGTTTGGGAACCCCTGCTTTAAGGGTTTTAATAATAACTGCTTTACAATGTAATGTATATGAAAGTTTCTTCATAATTCTGTAAATCATTGGCCTACTATTACAGTGACTTCCTTGTAAATGTTATGTATCGTTTAGTTGATAAATAATATTATGAAATCTTTGCTTTTCTTTGATTAATTTTTCTATTTTAGAACATCAATTGTTCATATTTAGTATATATTTTTTTAAATTTCTAAATTATTTTTTAAACTTAATAATTATTTACTTACTTACTAGCCAACGCCCACCCTTGGCAGTTGAACCATTAGGCGACGCGCTGACCAGTAGAGGTGGGCATCCCTGAAGATGGGACTGCAGTAATCCTGGGTCCTGTCCTGGGCTGTGCAATTATTAAGGGGTTCGACATTCATAAGTTCACCCCCACACAGCAGACAATCCGGGGTTGGTAGCACATGAATGCGGTGGAGGTGCTCAGCAAGGTAATCATGACCGGTCTTCAATCTGAAAGCTGCAACGCTATCAGATCAGGGCAAGTTTTGGTCAATTGGTCTACCCGTCACAAGACTATCCCACCGTTTTCCTGCTGAGGGCTCCCTCAATCGACCTTGATTCCATTTTTTAGTGGACGTCTTTATTAGGAGGAATGTAGTGAACACAGATGCTCGGGCTGGGGTAGGCTTGTTCCATGCTTGGCTAGTTGATCAGCCTTTTCATTGCCAGTGATGTTTACATGACTCGGGATCCACTGGAAATTAAGTACCCACCCGGCATTAATGAGAGCATTTAGTATTCTTCTATATTCTATTGTTCTACTACAGTCGGTCCGTGAGTTCCCAGAGAGATTCATAATGGCGGTCTTAGAGGAAAAACGGCCCTACCCGGAGCAGTCAGGTTCTCAAGTTCTATTGCTGCACTATATATGGCAGCTACCTCACCGTCATAGTAGCTAAGGCGGGCCCCGACAGCAGAAAACCCCTCAAAACATGAGCAGTAGTACGCAGCACCTGTTTCGCCTGATCCAGGTATGGATGATCCCTCTGTGTAAACTTGGAGCCATTCTGGTACAGGGTATTTTTCATTGATATTTCGGAGGGCTGCACTTGGGGGGGGGGTGATACAGCTCGCCTGCTCGTGGTGCCCCCTGCGTAATCTAAACGATATGTACAAGGTTTCGCCTGTAAACGCGCTTACTTCAAGATGGTGAACAACCTTACAAAAAATAGCTCTTCTCAGGGCTTCGGCATAGACCTCCGCTTTATTTTTTTGGAATGCTGGAGGCCTTAATGATGTAAAATTCCTACAATTTAACTGAATAATAATGTGGGAAGTTTGTACTTGGTCTAGTTTTAACTCGCCATTTGTTTTACCGCTTTGATGTGAACAAGCATGATTTTTTTAACGATCAAAATAATTTTCGACTGCAGTTATAATTTTTGTATTAATGTATTTTAGTTCATTGCAGGAAAAACGATGAAAACATATTTGGGAAAATTATATGTGTAGGAATTATTAAAATGAGAAATATCTTGTTTCGTTTACGAAATTATATTTATTTATTAAATTTTCCAAAGAAATCAATAAAAACATTTTCATCAGTTTGAACACAGAGAACGAGTGACAGTCGTTTTATCATTGGAATAAAACATCCAGAAACAATTACTTTGTGTCCGCCATTTTGATTGCTATTTCTCCAAAACCCCGTAATATTCCATTTCCGTTTACCGAAGCGACGATCAAATGCTTGGGTTTCAGGATTGGTGTTACCTAATGATATTAGAAGGGACGATGTGCCACGCCCCACTCAACTGGATAATTAACATCGCTGTAGGTGCGTATCAATACGAGTATAAATTATCAGAGTATGTACATTATGACGTTCTACAGAAATAATAACATAAATGTGCTAGTAAAATTATATTTCATTATTTATTATAAACAATTATCCAAAAGTTAGATATTTTATAATCCTAAATTGTGAAAAAAGACTAATAAATGTTGCTAAATATGTTCATTACTATGAATCGCCCCCCAGATTACAAAAACCATATAGTCACTAAATATCATTACTATGAATCGCCCCCCAGATTAAAAAAACCCTCTCGTCACTAAATATCATTACTATGAATCGCCCCCCAGATTACAAAAACCCCCTCGTCACTAAATATCAGAACTATGTTACTTCGGGGTTGTAACATTAAGTCTAAATTGTATATAGATAACCATACATATTATACAACAGCACTGTATATATTTTATTAAACTATGGTAAAGAATCATAATAAAAAGAAATTTAAGTGACAGGATTTGATAACTGATTGACACAAATTGACACAATTAGTTAGCAAAAAAACTTCAACCTAGCTATTACTAAATTTTCTTGTGTATGAAACGTTTATGTTCTATATAGTCTATATATATATATATATATATATATATATATATATATATATATATATATATATATATATATAAATATATATATATATATATATATATATATATATATATATATATATATATATTTATATATAACAAGATATAATCCAAATACAAGAATACTTCATTCTTTCATCAAACCTTGCAAAGCTTTTCGTCGGCAATAAGTTAAAACATCATCAGAATTAATAAGGACTATCATATGAACTTGTGTTAGATTAGATATATAAATATTATTATAATAAATGTATATATATATATAAATATATAAATAAATAAATAAATAAATATATATATATATATATATAGATTTCCCAAATATCTAATATATTGACATATTGGTATATCTCACATATTATAAATATATATTGTGGTATATTAGATATGTAGGAAATATATATATATATATATATATATATATATATATATATATAAATAAATAAATAAATATATATATATATATATATATGTATGTATCACTTTCACTATATGTTCTTAAACAAGAATCTTACTTGGTATTTATGCCAGTGTTGATGCTCGGCAATGGAGATACTATCAATCTTTGAAAGTTAACTCGCATAAATACCAAGTAGTAAGATTCTTGTTTAAGTAAGATACATGTAGTGAAAGTCATAAATGAATTCAAGAAAACAGTGTTGCAAAGTTAAAACATATATATATATATATATATATATATTCTTGATATTTTACGTTATCTATTGTTTTTCCGTTGCACTGAATTTTTGAAGTTAATATATTACTATTGTAAGTAATTTTATCCACCATTAAGTGCAATGATTTTACCTTGTGTGATGAGGCGCCTTTCGGTCACTTGACCATTGTCGAATCGAGAAAAAAGTAATCAGTAATTCGACAATGGTCAAGTGATTGAAAGGCGCCTCATCACACAACGTAAAATCATTGCACTTAATGGTGGATAAAATTACTTACAATAGTAATATAATAACTTCATACATATATATATATATATATATATATATATATAGGCCTATATATATATATACATGCACATAGTGTTTCTGGAGTAATATGCCATACCTGCCAAGCTTGTTCCTCTCACCAAAACAATGAAAACATTTCATATAAACATGGGTCCGAAAATGCACCATTGGCGATTTGTACAGGGTAAAATATTTATCCTAAAATTAGCTCACACTGAAATTCTTAGGTCGTTTATTGAGTTTGTTAATTAGATACGTTTTATGTAAAATGAGCTGAAAAAGCGTATAAAAAATGCCCCAGAACTTTATTTCAAATAGTTTATGAGAAAATTGGGGTAAAGCGAAAAAAGGTTGTAGTAGAAAACATACTTTTTTGCGTTTGAATTACAATAGCTCCGTTAATTTGCGTGTAAAGAAATAAAAATGTTCAATAAAATTTGAAGAGAATATATTTCTTAAAAAAATGATGTAAATAAAGGCAATAAGAACGTGTTAATCATGAAACGAGATTAAAGGATGAACATTAACTAAGTCATTGAATAAAATCTTGACTCATAAAGAATCTGCTGAGTTTGTTATTGACCCACAATAAGAAACAGACTTGACATTTCTTATCAAGAAACTTCCAAGCTGTAAAAATTGCGATGTGAACAATTTGAGGTAACAAATGTAAGAGTTATTGAAATGGTAAAAGAAACTACTGGAGGCAGTGATGACAAGAATAAAGATAATGTTCGACCGCGGGAATACAAGAATAGAAAATTAGTGACGGGAAGGAAATCCTTTGATACTTCACTATGTTATATCAAACAACAGACATCACGCCAAGAGAAGTGCTTCTGCTTAGACCTATACGCGACACCATAATACGAGAATGATCTGATAAACAAACGAAGAAAACACATTTTTCCAAAATAGTAGCAACCGTGAGAATATTGTATTATAAAGCACCGTAGATTTTCTCCATTTAGCCACACACGATTTTAAATATAAAAACCGAGTGCCTCTCTGCCCGATTTACCTCTACCGACGCTTTCCCCGAAAAAATATTACTTATTTATTTTATTTTTTTATTTAGGCTGTAAGTTTTGTTCATCTTTGACTTCTGCTCATACTGATTACACCTTAAGTTCTACATATTTTAACACCCCTTAGTTTTGGCACACTTTGTTATAAATTAAATTATAATGAAAACTTTGATGAAAATAATACTGTTCTCCAAATTGCAAGAAAGTGTTTTACCCTCTCAACTAATCACCCCAGTGAAGTGGTAATATTGAAACTGATCAACAAGCTTTGTGAAATCTATTCTAGGCTAGTTGGTTTTTTATTAATTTTATTTAATAATAATTGTTACAACTATCTTAAGCTTAAAACCTTCAAGATCATATAAATTTTACTTTGACTTAGTTTCCCTACGTCAGAGTTAATTATTTCTGCTCATAAAACCGACCTGTTTGTATTAAAAACTTCAGGTTGAGCGATCAGTTCTTTCAGCATCAAAGACTCTACAATAAAATTTGTTTTTATAAGCATCGCATCTGAAAGTGCTAGTGTAATTCATTAACCGACTCGATTTCCGGACTCATTGAAAAAACCAACGTTATGTCCATTTCCTGCTTGATCTTTATGCACGACGTATTTGATCTATAATGAATTTTGTTTGCACTATATTAAAAACCGTCTGGTTTAATGTTAATCAATTGTACATTTATCTACAACCTCCTGTAGTTTCAAATCCATTTTTCTAAAATTATTCCATTGTTAATCATGAGTTTACTTTGCCTTTTCTAAATTTAACTATTAATGCCTTTGAAATCCATATTCGAAACCTTCCATTTCTATTTTATCGGAATACTTTAATTATCTTGTTTAGAATTATTGTTTGTACACTTTCCAATTAATCTTCAAGGTGTTTGTCTATCCAATTCATTTCTAGAAACGATTTCTATTTACATCAAACAAACAGTTTCTGTGTGCTATAGGCCTACATTATACTTTTATATTTTATACTTCGTGTTCTGAACTATTTTATCCATTTTAATCACCTAATACAAATTCAATTAAAATTCAATACTGAATTTTTCTTAGTAAACTTTCGTTTTAAATCAGTTAGGAAATTATTCAAGAAATTATTTACTTGACACGTACCTTTTTTTAGATTGGCAACTACTTTTAGAATTTAGCATTTTAATACAATATATGTTTCTATGATACATTTTATTCAATTTTTTTCTCAAATCTGGTGCAACATATATTCCTTGTATGATTATTATTTCTGTTTATTATTACAGTTGCAGCCATATAAGTACGTCTTCTTAATTTTCGTTGATCACCCTGGCTTTTTACTAAAGGCGACCGAAATGTTACTTAACAAATTTTCTAATTTTCCAAACTCTTGTTTCTTTATATCGATTTGTTATTTTGTTTAATTGTAATATTATTTGATTTGAATCCAGGTAGTTTCTTTTTGCGCTTTTTTCGTGGCCAAAAGTTACGCTGGATATTTTCTCTGTTTCATTTTATATCTAGATTTATTTGATTTTATCACACTATTTTTTATTAGTTTTCAATATATAATTATTAATTTTGTGCTTAAATAATTTTATTTTTTAAATTTTATATTTAATATTTTACATTTAAAAAATTAATGCTGCCTGCAAGTATTTATAATAAAATTACAGTTGTTTTCAAAATATCGTCAACCTGAAGGATCGCATAACTGCTCCCCAAGTAGGTGTTTCACTAATTGGTGATGATAGTGCAATTAAACTTCGCACAAAACGGAGGCTTGTGACGTCACTAATTAAACAACACATCAATACCCATCAAGTATGTTGTATCCACAAAGCTTTGCCGGTCTGAGTCACCACGTGTCTATTACTAAGAGGCTTTAAGCTGTAACTGGCTAATCCCTATATATATATATACATGCACATAGTGTTTCTGGAGTAATATGCCATACCTGCCAAGCTTATTCCTCTTACCAAAATATTAAAATTTTTCATATAAACATGGGTCCGAAAATGCATCATTGTCGAGTAATACAGGCTGAATTTAGCCTAAAATTCAGCTCCATCAGTAAAATTAACACTGAAATTCTTAGGTCGTTTATTGAGTTTGTTAATTAGAAATGTTTTATGTAAAAGGAGCTGGAAAACGTATAAAAAATGCCCCAGAATTCTATTTCAAATAGTTTAGGAAAAACATTTTGGGTAAAGCAAAAAAGGTTGTGTTCGAAAACATACGTTTTTGCGTTTGGACTATAATAGCTATTACTATAGCTATAATAACTATAAATCTGAAGGCTGAAACTAATTTGAAAAATAAAGTAGCATTAGGTAATGATTGTTTTGTATTGCGATTACATTTAAACGAGAATTAGCGGACAATAACGTAGACCTCCTCAACCTCCAAATACTTTAGCTTCACTCCAGGTAATAATTTTAAATGCCCATATCAAAGTGATATTGTGACATAATATTGTATCAATGCATTCAGAGATACACGCTAGAATATAAAATCAGTTGTAAATCTGAAGGCTGAAGCGGTTTTGAAACGTAAAGTAGCATTAGGTAATGATTGTTTTGTATTGCGATTACATTTAATCGAGAATTATCGGACAATAACGTAGACCTCCTCAACCTCCAAATACTTTAGCTTCACTCCAGGTAATAATTTTAAATGCCCATATCATAGTGATATTGTGACATAATATTGTATGAATGCATTCAGAGATACACGCTAGAATATAAAATCAGTTGTAAATCTGAAGGCTGAAGCGGTTTTGAAACGTAAAGTAGCATTAGGTAAGGATTGTTTTGTATTGCGATTACATTTAATCGAGAATTATCGGACAATAACGTAGACCTCCTCAACCTCCAAATACTTTAGCTTCACTCCAGGTAATAATTTTAAATGCCCATATCATAGTGATATTGTGACATAATATTGTATGAATGCGTTCAGAGATACACGCTAGAATATAAAATCAGTTGTAAATCTGAAGGCTGAAGCGGTTTTGAAACGTAAAGTAGCATTAGGTAATGATTGTTTTGTATTGCGATTACATTAGTCGAGAATTATCGGACAATAACGTAGACCTCCTCAACCTCCAAATACCTTAGCTTCACTCCAGGTAATAATTTTAAATGCCCATATCATAGTGATATTGCGACATAATATTGTATGAATGCATTCAGAGATACACGCTAGAATATAAAATCAGTTGTAAATCTGAAGGCTGAAGCGGTTTTGAAACGTAAAGTAGCATTAGGTAATGATTGTTTTGTATTGCGATTACATTTAATCGAGAATTATCGGACAATAACGTAGACCTCCTCAACCTCGAAATACTTTAGCTTCACTCCAGGTAATAATTTTAAATGCCCATATCATAGTGATATTGTGACATAATATTGTATGAATGCATTCAGAGATACACGCTAGAATATAAAATCAGTTGTAAATCTGAAGGCTGAAGCGGTTTTGAAACGTAAAGTAGCATTAGGTAATGATTGTTTTGTATTGCGATTACATTTAATCGAGAATTATCAGACAATAACGTAGACCTCCTCAACCTCCAAATACTTTAGCCTCACTAAAGCGAGAATACAAGAATAGAAAATTAGTGACGGTGAAGGAAAGCCATTGACACTTCACATGTTATATCAAACAACCGACATCACGCCAAGAGATGTGCTTAGACATATACGCGACATTATGTTCTAAAGCACGGTAGTTGTTCTCCATCTATTTTACACGATTTTACTTTCGACCTTTTCAACTTGAATCTAAAAACCTAGTGCCTCTCTGTCCGATTCACCTCTATCGACGCTTTCCCCGCCCCAATATTACTTATTTAATTTATTTTTTTTATTTAGGCTGTAAGTTTTATTCATCTTCGTCTTCTACTGATTACACCTTAAGTTCTACATATTTTAACACTTCTTAGTTTTGAAACACTTTGTTAGAAATTAAATTATAATGAAAACTTTGATGAAAATAATACTGTTCTCCAAATTGCAAGAAAGTGTTTTACCCTCTCAACTAATCACCCTAGTGAAGTGGTAGTTTTGAAACTGATCAACAAGCTTGAACAAACCAACATTATGTCCATTTCCTGCTTGAATTTTATGCACGGCGTATTTGATCTATAATGAATTTTGTTTGCAGGTTATTAAAAACTGTCTGGTTTAACGTTAATCAATTGTACATTTATTTCCAGGTGTTTGTCCATCCAATTTATTTCTAGAAACGATTTCTATTTACATCAAACAAACAGTTTCTGTGTGCTATAGGCCTACATTATAATTTTATATTTCATACTTCGTGTTCTGAACTATCTTATCCATTTTAATCACCTAATACAAATTCAATTAAAATTCAATACTGAATTTTTCTTAGTAAACTTTCGTTTTAAATCAGTTAGGAAATTATTCAAGAAATTATTTACTTGACACGTACCTTTTTTTAGATTGGCAACTACTTTTAGAATTTAGCATTTTAATACAATATATGTTTCTATGATACATTTTATTCATTTTTTTCTCAAATCTGGTGCATCATATATTCCTTGTAGGATTATTATTTCTGTTTATTATTACAGTTGCAGCCATATAAGTACGTCTTCTTAATTTTCGTTGATCACCCTGGCGTTTTACTAAAGGCGACCGAAATCTTACTTAACAAATTTTGTAATTTTCCAAACTCTTGTTTCTTTATATCGATTTGTTATTTTGTTTAATTGTAATATTATTTGATTTGAATCCAGGTAGTTTTGTTCAGGTTACCTTTTTTCTTTTTCGTGGCTAAAAGTTACGCTGGATATTTTCTCTATTTCATTTTATATCTAGGTTTATTTGATTTTATCACACTATTTTTTATTAGTTTTCAATATATAATTATTAAGTTTGTGCTTAAATAATTTTGAGGGTTTGATACCGGCTCTTGGGTTTTGGATTATTGATTGCGTCTGAGTCTTACTGTAAGCTATTCTAGTGGTTTTTTCACTAGTGATTTGGTTTTTTGATAGTCTGAGAATTTTCTCTGCGGAGTTTAAATTTTTAACTTTTACGGTTCTTGGCCAATTTTACTTAATTTACTTTCTCTTTCTTATTTTTTGTTTTCCCTTTACTACATTTATTAGAGCTTTCTTTGTTTGGTTTGAATTTTTTATTTTCCTTCCACCTTTTTTCGTACTCAGCTTACTATTTCTCCCCTCACCCAAAACCTCTTTCCCTGTGTATTCTTCCTTTTTCTCTATTTTACCTTGCTATATTTTCGGTTTCACTTTTTAATCTTATATATTTTTTTTTAATTTTAATTTTCCCCAGGGGTCTTTTTATGCTGTTTTTAACTTTTTCGATTTATATAAGTATGTTTTCTTTATTGTTGCATTGGGACGTTTTAACGTAACGATAAATTTTCCTCCTGGCAGCATACTTTCCATACACAACGTCTCCTTCCTTTTAGGCACCTTGAACTTGCTTAAAAACATCACCCTCTCTTGTTTGAGCTGTAATTATTTCGTTGGTAATTGGGGCGTATGTATTAAATTTGTTTATACTGTATCTACTGTATATTATTTCCTTCCAGATTTTTCATTTCTTTTGGAACGTTTCTAGGATTTTCACGTGATTTATTCTCATTTTTTTAAATACCTTTGTCTTATTTTCATTAGTTTATATCTCGCTTATGTTAATCTCATATACTTCCTTCTTACTTGAGTATGTTACACTATATTCATTTTCCTTTGGTAGTGGGGTTTGTTCCTGCTCGTGTTTTAAAAGAGGCTTCCCGTTGATTTCAAACCTCATAAACAATTTTTCAATGTTCAAACTAGCTTTAGGCCTTCTCAAGTTATTACTATTTATTAGGAATATGCTGTGGTTGAATTTAATAATAAATACACAGAAACCTCTTAACCACAAACTTTCTTTATTTTACCCTTATGTACTCCTACATTTCAGTTACAAAGTAACCATCCTCAGAGGGATAACATACAAAGACTGAGTCTTTGTATGTTATCCCTCTGAGGATGGTTACTTTGTAACTGAAATTTACGAGTACATAAGGGTAAAATAAAGAAAGTTTGTGGTTAAGAGGTTTTTGTGTATTTATTATTCTCAACGTATCTTTACCGATGAACATGTCAACCCGAAGACTGTCCATACTTAAAAACACACAATCCATTGTGAGAGCATTTATTGTTAGAGGGATAAATGGTTGCTTTTTTAGCCGTTTCTTCGTATTTCCTAAAGCTGTTACGATGTCCACATTTGCTACTGGTAACTCGTAGAACAGGTTTCCTTGTTGCTTCGGTGCAGTTGTTCATTAGACTGTATTACCGATTGCTCCGTTCCAGTATTCGCCTCTATGTTGATTCTCTGTCCATTATAATAGTAAACTCTTGCTGGGCATGGATGTCCTTTCTCTTAATACTTTTGGGTCTATCTCCACCTTTAACAGATCCTCCTAAACCACCTAGCCAAACTTCTTTGTAGTGATGATAGACCGCCCATTTCAGTAGATGTTCTGGATGGAAATTTTTTGTCGGTTTTTCGGATCTCTGGTTTAGTCAACGCGTAACCTTTTTTCCGCCTCAGATCCAGCTCTTAGTTTTTTTTTTTTTAATTGTCACTAGGGCCTGAGATGACAGGTTATCTTGGTTACTAGCATACTTGATGGTTCATCTCGTAACGGTCTAACCTGAATAGTTTCCGAAATTGAAAAGGCCCTAATATAATCCCAGCATAGATTTTTATAGCTTTTCAAAGTGGGATGCAACATTATAAATATAGAAGGCAATGAATATGTTCCTAAACTTTTCCTATCTAAGTTCTAGGCTAGTTGCTGTACTCACTCTTTCTATGGACCATTGATTCTCTCCACCATCTGACGATTGTCTCTCAACCAGAACCATACTGAATATTTTTTTGCCGCTTTAATTATTATTGACTAGAAAAATTAATTAAGGGTAATTAAAATTAATTATCATTTTATTGTATTCAACTCCTGACCTTTAAAATGAAATGTCGTTCGATAAAGTTTTGTGTGCACTTTTAGCACATTTCGTGAACGGTCGAGTGCATAACCATACGAAACAGTTATTATCAGTTGACAATAAATCCTATAATGTAGAAATACGTCATAGGTTATTTGTTTGTACTCAAGGAAATTTAATTTTCTAGTATTTACAAGTTATGGTTTTTATGTTTAATATAATGGATTAGTTCTCTACATTAAGGCATAGAAATTATTTTTACTTCCTTGTTGTATGAAACAGCAAGTGTAAGCAATCGTGAAACGTAATTGCTATTTAACATTCCAACAAAGCCCAGATTATAGTAAACAAAATGTGTATTAATTAAAAACCTAAAGATTTTTCGGACAATTTTTTTTAATAGTTTATTCAACACTTTGTAGAACCACTTCGAACTATATTCGTAGCTTGAGTAATTTCCGAAATTATACTTGAGTATGAACACTACTTATAGTAACCACTTGGTACTGTTATTCTTTACTTCTTGGGCGTAATCTGTTTAAACATTACAATAATTTGTTTATATTTAAAAAAATGTTTGGTTTACTATGACAAATGTTTAGTAGGCCCTACTCTATTTCGAACACATTTTGACAATGATTTCTTTACGGCTTTTTATTTTATAAAGATATTTTGCACTATCAAATACGTTTTTTCATTATATAAATTGCTTTCATACAATTATATCGCTTTTACAAGTTTTTCTATTGTTTTTTTGAAACTTCCCTTATCACTGGCCGCTTATAATGATATTTGTACGACCTTCAGCTCTTGAGTTTAAATTATAGGCAGGCTACTTTTTATAGGTATTAATCAACATTTATTCATATTTGTTAATACCATCTTCATGTGAGCTACTAGTTTCCACTAAACACTTGTAAATATTTACGTGTTTAGTGTCAACATTTATTATTCACTACCTGTTGCCAACTTTATTTATTAATTACAGTTATTTTTTATTTTTCTTATAATAAAAATAATTCACATTGAAATCTTTTTATTATTTTATTTTAAACATTTTTTAACAATTATTTCTTTAGTGTCTTTCATTTTACAAAGCTTTTTAGCATTAACAAATACGTTATGTTTCTAAAACATCCTTTTCGTAAATTTTAAATATTTATTAAAACTTGTCCGTCATAGCAGGCTTTTACCTTTAAAACGACTCTCACTATACTTTTAATATTTATAAAAAGAGTAGCAAAATTCGTAAAAATTAAATAATTATTTAAAACTTCAATTTAACTCATCTGCATTAAACTTTATGTATTTACTGGATTGGAACGGTATTTACCCGAAGAGATCTTATCTGCTTCATATTTCTAAGTGCACGATACTAACCATGGCGCAGGACACGAGTCACTGTAATTATAAAACTAACTAAAAATGCCACCTATAAAAGGTAAAATAACCTGTAATGCAACAGAGCTTCGGCTACAATAATGGTATTCTGGCTCTAAAACATTCTTAGTCAAGAGATTCAAGTCAACATTTTAGCTACCGACTACATTATAATCAGCTACAGATAACAAATTAAATTTATATCTAAGAAAATGGCAATGTGTGTTAGTGTTTACAGCAATCTGTTATTTTTGTTTTCAACTATTTGTATATAAAGGTCGCGTAGTAGCCAAAATGTATATTTTAGGCAAAGGATTGTGATACTAGGTATAATGTTAAAGGATGCATTCCTCGTCTACGGTGTTGTCAAACGTTTCCTCTTCGTGTGTGTGTGTGTGTGTTTGTGTGTAGTCGAATGTCTGAAACGTAGGCTACATACTGCGTATCGAGGTCATGAAGGGATTTGGCTTAGGTACTCCACCATATCAATAGAAGCATAATGAGCAATCGATAGGTTGAGCTAAGTGAGGACTAGTTTGATCTCTTTGTATAAGAAACGTACATCGAGTGGGAAAGGTAAACCTATGGACAGACTTTCTATCGAGAGTAGATAAATCTTACTTTCGCAGATAACTTCAACTATGTTTAAAATAGATTTTTTTAAAATAAAGGTCCACTTGTAGCCAGTTGTTTTTGAAACTTAACAATTTTCTGCAAACCATAAATTTAGGACAGCTAGAAGAAAAACGAGAACAGATTTTCGTGATATTATTTTAAGATAATGATGATGATGCACATAAAAATGTCTATAAAGATAAGGTTAAATATTGAAGTCTTCTGTAACCCGAAGAAAAACCAGCTCAAGCAATTTTAGTTCAGCATGTGGTTAAACAGAGCTTGGCGTATTTTCTTTCATCTAAAAGAAAATAAAAACACTGGTTTTATTACAGTCTGTATCTAAAATAATTCAACAAAAAACACTAAACTTTAGTGGGAAACGAAGGTACTAATACCGCCTATTTATAAACGCTGGTATAGCGCAATGGAGATCATAACTGTAAATAACAAAAAATCAGAACACCAAAAAATATAAAGTAAAACGTCAAATACATCCATTTAATGGAAAATTAATTAAATACAAATAAAAGGTATACAAGAATAAAAGTCAACAAAAATTAATTAAAGAAATTATCAGCTTATAATCAGGAGAATATTCTTCCGATTAAGGGGAATCTAAGAATCAAATATAAATACGAAGTTTGTCTCGAAAAAACGTTTAACCACTCTTTTAACCAAAATGTTTAAAATCTTTTTATTTAAACATATAATTTGCAAATAACTGTAAAAAAATCTATTTTTCTACAAAATTACCTTGTCTTACAAATACATTTTTGTACCATGGTCAACGTTTGCTTTAATCCAGCGTCATACCAATCTGTCGCCACCGGTTAGCAATATTTCAACGTCTGGTTCCAAACCACCCTAGTTTGCTAAGTGTCGTCCAAAATGTTGCATCAGATGCGGTCACAAGTGGAAGTCACTTAGAGCAAGAACAAGGCGGATGCCCGGAAAGCTGCCATCGAAACTCCTCAAGCACGTCTTGCTCCAAACCACCCTCGTTTGCTAAGTATCGCCCAAAATGTTGCTTCAGATGCGGTCACAAGTGGAAGGCACTTAGAGCAAGAACAAGGCGGATGCCCGAAAAGCTCCCATCGAAACTCCTCAAGCACGTCTTGCTCCAATCCACCCTCGTTTGCTAAGTGTCGTCCAAAATTTTGCTTCAGATGCGGTCACAAGTGGAAGTCACTTAGAGCAAGAATAGGGCGGATGCCCGAAAAGCTCCCATCGAAACTCCTCAAGCACGTCTTGCTCCAAACCACCCTCGTTTGCTAAGTGTCGTCCAAAATGTTGCTTCAGATGCGGTCACAAGTGGAAGTCACTTAGAGCAAGAACAAGGCGGATGCCCGGAAAGCTGCCATCGAAACTCCTCAAGCACGTCTTGCTCCAAACCACCCTCGTTTGCTAAGTATCGCCCAAAATGTTGCTTCAGATGCGGTCACAAGTGGAAGGCACTTAGAGCAAGAACAAGGCGGATGCCCGAAAAGCTCCCATCGAAACTCCTCAAGCACGTCTTGCTCCAATCCACCCTCGTTTGCTAAGTGTCGTCCAAAATTTTGCTTCAGATGCGGTCACAAGTGGAAGTCACTTAGAGCAAGAATAGGGCGGATGCCCGAAAAGCTCCCATCGAAACTCCTCAAGCACGTCTTGCTCCAAACCACCCTCGTTTGCTAAGTGTCGTCCAAAATGTTGCTTCAGATGCGGTCACAAGTGGAAGTCACTTAGAGCAAGAACAAGGCGGATGCCGGAAAAGCTCCCATCGAAACTCCTCAAGCACGTCTTGCTCCAAACCACCCTCGTTTGCTAAGTGTTGTCCAAAATGTTGCTTCACATGCGGTCACAAGTGGAAGTCACTTAGAGCAAGAACAAGGCGAATGCCCGGAGAGCTCCCATCGAAACTCCTCAAGCACGTCTTGCTCCAAACCACCCTCGTTTGCTAAGTGTCGTCCAAAATGTTGCTTCACATGCGGTCACAAGTGGAAGTCACTTAGAGCAAGAATAAGGCGAATGCCCGGAGAGCTCCCATCGAAACTCCTCAAGCACGTCTTGCTCCAAACCACCCTCGTTTGCTAAGTGTCGTCCAAAATGTTGCTTCACATGCGGTCACAAGTGGAAGTCACTTAGAGCAAGAACAAGGCGAATGCCCGGAGAGCTCCCATCGAAACTCCTCAAGCACGTCTTGCTCCAAACCACCCTCGTTTGCTAAGTGTCGTCCAAAATGTTGCTTCACATGCGGTCACAAGTGGAAGTCACTTAGAGCAAGAACAAGGCGAATGCCCGGAGAGCTCCCATCGAAACTCCTCAAGCACGTCTTGCTCCAAACCACCCTCGTTTGCTAAGTGTCGCCCAAAATTTTGCTTCAGATGCGGTCACAAGTGGAAGTCACTTAGAGCAAGAACAAGGCGGATGCCCGGAAAGCTCCCATCGAAACTCCTCAAGCACGTCTTGCTCCAAACCACCCTCGTTTGCTAAGTGTCGTCCAAAATGTTGCTTCAGATGCGGTCACAAGTGGAAGTCACTTAGAGCAAGAACAAGGCGGATGCCGGAAAAGCTCCCATCGAAACTCCTCAAGCACGTCTTGCTCCAAACCACCCTCGTTTGCTAAGTGTTGTCCAAAATGTTGCTTCACATGCGGTCACAAGTGGAAGTCACTTAGAGCAAGAACAAGGCGAATGCCCGGAGAGCTCCCATCGAAACTCCTCAAGCACGTCTTGCTCCAAACCACCCTCGTTTGCTAAGTGTCGTCCAAAATGTTGCTTCACATGCGGTCACAAGTGGAAGTCACTTAGAGCAAGAATAAGGCGAATGCCCGGAGAGCTCCCATCGAAACTCCTCAAGCACGTCTTACTCCAAACCACCCTCGTTTGCTAAGTGTCGTCCAAAATGTTGCTTCACATGCGGTCACAAGTGGAAGTCACTTAGAGCAAGAACAAGGCGAATGCCCGGAGAGCTCCCATCGAAACTCCTCAAGCACGTCTTGCTCCAAACCACCCTCGTTTGCTAAGTGTCGTCCAAAATGTTGCTTCACATGCGGTCACAAGTGGAAGTCACTTAGAGCAAGAACAAGGCGAATGCCCGGAGAGCTCCCATCGAAACTCCTCAAGCACGTCTTGCTCCAAACCACCCTCGTTTGCTAAGTGTCGCCCAAAATTTTGCTTCAGATGCGGTCACAAGTGGAAGTCACTTAGAGCAAGAACAAGGCGGATGCCCGGAAAGCTCCCATCGAAACTCCTCAAGCACGTCTTGCTCCAAACCACCCTCGTTTGCTAAGTGTCGTCCAAAATGTTGCTTCACATGCGGTCACAAGTGGAAGTCACTTAGAGCAAGAACAAGGCGAATGCCCGGAGAGCTCCCATCGAAACTCTTCAAGCACGTCTTGCTCCAAACCACCCTCGTTTGCTAAGTGTCGTCCAAAATGTTGCTTCACATGCGGTCACAAGTGGAAGTCACTTAGAGCAAGAACAAGGCGAATGCCCGGAGAGCTCCCATCGAAACTCCTCAAGCACGTCTTGCTCCAAACCACCCTCGTTTGCTAAGTGTCGTCCAAAATGTTGCTTCAGATGCGGTCACAAGTGGAAGTCACTTAGAGCAAGAACAAGGCGGATGCCCAGAAAGCTCCCATCGAAACTCCTCAAACACGTCTTTAGTCTGACGAGTAGCGTTTGGGCGACTGGTTTAGTGGAACAAAAAACTATTTTTGTCAGTTTTGATAGACGCAGAGCGTCAGACATAATCCCTTGAAAGGATGCACGGCTCATTTCCACATTCTAAGACAGTTGAGAAAGGGTTTCATCAAGCGTTAGATGACAATCGGTGTCAACGGCCCGTTGGACATCTTCGACAACGGAGCGTGGGACGTGGAGGCGAGGACCCTTCGTTCTTCCTCGTGTAATGTTGTTCTTCTTTCAATGAATGACTGTTGACAATGAGAAATGTTTGGTCTTGACCTAATGTCTTCACCATAAACACTATACAACTCTGTTTTTATTTTTTGCCTTCAAAAAACTATTAACACCAAGAACTTTACAATCGATTGCATGGACAAGTGTAACATTTATAGTGGCTGGAGCCCGACTGCTTGTTTGATCGACGCTTGCGCATAGGAATTTAGTTGTGCTACCAGACCCAGACATAAATTCTCCTCGACCTCCAAACGTTTCCTGCGTGACACACTATTTAAAAAATAGTGTAGCTTAGACCTACTGATGAGGAGTCTTTTGTATGTTTTATCAGTCTTCAGTATTTTAAATTCATATTTATTCTTTTAAAAATGTCAAAGAAACAATCGGCAATCATCATAACTTTTTGTATTGTTTTCCAAATATTTTTTGAATTATATCAAACCAAAATATAATAATTATTTTTTTTAAGAAAATGTGTTACAAGGTTAACAAATATCTAGCGAATGAGGAACCCTTCAAAACAATTGTTACTGGAATAATTTCAGACCAATTTAATTTGTATTTAAATGAAAACTCTAAAATATTACAGCGACGCCTACAAAAACCTCTTGGTTGGACATAATCATACAATTTTGCATCAGTTTGATTCCGTCATTTTAATAGCTTCAGTATTATTTCCATCAGGTAACACTGTGAATTAACTTAAAATGAATTAAATGATAATATATGACTTCTAGCAACAGATGATTTTATGTTATAATGTATGTTGTAAAACAACTGTTTTAACACGTAGGTTATGATACGTTTTTTACCAAGATTGTTAGGGAGTAAGGTTTTTTTAAATAGTTTTGATGAATTATTAAATCCACTAATTTATTTAAATTTTGATCAATCTCAATACAAATAATTCAATATAACGATACTAATAAGTTATGAATTATTAAATCTAATTTTTTAAATGAAAACATTCTTGGGCGCGCCTGATAAAAATTTTTAGGTAAATTCTGAATATGCAAAATTCAATGATTTCTCAGTTACAAATCTATGTAGATGAGGCTATAAAAGATCTCAATTCAATCAGCACTCCCCCACAACAAGATGTCTTCTATTTTTTGTGCTCTGTGCTTGAAAAACTCAGCTTACAGTTTTGACATGTATAATTAAATCAAAACATTTACAAGGTTTGGTTCATTAAGGAAATACTAGGCCCATTCTGTATTTTAGAAACAGACTTTACTAGGTTTTATTCCTTTTAATTAAAAGTTTTATAGATTTTGTGAATAATTTCAGATAAGTGATGTTCTCAATTGTTCGTTAACTGAGGTTAACGTTGCTCTAGGACGAAACTTACAAAGTACGGTAGGCTATATTATATATTATGGATAATTTATTTCATAACTTACTCAACGGTTTGCCCAAAATCTAATTTACCACCGTTATTTGACTGTGGAATATTCATACTACTAAATACAGGAACCGCACTTAGGCCTGGGTAGGCTATATTATATATTATGGATAATTTATTTCATAACTTACTCAACGATTTGCCCTAAATCTTATTTACCACCGCTATTTCACTGTGGAATATTCATACTACTAAATAGAGTAAACGCACTTAAGCCTGGGTAGGCTATATTATATATTATGGATAATTTATTTCATAACTTACTCAACGATTTGCCCTAAATCTTATTTACCACCGCTAATTCACTGTGGAATATTCATACTACTAAGCAGAGTAAACGCACTTAAGCCTGGGTAGGCTATATTATATATTATGGATAATTTATTTCATAACTTACTCAACGATTTGCCCTAAATCTAATTTACCACCGCTATTAGACTGTGGAATATTCATACTACTAAATAGAGTAAAAGCACTTAAGCCTGGGTAGGCTACATTATATAATATGAATAATTTATTTCATAACTTACTCACCGATTTCCCTAAATCTAATTTAGCACCGCTATTTGATTGTGGAATATTCATACTACTAAATAGAGGAAATACACTTAAGCCTGGGTAGGCTATATTATATATTATGAATAATTTATTTCATAACTTACGAAATGATGTGCCCTAAATCTAATTTAGCACCGCTATTTGACTGTGGAATATTCATACTACTAAATAAAGGAAATACACTTAAGCCTGGGTAGGCTATATTATTTATTATGAATAATTTATCTCATAACGTACGAAACGATTTTCCCTAAATCTAATTTACCACCGCTATTTGATTGTGGAATATTCATACTACTAAATAAAGGAAATACACTTAAGCCTGGGTAGGCTATATTATTTATTATGAATAATTTATCTCATAACGTACGAAACGATTTTCCCTAAATCTAATTTACCACCGCTATTTGACTGTGGAATATTCATACTACTAAATAGAGGAAACACACTTAAGCCTGGGTAGGCTATATGATTTATTATGAATAATTTATTTCATAACTTACGAAACGATTTTCAATAAATCTAATTTAGCACCGCTATTTGACTGTGGAATATTCATACTACTAAATAGAGTAAACGCACTTAAGCCTGGGTAGGCTATATTATATAATATGCATAATTTATTTCATAACTTACTCAACGATTTGCCCTAAATCTTATTTACCACCGCTAATTCACTGTGGAATATTCATACTACTAAATAGAGTAAATGCACTTAAGCCTGGGTAGCCTATATTGTATAATATGAATAATTTATTTCATAACTTACTCACCGATTTCCCTAAATCTAATTTAGCACCGCTATTTGACTGTGGAATATTCATACTACTAAATAGAGGAAACATACTTAATCCTGGGTAAGCTATATTATTTATTATGAATAATTTATTTCATAACTTAAGAAACGATTTTCAATAAATATAATTTAGGACCGCTATTTGACTGTGGAATATTCATACTACTAAATAGAGGAAATACACTTAAGCCTGGGTAGGCTATATTATATATTATGAATAATTTATTTCATAACTTACGAAACGATTTTCCCTAAATCTAATTTACCATCGCTATTTGACTGTGCAATATTCATACTACTAAAAAAAGGAAATACACTTAAGCCTGGGTAGGCTATATTATATATTATGAATAATTTATTTCATAACTTACTCAACGATTTGCCCAAAATCTAATTTACCACCGCTATTTGACTGTGGAATATTCATACTACTAAATAGAGTAAACGCACTTAAGCCTGGGTAGGCTATATTATATATTATGGATAATTTATTTCATAACTTACTCAACGATTTGCCCTAAATCTAATTTACCACCGCTATTAGACTGTGGAATATTCATACTACTAAATAGAGTAAAAGCACTTAAGCCTGGGTAGGCTACATTATATAATATGAATAATTTATTTCATAACTTACTCACCGATTTCCCTAAATCTAATTTAGCACCGCTATTTGATTGTGGAATATTCATACTACTAAATAGAGGAAATACACTTAAGCCTGGGTAGGCTATATTATATATTATGAATAATTTATTTCATAACTTACGAAATGATTTGCCCTAAATCTAATTTAGCACCGCTATTTGACTGTGGAATATTCATACTACTAAATAAAGGAAATACACTTAAGCCTGGGTAGGCTATATTATTTATTATGAATAATTTATCTCATAACGTACGAAACGATTTTTCCTAAATCTAATTTACCACCGCTATTTGATTGTGGAATATTCATACTACTAAATAAAGGAAATACACTTAAGCCTGGGTAGGCTATATGATTTATTATGAATAATTTATCTCATAACGTACGAAACGATTTTCCCTAAATCTAATTTACCACCGCTATTTGACTGTGGAATATTCATACTACTAAATAGAGGAAACACACTTAAGGCTGGGGAGGCTATATGATTTATTATGAATAATTTATTTCATAACTTACGAAACGATTTTCAATAAATCTATTTTAGCACCGCTATTTGACTGTGGCATATTCATACTACTAAATAGAGTAAACTCACTTAAGCCTGGGTAGGCTATATTATATAATATGAATAATTTATTTCATAACTTACTCAACGATTTGCCCTAAATCTTATTTACCACCGCCAATTCACTGTGGAATATTCATACTACTAAATAGAGTAAATGCACTTAAGCCTGGGTAGCCTATATTATATAATATGAATAATTTATTTCATAACTTACTCACCGATTTCCCTAAATCTAATTTAGCACCGCTATTTGACTGTGGAATATTCATACTACTAAATAGAGGAAACACACTTAAGCCTGGGTAAGCTATATTATTTATTATGAATAATTTATTTCATAACTTAAGAAACGATTTTCAATAAATCTAATTTAGGACCGCTATTTGACTGTGGAATATTCATACTACTAAATAGAGGAAATACACTTAAGCCTGGGTAGGCTATATTATATATTATGAATAATTTATTTCATAACTTACGAAACGATTTGCCCTAAATCTAATTTAGCACCGCTATTTGACTGTGGAATATTCATACTACTAAATAAAGGAAATACACTTAAGCCTGGGTAGGCTATATTATTTATTATGAATAATGTATTTCATAACTTACGAAACGATTTTCCCTAAATCTAATTTACCACCGCTATTTGACTGTGCAATATTCATACTACTAAATAAAGGAAATACACTTAAGCCTGGGTAGGCCCTATTATATATTATGAATAATTTATTTCATAACTTACTCAACGATTTGCCCAAAATCTAATTTACCACCGCTATTTGACTGTGGAATATTCATACTACTAAATAGAGTAAACGCACTTAAGCCTGGGTAGGCTATATTATATAATATGAATAATTTATTTCATAACTTACTCAACGATTTGCCCTAAATCTTATTTACCACCGCTAATTCACTGTGGAATATTCATACTACTAAATAAAGTAAACGCACTTAAGTATGTGTAGCCTATATTATATAATATGAATAATTTATTTCATAACTTACTTACCGATTTTCCTAAATCTAATTTAGCACCGCTATTTGACTGTGGAATATTCATACTACTAAATAGAGGAAACACACTTAAGCCTGGGTAAGCTATATTATTTATTATGAATAATTTATTTCATAACTTAAGAAACGATTTTCAATAAATCTAATTTAGTACCGCTATTTGACTGTGGAATATTCATACTACTAAATAGAGGAAATACACTTAAGCCTGGGTAGGCTATATTATATATTATGAATAATTTATTTCATAACTTACGAAACGATTTGCCCTAAATCTAATTTACCACCGCTATTTGTCTGTAGAATATACATACTACTAAATAGAAGGAACACACTTAGACCTGGGTAGGCTATATTATATATTATGAATAATTTATTTCATAACTTACGAAACGATTTTCCCTAAATCTAATTTACCACCGCTATTTGTCTGTAGAATACATACTACTAAATAGAAGGAACACACTTAGACCTGGGTAGGCTATATTATATATTATGAATAATTTATTTCATAACTTACTCAAAGATTTGCCCTAAATCTAATTTACCACCGCTATTTGTCTGTGGAATATTCATACTACTAAATAGAGTAAACGATTTTAAGCCTGGGTAGGCTATATTATGTATTATGAATAATTTATTTCAAAACCTACTCAATGATTTGCCCTAAATATAATTTACCACCGCAATTTGACTGTGGAATATTCATACTATTAAATAGAGGAAACGCACTTAAGCCTAGGTAGGCTATATTGTATATTATGGATAAAGTATTTCCAAACCTACTCAATGATTTGCCCTAAATATAATTTACCACCGCTATTTGACTGTGGAATATTCATACTACTAAATAGAGTAAACGCATTTAAGCCTGTGTAAGCTATATTGTATATTATGGATAAATTATTTCCAAACGTACTCAACGATTTGCTCTAAATCTAATTTACCACCGCTATTTGACTGTGGAATATTCATACTACTAAATAGAGGAACCGCACTTAGGCCTGGGTAGGCTATATTATATATTATGAATAATTTATTTCAAAACTTACTCAATGGTTTGAACTAAATCTAATTTACCACCGCTATTTGACTGTGGAATATTCATACTACTAAATAGAGTAAACGCATTTAAGCCTGTGTAAGCTATATTGTATATTATGGATAAATTATTTCCAAACGTACTCAACGATTTGCTCTAAATCTATTTTACCACCGCTATTTGACTGTGGAATATTCATACTACTAAATAGAGGAACCGCACTTAGGCCTGGGTAGGCTATATTATATATCATGGATAATTTATTTCAAAACCTACTCAATGATTTGCCCTAAATATAATTTACCACCGCTATTTGACTGTGGAATATTCATACTACTAAATAGAGGAAACGGACTTAAGCCTGGCTAGGCTATATTATATATTATTTGTAGTTTATTTCATAACTTACTCAACGATTTGCCCTATATCTTAATTGCCAGCGCAATTTGACTGTGGAATATTCATACTAGTATCTAGACGAATCGCACGTAAGCCTGGGTAGGCTATATATTATATATTATGAATAATTTATTTCATAACTTACGCAACGATTTGCCCTAAATATAATTTACCATCGCTATTTGGTTGTGGAACATATAAAACAACTAAGTACGGGAAACACACTAAAGTCTGGGATTGAAATAGTTATCCCACGAGTGACTGTACTCTATTTTAGCTATAGGAACTAGGTCTTAACTTTATTATTACTTTAGTTGCTGGTAATATTTATCCCTACAAAGAAACGTATCATTGATGAGTAAAAACGACCATATTATTTGTGTAGGGCATTTTAAATACCGGTTCCAGTTATTAATATTTTGACATTTAATTTCACCTCATCTCCAACTTCTAGGTGTCAATTATTTTCCTAATCTCATATTCATAATTCTTTTTCACAATATTATACATAAAATACATTTTAAATTCGAGAGTGAGTTTGATCACTAGTAATTGTAGGTTATTCATGACAACACATATATTATTTCCATATTTCGACCAGAAAAAGAAGAAGGATTTGTTACATCAATGCGTATAAGACTTTTATAAAATTAATTGTGTTTTGTAATTGTAAATATTTTTCAAAGGTGTAAAGACATTTATCTCCAAAATACATATTTATTCCAAACCTTTCTTTTCAAGTTAAAGATGCTTGCGCAGTTGGCCTGCTATTTACTGTTGCTAGGAAGGGTGCAAACTGACAACATCCCCGCGTAACCATGTTAGGGCCAACCAATCCAGAGTTGGCAATTTCCTTCTTGCCCCTTCGTACGGATATTGGTGTTCCCGGTAATTAAAGAAACTTCTATGAAGGTTTCGTAGAAGGTCAATAAAACCTTTTCATTACCTGTAAGTTTACTTTGGCACTAAACCGACAAAAGTCGGATGTCATTCTTGTGAATTAATTCTCGATAATTATCCTAAAAACAAGGTAGAACAATACGTAAAAAAACGTCCCTCATATACTGGGATACCAGACGTAAAAAGTAAATACTATGTTAATAACCTTTTAGGGTTAATCTGGTTTTCACAACTGAAAAAAATGAAATTTTTATAAAGCTTTATTATATGGGGTAGAAATTACTCTAACTTTGTAGGATTTTCATCTCATATCCTGAACACCATTTCTTTAGTCCATACAAGTTTATTTTTACACCCCGCCTGCTTTTCGAATACTGTTTTATCAAGGAAGAAGCACTTGATAAAGTAAAGTTTCTATAGTTTCTTAACTGACACTATATTTTATTTAGTGGTATTTTACACTCTAAATTTTTTTTATAACGTAGTCATGTCTACAGGTCCAATTAAATATAAAAGTGCTGGAGGTCGTGAATATCTTTTTGTCGATACATGTATTTCATTACTAGGCTGATGACGGATAAAATGTTTTGATTTCAAAATTTTAAAACTAATAATAAAATCATGTAAAGACATTATTAAAATATAAATGTGTAATGTTTTAAATTCTCATATAATATATTCCAAGACTTTAAGTACAAAAAATACATTTTTCGTTGAACAAATTGTAATAAACACATTTCTGTTACTTAACACGCATCGATTCTTTCCCCAAGTCTAGGTGCAAATAGTTTATTCCTTTTTCTCATGTGTCTAGCTTTCATTCCTCAACTCTTTACCTTAATAGCAGTCAAAGATTTATTCATGTATGAATATTTCTTATTTCTTATGTAATGATTTTTAAAATTTTAAAAAATGATAATCTAGCTGTTTTCATTCCTTAAAGACAAACACTTGCTACTCTTCCTTCCAGGCACAAAAGCTTAGAACGTGTAATGGTCGAGTGTTGTCCCTTCCATCGAGTTGCAAAGCCACTCACACCCATCACAGCCGCTGACTTTTGATTAATTCAACATTAACCAACACAACTCTTCCATTCTCTTCTCTTGCTCCACTATTCCTGTAAACTTGAGACAATGGATAAAACTCTTTCTTGCCTTTATGTAGTGTCCCTCCTTTCTACCATACAGAATTTAACCACTTGGATCCCAGAGAATAAATATTATTTGTGGACAAAAGCTACATCTTTTTTCTTGAGATTTGTCGATAGTGAGCAGGTTTTGCCGCCTGGTAAAAATTTTGGATGCAAATAGGGTTTTATAAAATTGGTAACATAATTTGCAGTTCTATTAAACTGTATTTACGACCTGAAAAATGTTTTTAATAAAACGTATAATGGTGGATGTTAGTATCAAGATTATATACATTTCTCATACATAACGTAACGATAAAGTTAGCCCAACTAATATCGATGTATGGAGTATAGGCTATTGAAATGTGGCACGAAATATTGTCATTGATATGATAAGAATTTATTGACAGTTATTAAATTTTACAACATTTTCATGCTACTTTTACTTATTAATTTTTTTTTTCTTATATATGAATGGAACTAATTACTTTAAACTTAATTTCAACGAGCTATTTAAGATTGTTACTGCTAACATGGTAAATAATAATAATTTTATTTATATTTCTAAAATCCTTTTCTATTGACTTACTGTAATTAAAAATACCTTTATGCAACTTTGTGCACTTTCCCTTATGTAATGAAATCAAGTTGGTTGGTTGGCTGAGATATTTAAAAAATACAAATTCTACGAATGTGAATTTGATGATGTTCAGTGGATCTTTAGTTTCTCGTTAAGATAGTTCGCAGGACCTTATCGATCTATATTCTCAGGATGCTACTATTACACTTTCTTGCAAGTTATCAGCAAAACTACCTCGCTGGACCTTTACTATACTTCTTCTGCCAATTTAATACTTGATATTAAGCGACAATAACATTTTTGAGAAACTCACCACGTGTGTCTGTAAAGAAACACTTCTGATTATTGGTTCGCCTCGCAGATTTACACTACCTTTCTAAGCCGCCTTGTTTATTTTAAAATCATCAGTTTATGAAACACAGCTTTACATTTCTTCAACATTGGTGATTATACTTGGAGAAATGTAAAACTGTAAAAGTCAGTTCTCAATGTAAACTTCAAATGTTGGCGATTTTATGTTATATCGAACTTTATATAACTTAATTTCTCTAAAAAGGAAAACTGCTTAATTTTAATATTAGATTTGCCGTCTCTGAATTGCGTAGAAGAGTTGGCAACAGAATAAACAAGTTATTTCCCCCGCTACGCCTCAATACAACCTTACGATATGTTCAGATTATTTCAACATTTATTTCGCCAGTGAAATTCCATGAATTTTTTCGGTATATAAGTGCAAAAAGTCTTCTAAATCCTTCATTTACCTCGTAATATTTATTGAATAGATTAGAGAATTCTATTAGTCTTTAAAATTCAATGAATGTTATCACTACTCAAATTGTGGGTTCTGGGGTTTCTATAAGTTTAAGTATTTCTGTTTCAACTATATTCACCCTCAGTATTTTCAAACATTATTTAAAGTTTTGCAAAACTTATTTAAAGTAATAATATTAAACAAAATAACAGTTTTTCTCAATGAAAGTTGTCGTAGATTTCCAATCTCCATTAGTAGACCTAACTGACTCCATACAGTACCACTTCACTACCACAATTATTTATTATAGAAGCTGAAAAACACGTAAGTTACATAATCTGACTCATAACAGATATATTTCAAGGGATATTTTCATATAAAATATAACAGATCTCATAACCAAAATTCAAGTTAGAAAAATACCTCACAATATACCTCTCATGTCAACTCTCATTTGATACAACACACCCAATTTACAATGTTTTCACCACGAAACCTAAATCTTCCTAATACCTTAAATCTTACAAAACAATGGCCGGCAAAATGCGTTACGAAAATCCTAGGCATCCTTCGAGCCATTACAAAACATAACTATTTTCCATTTAATAGTCTACTCCCAGCGAGATGGTTTACCCATGGAGTTGGTCCAATTAGCAACATCAGTGGAAACTTTTTAAAGCTTCTCGAAAAATACAGCAATATCGAAATACGCGTCACCAGCAATACACATACTCACAAAATTATTTTTGTCACCGATACTGTAACGGTCCAACCTGGTTCTTCATTTTTTGATCAGGAAGTAATTTTTTTGTATGAAAATTATTTTGTATTATTTTATGTATATTCCGGTAAGGTAATTTTTATTTATGAACTTGAGCTTGTGGCTCCTTTAATAACCCCTGGACAATTCTTTCTATTTAAAGTGCTATTTCAGGGTTTTCCCTTGATATCTACAGACATCGAATATTTATACTTCTCCCTCTCTTACTTTTATTTTCATCTCCTACCCTTTCGTCAATTATAACCTTCCTTAATCTCCCAAATACTCACCGGTCGGGCCCGGGAATGGTGATTTCCCAAGTGAGGATTCGAAGAAAAACCGAAATCTCCAAACTCCCCAAAACCTTACTTTTCTAGGAAGATAAATGCGTAGGTTTGTATAAAAAACACAACTTTTTGATGTAGGAATCTGTGAAACTATATGTTAGTAATTTAGATACTGTCCGTTAATTAGGAATTAAAAAATATTCTTATTTTTCATGACTCTTTCCACGCACACTTTTTTCCAAGAATATTGTGAAATGACAACCTTTTATTAAGTTTTAGCCATTGTAAAGTACTAGTATTCACCTGGTTCCACAATTGAATAGAAGTAGTTAATTTTATAATACTTATAATATAAGATGTTATAACTACAACACATTTTCAAAATATATCATTCTGTAAAAATGTATAGGTTTATAAAACTTTCATAACTGAACAAATATAGTTTTGATCATTAACACATGAAAAACAAACCTTAGGGACCTCGATAGCCTAAATAATTTTTTTTCTTGAAATTTAATTTTAATCCTAATCTTTACTAGTAATATAAAATAATGTTTAAATAAAACATATGTTTTACACGGCCTTTTCTATCATAATTAAAATAGAGTTATTGTTTGAAATTACTAATTAACACATTTTTCGTGATTACCTTCCTGGTTATTATATCTGTTAGAAGGTTTATATAAAATAAAATATTTTTCATTTATTTTAAATAACCTTTTTTCAAACGTAGTATTTTACTATAATTTTATAATTTGATTTAAAATATTTTTTTTGGCTCTTTAACTATACTGGAACTTATGTAAACTAACAAAATATATCATTTATATTAAGAATTTCCCTGCAAATATTATAAAATTGTTGGTAAAATAAAACCCCTGTGTCCATGTTTTCTGTTCTCTAAATAATATCTCACAATAAATCTCTCTCTTTTCCTCACTCATCTAAACTTTTCTTTCCATGTGTCAAGAAATATAAAAAAATTAAATTAATCAAAATGACGTCTTACTTGTTTTTAAATATAAAACTATAAGAACTGCTTGTTGAGGATTATTAATATAATTTTAATAAAATATCGTTTAAACTGAATGGAATCTATTTTAACATTTTGTATTTTCTTATTTTACAAGTTAACTTGTATTTTTGTTCACAATTTAATATTTATTATTTTATTTCACACAAAAATTTATATTTTCAATATATTCAGGTGAAGGTAATTAAAAATATTAAAATTATGACAAATACGTTCATAATTAAACATAATTGTTGAAAAAATAAAAAATTATTATAGCAAAATGTTATTTGATTAGTTGTTATCTGAAACGGTCAAGAGTTATTGACAGATCAGTTGCCTTTTTGGTATAATGTCCCCATAGTGGTTTGCGTTCCCGTCTTGGATATCCCTTGGATTGGCCGATACCGTAATAGGTTGTAGACACGCAGGTAGAGGTTACTTTAAGTAAAATTATAACGTTTTGACATATCCGGTAGAACAACAAATTTACGGAATGTTTCTAAGCAGAAAACGCTAGATGTTTAGATCTTAGCTAACGTTCGATTTTAGTGCTTTTTGAATTGTACAACATTCGAAAATTAAAGGGGCAGACACTCGCAGAAACCTTCCACCTGGAATTTGTATTATTTTATATTTTACAAATACAAGATTTTATTTCAATACAAAAATTTATTAACTTTTTTTTAAGTTATTAAAAGCTCAAAGCTTTTCGTCGTCTAAGAGTACAGGCATTTTCAAGAGAAACCTAGTCTATCATACACAAAGCACAACTGACATTTGTAAGGTTTTATGTAACCATTATTATGTAAATAAATTTCTCAAAATTGTTTCTTTGTTTGACGTAAGCCTATATAATATGAATTACAATGTTTATATTCTATATTTTGAATGTTTTCCAGGTATAGTAACGTGGTTACATTTTTGATAAAAATATCCCACAGTCAATATTTATAAAACGTTAAGGGTAATATAAAATGCATTTGTTTTTATATATTTTAAAATTTAATGCGGTCAACTTTCTTTCCATCGTAGTTGAGTATTTTTAAAATATGTTTCATTAAAAGAATCTCAATTATTCTTTAGTTTGTATATAATGATTATATAAGTGAAATAGATTGATTATTTGTTTTTCTGTGAAAACCACATTTTTTTTAATAGAAACGATTATTGCGTTGTTTAATATGTAACGTAAATGTGAGTTATATTGAATATGAATATCTTAAGCACTTGTTAACCCTTGTGTTACGTTTTACCCCTCTGCAAAACTGTAAGTTGTAGTCTGTAGCGAATTTGAATAAAATATAATGGTCTACTCAGTGCCTGTGGAGTTCAGAGATTTGCAATAGCATCCTCGTATAAGCCGAGATTAGTGCTTGTGTTGTACATAACTATCGCCAATTCGTGGCCCTGACTTATAACAAATATAATCTGTAATATTTCTTAATAAAGAATGCAAATATATTAAAGACGGCGGGTTTGTAGATTTAGTGCAGATACATCAATAATTTTCACTTTCTTCCCAGTCGGATATCCTTCTGTATTAACAATTTATTTACACTTCCTATGCCAGAGAATATAAAAACTGAATATATATATATATATATATATATATATATATATATATATACATATATATATATATATATATATATATATATATATATATATAAATATATATATATATATATATATATATATATATATATATATATATATATATATATATATATATATTCGTGATACATATTTATTCATTCCAGGAAGATTTTTCTACCCCGATGTTGATCGTACTGTTTACCAAATAAAAGCTTTGAATAAATATTAATAAATAATTATTGTATTTAAATAACATTTGTTATATATATATATATATATATATATATATATATATATATATATATATATGTGTGTGTGTAATTCTCTTGTTTTTTCTATATATATATATATATATATATATATATATATATATATATTGTAATAGTCTTATATGTTATGGTAAATATAAATAATTTCCTTAATACAACTGGTCCACCTTGTGGTAGTCAAATTGTAATAATAATTTTTTTTTTATAATAAAACAAAATTTAATAATTATCCTTAGAGAACAATAAACTGCTGGACACCAGTTAGAATGACAAAATGATTGTAAGCCTAACAGTAAAATTTAGATTCTTTTTATTACTTACCATTTATAGTAGTGAACGCTTTCTTTTAATTCAATTAATCTTTGTTTTAATTTAGTCTTCGATTACTCTAGTTACAAAAGTTTTTAAATACTCCTATTCTATTAACTTAATTTAATTAAATTGCACAAGACTTTTTCTCCCAGGTTATTCGGTGGGTATTAATTATTATAAATCTATTGACCATTTCTGGTTACAAAATAAAATTGGTTTATGCAATTACCTCTTTAATAAATTTTAGGAAAGAAATTCTTAGGCCTGGAGCTATTAGTTTTGAAAAGAATATTAAAATGTTTTTTAATGAATTTAATTAACTGATTTTGCTTATAAGAATGGTTCTACAATATTAACTTAAATACTAATTACAAGTTTTCCTTAATCTAGTACCTCAGCTGAGACTTATTGCTATTGTTCAAGTTTATAGGCTTTAAATTTATTTTATAATCAAATTTCCTTCACCACTATATTTTTCATCCTTTCACTAATATTAGCTTCTATTAACTTTTATTTAGGCTAGCCTTCTTAATATTCAAATTCTTCCTCTAATAAAATTTCTGGACCAACTAAGTTTAGCTTCCAGTACCAAGGGTCTCTTTTTTCTTAATGAAATTGCTTATTTGAAACTTTAAAGGAAAATAATAAAACCTTTTTTTCATTGTTGAAACATATGTTAAGTAACACACTGACTATTTGATTTTTCATCTCCCTTCATGAACAGTTAAGTTTTGATACTACTGTATATGCAATAATTTTATGTCTTGTAAATTTCTTTCTTAATCTTGTATTGTTTTATTTATAATTGAGTACTGTTTCTTCTTTAAATGTAGTTTTAATATTGTATCATAACCTTTTTTAGGTTATGGCTCAAGTCTTTACATTTTCTGTTTATCCATTTCTAATTCACTTATATTATATTCCGAATCCTTGTTTGTTAGTTATTGTTTTAGTGGTTTGTATAAAAAACGTTACTATATATATATATATATATATATATATATATATATATATATATATATATATACAACTAAAAACATTTTCTTACGTTCTCTTTAATCCCACTAGAATAATTACTAACAAGGTATTAGAAAATACTATTTTTGATAAATATTATCAATAATTTTTACTCCTTCATAAAAACTTAACACTTTTTTAAACAGGATGTTAAAAGCGAGAAATGCAAAATACGAAATAACGAGTAGTAACTAATAGACTTTTTACATGCTATAAACCAATGACAACCCCAAATAACCCCAGTTGATGATGGGGGAGAAATAGGGTGAAAATTAAATATATATTGAATTTACAACGCAATCAACCAATGTTTTCACCTCGATGAACTGAGAATGAAATCTTATTTAACTTTAGAATTGAATAACGGATATTGGGATATAACAACGGAGAGCTTTGTTATAACACTGGTAACCGAAGTAATATAACACCAACCGCTGTTTGAAGTCGTTAAAAGTATAAAGATATTTTATTTGTTACTTAAAGGTATGCACAGAATGTTTCAAACATGAAATTAATTATTTTCACTATAAACATGTAGTACCTTTGAAAGGAACTATCGATAGTTGAATTTTACATTCGGGTTTTTAAATACCAAGTTATTATATATTTGTATGGTACAATAATATAGTAGTACATGTTAAAAGTTTTTAAAGACATGGCAAATACTGTGCTAGATTGAACATTAAGGGCGCATGACGCACGATAAAAGGTATTTTTTCTAATAACAAAGAAAATATGTATGCTATGGTGAGAATAGTTAGTTTTGTATTGTTCAGTTTATTACTGTATGTACTTAATGAAGCTGGGTAGTTTTCAGTGATCGTTGACACATTGCATGACCTACATACATTAAGGACCTCTCCTAGATCGAGTAATAAGCTTGGGTTTTTTAATTTAAGTTGCTTGATGTAATCATCTTGAATGCACTGATTAAACTAAATTTAAAAATACTTAACTAAGTAAATACGTAATTTCTTACTTGCTGATGTGTTTCAAAACATTCATTCCTTTTACGAAAGAACCCTCTACTATAGGGTTAGCTTCGTAAAACCTCTAGAGTAGAGGGTTAGCTTCATGAAAGGAACGAATGTTTTGAAACGCGTCAGCAAGTAAGCATTATTTATTTAAATTAGTTAATGCGGCCAAATAACAAAAGTAATATATTAAAACTGTTTTGGGCAGATGATGTGGAAATTACCTAATAAATTTATTATTTTATTATTGAAGATTGTTATTAAAAAGATTATTTTCTTATGATAAATTGACGGCTGAACAATATTCTCTTTTAAGGTGTGAAAAAGAGGGGTATACTTCTGAGCTTAGTGGCACCCAAAATTTAAATCCGGGGCCGGACAAGGATAAATTAATATCTATTTTCTCCATTTTTTCCTCCAACAGTTGATGTGTAATTTTTCAACACAAATACAGTTTCATTCGAACATATCCGTTATTAACGCAGTTTTTTAAGAAAAGAAAAATCTTTAACCACGACAAACCTGAAATGGTATATAATTGGTTTCATAGGTCAAGAAACCTAGGATTATACAGTTATTGTTACAGTTATAATCAGAGGCCGTATCCATGCGTAGGACAACTAGATCCTCTGTCATAACATTCAGGGGACACTGGGCGAGTGTTGTTTAAGAAAGCTGCGACCATCACTTACAACCCGAAGGAGAAGGAAAAACGTCTCCAGAAAGCTACTGACAGGCTGTATATACATTTGGAGGTTTTAGTGAATGCTTGTTGGATACTCGTAAGAGCCAAATCCAAGGAACGTTGGCAACCTTAATATTGTGCGATGAGTCGGCCGATTCTTTGATAATTTCAAATGTACTATGGAAATCCCTTCTAACGTGTTTATCCTCTTGCATTTATATATTTCTCCTGACTACTATTTGGCCCATTGCTCTGCAGTTTTTGTTCCTCATTTCAAATATTTGCTCCTATCAAATTTTAAATTATGTGTCCATCATACTGTTTTTAAACCTATTATAGTTAAAACTTTTCAGACTTTTCAATGTTTACATTGACCTCGTTCTTTCTATTTCTCCAATAGCTTCATGTATATACAAACCTTATACTTAGTCATAGTATACAATTATCCTATTACCTACTTAAAATAGTTTATAAACAGTTTTGTTACACATTATTTTAACATCTACCTTTCTTTCATATTTCCATTGTTTACTTCAGGGCTCTTCTCACGAGTATAATTTAAGGAACACTGGTAACACATATAAATTTTTGTAACCTTCTTGATACTTCTTTTTTTACAATTATATATATATATGCTATACTGTACTATAGATCTTTCAAGAACGCTTGATTTGCTTAACACAATGCCCACTAGATGTCAGGCGCTACTTTATTCTCAAAGGTTTTCATTTGTCCTACCGACTGCGGGAATTTTTCACGTTTGAATTTATGTAATGGAGTGATGACTAAGTATATGTGTACACGTTTAGATTTTGTATAGTGTATATTTTATTAAAGTACTGGCAACACTCGGGGCATGACGAAGCCAAGTAATACCAGTTTGATGACAAGTGTTGGTTAGCATCAGTATAATGACTGTGCTTACTTGGCGCAGTCCTACTGTAAACATTTGAAAATAAATTTAGTTAATTATAATATCCTATCTACGTATCTATCTATGTACATGTAATGGTTGAAACATTACCCAATATTATGGTAAACTAATATTACGTATTACGTATGGTAAGAAACCAATTTTATAAAACTCCATCCAACGTTTCTTACCAGGCAGCAACACCTGCTCACTGTCGACAAATCTAAAAAAAAGTGTAATTTTTGTCCTTAAATTATATTTTTTCTTTGGGATTCAATTGGTTGAATTCCGTATGATGAAAAGGAGATCCACTACTTAAAAGCAAGAAAACGTTTTGCGCATTATCTCAAGTTTATGGGAATGGTGGAGCAAGAGATGAGAATGGAAGACTTGCGTGTGAGTTTCGCAATAGAAGTTTACTTAACTAAAAGTGGAAAACACCAAGGAAAGAGAACTGATTGCGTCCCGGATGCAAATTGAATTAACAAAAGCCAGCGGCTGTGATGGGTGTGATTGTAATAGCTTTGCAACTCTATGGAAGGGACAACATTCGACCATTACACGTTATAAGCTTTGTGGCTGCAAGGAAATGGAAAAAATTATTGTCTTTAAGGAATGGGGACAGCTAGATTATCATTTTTTAAAAATTAAATAAATAATGATGAGGAATTATTAATACATGAATAAATACCTTTGATAATAAGGAACAGATAGGAGATAATAAGGAATACATCCGTTTATTAAGGAAAAGAGTTGAGGAATGAAAACTAAACACATGAGACAAAGGAATAAAGTATTTGCACCTAGACTTGGGGAATTAATCGATACGTGTTAAGTAACAGAAATGTGTTACAATTTCTGTAACGAATTTTATTTGTACTTTAAGTGTACTATATTATATAAAATTATGGTTTGTTTAAACAATTTTTTACCATATAATTACTATTCAGTATAACGTAATAATACATATATTATCTATTCACATTTCTATATAATACTTTTTTATATATTAGTCCATCATATAAATATTTAAATTTTATTCTTTAGTATTGCACTCCTTACATAATTTATTATTATGTCAATTATATTAAAACATGTAACTAGTTTTCCGACAACGTTAAACCATAACATTATTATACTTATTATTATAATTAATTTATTAAATATGTAACTAAACATTTTTCCGATAATATCAAATATTAAAATGATTAACCTTATACCTAGTTACCAGTATTTTTTAAAGACACTAATGTCAAAATAGCTTGTTACACTAATAAAAAAATAAATAATATAATAAATACAAACATTAAAAGGAATAAAATTAATATCAACGGCGTATATAGTATTAACTGTTCAAAATGTCAAAAATGTTATACAGGACAAACAAAAAAGAACATAAAGGACCGTTACAAGGAACATTTAAATGCATTTAAAAAACCACATATTTATAAATACAATCTTGCAACACACTGTATAGTAGCAATCACGATTTTCCAGATATTAGTAATATGAAATTAATTTAAACATGTACAAAAGGTATAAAAATGAATATAATAGAAAACTTAGAAATATATAAAAATAAAATTAAGAACACACTAATAGAGGAACATGTCCAGATAAAATCAAAACCTAATACAATCTTTAGCATATTTGTTGATATTTTAAAAATAAAAAATTAGGATAAAGAGAAATATTAAAGTATATTTGTCTAACAGATAAGATAACTGAGACTAGGTTTACTGAGCATAGTACAATTATATTCAACAGTCTTACTCTACCCACATAACTGAACAGTGATGTATAAGTTTTGAAAATGCTGATAATTTAAATTAGCGCAAAGCATCAGTAAATATTAAAATGAAGTAATATATTCTTATTTATGAAAGTTATTTTAGTTCACCATACATATTCCACGAAGAAAAATAATTCATCTAAGGATTACAATATATATATATATATATATATATATATATATATATATATATATATATATATATATATATATATATATATATTATTTAAAACAACATAGGTTATTCAAATACAAGAATATTTATTAATTTATATCCAAAGCTTTTCGTTGGCAAACAGTACCAACATCATCAGGAATAAAAATTACAATAATGTAAGCTATAGACCTACATGGCCTATATAAGAGGCCTATAGCTTACATTATTGTAATTTTCATTCCTGATGATGTTGGTACTGTTTGCCAACGAAAAGCTTTGGATATAAATTAATAAATATTCTTGTATTTGAATAACCTATGTTGTTTTAAATTATTAAACAAGAAAACGTATTTTATATTTCTATATATATATATATATATATATATATATATATATATATATATATATATATACATACATAAAATAATACTTATAAAGAAATGTTAAACGAGTGTTATCAAAGTTGACACACATCATTTCTACTATTCTATAACTACATGTTTTAATGATTTGACCATAGCAGTTGCGTTACTCCTAAAAAATAAAAGATTATTCATAACATATTTTTGTTTTATATTCCGAATTCCCTTGGTACTTCCGGTAATAGAAATAAATGTGTAGAAGACTTCATACGATAAAGTCACGTTAGAGTAATGATCTAGTAAATTCAGAATTTCTTCGTCGTGCTCCATGGGGGGAAAGGGGGAGTTACCAAAATAAATTTTAAAATAACACAACAATAAATTATTAGACTAGGCCTTCAACCTATCGATGGTTAATGGAAACTACCGTGTACTGCTTTCTCAAAAAAATAGTATATTCCTGAATTTTTAATTATTTTACAGGTATTTATGAAATTACATCGAGGAAATCTATTATTGGAACTCTTAATTAATGATATCGAGTGTTTAGTTCTCTTCAGGGTCGTGTATTACCTGTTATTATGTAATTTTTAAACGCTTTGATAGCCATGTTAAACATATTTTACGGGCGTGAGTTTAGTTTCGTAGCCTGTTACTGGGGAAGTGTGGATTTATGTTTACAATTTTAGTAGTAATAAAGGAATTTCAGCAATGAACAGAATAAACTTTGGAGTCAGAAAATCGCAAAAATAATAGCTCTCAAAGATTTTTGGAAATCCAACCTCGTACGTCTTTATTTGCAAAAAATAACTTTAGAAATTTAGAAAAAAACATAGTAATAAATAGAGTAAACATATTTCCTAGACTGAAAGAAATTATCAATTGTGACACAGGAATGAAATAAACTAGTTATTTTTATCACGATAGTAACAAACTCGGTTCAGATTTTTTCCTAGATAAATTTGTTTTGGTTACAAATCCACGCCATTATTCCAGAGATGGAACATTTTCTCACAGATATAAAATCATTGAACCAGGTGACAACTAGTGACCATTTCGTGACATGAACATTTCAATTAAACCAATAATTTTGGTTCGAAGCTACAACATAAAATTCGTGCTATATTTGCGAGGAAATATTCTCTCGGTTCGTTGCTTTCCCTCTGACGGTGCAACTTTATACTGTTTTATCAAACATTGCGCACCTATTCGTATAATAAAAAAAAAACACATACACATTTAAAGAACATACATATAAAAAATACACAATTTATACAAGTAAAGTATTATAAAGAATAAAACTTTAATGTTTGTTGTCAAATAGGCCATTAAGGTCTATAGATGGTTTTATAGAAGACTACAATGATATTGTCGGGTTAGGAAAGGATGATGATTTTACCCATATTTTTGCATATATAAAGCCAAGAGCCAGTGTTACTATCGCCGGCTACGAAGGGCATGAAGGGTGGGTAAGGTTAGGGCAGGGAGATCAAATTCGGCAATTAGTATCCAAGAGCCTATAATGGCACCACATGAGCAGAGAGGCGTACGGCTCTCTATCTACTCGATGCTCTTCCTTGTGAGGAAAGGTGGATGGAAAGGTAGGGTGGATGGAATTACGTAGAACCAGAACAAAGTAGCAATATGTATTAGCAGTTGTAAATGTGACTCCCCACACGTATGGAGACACATAAATAATAGATGACATTGCGAATACCAATACTAAATTTAAAATTATTTGAGCTTAATAAATTTAATATAAAACTCAAATCTTTTGAAAGATATAGTCATAGAACTGAAGTTACTGCATCTCCACAGACCTACCTTTTGTACGTTTGTCTCTGGCCATCGGACGAAGTGGCACACATTCTCATCGAACACATACACACACACACACACACACAGACACACCCGCGAGCGCGCGCACGCACACACACACACACACGCGCGCGCGCACTCTCACATACATACACACACACACACACACACACACACACACACACACACACACACACACACACACACACACACACACACACACACACACACTGCAACGGGCAGGTCGCCCTTGCAATCTAAAGAAATTTAAATTTTTACAAATTTGAATTTCTAAAATTAAATTGTAATTAGAAAATATTAAAATTTTTAAATTAAAGCAAAGCATAGAACAGAGTGGAAAAAGCCAATATTTTATAGTCAATAATAAAAATTGTAATTAACAACATTGACATTTCTAAATAACGAGTAAAGCGTTAAAAATCAATACTGAAATAATACACCATACAACTTTAGTAAATAAAAAACTACAGCAAAATTAAATGAAATAGACATTTAGGAATTAAAAGGACAATAAAGGGCCTTTGAGCAAGATGATTCATGAAACGGAGGGACAAACTTCGACAAAAAAAAATAAACTGAGTTGTAAGACTAAGCGGCTGGTGAGGTAGGTACGGCGAGGCCAATATAAACGCTATCGCAAGGTTTTTTAAAGGAGTCCGAAAAAATAAAAATTTTGACAAGTGCCGAACGAAATATTTCGGTCTTCAGCTAGACAAAACAGACCACGGGCCAGATGGTGTCTACAAGAATGTTTCGATCGTTAAATTTATAACTCAAGTTATAAATCGTGATTAGGCAATCGGTACTTCCATTTCGTAGAAATGTAAATCAATCGTAACGACTTACCATGATTTCGCTCTCCGAGAATTGGTAAAGGATCCAGGGAGGAGGAAGAAGACCTCAGCCTCATCCTGATCTAAAGACCAGGAACCGGGGTTGGCAGCAAGTGAAAACTTTTGGCAAGTTATGTTTTAAAGTCAAATTTATTAGTGATAATTTAATAAATTTTTCAGAAATTCCTAATTCAAAATTTTTATTAACAATGGCTTCACTCTCAGTAAAATGTTAAATAGTTTTAAAAAGGTAAAATATTTTTCTTATATGTAACATTGAATTGTGTAAAATAATTGAAATTAAAAGAAATATGTAAGTTTGCCAAACAGGAAAAGATTTGCATGTAAAGTATTCAAATTACATATTAAAGTCTCTAGATCGGTTTAACCATGAATACACCAACAAATAAATTATTAATTGAAATTATTAGAGTGGTTTTGACTATAAACTTGTTCATTTTCAATATCAACAAAAGAGGAAAGGGTTATTAAAAAAGTTTGAATAATTTAAAATATTAAATATGATAATTAATTTCATGTAATAATGGTAAATGATTTTGAAAATATTAAATAATTATTAATATAACAGAACGTTGTATTAACACTTGAGCCAAATTAATTTCATAGTTAAAAATTATGGAAAGAATTCGCATATGATATACTGTGAAAATTCAAAACAAATGTGAATTTATTTTTCAAGAATCAAAGAATAAATTCATAAAACAATTAATTCAATAAAATAAAAGCTTAATGTTACAACAGGACAGTTTCCTCGTGCGAGTAATTTAATTTAAAATATTTGGATATATCAAAAGATAGTTGGTTTTTAAATCAAAGTCCAGGGACAAGTTCCACTGGCATATGCTGCTTAAATGTAACACAGGAGCCTATCAAAAGGTAAAATTAAACAGGATCATATTTTCCAACCTGGATCATCCATATTAAATTTCCTATGAGTAGAAATTTTTTTGTCGAGACAACACTCTTTTAAATTATTATAAAACCTTGTAACTTGGGCCTTATTGAAACCAATTGCTCTAGCCATACTACACTGCTCTGGGGACCTAACAGATAACTTATTCCTTTTACAGAAACCTTTCAACCAATCTTTACCGGCCATTTTCTTTTCTTTGTTAAATCTGTTAGATACTCCATTCATTTCAGCGTAGTCAAATGCAAGTTTCATCAAATGTTTTCTTGTTAATCCATAAAATCTACAATCAAAGTCTCTGCAATGCTGAGCCAGCTCTCGTTCCATTTCATAAGTCAAAGCTCGTTTGAAACGTCCTAGTGATACTGGGATGGTACCCTGCAAAAAAAAAAAAACAAAAAACAAACGTGTATGTAGGACTATTATTAGTAAAATAAAAATTACAACAAAATTATTTCTAAAAATTATAGGCTGAATTTCTATACACAATATTGTTCATTGCTCAGAGATTCAGCAGCCTGCAAAACTCGTAATTTATGGGAGGAAATGGTAAAAAAGAAGAGATTTCATCATAATTGGACCTACATGATTTGAGATAAATATGGGTGACTTGATAAGACAGAAATGTGAACTCTCAAATACCAACTTACCGCTTTCAACCTTTTCCTCAAGGTACACTCGTTAATCCCCAGTTCTCTGGCCACTTCTCTTTTACTCTTCCCTGCTTCTAATTTCCGTTTAGCCTCTTCAATTGTTTCATTAGAAATAAGAGCTCTCTCTGATTTCCGTTTATAAGGTGCCATTGTGCCGAAAAAGGTTACTGAAAAAAAATTAATATGCATTTGAAAATGTAAATAGAATTCTACATTCATTAGGTTTTTCTTGGTATTAAAAAAGCAAGAGAGGGAGGCCAAGAGTACGCAGTTAAAAGTTGTTGCGTACTTTTGGCCTCCCTAGTAGTATTTCTCAGACTTGTCACTAGATGCCAGCAGGTTACAAACAAAGAATTACTAATGGCTGGATGTTTTTGACAATGAAATGCACTTTCATTTAATATAGGTTTAAACAATATTTATGTAATTTATGTACTAAAAAAACCTCAAGTTTTACACCCTAAAAATTAGATAAAAAAGCAAGAAAACTGTATTTTACCTTGTATTTTGCCAACAAAGAGGAGCTGATAAATGACAATACCGCTTCTTCTACTGCTGCTGTAGGCTTACTAAAACGTCACAACAGACATTCCCTGCAGTGTTGCCAGCACCATAAAATTTACCTGCGTACTCTTAACCGCCCGCGTACTCTTACCCACCCTTACCTGGTAAGATCTCATGTCTGTTATTATTGTTCATGCTAATATGTATCTTTACAGCTGACATACTGACAAAATAACTATATAGGCCTCAAAATATTAGTTAACTGAAGTGGGTATTTTAGAACAGCGAGTCAGGTCGGTGTGTCGTTGCATGCGCTTAAGTGCAATCTAAACAATAGGCAGGTGGTTAAACGTTGGTAGCGCAGGGTAATATGCGGGTTTGTTGCAACTCATATACACACACACACACACACACACACACACACACACACACACACACACACACACATACACTGCAGCGGAGCGCGCACCGCACCGGCCGAGCGCCGCCACCTCCAGCCTCGCCGCAAGCTCAGAATTTCGACAGGGCCTATCCTAGCCAAAACTAGGATACTGTGCAATGACCCGCCAAAATCTGCCAGAGAACAGGTAACTGGACTTTAATATAAAAAAAACCTAACTTGCTGAAATTTAACCTTTGGTTACGTATTTCCCGGGGAATGAGTTCTTTGAAATCATCTTTATGGCGAAATGACCCTTTAGTTTTAGGACTGTATAAGAAATCTGTTTTAAATAATAATACAATTGCTTTGTTGGCAAGTTAGTAAAAAATACGTTTTTTTATTTATTTTTTAATTTATTACTACAGCACAGTTTGTACCCATCTTACATTTACTAGCTCTGTCAATTTTTAATACTACATTTATTTTAATCTTTCTTTGTCTATTCTTTTTTATACTGTATTACAAGTTCTGACAAATTTTATCTTTAATTATTAGTTTCTGATGGAAAATTTTACTTTAGCCAAGTTCATTTTAATCTTTTAATATTTAAATCGAAATTACATAGTTCTTTAAATAAACAAAAGTGTCCTACTTTTTTAACCTTTTTTAATTCAATATTTGATACTTTAAAAGCATAAGTGACATTTGTAAACAATTTACATCCTGTCAAAACAATTAATAATCTGAAAACATTTGTCATAGGAATTGACCACTTACCCATTTAACTAATTAACATATTTTAAAACAGCAATTATATTAAAAAACATTGTAACCCTTTAAACTAAACAATTGATATTATTAATTTAGAAGATAATTCAATAAGCAATTTTTTTCTATTTAAGTACAGTTAATAATATGAAATTATTTGTCAGAACAATAAGCCATTTACCCCTTTCACTATTTAATATATTTAAAAACAGCAATCATATTAAAAAACAATGTAACCCTTTAAACTAAACAATTGATATTATTAATTTAGAAGATAATTCAATAAGCAATTTTTTTCTATTTAAGTACAGTTAATAATATGAAATTATTTGTCAGAACAATAAGCCATTTACCCCTTTCACTATTTAATATATTTAAAAACAGCAATCATATTAAAAAACATTGTAACCCTTTAAACTAAACAATTGATATTATTAATTTAGAAGATAATTCAATAAGCAATTTTTTTCTATTTAAGTACAGTTAATAATATGAAATTATTTGTCAGAACAATAAGCCATTTACCCCTTTCACTATTTAATATATTTAAAAACAGCAATCATATTAAAAAACATTGTAACCCTTTAAACTAAACAATTGATATTATTAATTTAGAAGATAATTCAATAAGCAATTTTTTTCTATTTAAGTACAGTTAATAATATGAAATTATTTGTCAGAACAATAAGCCATTTACCCCTTTCACTATTTAATATATTTAAAAACAGCAATCATATTAAAAAACAATGTAACCCTTTAAACTAAACAATTGATATTATTAATTTAGATGTTAATTCAATAAGCAATTTTTCTCTATTTAAGAACAGTTAATAATATGAAATTATTTGTCATAACGAGTTAGCCATTCAACCCTTTAAACTAATTAATATATTTAAAAAACAGCAATTATCTTAAAAAACAATGTAACCCTTTAAAGTAAACAATTAATATTTTTCTTAGCACAGAAATGTTTTCAATAAACAATTTTACTCCATTTAGTTTCATAAATACTTTGAACATTTGATTTGCCAACAATAAAAAAAAAAATATTTACACTTATGTAACTAATTAGACCCAAAACCTTACATTTTATATGATATTCTTAACGTAACAATTTATTCACTAGACAGACAATTTTACAACCCTTTAATCCCTCTATTATTTACTTAAACTCCAAAATAATTTTAATTAGCTTTCATCAAATAATTTTAGTTAATTTTCATTGAACTTTCATTTTAATTAACTTTCATCAAATATTTTAAAATAATTTTCATTTCTACTGATATCTGAATTGCCTTATATATAAAAAAATTACACACTTTTTTTATCTAATAACAATTTTAATTTTATTTAATATACGTAATCTTGGTTAGAGGAGACCTACATTTTGTAGAGGGGATTCTTCACTAAACGCTAACCCCTCTCAGTTACTCTATAAAAAAAAACATTTTTTGAAATCTCTTCAACTTTAAAAAGAAATTTTATTTGAATTTAAATTAATAAAATGACAACTTTCCCCAAAAAATGTTCAATATAAAATTTTTAATTAAATGAAAAAGAGAGAAATTAACCTCTGACCTTAAACGCAGGATCACTCCTAAATCCAGGTCAATTACTTTTCATCTCCCTCGAGATCGTTGTTTCTGGGGTGGCCATGTTGGAATTGAAGGTGTCCCTAATCTTGGCTGTTGGCGTCCCTACTGTGAAGTCTTTGTCTCCAATGCCCAGGATGTTCCTATAAGTTGTAATGGTTGAGTGTTATGTCCCCACTTTGAAACTCGGAAAAATATGACCTTCCACTTTCCATTTATTTATTTGCATCGTCCTATTTAAACTTTGATTAACATTTTTTTACGGTTCTATTTTATGGTTTGAATTTACAATTTTGAAGTCCACTATTATTTAATTTTATTTTCACTGTTCATTTTTTCACTGTTCATTACTAAAACGTTTTAATTAAAATTTAGAAGCACTGTCCTTTAAAATTTATTACATTTGCTCTAATGTTCAGCTTTTAACACTTAACAAACTTCTGAGAGCGCAACCGCATTGATGGTAACTAAGGAAACCATTTTTGTAGAAAGTCCTTTTTCCAGAAGGGTCCCCATCACACTTGCAGCTACATTTCGACAACACAAACTCTCGCTCTTAGCCCGACATTATCTACGTCTTCATTAACAGATCACAAAATTTAAACAAAGGCTTGTGATCTGGAGCGCACTTACACGTTGTTATACCTTCGAAGTCCAAAGCCACGCTGTCCGATCTCAACCCCGCTTGGCTATTCTGTTCCCACGAAACGTATATCACTCCACGTTTTGTCGACCCATGGGGGTGGCTTTTATAATTTACGTCACGACATCAGGTGACTTTTGCCGATGGTCTTTATTTACTTTCCCAGAGTCGCAGAGTGCCGATCCAAACTGATCGAAATTCTTGCCTGTTTCTTTAATTTTGGTTTAACTCCTTTATTTGGCGTTTTCGCGATTTTTGGTACAGGGCATCTCCTTTTCCTCTTGAAAAACCGCATCTCCTCGAATGTCGATGGCGGTTGTAGGTGTATTTTGAGGTTTTCTCTCCTTTCCATGTAATTTACTTGTTTTTTTTTAAATATACTAAACCCCTTATTCCTGCTAATGGCTTAGCTTTCATATCTTTTAACTATGAAATTTCAATATCATTGTGACGGTATTTGTTAATCCCGATTCTGCCCGTCGCAACACACACTATTAATTTTTTTTCTAAATAGTAGCTGAGGTATAACAAATAATTAAATAGTACAATAATAATTTGTAATAATGTTTTAATATATATATTGTGAATAAGACCTAACTAAAATCAGTTACTTTTATATAAAACTATTTTTACATTATTAAAGTATAAACAGCCATTCCTAAATTGTAAAAAAGACCCAGTTGCACCAATCGAAAGCGTACTAGTTTTAATAAACATTGTTCAATAAATTCTACATTTCCATCATACATCTAGATATAAATCTCAAACCCCTCTAAAACAAAGAATCCATATCGTTATCTGTTTAAGAAATTCATGTGTAAACATGTAAACATTCGCCTAACAATTTTTGGTTACTCATTTACCTTAAAAAACATTTAAAACTGTTAGTGCACTTTAATGTACACTACCAATTTGTATGATATTAACCTTCTCATTGTTTGGTCATTTATAATCTTATTGTGTTTTTATCAACCCTAGCTTTTATTTGAACATTAACCTAATCCTCATTGTACGAATACAAACTTTGTTTGATTGTATTTTATTTTTGTTTAAAATTATTTTTGTTATTATATTTGTAAAGTAGGAGTAGGTTTCTCAGTAGTAATACCTAGTGGACTGCCCGGGATATTCCTGTTTCTCACTATCTATGGTTTGTAACATATTTTGTAGGAAACTAACAAAGTGCAATATAAATTTATAACTACTAAATCCTTCTTTATAAAACTGTATTTTTTGTTCTGGCCATTACACACGGAAGACTGGTAGAACAAGGCAACATAAATCCAAAATAACGCACCGAGATAGTTACTTGATTTATGATGTCGTTAAGAATGACATTTTCAAAATTATCCCGCAAATTGACATCTAGACCTTCAAAAATTTAGATAAAATCTTTGTAAATTGTTGGAAATTATTTTGCTATTCTGGAGTTATTTGTTTCAAAGCATATTTGGCCGTGCGAGTAAAATGTCTAATTTTGTATTTTCCACCCGGATACGGGACATAAACATCAAGGCCGTAAATCTAACCTACTGGGTTGTGATTTTATCACCAGACGATTAATTTGTTGCATTTAACATAATTATCATCTCTACAGTCTTGAATTCCAAAATTAGCATTATAGAGCAAATATGTTTTTTCTGTGAATGTTGATATTTAAGTCCTAACAACCTTCCCACACAGCTACTATAAAACCGCTTATTCATCGATGTACAGGACATTCGTCTAGGCTTGTGTTTGGCCTGCAGAACAAAGACTACATTGCTCGGCAAAAACGTTTTCCTGAAATGTAACGCTATAGTCTGGAAGGCTAATTTATCGATGATGAGTAACCTCTTTATTATCAATTTCAGAGTGTAAATGTTTGATTAAGCATAAACATATACCTCGGTCAGGTTCAAGAAGAAGGTCCCAGCATATACTGTGCGAACTTACTGCCCGTCTAAATCTTGCAATATCCGGGTTTAAAAATGTAACAGGAAGGGGTAAAAACAAAGGTTTTTCTACAAGTGAATTGGAACAGAACGGTTTCTCAAAACCACTGCCAGGTCATATCGCGACTTTTCATATCATCACAATTTAGACAGACACAACTGACTATTTTGACCAGCCTAACTATCTAACAATCAGCACATAGCTCAGAGCATGCCATTGGTTATAACGAAATGCACGTAAGTTATAAAAGTTCAAGCATTTAAATAAAACACAACCAATTTCTACAGGAAGCACATTGAAGAAACAAATAGAAATTCAGAGGTTATTTGTATAGAGAAAGATATGGTGAGACCGAACTGGAGCTCTAGGCATTGAACTGTTCAAGTTAATTCTTTCGCCTGAACAGTTTTGGCAACATTCTCTAGCACATCTACATAGTTCAATATACAGGCGTATATTGTATGTGGCGTATACACATTTTTAGCTTAAATTAATCATATGAAATAAACATATTGATTCATAATTACATGACTTTACTACATATTAGCAATTTAATATAATGATAAAAAATTATACCATTAATAATTTTACGTAGTTTTATTCCAATTTTTTTCAATAACAACTTCTCTAGTAGCGTCTGATATTTCAATTAAATTCAATAAATAAAACTTTAATTCAGTATTTTATTCAACCTGTAATAAAGGTTTTCTAATAAATACATTATTTTATTATTAACTTCATTAAATAGATTGTATTAAATCTTTTATTTACTACACCCTTCAAATGAAGTGTCACCTTCTGTCAACCAGTTTCATTATATGCTACTAACTTCTAAAAATATATTGAAAAGGATACCATGTATTCCTTTGGCACCATGCATTCCTTTAGTACCATGTATTCCTTTAGTACCATGTATTCCTTTAGTACCATGTATTCCTTTAGTACCATGCATTCCTTTAGTAATATGTATTCCTTTAGTACCATGTATTCCTTTGGTACCATGCATTCCTTTAGTACCATGTATTCCTTTAGTCACATGCATTCCTTTAGTATTATGTATTCCTTTAGTACCATGTATTCCTTTAATACCATACATTCCTTTAGTACCATGTATTTCTTAAGTATCATGTATTCCTTTAGTGCCATGCATTCTTTAGTACCATGTGTTCATTTAGTACCATGTATTCCTTTAGTACCATGTATTCATTTGGCATCATATATTCCTTTGGTACAATGTATTTATTTTGTACCATGTATTCCTTTAGTAACATGTATTCCTTTAGTACCATGTATTCCTTTGCTACCATGTATTCCTGTAGTACCATATATGCCTTTAGTACCATGCATTCCATTAGTACAATGTATTTATTTTGTACCATGTGTTCCTTTGGTACCATATATTCCTTTGGTACAATGTATTTATTTTGTACCATGTATTCCTTTGGTACCTTGTATTCCTTTGGTACCATTTATTACGTTTGTACCATGTATTCCTTTGGTACCATGTATTCTTTTGGTACAATGTATTCCTTTGGAAACATGTATTCCTTTGGTACCATGTATTTCTTTTGTACCATGTATTCCTTTTGTACCTTGTATTCCTTTGGTACCATTCATTACTCTTATACCATGTATTCCTTTGGTACCATGTATTCCTTTGACACCATGAGTACCTTTGGTACCATGTATTACTTTAGTACCATGCATTCCTTTAGTACTATGTATTCGTTTGGTACCATGTATTCCTTTGGCACCATGTATTAGTTTTGTACCATGAGTACCTTTGGTACCATGTATTACTTTAGTACCATGCATTCCGTTAGTACTATGTATTCGTTTGGTACCATGTATTCCTTTGGTACCATTTATTACTTTTGTACCATGAATACCTTTGGTACCATGTATTACTTTAGTACCATTCATTCCTTTAGTACTATGTATTCGTTTGGCACCATGTATTCTTTTGGTACCATTTATTACTTTTGTACCATGAGTACCTTTGTTACCATGTATTACTTTAGTACCATGCATTCCTTTAATAATATGTATTCGTTAGGCACCATGTATTCCTTTGGAAACATGTATTCCATTGGTACCATGTAATCCTTTGGTACCATGTATTTCTTTGCTACCCTTTATTACTTTTGTACCATGTATTCCTTTGGTACCATGTATTACTTTGGTACCATGAGTACCTTTGGAAACATGTATTCCTTTGGTACCATGTATTCCTTTGGTACCATGTATTCCTTTGCTACCATTTATTACTTTTGTACCATGTATTCCTTTGGTACCATGTATTACTTTAGTACCATGTATTCCTTTGGAAACATGTATTCTTTTGGCACCATGTATTCCTTTGCTACCATTTATTACTTTTGTACCATATATTCCTTTGGTACCATGTATTCCTTTGCTACCATTTATTACTTTTGTACCATGTATTCCTTTGGTACCATGTATTCCTTTGGTACCATGAGTACCTTTGGTACCATGTATTACTTTTGTACCATGTATTCCTTTGGTACCATGTATTCCTTTGGAAACATGTATTCTTTTGGCACCATGTATTCCTTTGCTACCATTTATTAATTTTGTACCATGTATTCCTTTGGTACCATGAGTACCTTTGGTACCATGTATTACTTTAGTACCATGCATTCCTTTAGTACTATGTATTCGTTTGGTACCATGTATTCCTTTGGCACCATGTATTACTTTCGTACCATGAGTACCTTTGGTACCATGTATTACTTTAGTACCATGCACTCCTTTAGTACTATGTATTCGTTTGGTACCATTTATTCCTTTGGTACCATTTATTACTTTTGTACCATGAGTACCTTTGGTACCATGTATTACTTTAGTACCATGCATTCCTTTAGTACTATGTATTCGTTTGGCACCATGTATTCTTTTGGTACCATTTATTACTTTTGTACCATGAGTACCTTTGGTACCATGTATTACTTTAGTACCATGCATTCCTTTACCCACCTTTGGCACCTGCACCCTTTGGCACCATGTATTCCTTTAGCACCATGCATTCCTTTGGTACCATGTATTCGTTTGGTGCCATGTATTCCTTTGATACCATGGATTTTTTTCATACCTAACTTTGACGGACAAAAGATTAGTGTTGTATTTATTTTCTTATTTTTATTTTCAGGTTTTACGTTTCGAACAAATCCAAGTTTTATATGTAAATATAAACATACTGATTTACGCTGCGAATAGGTGACTACGATGGCGATATTTCTCACTGTCCACCCAGTCCACACATAAAAGCAGTATCGATTCATGGAAGCGACCATCTGCTACGCATTCCGAAGTAAATAAGACAAATGTGGATGTAAAGGTTGTGTTGTCCGGTGCGGGATGATTTACAACTGTAGCCTCACCTGTCTCCGGAAGGAGGGCTCAGTGTCGTCTGCGAACCTGATACCAATCGTGGTGAGCATTCGAATATCAAGTGAGGAAACCAATCCTTCTACCTTTCTTTGTGATCTTATTCCTATTTTGTATTAAAAAAATTCCAATGTTAAAAAATTTGGAAATTAAAAAAATTATTTCGGTTAGTTTGAAATACATTGTCGAATTAAATAATTTATTATTTTTTTCAAAACAAGAACAATTCTAAAAGATAATATTGTTCTAAGAACTTTGCAGAAGACAGAAGTTCTATAAGCATTTTCCACTCATATGGCTTTAGTTAGCATATTATAACACAGAGATATAAAGCATTTTATAAAACTAGTAATTGTTCAAAATAATAATAATAATAATAAGTTAGAAATTATTATAAGGTCAAAGAGGTCTTAGCAATTGTAAATTTCTCCTAGAGTAATAAATCAGTCTTGGGTACAAAATAAGGGTGAAGATTATTTAAAACGATCAAATAATTCTGAAAGACCAGAATAAGGGGAAGTCTAACATCTGGTGGAGTCATGAAACTCATAAAATTATGGCGTATCAACTGGAAAACACAAACAGTAGAAAACTGTTTTTTTGGCCGAACTGTTACTCGTTCAAAATTTAAGTTTAACTCGTATTGGCTAAAATACATAAGATAGAATAGAATGCTCATTCTTAAAAGGTAAAATCATCGGGCAAACGGGAACTACGTTTTGAGGCTCTGGAGAGTACAGACGTATAGAGAAGCCTTACGTATGGGGGGGGGGGGAGGTCGGAAATTGTTTTAAAAAGGGTTGTTTTTATTTTTAGAATATTTGAGAAAATTATTAAAGGCGTTTAATAGTTATTTTATGTAAGGACTTTATAAAAGTACGATGACTAACTAACTACTAGTACTAGTAAGCAGATATTAAAGAGGAAGGGGAAATAAGGTTTAAGTTGATTATGGTGCAGAATGACGAAAATAAGTTAATCGCCAGCAACCAGTGGAATTCAGGAGTCCCAAACAATAAGTACAAACTTTATTAGCCTAGATTCAGCCTTTTCTATAACTTAGTAAAGTCCTTATACAATTAAATTCATTATATTTATAAAATTTAATCAAGTTTTTTATCACCACTTCTATATTATAGAAGATCATAAAATAACGACCCGAGATAGACCAATCTAATACTGTATTTTATTACATTTTATTGTATTGAGAACCAAAACCCTAAGGATCCTACTTTATAGTAAAATTAGTGCTAGTTATTCAAACAAACATTGTCACTGTATCATATTAATATATTTGAAAGCCATAAAATGTAAAAAAAAACAATGTCAGGTAAATAAATGTAAGTGATATTAAATTCATATGATTGTTAATTTTCTTAGCAAAATAAAAGTGTGACTATAGGGAAGGTAAGGTTAACAGAATATGTAATATAAAGGTAAAAACAAAATCAATATCTCTATGACATATATTCATCATAAGCTACTAAAAAAAAAAATCTATAAGCTGTTTGTTACCTTACATCTAATCAATGTTACATGTGCTTGCAACTGTGAAGAGCGAAAGACATATTGTTTGTTGAATGGACTCCTGTTTTATAATAGTTTATATTAAATATATAATGAGAAAATACAGCTATTTAGGTTATATTATAATTTCCTTATCTCACTATAGTCCCACCTTCAGATTTCTAAATAAATAACAATCATATAAATCTAGCATCACAAACATCTATTCATCTGACATCCAATTATTACAAACAATACCAAATTACAATAATTTAGTGCAGTGACAAACTTCTCAATATTTCTACAGATTATAATTATTTTAGATACTAACTAAAATTATAATATATGCCTCATACGTTTAAGTTTTACATATACGAGTATATATATACATATATATATATATATATACATATTATAAAGAAATTCATTAAGTTAAGAAAACTGTTGGTTAAATATTTGAACTTGTGAGATCGTAGTACACGGTCGCTATCTAGCAAGGGGTAGTCTATTGTTATATCTTTCGCCCAAAAACGGTTACTGCAAGCATCTGGTGAGCCATAAATATTAATAAACGTCGAAAAGTTTAATTGTAAGTAAACCAGGACGTGCCTCGTTCATGGGAGAGAAGCTTTACCTAGACATCCACGGACCAGGGAGATTTATGACTAGGAATCCCTGAGAATACAGAAAAACACATGCACCTGTGGGAAAGTTCAACAAATTCCCACGAAGCCCAAAAGAAAGTGAGGGAAGTGTCAAAATTTCATAGGCTAGCCACAATAAGCGCCATAAGGGAGCCATCAAATTTGAAGAGGGGATGAAACACAAACGGATACGATCCAAGAGGATATTCAGGAAAGACAGTCAATTTTCAGTATTCGAAAGGGTCAAGTGGTAGGGCTCGAGGAGTCATAATGTGGGAATCGAGGGAGAAGTAATGCTCAGTTTTAGTAAGAAATATCAAATTCAAAAAAGTAAAGTGGAAATTTTAAGTAAGTTAGATTAATAAGGGAGATTATTAAATAGAAAGTGAAGTATAAAGAGGGAGATTAAAGGATAACAAGTGAGATTAAAATAAGGGAGTGATTAATAAAGTCAGTTACGGCATAGAAGCATTTCGAGAAATTAAGAAAAGTGAAATTGATAGGAAAATATTAATAAGTGAATTTGTGTCAAGTGAAGTGAAACAAGGAACCTCGCAAGTAATAAGTAATACATTTATTTTTAACTTGAAGCCAACTCTTTAAAGTAATAAACATTAAGAATCTTTTAAACTTTTATAAATTTCTTAAAAAGTCATAGTTAATTGAAATATAAAAGTTTATCAAACCAAGTGCAGTAACTTATACACGCTCTTAGATAGCTAAAAGAAAGTAAATTTAGAATTGTTAAAAAATTAATAGTCAAATAAGAGTCTTGCTGCCTATCGGCAAATATTAGAGTTAGTAAAACAAATTATATGAACTACCTGTAAATGCAATATTGATCTCAAGACAAAATAAATCTGTTATTATAAAAGCAAGTAGTAGCTGGGTTATTAATGTAATATCCCAAAAGTGAAAATTATTCTGTAGAGAAGCATTAAGTGAAGGTACGTTATAATATATATATATATATATATATATATATATATATATATATATATATATATATATATATATATATATTATAACATAAAGTATGAGGCTTTAGAAAAATTTCAGTTAGTTGCTAAAATAATTGACTGTAGGATTAAGCTAGGAAAGACACAAATTGTGCCGAAAAAGCAGGTACCATGTCATTATCCTTTTCCGGGAAAGCTATAAGCTGCGTGCGGTAACAATAGACAATAGAGAGGTGAAAAGTGTTAAGACAGGGATATCCAGCGGCCGATATAGCCTGGGAAAATAGCCTGTACCGTTAGGTTAGACGAACTGTGGGAACTTGCAAAGAACATAGGTAGTGGGAGAGATGATCGATTTTTAATAAAAACTAAAGGATCGGGGAAGTTTGAGGAGAGTCTCAGAGAAAGGCAGGCAGATTGGTGGGGACCAGGATGGAAGTGTTGTAAAGGGAGAAATTGATTAAATTAAGTAAAAGGTTTTTTGTTATAAGTAAAATTTAAAAAGTGCGACGTAAAAGGTTTTTTCTTTTAGAAATATAAAGTAAGTTTTTTTTTGTGTCAAGTGTAAGTGCAGAAGGTAATAACCAAGGCAAGGATTCCAGGTACTCTTCAGAACAATAAGTATTATTTGAATATAAGTGTAGCCAACAGACATCTATATTTTAGTTCAGAACAATTTTTAATTTCACTACCGTTTATAAAATTTAATCTAGTTTCACCATTTCTAATTTAAAAAGCAAAGTTCCCGTAATAGCGACCCGAGAGCAAGAATAAAATTTTAATACTGTTTTTTTGTTATGTTATTTTATTAGAAATCTAAAGCCTCAGAAGTCCACCTTTTATCATTGTAATATTAGTTAAGATATCAATCCTGTCACTGCAAATTTTAATATAAATTTGGAATAATGTGTAGAGTTAATTGAAGAGAATAAATGCAAGTGATGTTGAAAAACTGATAAGATTGTTAATTATTTATAAACCTGAAGGTGTGACATTATTAGGTAATGTAAATAAATAACATTTAAATATAAATTTAATTATAACAAATTTAAGTTATAATATATATATATATATATATATATATATATAAATAAATATATATATATATATATATATATATACATATATATATATATATATATATATATATATATATATATATATATATATATATATATATATATATTAAAACATCCTTGACTTCAAGATTTTCAATCATCATAATTTGTCACATTCATCTTCGTCTCTCAGATCTGGCCTCCTGGTATGTAGAGTTATTTTAATTATACAAACGTAATGAAATGAGTATCTTACAATGTTTTTATAGCGTTTGGTTGAATATGACTCTCCTCTCGTATATAATAATGGTAATGCAGTATATTGTAAACTGCTCTGGTTTGAGGAAAAGATTTCTCCTTTATGGCAATATAGTCCTCGGTAGTAGATTTATTTTAAATAAACATATGTAATGAAATGAGTATCACACGATATTTGTTTAATGTTTGGGTAAATATGACTCTTCTCTAGTATATGGTAATGTTATTGTCGTATATTGTATACTGCTCTATTTTGAGAAAAAGAAGTCGTCTTTATGGGTATATAGTCCTTGGTAGTAAAGGTATTTTTAACATATACAGGTATATGTAATGAAAGTAGTATCATACAATGTTTTTATAATGTTTGGTTGAATATGACTCTCCTCTAGCGTATGTTATTTGTAATGCCATTTATGGTACACTGCTGTGGTCTTAGAAAAACATTTCTTCCTTATGGCAACGTAATCCTCGGTTGTATAGTTGTTTTATTAACATATGTAATGAATTGAGTATTATTCAAAAACTGCTCTGAGAGAGAAAATGTATGTCTTTTGGAAATGTTGTCTTTGGTATTAAAATTATTTTTATTTAACAAATATAATGAAATAAGTTACATAGTATGTTTTATTATCGTTTGGTTGAATATGACCCTGCTATTTCCTATCCTAATGTGAATGCCATATATGGTGGGCTGTTATTGTTTGATAAATTAAATTATCCTTAATTGCAAAATATTCCTCGGTATTAAAAGTTTTTTAAATAAACAAATGAAATGAAATGAGTATCGTACAATGTTTTTATAATTATGGATAAATATGACACTCCTCCTGCCTATAGTATGTTATTGCTTTATATGGCAAACTGCTCCGGTTTGAGAAAGAGAACTCTTCTTTATGGCAATGTAGTCCTGGGTAGTAGATTTATTTTTAATAATCATATGTAATGAAATAAGTATCATATAATGTGTTTGTAGTGTTTGGTTGAATATGACTCGCCTCTGTTATATGGTAATGTTAATTCGGTATATTTTAAACTGCTCTGATCTTAGAAAAAGTTTTCTTCTTTATGGCAATTTAGTCCTATGTAGTATAGTTATTATTATTAAACATGTGTGACGAAGTGTGTATCATGCTATCGTTTTATAATGTTTGGTTGAATACGGCTCTCCTCTGACCTATGTTAATGACCATGCCATATATATTAAACTGCTTTGAGAGAGAAAATGAATAATGTTTGGTTTATTATGACTCTCCTCCGGCCTATGAAATTGTTATTGCCGTCTATGGTAAACTGTTCTGGTTTGAGAAAATGAATTATCCTTTAAGGCAATCTAGTCCAATTAGGTTATTATTTTTAATAAACTAATGTAATGAAATGACGGTCTTAGTAAAACATTCTTCTAATTGGCAATGCAGTCCTTGTTAGTTTGTATAAAGTTTGGTTGAATATGACTCTTCTCTGGCTTATGTTAATGTTAATCCCGTATACGGTAAACTGCTCTGGTTTGAGTAAAGAAGTCTTATTTATGGGAATGAAGTCTTCGGAAGTTGAGTTATTTATAATAAACATATGGGATAAAAATAAGTATCATACAATGTTTTGATAATGTTTGGTTAAATATGCCTCTCCTCAGGCCTAAGTTAATGTTAATGCCTTATCTGGTTAACGGCTCTGGTTTGAGAAAAAGTATTCTCCTTTATGACAATGTAGTTCTCGGTAATAATATTTTTTTTTAATAAACATATGTAATGAAACTTGCATCATACAATGTATTTATAATTTTTGGTTGAATATGACTCTGCTCTGGGCTATGTTTTTGATAATCCCGTATATGGTAAACTGCTCAGGTTTGAGAAAATGAATTCTTCTTCTTGGCAATGTAGTCCTCGGTAGTAGAGTTATTAATAATAAACTTATTTCCTGAAATGAGCGTAATACAATGTTTTTGTAATGTTTTGTTGCATATGACTCCTCTGGCCTATGTTAATGTTAATGACGTATAAATTTAACTGCTCTGGTTTGAGAAAATTAATTTGTGTTTTATGGGAATGTAGTCCTCGGTAATAAAGTTATTTTTAATAAACATAAGGGATGAAATGAGTATTAACAATGCAACTTTAAGAATATAGGGGGTGTATCTAAACATTGATACTTGTTTACACTCGGTAACATTATTTCCAGAGTTATTTACCTTTTTGTCTTTCGTATGAAATTGTTTAAAGTACAAAGATGGTTGTTTTAACGAGCTACGAATGATTATAATTAGGCCAACGTTACTAGAGTTAATTGGTTGTTATTTTCCAAGCCTGTGATGCGGCACAAACCCTCCCTGGACGTTACCGCTTTGTAAAGGGGTGGGACGTGGAAGGGCAGCTTGGAGTAGCGCAATTATGAGGCAAAGGTTTTCGTTTACAAATAAGGAATTGCAACCGTTCGATTTTTCAGAATCATGATAAATTTAGAGAACGTTAATCTCTATTTACTCGAAGCATAAACTTCCAAATTCTGCTCATGAGATATCGTTCGAAGAGAGTTTGAAGGACTTGAAGACTGCTCCTTTGCAGCTCGAAAAGGACACCGAATTAGTTTTAAAATCGTTGTCCTTTTAAATAATAATTTTTGAACGAAAAAAGCCGTTTAAATTATTTGACAGGTTGGTTCTGTTCTGGATTTTTGGAGAGGATATTAATTTTTCTTGTGTTAGCGATTTATTGCACCGTTTTAACTCTAGCGATGTTAATTACAGCCTAGAACCACTAATTGAATAAATGATAAAACAGCTGACTATCGAGTAAAGTTAATTTAATTAGCGCAACGTTTCTCTAATTAGTTTGTTGCTCTGTCAAGCCTGAAAACAATATTACATTTTTCTTTAAATACGTATATAAATACAAGTACACTCACTACAATAAATTAAAATAGAATTTTAATCAAACTTTTAATAATAACCCACCGAAGTACTGACAGTGATAAATTATTCTAAAAAAATAATTTAAAACAGTATCAACACTGAGAAAACAACAATATTTACATATAAAACACACACGCAAATAACAAAATAAAACAACAATACCAAAAGATCTACGTACAAATCAACAGTAACTAATTTTTTGGAATTGAAAAGATAGTCAGAAGCGTTACCGATAACATCTGCTTAAAATTAGTGAAACTAGTTAAAGAGGTTCTCACACGTTTTATGGCGCAGATTAGGAGAACAACTATTTCAAGAATTTATTCAATATTTCTTAAGCCCAGGCTCTGACCTTTGCCCCTACAACCGAGTCGGGTTGCTGCCGTTGCAGACACGACTTGCACAGGTTTGTCAAACGGAACTTTTTTAAAAACAGTTTAACGACCCGAACATTGGTAAGGTCAGGTAGGGGACAAAGCCCTGGTCGTGTGGGTATGTCCTGAGGCTACGCCCCCTTCACTGTTCTTGTCCTCTCCTAAACTCTAGCCTACACTTGAGGCTGGACTACGCCGTAACTCATATCTTCGAGCACCATCGAACATGACTCCTACACGGCAGACAATGGCTTGTTGGGGGCACTGATTTGCTTATACCTCAGCTTTCTGCAAATTAGAGTTATTATTAGCTGGAACTGCTGAACAAAGCCAATTTGCGGTACCAAAAAATGATATCTTTCTTAAAATTCAGTTTTTTTAGAAATGCCCACCTTTAAAGCGCACATCTGGAACATTTTTTAATTAAATGCCAACAAAACTTTATTTAAGTTAAACAATTTGTAAAACATTTATAAGAATTTCAGAAATTGGGCCGCAAGACTGCCATCACCTGGTGGAACTTCAACTATTTCAAAGTAAATGTTGTTAGACAGAAATATTAAATACAATTATCATTGAACTTTTAGGAATGGAATATAACTACCTTCGAAGGTTTATATAAAAACCTCAGGATAATTAGCGTTTCATCACTGTTAATGATAAAAAAAAAACTAGATTTTGTTTGTATTTTAGCGTTGAAAATTCCAATGAGCTTTTCTTTTAAGAAATGAAAATGCTTTAAAAATAAGGAAAGGAAATTTCCATATTATTTGATCTTCTCAAACTAAATAAATAATGACCAAAAAAAAATTTTAATGTAAGTCAGTTCCTACTGTGGTCTACAAAGAAAATTTTGATTTTATTTATTTTTTTTGTTTTGAATAATTACAAATAATTAAATATGTATATACATAATATGACAAAGTCATATAAATACAATTCTCTTGACTTTCCTTCCATAGTCATCCGTATACCTTCAATGGTTATCTTCCATGCTATTTGTTCACATTTCAATGATCTCATATAGGCTAGTTTGTTTCAACATTGATTTTTACTATCACTATAATTTTGTTATAAAATATTTTAGTTTATTATACACTAGTACTACCACTAGTACACTAGTAGGCCTACTATCTACACTATTATACAATAGTTTATAATATACTTAGTTTATTATTATTATAATTTTATTATAGTTTACTCAAACGTTTAGTTTATTTTGTTATAATTTTATTATAACTTGCTCAAACATTTAGATTATTAATGTAATCATTTCATTATTTTTTTCTCTAACAATTATTTTATTCTTGATATAATTTTGTCAGGACGTTTTGACATTACTTCACATCCTAAACTAAAGTGCTTTACTTGTTAATAGTAAACCTTTTCATTTTTATTTTACTACTACGTTATTTAATCTATGTTATTGACCCACTTTCCATCCTACATTGCTACATCACCTCAAAATGATAACCCTATATATATCCTGATAGAACGTTCAACTCATCCGTAAATGTGATCTATTTACTTCGTTATTTCATTTTATGAAGATAATATCGTTACTTAGCTAAGTCGCAATGCAGGCCTACATCTGCTTCTATACCTTCTCATAAAGAGAAGATATTTAATCTATTTACTTCGTTATTTCATTTTATGAAGATAATATCGTTACTTAGCTAAGTCGCAATGCAGGCCTACATCTGCTTCTATACCTTCTCATAAAGAGAAGATATTTAATCTATTTACTTCGTTATTTCATTTTATGAAGATAATATCGTTACTTAGCTAAGTCGCAATGCAGACCTACATCTGCTTCTATACCTTCTCATAAAGAGAAGATATTTAATCTATTTACTTCGTTATTTCATTTTATGAAGATAATATCGTTACTTAGCTAAGTCGCAATGCAGGCCTACATCTGCTTCTATACCTTCTCATAAAGAGAAGATATTTAATCTATTTACTTCGTTATTTCATTTTATGAAGATAATATCGTTACTTAGCTAAGTCGCAATGCAGGCCTACATCTGCTTCTATACCTTCTCATAAAGAGAAGATATTTAATCTATTTACTTCGTTATTTCATTTTATGAAGATAATATCGTTACTTAGCTAAGTCGCAATGCAGGCCTACATCTGCTTCTATACCTTCTCATAAAGAGAAGATATTTAATCTATTTACTTCGTTATTTCATTTTATGAAGATAATATCGTTACTTAGCTAAGTCGCAATGCAGACCTACATCTGCTTCTATACCTTCTCATAAAGAGAAGATATTTAATCTATTTACTTCGTTATTTCATTTTATGAAGATAATATCGTTACTTAGCTAAGTCGCAATGCAGACCTACATCTGCTTCTATACCTTCTCATAAAGAGAAGATATTTAATCTATTTACTTCGTTATTTCATTTTATGAAGATAATATCGTTACTTAGCTAAGTCGCAATGCAGACCTACATCTGCTTCTATACCTTCTCATAAAGAGAAGATATTTAATCTATTTACTTCGTTATTTCATTTTATGAAGATAATATCGTTACTTAGCTAAGTCGCAATGCAGGCCTACATCTGCTTCTATACCTTCTCATAAAGAGAAGATATTTAATCTATTTACTTCGTTATTTCATTTTATGAAGATAATATCGTTACTTAGCTAAGTCGCAATGCAGACCTACATCTGCTTCTATACCTGCTCATAAAGAGAAGATATTTAATCTATTTACTTCGTTATTTCATTTTATGAAGATAATATCGTTACTTAGCTAAGTCGCAATGCAGACCTACATCTGCTTCTATACCTTCTCATAAAGAGAAGATATTTAATCTATTTACTTCGTTATTTCATTTTATGAAGATAATATCGTTACTTAGCTAAGTCGCAATGCAGACCTACATCTGCTTCTATACCTTCTCATAAAGAGAAGATATTTAATCTCCATTAGACTTGTAGTTCTGGAATAAATCATATTCAATTTTTTATGAAACTTATAATTCATCTTTTATATTTTCAACAAATGTTGTAATTTGTTTGCAAATGTTTGCTTTGAGCAATATAATCAGAGCTATTGTAATCAGATTTTACTTGTTTTTATTCTGTTTGGTTAAAAACATGACTCCATTTCACTCGAGTTTATCAAAGGTTAACATTTCTTTTTGAACGGTTTATTTTTCTCCTTTCTTTTTGATCTATGCTTTTAATTGTTATTTACATGGCTGTGTAGCGATTCGTACACGGTGTTTCTTTCTACCACAAACGTAGATTCTCAAATGAAACTCAACAAATATCATTGTAAAGCAAAGTTTTACTACGGCCCTTTGTGATGTGTACCAATCAGAAGAATTCCAAACTACTCCTCCGACTATTGTTGTGGATTGAGATTATATACGCGAACAACGTTAAACCGGTTCCCGAACATTATTCAAACTGGACACGAATAAAATCAATCGCTTTCAGAGACAACAATTCACCACACTGAATTCCCCCCAGACATAACTTGTTGATGTTTTTAATATGTGTTACGATTGTTAGCTATTAACCTGTGGTTGTAAACATTTTTTAGATTTACGCCACAAAACACATAATCTCATTACAGTGTATTGGCCAGTAATGAAACCTTACATCCCTTTAAGTTGTAATGTTTTTCTAGTTCTATAAGCAACGTTTTAAGTTTAGATTACAACAGAGATACAAAACATCTTCTTGTGTACAATATAGAGTATATAAAGGAAATACGTTTCCCTCAATGACTTTTCCCGTGTCAAAAACCCTCCGACCCTCTTCCAGTGCACGATTCTCGCAGCCTTATTTGCATATTCCTACGTATATTTATCTCTTTTTCAGTTGCATTTCTTCACATTTGTAATAGTTTCATCTTTTTCTTGTTTGCGAGTACTGTAACGAATTGTCTAGATCTATGGATTTATACAAAACTTAAGCATTATTATTTAATCGGGTATAAGTACAATCATCATCCATGTAGAGTAACATTTACATATGCGGCGATGTATGCAAAAGGGCGTTCCGACAGACGTATTCAATATTTAACTCAGCATTACCTTTTAAAACCAAATTCTTTACTCCAACTGCCAACGGGAACTGTTACGTTACTCGTAGTATTATTGGTATTGCGAATACTGTCATCCTGATAAAACCTTTAAACTGTGTTTGTTTGCGATTCGTTATTGTTAAGATGAGTCTGTGAAACGGTTCTTAAGTTCTCTGAGAATGTAATTGATAAACAAAAACTAATATAAAAAAATTGTTGAAGTCAATTCATACTTGGGTCAACAAAGAAAAATTTTATTTGAGTTACTTTTTATTAACAAATTACAGTTAATTCAAATGTATATACATATGACAGAATCACAATATTAATTGGCAATATAGAAAGCGATATTATTTAATAATGTTAAAACCTAATTATTAATTTAAAATTAAAAAAAAAATGTATCAACATCAAGTGTCATCCACTACAAGTTTTAAAAAAATGTATTTGAAGTTGATTGAATGAATAGAAAAATATTTTATTAACGATTGAAATTTTGAACAAGATATATATGAGGAGAGTGTGAGTTAATAGAAGGAATTGAAAAATCTGATTAAATATCATTTCTTACCTCCCTCTGGAGGAGGACCATACCTCCCTCTGCCTTTATCCTCGATGACCTCCGGCTAACTCCTTTACCCTCCTGACCTTGATGACCTCTCCTTGTCCGCAAGAAAGTAGTGGTTTATCCCTTGACTACGAACCCTGGTTCGAGACCTGTATCTCAAGGAATAAACCTCTCAGGGGAACAAACCCCTGAATTTGTTATAAAAACCAATTAGCCTCCTATAAGCCTTTTAAGCTCCTTTCGGGGTACTGGAGTCTTTGAAAGACACTTTTCACTTGAAGACTAGAATTGGATACTTAGTGAATTAATTTTATCCTAATTGAAAAACAAACCTAATTATAAAATGTATTTTTTTTTTATTTGACATTAGAATTTATTATTACTAGTTTGTGTATTTTATAGGATTTAAATTCCTATGTTTTATCTAACCTGAAATTACAGTCAACCTGCCTATCTTGTTTAAGATTAATAGTGCAGAATATGTCTCCTTATTAGGTCTACATTATTATTATTAAAAAACACACACACACACACACACACAAACACACACACACACACACACACACACACACACATATATGTATATATATATATATATATATATATATATATATATATATATATATATATATATTAAAACAACACAGGTTATTCAAATACAAGAATATTTATTATTTTATATGGATATAAAATAATAAATATTCTTGTATTTGAATAACCTGTGTTGTTTTAAATTATTAAACAAGAAAACGTATTTTATATTTATATATATATATATATATATATATATATATATATATTTATACACAAGTATCCTATTCTTTTATAATAATATCAAAAAGCCGAATGTTCATAATATATTCTAACATTTATCCGATTTCAATTATTATAATTAATTTTGCACATAATTTTTTTTATCCAAGTTAAATTACACATATCTTGTTAATATTTATACACTTTAAGGTTAACCTATCTAGTTACAATAAGGTATGACTATTAAAACCAACTTCAATTAATTCAATATCATAATCTTGTTAACATTTACCCATTTTTAGGTTACCCTAGTTAGTTATATTAGGCTATGCTTTTAATACAAACTTTATTTAATTTCACTCATTTTAGTAATTATCTGCGGAGCAGGAAGTTCATCTTGGCCTCAACTTACTGCGCCCACAAGAGAGAAACGCCCTCTGTAGAATTACGTAAGTTAGTTCGATACTGCATGGAGAGGAATATAGGAATCTTGTTGGGCTGTGATGCCAATGGTCATAATGAGGTGTGGGGCAGCAAAGACACAAATGAGCGTGACGAGAAAATCAGTGGCGTGGCGAGGTGGTAGTATACGGGCGATATAGCTCTCCTCGTTAGGGGGCCATTAGGAGAGACCCTCAGAGACCTGCTTCAAGAGATACTTGAGGTAACCGAAGCATGGGGCAGGGAAAATGCACTATGCATTCAAGAAGGGAAATCTGTGGCACTCTGTGGCGTTGGATGGAAATTGGCAATACCAAAAAGGATACGTTGAGAGCGCTAAGTATCAGGGAGTTATTCTGAATGGGAAGCTACTCTGGCGTGAGCACTTGGAGGATAAGTACAAACAATCCATAGCTACGTTCTGGAAATGCAGAGGAGCAATAGGAATGAGATGGGGTTTGGCATGAGATAGGCAAGAAACTACAGTGTCTGGTGGGACAGGACACAGAAAGAAACAAGTAGAAGAGTGCTGGACCGCGTGCAGGGACTCTTCCTTAGAGGCATAACAGCTACGAGGAGAAGCACTCCATGTGCAGCCATGAGGGTTATGTTGGGTTTTTCATCCTTGGGTTTTCAAATTAGGATGGAGGCAATGAAAACTGCATACCTGCTAACTTGTACTGGGCTGTGGAAGAAGAGTAGCAAACGACATAAACAGCTATTTCGTGATTAACCTCAGATTCCTGGGAATAACCTCAGGACAAGATAATGTTTCTTATAACAGAAGAAAATAAATTACAAAATCTATATTCCTGCAGGAAAGGCAAGCTGAGTGTAGATCCAAACATGGTGAAATCTAGGTCCAAGATGAAGGAAGTAGTGGGAGCCGGTGTGCAAGAATTTCCGACGAAGGCCAAGAGGAAAGCCCAATCCACGTGCTCTGTGAGTGCCCTACTTTTGGAGCTGCAAGAAGATAGTGGTTTGGCTGGCAATTATGTACACCAGAAGATATCAGAAGATTTAGCATCAGGTGGGTCCTTGGATTCTACAAAGAGGTAGGTATCCACTAAGCTAATCTTGGGGTAGGGATAGAAAGAGAGTACAAAGGTTGTAGCTAAGAGCACCGATAAGATCCCACCGAGTTTTAATAATAATAATATATATCACTTACACTATAATGTAAATAAACAAGAATCTTACTTTATATATATATATATATTATAACACAACGTATGAGGCTTTAGATAAATTTAGTTAGTAGCTAAATTAATTATCGGTAGAAGGATTAAGAAAAGAAAGACACAAATAGTTTGGTAAGGTGCCGACAAAGCAGGTACCATTCCATTATTCTTTTTCAGGGAAACTATAAACTGTGTGCCGGCAACCATTGACAATAGAAAGGGTCCAAGTTGCTAAGACGGGAAATTCCAGAAACCGACAACCTGGGAAAATTACGCGGTACCGTTAGGTTGTTAATTGTGGAACCTGTGGGAAACTAAAAAGAACGTATTGGTAGGGGGAGAGATTAGGAATTTCCATAAAAACTAGAATGATCAGGAGAAGTTTTTAAGTTTTAAGGGAGCTTCAGAAGAAGGCAGACGGATTGGTGGGAACAAAGATGGCAGTGTTGTAAAAGGAGTAAATTATTAAATTAAGTAAAGAGTTTTGTGTTATAAGTAAATTTTTTAAAAGTACGACGTAAAAGTTTTTTTAAAGTATTAAGAAAGTAAGTTTTTTTTGTGTCAAGTGTAAGCGCAGAAGGTAACAAAAACCAAGATTCCAGGGGCTCTACAAAACTATAAGTATTATTTGGATATAAGTGTAGCCAACAGACATATATATTTTAGTAAAGTTCAGAACAAATTTAATTTTATTACAATTTATAAAAAATTAATCTAGTTTCACCATTTCTAATTTAAGAAGCAAAGTTGCCGTAATAGCGAATCGAGAGCAATTAAAAAATTTTAATACTGAATTTATTACCTTTGTTATGTTATTTTATTAGAAATCTAAAGTCTCAAAAGTCCACCTTTTATAATTGTAATGTTAGTTAAGATATCAATCCTGTCACTGCAAAATATTAATATATATTTGGTATAATGTGTAGAGTGAAATGTAGAGAAATAAATGCAAGTGATGTTTAAAATTTATAAGATTGTTAATTCTTTATAAACCTGAAGGTGTGACATTGGAAAGGTAAGGTAAATAAATAACATTAAAAATAAATTATAATTATAACAAAAGTTAGGTTATAATATATATATATGAGTGTAAATATATATGCGAGTTAACTTTGGATGATTAATTACGGAATATTCACAATGAAGATGCCGTAATTAATCTTCGAACGTTAACTCGTATATATATAAAGTAAGATACTTATTTATTTACATTATACTTTTAGTGATAAGTCAATACAAAAAAACAGTGTTGTAAAGTTAATATATATATATATATATATATATATATATATATATATATATATATATACGCGTATATATATATATATGAGTGTAAATACATATGCGAGTTAACTTTGGATGATTAATTACGGAATATTCACAATGAAGATACCGTAATTAATCTTCGCACGTTAACTCGTATATATATAAAGTAAGATACTTATTTATTTACATTATACTTTTAGTGATAAGTCAATACAAAAAAACAGTGTTGTAAAGTTAATATATATATATATATATATATATATATATATATATATATATATAGGCTATATAGTTCAAATTGTCAATCGTTAATAGAATATTTATATTTTAAATGCATATTTTTAAACTAGGGAATGAAACTTAATGGTAATAAAGTTTTTATTCAAATAATTATTTATTAATAGTTTCTATTGAATTAGCTTTAGTTTTATATGGGAGAAAACCTTTCATAAAAGTGGCAAGGTCACTATAGATATTTCTTCCCATTTGGCTTTAAATAAGTAATAACATCTGATTTCATAAAAAAGCTCCCCTTATATTACATGCTATGTGGTAGAACAGCTGTTTCAACGCATATGTAATGTTATCCTATTTATATTAATTGTAATTATTTAATAAAGAGTAAAAAAATATTTTTTTCTTTGTTAACCTAGCTAATAATTAGCATTATACAATTTTTCTCGATATTACTTGTTGATGATGACGTGAAATTCAAGGCATTGGTTGATGTCCTGGTAATATGATTAGAAAAAAAACGAGATAGTGTTCTTTTAATTGCGAGTCTTTGTTCTTAAATCATTGTTGGAGAACCTGTTGCTGAATCATTGGCCTGTGTTGCACGAATATATTTGTTACAGTCTGTACAGTAACAGCCTATACACTTGGTCTACAAGTTTATTTTGTATGTCTTGTTTTATGTTGTATTGTAGTTTGTTATTGATATTTAAAGTTATCATATAATCTGTTTTGATCTTATTTGCAGTTTTGTTTATGTATAAGAGAATGATGAAATTATGTTTTACCCTGTTGAGATGTTTTCCTGTTTAGTTTTATGTTATCAAATACTGTAACACTGTAACATATCTGTGAGGTAGGTATTTATTTGTGTTGATGTGTTTGGTAGACTGGTACTGTAGCACAAAAAGCTATTTTAGATCCATATTAAATAACCTAAGTGTTTCATGGTCTTTTAAGGTACATCTTTACAAGAGAGAGTTTAAGGTTCGGAGAGTTGTGTATTAGTGGGTCGGTCATTGGGTAAAAGGTAGCATTTAAAACGAACGGCAAACTTATTACAACATTCAACACAGCCAAATAGGCACAGGTTACTCCTACCACCAGGTTAATACAAAATAGCCGGCACAGTTTCTAACAATGTTATTTGAATACATTTACACGTACTTTTACGTAGGTATTAACGACTGACCCCGATTACAGTTATAAATCGATTTACCCATTTCACAAGGGATCAAGTTAAAGCCCGACAACGTAGGTTGCAAGTAGTGAAACATGGACGAATGCAAATAAAAAGAAAAACCTGGATGAAATAAAGATTAATGCTGGAGTAGGGGGGAGTGGACTAGTGTCGGCGATGGGTTACGTGCTTTGGAGTAAAGGACCAGTAGTCTACAAGCCGGCCTGTTGTAAGGTAAGCCTTGTTTTGTTTGTAACCCCTGGTCTTTCGCGCCCAGTTTAAATCCGATCGGATTTATTTTTACATTATTCTCCTATTCCAGTAAATTTTCTACCCGACATTTAGTATTAGGTATTTTAGAACTGTTCAGTTTTAGTTGAAATTATGTTTTCAATTATTTAATTTCAGTTTGACCTATTCTTAATTTCAAACCGATTCTTTAGTTGCTAAATTTTAGATTTGTTTTTTCATCAAAAATTCTAATTTTAAGTTTTATCATTACGAATCAGTTTTTTAATGTTAGAATACATTTAAAGTTAGCTACTACAACCAACTGGAATATTGTCGGCAAAAGACAATATAAAAACACATTAGGACTAAATATTATAGATAAATACATTACTATAATATCATTCTATCCATACATTAAAATAATATAGTTATAAACATTAATGGTTTACACTGACACTGTGAATTAATGATTAATACTCAACTAATTTATTCAAATTTATAGCGAGACTATTATAACGTAGATGAATTTAAATTGAACAGTTATTCTTTTTTTTTTATTTTTAATTATGTGCTCTAAAGTATTCTATTTATTGTTGGAAGAACCCCTCAACAATATATATATATATATATAATTAATAAATTTAAAATATTTCAAAAACAGGAATACTTTTAATACATATATTATTCAAAGCTTTTCGCCGATAAAACAATACCAGCATATTCAGGAAAATAATTATCTAACAAAATATTTTTACAAAAATTAAATCATATGTACTACAAACAACCATATGTTTATAAGTATTGCACTTTATGTATTTTTTTCTATAACATCAATGACCTTATAAATAGTTTGGTGCCTTGATCTCACTTAAATTTGTTCATCAATTAATTTGTCAATAAATTTCCAATGTTTCACATATATTCATCTTTAATCCTTTATTTAATTCTTTTAATTATTTGATATTTTCTATTTCAGGAAATTGGTGTTCGTTATTAATACACTGAATTGCTAAATTTGAATTGTATATGTTTTGTTTGATATAAGCGTTTAAATGTTCTTTGTATCTTTCTTTTAATTTCTTTTTTGTTTGTCCTACATACAATTTATTACAAGTTTGACATTATATATTATATACACCATTTCTTTCGTGCTTATTATTTTGATTATTGATATTGTTTATTAAATTTTTAATTTTATTATCAGTTTTGTATGTAATTTGTAAATTTGATTCTTAAAATAATCTTGTAATTTTATTTATTTCGTTACCAGTGAATGTAAAAGTTGTCCAAATATTTTCTCTCTTATTATATACAATGTTATTGTTGATTTTCTGTTTTCTTATTATGTTATTATTTATCTATAGTTTTTCTTTTATAACCGTTTTCTAAACCAATTTGATATATTATATTTTTCTCTTTCATTTGAAAATTAAAGTTCATTGATATTTTGTGCATTCTATATAATAAATTATACAGCGCTGCCATTTTTTGGGTAATATGGATGATTTGAATAATTAGATATTATTTGATTAGTCTGCGTTGGTTTTCTATTTATATTATATTCAAATTTATCATTATTTCTAGTAAATATAATATCTAAATAATTTAGTTTTTTTTTTTTATTCAAATTCATGAGTAAATTTTATATTTTCTTGTATATTATTTATACAATTTTAATATTTCGTCAATATTTAAAGCATTATTATTTGATATGTATAGTCCGCAAGTTCTTGGGGAGCATTGAAAATAGATATAAGACGAAGCGTGAGGCACACATTTTTGCAAGCAAATGCAACGTAGAATGCTATATAACTATAGTCTATGTTACCTGTTGTGTAAACAAACCTTGCCATTCGTCTGATTCACTACTGTTTTGTCAGTAGCTACAAAATTTGGCATAATCTCGATCGTGAAAGCTTTGTCAACTGATTCACCTGTATGTAGCCACTAGGTCGTGAAAGCTAAGACAACTGCTTCAACTGTATGTAACCAATAGGTCGTGAAAGCTTTGTCAACTGCTTCATCTGTATGTAACCAATAGGTCGTGAAAGCTTTGTCAACTGCTTTACCTATATGTAACCACTAGGGCGTAAAAGCTTTGTCAACTGCTTCACCTGTATGTAGCCACTAGGTCGTGAAAGCTTTATTAACTGCTTTACCTGTATGTAGCCGCTAGGTCGTGAAAGCTTTGTCAACTGCTTTACCTGTATGTAGCCGCTAGGTCGTGAAAGCTTTGTCAACTGCTTCACCTGAATGTAGCAACTAGGTCGTAAAAACTTTGTCAACTACTTCACCAGTATGTAGCCACTAGGTCGTTAAAGCTTTATCAACTGCTTCATCTGTATGTAGCCGCTAGGTCGTGAAAGCTTTGTCAACTGCTTCACATGTATGTAACCAATAGGTCGTGAAAGCTTTGTCAACTGTTTCAGCTGTATGTAACCAATAGGTCGTGAAAGCTTTGTCAACTGCTTCACCTGTATGTAGCCGCTAGGTCGTAAAAGCTTTATCAACTGCTTCACCTGTATGTAGCCGCTAGGTCGTGAAAGCCTTAAAAACTGTTTCACCTGTATGTAGCCACTACGTCGTGAAAGCTTTGTCAACTACATGACTTGTATGTAGCCACTAGGTTGTGAAAGCCTTACCAACAGCTTCACCTGTATGTAGCCGCTAGGTCGTGAAAGCTTTATCAACTACTTCATCTGTATGTAGCCGCTAGGTCGTGAAAGCTTTGTCAACTGTTTCACCTGTATGTAGCCACTAGGCCGTGAAACATTTATCAACTGCTTCACCTGTATGTAGCCGCTAGGTCGTGAAAGCTTTGTCAACTGCTTCACCTGTGTGTAGCCGCTAGGTCGTGAAAGCTTTGTCAACTGCTTCACCTGTATGTAGACGCTAGGTCGTGAAAGCTTTGTCAACTGCTTCACCTGTATGTAGCCGCTAGGTCGTGAAAGCTTTGTCAACTGCTTCACCTGTATGTAGCCGCTAGGCCGTGAAACCTTTATCAACTGCTTCACCTGTATGTAGCCGCTAGGTCGTGAAAGCTTTGTCAACTGCTTCACCTGTATGTAGCCGCTAGGTCGTGAAAGCTTTGTCAACTGCTTCACCTGTATGTAGCCGCTAGGTCGTGAAAGCTTTGTCAACTGCTTCACCTGTATGTAGCCGCTAGGTCGTGAAAGTTTTGTCAACTGCTTCACCTGTATGTAACCGCTAGGTCGTGAAAGCTTTGTCAACTGCTTCACCTGTGTGTAGTCACTAGGTCGTGAAAGCCTTATCAACTGCTTCACCTGTATGTAGCCGCTAAGTCGTGAAAGCTTTGCCAACTGCTTTACCTGTATGTAGCCACTAAGTCGTGAAAGCTTTGTCAACTGCTCCACCTGTATGTAGCCGCTAGGTCGTGAAAGCTTTGTCAACTGCTTCACCTGTATGTAGCCGCTAGGTCGTGAAAGCTTTGTCAACTGCTTCACCTGTATGTAGCCACTAGGTCGTGAAAGCCTTACCAACACTTTCACCTGTATGTAGCCACTACGTCGTGAAAGCTTTGTCAACTGCTTCACTTGTATGAAGCCGCTAGGTCGTGAAAGCTTTGTCAACTGCTTCACCTGTATGTAGCCGCTAGGTCGTGAAAGCTTTGTCAACTGCTTCACCTGTATGTAGCCGCTAGGTCGTGAAAGTTTTGTCAACTGCTTCACCTGTATGTAACCGCTAGGTCGTGAAAGCTTTGTCAACTGCTTCACCTGTGTGTAGTCACTAGGTCGTGAAAGCCTTATCAACTGCTTCACCTGTATGTAGCCGCTAAGTCGTGAAAGCTTTGCCAACTGCTTTACCTGTATGTAGCCACTAAGTCGTGAAAGCTTTGTCAACTGCTCCACCTGTATGTAGCCGCTAGGTCGTGAAAGCTTTGTCAACTGCTTCACCTGTATGTAGCCGCTAGGTCGTGAAAGCTTTGTCAACTGCTTCACCTGTATGTAGCCGCTAGGTCGTGAAAGCTTTGTCAACTGCTTCACCTGTATGTAGCCACTAGGTCGTGAAAGCCTTACCAACACTTTCACCTGTATGTAGCCACTACGTCGTGAAAGCTTTGTCAACTGCTTCACTTGTATGAAGCCGCTAGGTCGTGAAAGCTTTGTCAACTGCTTCACCTGTATGTAGCCGCTAGTTCGTGAAAGCTTTGCCAACTGCTTCACCTGTATGTAGCCGATAGGTCATGAAAGCTTTGTCAACTGCTTCACTTGTATGTATCCGCTGGGTCGTGAATGTTTTGTCAACTGCTTCACCTGTATGTAGCCACTTGGTCGTGAAAGCTTTGTCAACTGCTTCATCTGTATGTAGCCGCTAGGTCGTGAAAGCTTTGTCAACTGCTTCACCTGTATGTAACCACTAGGTCGTGAAAGCCTTATCAACAGCTTCACCTGTATGTAGCCACTAGGTCGTGAAAGCTGTATCAACTGTTTCACCTGTATGAAGCCGCTAGTTCGTGAAAGCTTTGTCAACTGCTTCAGCTGTATGTAGCCGCTAGGTCGTGAAAGCTTTGTCATCTGCTTCACCTGTATGTAGCCGCTAGGTCGTGAAAGCTTTGCCAACTGCTTTACCTGTATATAGCCACTAAATCGTGAAAGCTTTATCAACTACTTCACCTGTATGTAGTCACTAAGTCGTGATAGCTTTATCAACTGCTTCACCTGTATGTAGCCACTACGTCGTGAAAGCTTTGTCAACTGCTTCACTTGTATGTAGCCGCTAGGTCGTGAAAGCTTTGTCAACTGCTTCACCTGTATGTAGCCGTTAGGTCGTGAAAGCTTTGTCACCTGCTTCACCTGTATGTAGCCACTAGGTCGTGAAAGCCTTATCAACAGCTTCACCTGTATGTACCCACTAGGTCGTGAAAGCTGTATCAACTGCTTCACCTGTATGTAGCCGCTAGTTCGTGAAAGCTTTGTCAACTGCTTTACCTGTATGTAGCCGCTAGGTCGTGAAAGCTTTGTCAACTGCTTCACCTGTATGTAGCCGCTAGGTCGTGAAAGCTTTGTCAACTGCTTCACTTGTATGTATCCGCTGGGTCGTGAAAGTTTTTTCAACTGCTTCACCTGTATGTAGCCACTTGGTTGTGAAAGCTTTGTCAATTGCTTCACCTGTATGGAGCCGCTAGGTCGTGAAAGCTTTGTCAACTGCTTTACTTGTATGTAGTCACTAGGTCGTGAAAGCTGTATCAACTGCTTCACCTGTATGTAGCCGCTAGTTCGTGAAAGCTTTGTCAACTGCTTCACCTGTATGTAGCCGCTAGGTCGTGAAAGCTTTGTCAACTGCTTCACCTGTATGTAGCCCCTAGGTCGTGAAAGCTTTGTCAACTGCTTCACCTGTATGTAGCCACTAGGTCGTGAAAGCTTTGTCAACTGCTTCATCTGTATGTAGCCGCTAGTTCTTGAAAGCTTTGTCAACTGCTTCACCTGTATGTAGCCGCTAGGTCGTGAAAGCTTTGTCAACTGCTTCACCTGTATGTAGCCACTAGGTCGTGAAAGCTTTATCAACTGCTTCACCTGTATGTAGTCACTAAGTCGTGATAGCTTTATCAACTGCTTCACCTGTATGTAGCCGCTAGGTCGTGAAAGCTTTGTCAACTGCTTCACTTGTATGTATCCGCTAGGTCGTGAAAATTTTGTCAACTGCTTCACCTGTATGTAGCCACTAGGTCGTGAAAGCCTTATCAACTGCTTCACCTGTATGTAGTCACTAAGTCGTGATAGCTTTGGCAAATGCTTCACCTGTATGTAGCCACTAGGTCGTGAAAGCTTTATCAACTGCTTCACCTGTATGTAGCCGCTAGGTCGTGATAGCTTTGTCAACTGTTTCACCTGTATGTAGCCACTAGGTCGTGAAAGCTTTATCAACCATTTTACCTGTATTTAGCCACTAGGTCGTGAAAGCTGTATCAACTGTTTCACCTGTATATAGCCGCTAGGTCGTGAAAGCTTTATCAACTACTTCACCTGTATGTAGCCGCTAGGTCGTGAAAGCTTTATCAACTGCTTCACCTGTATGTAGCCGCTTGGTCGTGAAAGCTTTGTCAACTGTTTCACCTGTATATAGCCGCTAGGTCGTGAAAGCTTTAACAACTGTTTCACCTGTATATAGCCGCTAGGTCGTGAAAGCTTTATCAACTGCTTCACCTGTATGTAGCCGCTAGTTCGTGAAAGCTTTGTCAACTGCTTCACCTGTATGTAGCCGCTAGGTCGTGAAAGCTTTGTCAACTGCTTCACCTGTATGTAGCCCCTAGGTCGTGAAAGCTTTGTCAACTGCTTCACCTGTATGTAGCCACTAGGTCGTGAAAGCTTTGTCAACTGCTTCATCTGTATGTAGCCGCTAGTTCTTGAAAGCTTTGTCAACTGCTTCACCTGTATGTAGCCGCTAGGTCGTGAAAGCTTTGTCAACTGCTTCACCTGTATGTAGCCACTAGGTCGTGAAAGCTTTATCAACTGCTTCACCTGTATGTAGTCACTAAGTCGTGATAGCTTTATCAACTGCTTCACCTGTATGTAGCCGCTAGGTCGTGAAAGCTTTGTCAACTGCTTCACTTGTATGTATCCGCTAGGTCGTGAAAATTTTGTCAACTGCTTCACCTGTATGTAGCCACTAGGTCGTGAAAGCCTTATCAACTGCTTCACCTGTATGTAGTCACTAAGTCGTGATAGCTTTGGCAAATGCTTCACCTGTATGTAGCCACTAGGTCGTGAAAGCTTTATCAACTGCTTCACCTGTATGTAGCCGCTAGGTCGTGATAGCTTTGTCAACTGTTTCACCTGTATGTAGCCACTAGGTCGTGAAAGCTTTATCAACCATTTTACCTGTATTTAGCCACTAGGTCGTGAAAGCTGTATCAACTGTTTCACCTGTATATAGCCGCTAGGTCGTGAAAGCTTTATCAACTACTTCACCTGTATGTAGCCGCTAGGTCGTGAAAGCTTTATCAACTGCTTCACCTGTATGTAGCCGCTAGGTCGTGAAAGCTTTATCAACTATTTTACCTGTATGTAGCCGCTTGGTCGTGAAAGCTTTGTCAACTGTTTCACCTGTATATAGCCGCTAGGTCGTGAAAGCTTTAACAACTGTTTCACCTGTATATAGCCGCTAGGTCGTGAAAGCTTTATCAACTGCTTCACCTGTATGTAGCCGCTAGGTCGTGAAAGCTTTATCAACTGTTTCACCTGTATGTAGCCGCTAGGTCGTGAAAGCTTTGTCAACTGCTTCACTTGTATGTATCCGCTAGGTCGTGAAAATTTTGTCAACTGCTTCACCTGTATGTAGCCACTAGGTCGTGAAAGCCTTATCAACTGCTTCACCTGTATGTAGTCACTAAGTCGTGATAGCTTTGGCAAATGCTTCACCTGTATGTAGCCACTAGGTCGTGAAAGCTTTATCAACTGCTTCACCTGTATGTAGCCGCTAGGTCGTGATAGCTTTGTCAACTGTTTCACCTGTATGTAGCCACTAGGTCGTGAAAGCTTTATCAACCATTTTACCTGTATTTAGCCACTAGGTCGTGAAAGCTGTATCAACTGTTTCACCTGTATATAGCCGCTAGGTCGTGAAAGCTTTATCAACTACTTCACCTGTATGTAGCCGCTAGGTCGTGAAAGCTTTATCAACTGCTTCACCTGTATGTAGCCGCTTGGTCGTGAAAGCTTTGTCAACTGTTTCACCTGTATATAGCCGATAGGTCGTGAAAGCTTTAACAACTGTTTCACCTGTATATAGCCGCTAGGTCGTGAAAGCTTTATCAACTGCTTCACCTGTATGTAGCCGCTAGGTCGTGATAGCTTTGTCAACTGTTTCACCTGTATGTAGCCACTAGGTCGTGAAAGCTTTATCAACCATTTTACCTGTATTTAGCCACTAGGTCGTGAAAGCTGTATCAACTGTTTCACCTGTATATAGCCGCTAGGTCGTGAAAGCTTTATCAACTACTTCACCTGTATGTAGCCGCTAGGTCGTGAAAGCTTTATCAACTGCTTCACCTGTATGTAGCCGCTTGGTCGTGAAAGCTTTGTCAACTGTTTCACCTGTATATAGCCGCTAGGTCGTGAAAGCTTTATCAACTACTTCACCTGTATGTAGCCGCTAGGTCGTGAAAGCTTTATCAACTACTTCACCTGTATGTAGCCGCTAGGTCGTGAAAGCTTTATCAACTGCTTCACCTGTATGTAGCCGCTTGGTCGTGAAAGCTTTAACAACTGTTTCACCTGTATATAGCCGCTAGGTCGTGAAAGCTTTATCAACTACTTCACCTGTATGTAGCCGCTAGGTCGTGAAAGCTTTAACAACTGCTTCACCTGTATGTAGCCGCTAGGTCGTGAAAGCTTTATCAACTGCTTCACCTGTATGTAGCCGCTTGGTCGTGAAAGCTTTTTCAACTACTTCACTTGTATGTAGCCACTAGGTCGTGAAAGCTTTATCAACTATTTTACCTGTATGTAGCCACTAGGTCGTGAAAGCTTTAACAACTGTTTCACCTGTATGTAGCCGCTAGGTCGTGAAAGCTTTTTCAACTACTTCACTTGTATGTAGCCACTAGGTCGTGAAAGCTTTATCAACTATTTTACCTGTATGTAGCCACTAGGTCGTGAAAGCTTTAACAACTGCTTCACCTGTATGTAGCCGCTTGGTCGTGAAAGCTTTTTCAACTACTTCACTTGTATGTAGCCACTAGGTCGTGAAAGCTTTAACAACTGTTTCACCTGTATGTAGCCGCTAGGTCGTGAAAGCTTTTTCAACTACTTCACTTGTATGTAGCCACTAGGTCGTGAAAGCTTTATCAACTATTTTACCTGTATGTAGCCACTAGGTCGTGAAAGCTTTAACAACTGCTTCACCTGTATGTAGCCGCTTGGTCGTGAAAGCTTTTTCAACTACTTCACTTGTATGTAGCCACTAGGTCGTGAAAGCTTTATCAACTATTTTACCTGTATGTAGCCACTAGGTCGTGAAAGCTTTAACAACTGCTTCACCTGTATGTAGCCGCTTGGTCGTGAAAGCTTTTTCAACTACTTCACTTGTATGTAGCCACTAGGTCGTGAAAGCTTTATCAACTATTTTACCTGTATGTAGCCACTAGGTCGTGAAAGCTTTAACAACTGCTTCACCTGTATGTAGCCGCTAGGTCGTGATAGCTTTATCAACTACTTCACCTGTATGTAGCCACTAGGTCGTGAAAGCTTTAACAACTGCTTCACCTGTATGTAGCCGCTTGGTCGTGAAAGCTTTTTCAACTACTTCACTTGTATGTAGCCACTAGGTCGTGAAAGCTTTATCAACTACTTCACCTGTATGTAGCCACTAGGTCGTGAAAGCTTTAACAACTGCTTCACCTGTATGTAACCACTAGGTCGTGAAAGCTTTAACAACTGCTTCACCTGTATGTAGCCGCTTGGTCGTGAAAGCTTTTTCAACTACTTCACTTGTATGTAGCCACTAGGTCGTGAAAGCTTTAACAACTGCTTCACCTGTATGTAGCCACTAGGTCGTGAAAGCTTTAACAACTGCTTCACCTGTATGTAGCCGCTTGGTCGTGAAAGCTTTTTCAACTACTTCACCTGTATGTAGCCACTAGGTCGTGAAAGCTTTATCAACTACTTCACCTGTATGTAGCCACTAGGTCGTGAAAGCTTTAACAACTGCTTCACCTGTATGTAGCCGCTTGGTCGTGAAAGCTTTTTCAACTACTTCACTTGTATGTAGCCACTAGGTCGTGAAAGCTTTAACAACTGCTTCACCTGTATGTAGCCGCTTGGTCGTGAAAGCTTTTTCAACTACTTCACTTGTATGTAGCCACTAGGTCGTGAAAGCTTTATCAACTACTTCACCTGTATGTAGCCACTAGGTCGTGAAAGCTTTAACAACTGCTTCACCTGTATGTAGCCGCTTGGTCGTGAAAGCTTTTTCAACTACTTCACTTGTATGTAGCCACTAGGTCGTGAAAGCTTTAACAACTGCTTCACCTGTATGTAGCCGCTTGGTCGTGAAAGCTTTATCAACTGTTTCACCTGTATGTAGCCACTAGGTCGTGAAAGCTTTGTCAACTACTTCACTTGTATGTAGCCGCTAGGTCGTGAAAGCTTTGTCAACTACTTCCCTTGTATGTAGCCACTAGGTCGTGAAAGTTTATCAACTGTTTCACCTGTATGTAGCCACTAGGTCGTGAAAGCTTTAACAACTGCTTCACCTGTATGTAGCCGCTAGGTCGTGAAAGCTTTAACAACTGTTTCACCTGTATGTAGCCACTAGGTCGTGAAAGCTTTAACAACTGCTTCACCTGTATGTAGCCGCTAGGTCGTGAAAGCTTTAACAACTGTTTCACCTGTATGTAGCCACTAGGTCGTGAAAGCTTTAACAACTGCTTCACCTGTATGTAGCCGCTTGGTCGTGAAAGCTTTAACAACTGTTTCACCTGTATGTAGCCGCTTGGTCGTGAAAGCTTTAACAACTGTTTCACCTGTATGTAGCCACTAGGTCGTGAAAGCTTTAACAACTGCTTCACCTGTATGTAGCCGCTAGGTCGTGAAAGCTTTAACAACTGTTTCACCTGTATGTAGCCACTAGGTCGTGAAAGCTTTGTCAACTGCTTCACCTGTATGTAGCCGCTTGGTCGTGAAAGCTTTAACAACTGTTTCACCTGTATGTAGCCACTAGGTCGTGAAAGCTTTAACAACTGCTTCACCTGTATGTAGCCGCTTGGTCGTGAAAGCTTTAACAACTGTTTCACCTGTATGTAGCCACTAGGTCGTGAAAGCTTTAACAACTGCTTCACCTGTATGTAGCCGCTAGGTCGTGAAAGCTTTAACAACTGTTTCACCTGTATGTAGCCACTAGGTCGTGAAAGCTTTGTCAACTACTTCACTTGTATGTAGCCGCTAGGTCGTGAAAGCTTTGTCAACTACTTCCCTTGTATGTAGCCACTAGGTCGTGAAAGTTTATCAACTGTTTCACCTGTATGTAGCCACTAGGTCGTGAAAGCTTTATCAACTGTTTCACCTGTATGTAGCCGCTAGGTCGTGAAAGCTTTGTCAACTACTTCCCTTGTATGTAGCCACTAGGTCGTGAAAGTTTATCAACTGTTTCACCTGTATGTAGCCGCTAGGTCGTGAAAGCTGTATCAACTGTTTCACCTGTATGTAGCCACTAACTCACTGTCCTTACATTCAATCCAACCAATGTGTGAACTTTTGTAAAATTTATTAAAATGAAATCGAAGCTTATGCATAGTTTACTTTTTCAGTTCCGACTAAAGATGTTATAACATTCTTGACATTATTGTGCATCCAGTTTAAATATAAGTTTAGGAGTAAATTTCATTTTGCACAAATTGAAACAAGTTCATATTTTTCAATTCCTAGTATTAGTTCACACTCTTCTTAACCTATATATATATATATATTTGTAGATCGTGTTCAAATTTTCATTTCTTAATCAAATACTTTATATTTCTCCACTCAAGTTCAAATACATTGTTTTTAAACTAGTGGATGTCACTTGATGTTAACACAGTTTTTCAATAAATATATTTTTAAAGTATAATAATTAAAATCTAAATTGAAACTCAAATGAAAGGTAATAATTAGATCAAAATTTTTAATGAATGAATAAAATCCTTAATTTGAAATCGTTAACTGAAATTATGTAATACCTTATGCTTAGAAATTGTGTGCAAAAGACGCTCTGTAGAAAAAAATTACAATTTTGGAATAATGGGGATAACTGGTGATTATTTATACTTCTATTTACTGTAAACAAGTATAAGTTTTCATTGAAAGTATATGAATTTAAAACAGTATTTCACATAATGTATTCATTACCATTATACAAGTGCATTGATGAATAACTTGTCCATTGACAAATTAAATTGTAATGTTTTTTTATTATTAATTACCAATATTTGAATTCTATTCCTCTTATTAGTTTGCATAGTTTTGCAACTTTTGCCTACGTCATTATTTAAATTGTGTTATAAGTTTCCACTTCAAATTCTAGATAATATATTTGTAAAAGTGTATAGAATTTAATTGTATGGAAAGTTTTTCGGAAAACATTAACCTAATTTGTCAGCGAAAACATCTTAACATTCCTGAAGGCAGTGCCACTCGATGATGTAATCTCGTGACGCTTAGATGCTGAACGATGGTCATGGCCGTGGCCGTGAATCGTGCCATTCACATCGCCTTAAAAGCTGTTGCATTGTCTACTTCGCTGGGAAGGCAGTGCATTAATCGTTGTGTAATGCCTGTTTGATTGTGTAACAAGAACCGCTTTTAGCGGCAATAATTGCTAAAATGAACATTCTCACAGTACGATATCATTTTGCGAAATACAAGACAACGATTTCATTTTATTTTTAAAGTACAGTAATCCCTCGCTATTCGCAGGGGCTACGTTCGCTGAACTTACCGCGAATAGTAAACCCGAGATACTGAAACCAACTGTATATGGAAATGGAAATGAGGGTTGGGTTGCTCATAAAAGATTTTAACACTAATTACAGCTATATTATACACTTATAATACAGTATGGTATATTTTCGTACTACTTAATAACATATACATTTCTTACTGTTTAGATACGTTTCCCTTCAATCTGAAAACACGAAAATTCTATTAAATACATCTATGAGCACGCACACACAGAGACACGTGTATTCGTTAACCACTGTCCACTAAATATTTAAACACCTAATTTTAGACGAATAATTTTTTAGACACTGATAATTTGATTTCAAAAAACCTTGTATTTGACATTGTTCCAGATATTTTCTAGTTCTTTACACACCACTTTATATAGCGATAGTGCTTTTTCTAGATCTCGAATAAATTTTAATGGCCGTTAAAGAGGAATCAATTTCAATAGTGGTTACAGCTAACGGTCTCCCTGAGCATAGAATTTCACCGATAGATTTTAATGTAAACTTCAGCGTTACATATTTTGCGATTTCTTCAGATTCGTTACCCGAGATAGCCACAGGTTCGGAAACAGTTCTAGCACAATTTTGGACATTTCGAAAATTAGCAGACACGACTAGCAGATGTGACACCTGTTTGATAATTGATAGGACAATCAAAATCCAAGTTAGTTACGCCCCAGATACGATTATCGATGTTTGTATTTCAAAAACTACTAAATCAGCCGTAAGTAAACAGAAGTAATGCTAAACTTATGTACGAGTATACTACTTGAAGAGTTGGATGCAAGCGCCGAAGCCGATCTTTTGAGTAGTAGGCTTAGTAGTATACAGTCTAACGGATGTTTGGAGAATAATCAGATTTCTTTGTAATAAATAACTACAGTTCTGTGCAAAATAAATAAGACGAGAACACATTATCTTACAACCTGCACAGTAACTATACCGTTTTTCTTGTCTTAGTTTTAGAATACGATACCAATACTGTAATTTTGCCAGCCGCGAATAGCGAGGGTCTACTGTATGGGTGTTTTGGTGCTACACTTTGCCAGCCGCGAATAGCGAGGGTCTACTGTATGGGTGTTTTGGTATTACACTTTGGCAGCCGCGAATAGCGTGGGTCTACTGTATGTGTGTTTTGGTACTACACTTGGCCAGCCGCGAATAGCGAGGGTCTACTGTATATGTGTTTTGGTACTACACTTTGCCAGCCGCGAATAGCGAGGGTCTACTCTATGTGTGTTTTGGTACTAGACTTTGCCAGCAGCGAATAGCGAGGGTCTACTGTATGTGTGTTTTGGTACTACACTTTGCCAGCCGCGAATAGCGAGGGCCTACTGTATGTGTGTTTTGGTACTACACTTTGCCAGACGCGAATAGCGAGGGTCTACTGTATGTGTGCTTTGGTACTACACTTTACCAGCCGAGAATAGCGAGGGTCTACTGTATGTGTGTTTCGGTAGTACACTGTATTTAATGTGGGTCTGTTGGTGGGTTGTGATTTAACAAAACATTACATCATTTTCACAAGGCTTAAAAACCGTAAAACACTCATTTTCAGGTTTGTTTAGAGAGCATAATACGCAACGCCTAATGCGATTATAAGCGGAAGAACTGTAAACAAACAGAAAACAGCACAACATAGGCCTCCATATCACAAACGCCGTTATCCAGTTATTCTTATCTACATGTGCATACCAAAGTTAAAATACATTTTAATAATAAAACAATCAATCACAATTAACAATAAAGTATTAAAAATTGTTAAATAACAAAAATACTATTAAAAATAATACCTTCTACTCCAACTCGTACAAATCTAACTCATACAGTTCTAACGCGTAGTCTACAACTCTAACTTGTACAAGTCTGACTCATGTACATCTAACTCTTACATGTCTAGATCATACGAGTCTAACTAAAACAGCTTTACTCATACAAGCCAAAAACGTACTAACCTAACTCATTCAAGTTTAACGTCTACTACCCTAACTCATACATATCTATTTTATACAAGTCTTATTCATACAAGTCTGACAAATACAAGTCTATATGACACACACCTAACTCGGACACGTCTAACTAAAAAACTCATACATACCTAATGCATAGAAGTTTAATTAATACACGTCCAACTCATAAATTCATTCATGTCCAACATGTACTGGTTTAATTTATACGCGTTGAACTCATAGCAGTCTAACTCATACATCTCTAAATACAAAACTAATACATGTCTAACACATGCAAGTTTAATGTATATATGTTCAACTCATACACGTCCAACTCATACACCCGTACATGTCTAACAGGTACTAGACTTTTAATTTATGCAAGTTTACTCATACGAGTCTGTCTCATACAAGGCTAACTCATTCACGTCAACCCATAAACTCATACATGACTAATACATTGAAGTTTAATTTACACACGTTTAACTCATAAACATCCAACTCATACACATGTTTACACAGTTCAACTCAGACAGGTGCTACACATACAAGTTTATTTTGAACAAGTCTAACGCATACACGTCTAACTCATAAACGTATACATGTCTAATACATTGAAGTTTAATTTATACACGTTTAACTCATACACATCCAACTCATACACATGTCTACACAGTCTAACTCAGACAGGTCCTACACATACAAGTTTAATCTGTACAAGTCTGACGCATACAAGCTAGATCAACTAACTCATAACCCCATACATGTCTAACACATACAAGATTAATGTACCCACGTTTAGAACATAAACGTATAATTCATAAAAGCACTACTCATACACGTCTAACTCATATTGTCTGACACTTACAAGTTTAATTTATACACGTACATCTCATACTACTCTAACTCATATACTTCTAAATAAAAAATGCGTACATATCTAACACATGCAAGTTTAGTGTATGTACGTTTTACTCATACAAGTCCAACTCATACAGTTTACTCATGAACCCATATTTTTAACACGTACTAGTTTAATTTATACACGCTTATTCCCACAGGTCTATCTCATACAAGTCTAACTCATTCTCGTCCAACTCATAAACTCGTAGAAGTCCAACACACACACACACACACACATACAGGTTTTATACATACGCGTTCACGTATTACAAGACTAACTCCTACAAGTTTAATGTATACACGTTCAATTCAATCTTCCTCAATGGCAAGGCCACCAGCAGTCAGGGAATGTTTCAACACATCTGAACACGGTTTCCACGATCTCATTTTCGTTTAAATTACCGCCAAAGCCCCCTAAATATTTTGTGTGTGTTTATAGGCCAACAAAATCAATGTTTCAAAATGAAGAGAAACTTTTATTAGTAGTCTATTTATCAAGAGCCGATTATATTGATATATGTATATTTTAACAGATAGACGATTTCTTTCTAATTTCACCCCACATTTTCTTAATTACATTTTCATCTAGAAAAAGGTAAAATAAAAAATAATAAAAATAATCCTGAACGTCAACGTATGTTGATTTAAGAGATTGGTTGACAAATTTGTACTCCATCTTTTTCTATTTAGTCCAAATTTAAATATGCATCTAATTGAGCATAGAAATGTTTAATTTTTATCTCTTAAAATTATTTCATTGTTTTAAAAGTAGTGGAAAACTTTTCTGAAAAATGACTGTTTTCACGAACAGTGTAAATCTTTAAATGCAATAAACTCAAGAAGTATCACATATTTTCACAACATCCGTTTACTTTCAGCATTCGTAACATACTCACCTGACAGCTTGAGTGTAAAGGCTTGAAATCTCAGATAGCTTTTCTTTCAAAATTACCAAAGATAATTTTGTCTTCTTTGGGTTATTTATTTGTTTCTTTTTTCGAAGTAATAGAATGTTTTTCAACATGGACAGTTCTCTTAACCAAAACTAGTCTTAAAACTGTACAACTAGTTACAGAATTTTCTTTACTAGATAAACATATTATGAAAAGGCGAAAACCAACCTCGTTTGGGCTGGTAGAGATAGAAATAGTGTTACCCTATAGTTCATATATAAAACTGTTTTAAATTGAACAAATTTAATAAACCCATTTCCCAAATTTTTTTAATAATTATTATTTACATAAATAAAACATATGACCCTCAATGGAAAACAATGGTCTTTAACCTGACCAAAGCCTGAAAAAGAGCGGCGGAAAAATAGAACTTTACATGACAAGCAATTAATTATTATACACAAATAACAAACTTCATATAAAACTTTAAAATTATTAATGTTCCGTCTATTAACAATAAATTATTAATACAGTTTTTATTTACAATAATCTTTTTAATAAAATAAAATCCTAAATACTAATGTACACTCTATATATCTAATAAATACTATATGCCTTACATTTTCTCGTAACGTATATTCCTCTGAATATTCGTTACGGTAAATTAAATATGATGTGAACCGTGTGTTTGTAATGGTAGAGTTATAAGGGAACTGTAGTAACTACAGTTACTACAAGTATGTACCCATAAAGAACTCTTATAAAGGTTTCGTGATAAAAAAACATGATACCCAACCACAAAACAAAAATAAATTTATTCCATGGTACCCTTCAAGAATATGTTTCTTACTTCTACACGGTGAAATCTTCAGTCTGCTTAAACCTTCAGACGTTCTTAAATAATATCCTGGCCACCTATGACTCATAGGCTTCTTGGTAAGTTTATTTCATTCTACATTTACCATTTCTTTTATAACCTTCATTTTAGAGGTATGTTTATAATAATGACTTCTATACTTCGTAAATCCACGTACCGAATGTGATCAGTTGTATTTGTTCAGGTTTCAATGTTGTACTCAACACGAAGTAGCCAACTTCAGGGCGCTCTTCCTAACTTACTTCTAAAAACCTGCACAACAATTAACCCTTTGTTGTAATTGTTATTTTTGCAAATCCCTCCCCACTCACCAATATTTAGCGTATACGTATACGGCCTGTTCAACTGCCTCCTGCCCGGTAATTCCGATTTAATCCGTTAATTTACAGTTGATCACCCCCAACTACAACAGTCTATAGCCTTTTTGCATTCATCTTTATCGTGTGGTTTCAAGAATACCGTTTTTATTCTCTTAACTTTATTCGCCATGTTATCATAGCGTCTGTCTACTAGTAGATGTACTAAATACTAAACTCAGAATAAAATGCTGTTTATCTTAGCATTTCATAACTTTAATTGTCTATTTTTTACAAATTTCGGCTAAACGTTCTTAAATATGCCTTCAGAACTTAAAACGTTGTTCTGGTCGGTCTAAAATAGAATTTCAGAACTGATACCGCCGTTGTAAATGGTCTAGGAGAAGTATTAAAAACTTAAACCCTTGTTAAGATGTATTTTTCAACTAAAACCGTTCTTGGGAATTGTCTAAGAATAAGTGAATTAGAACTAGATTGTTTGCTCCTTTGGAAGTGGATAGTTCGGTTATTTCACAAACTGCTGGTGAACGATCATGTTGTAATATAAGCAGTGGATATTGTGAAGAAGGATGTTTTCTATATACTATTAAAAAAAACTTTGCATGTTATTTAAGTTGCTAGTTGGTAGCTGGTATCGTCGCCCGGAATGTGTTTAGCTTTAACTAAACCATTTAATTATATTAATATCAAAGAACACTCTCTTCATGACGATCCCAGATTCAAATTTTAGGAATATGTGTGAAAGCTGATTCTTATTTATTTGTCGTACGTTTTGGAGTTACCTTGTGTGAGAAGCCAAACTCGATTAGAACTGTAAGCAATCACATTCCCGTGTCGGTCCAAAATAGAATCGCTTCCAGCAGACTTGGTTGCTGCTTGTACCAAATCGTCTTGTAAGGCCGGTGACATATTAGTTCAGACGAACACGAACTTGTTTCCAAGTGAATTGACGCGATCTTAGGCCAGAGCAGGGAGGGGCACAAGTGATCCCGTTGCGAAGGCAAGCGGGTCCTCAAGTCCGGTTGTCGCCGGCAAGGTCGCCCATCTTCCTCAATGGCAAGGCCACAGGCAGTCGGGGAATGTCGCAACACATCTCCTCAACACGGTTCACACGATCTCATTTTCGTTTAAATTACTGCCAAAGCCACCTAAATAAGTTTTTGTATGTTTTACAGACCTATAAAATAAATGTCTCTAAATGAAGAGTAGCTTTTATTAATAGTGTATTTATCGATAGCCGATTGTATCAAGTGTGTGTGTATATATATATATTTCAACATATATACAATTTTATTCTAATTTCCCCTCGAATTTTCTTGTTTACGTTTTAATTTAGAAATTGATAAAATAGAAAATAATAAAATTAATCTTGAACTTCAGCGTTTGTTGATTTGTTAGATTTGTGATTAAATTTGCACTCCTTTTTTTCTACTTAATCTAAATTTAAATATGCGTTAAAAATTTTTTGAAATTCCCTATTGCAAAATAACATAATGTTTATTTGATTACGACCAATTTTAGACAATAAAATTTGAAACAATCTTTAATGGGGTTTCAAACGCTGTTTACCGCTTCGGCTGCAAAAGAATACTTTCCTGGAGTTAGAAACGTATATCTTACAGACTTTCTGTAAGAATTTCTAAACAACAACCCATAAATTCATATACTTTTAAACGATAAAAAATCACTGATACTATTTTTAAAATAATTCAAATCCAATGGAAGTCGTCAAGTAATTTTTTTACATTGTAACGTCTCTCTATACAATATAAAAATCACAGTGGTCCAATATATTACAATAAAAATATTGAAAATATTAATGTACATAGAGGATTAATCTTAGGTAACTTGTAATATTAGTTATTTTTAATTTGATTGTGGTATTGAAGTTTTGGCAATAATTTTTAAAATAACCTCTTACGTTATACGGATTGCAGACGCGGCCCATGAGTGGAGAAACCCACGCATGCAACTGCGTTGTCAAATTTTGTACTGAAT